>JAUMJL010000569.1:0-600000 GCA_033558185.1 Dromococcyx pavoninus | reverse complement strand
TCAGGGACACCAACACGATTATATTTGGACTATTTGTATTGCTTTTATTGCCTGGCAAAGGACCAAAAGAAGATAGAATTTGTACAAAATTTGTTTCCACTCTGGATATTCAATCTGTTTGAATAGATAAAGCCACTGGGGGCATCCATCTACATCCATTGTCTCTCGATGGTGCCACGTAAAATTTGCTCTGCTCGTGAAAAGGAAGAGCTGGTTTTCATTTCCAGCTGTGCACCTCCCGTGAGACTCATGTAGTCATCATTTCTGCTAGTACATTTTGGCCACCAGAAGTTAGAGATGCAATAAAACCAGTTTCTAAAGCTTTTCAGGTTCTGCAGCTGATTTTCAGAAGAGCAAGAAATTTTACAAGGCTCCATTGCAAAATATATGCCAGATACCTACGTAGTCTGTACATGTGTTTGTTGTGATTGCATATGCTACTCGTATCTATATTTAGAAACAGCCAACAGTTAAGTGCCCCATTTAACTGGGAAATCTTATGCACAGATGCCCTATGCATGTAAATGTATCTTTATGTATTGCAGCACTCTCAGTACCATTTTAAAAATGCTTCAATATATTAATTATTTTCTAATATTTCAAATATTTTAAAGGCATCTGGGGTCACAGAATGCCAGGTTGGAAGGGACCTCCAGGATCATATGGTCCAACATTCTTGGGTGACCTATATATACTTAAAATGAGATGGTCTAGCATCCTGTCAAACTGGGCCTTAAAAGTGGCCAGTGTAGAAGATTCCACAACATTCCAATGTTTAACTTTTCTCAAGGTGAAACATTTTCTTCTGGAATCCAATCAGAATCACCCCAGAAGCAACTTACACTCATTACCCCTTGTTTTTTTTCCATGTAAATTTTCATAAACAGAGAGTGTCCATCCTCTTGGCAGACACCCTTTATGTGCTGGTCCACAGTGATAAGGTCTCCCCTAAGCCTTCTCCTCTCAAGGCTGAACAAACCCAGCTCTTTCAACCTTACTTTGTATGGTAGATTTCCCAGTTCCCTGCTTATTTTAACGACCCTTCTCTGGACCCTCTCTAGACTATTCACATCTTTTTGTATAGTGGGGACCAAAACTGGACACAGCACTCCAGGTACAGCCTGACAAGCACTGAGTAGAGTGGGATAATGTCTTCTTTGTCTCTGCTGGTGATGCCCCTGTTGATGCACCCCTGCATCCTGTTGGCTTTCTTTGCTGCAGCACACTGCTCACTCATGTTGAGCCTGTTGTCCACCAAGGCCCTCTGGTCCTTCTCCACCTGCTCTCCAGCTAGGTGGAATCCAGTCTGACCTGCACTCCAGCGTTATGTATTCCCAGGTGCAAGACCTTACGCTTACTTCCTTTTAACTTCGTAACTTTCCTGCTAGCCCACTCTTCCAGCCTGTCTAGGTCTTCCTGGAGGGTAGCTCTTTCTTCTGGAGGGTCAGTCTCCCCACTCAACTTGATGTCATCTCCAGACTTCATCAGGGTGTTCTTGATTCTGACATCCAGGTCGCTTATGAAGATACTAAAAAACGCCAGGTCCAATATCTATCCCTGAGGGACACCACTTGTGACTGGTTGCCTGTTTGAGAAAGAACTACTTACCACTCCCCCCTGGGTGCAGCCTGTCAACCAGTTCCTCAGCTACTGCATAGACAACTTGTCTGGATTGAATGGGAATACAAATTGTAAAACCAGTAATTGCATTTCCAATTCATCGTCGTGCATGCACAGGTTTTCAGATTCAGGGTTTTGTACTTTGAAACCTCAGCCCCTTATATGAAAACATCATTCATTCCTGCACTTCAGTCATTTAGATATCTGCTAAACAGGCATGCAGAAAAAAAAATAAAGGGAATTTTTTAAGAAACAATTTCAGTCTGGTTGCAAACATCGTTTTGTGAAAAGTTGTACCAACAGTGTCTTTTGAAGTTCCTGGTCAGGAATTAAGATACTAAAATGTGGCAGAAATACATCATCTTGGGTCTGCAAGGCTCCAAAACCAAGGCTCCTGTAGACAGATTGGGCTATCTTGCCACCGAACCGGGGTGTAGATTTACTCATCTGCCAGAAATCCTTTCCTACCCAAAGAATTGGTGGTTGTCTATCCAGGTGATTTATTGGTGCCCTATTTCCCATTTCTACAACAGAGGTATTAAGTTTCTTTCATTCTTTTCTTTTTATTAGTGAGACTCTCGATGCTGTTGCTATAACATCACCTGCTTTTCAGCTCATTATTTTTGCCGCACACATTGGTAGTTACATACAATATTGTTATGCCTCTTAGGATATGTGAGATGGATGAGGAAAGTGGATATTGCTTTCTTTCTGTGATTTGCATACTGAATTATGAGGGTCATCGCTTCTTCCATGAAAGCATTTCCTTTTAGCGGCGATATTTACTGCGATTCATTTAGGAAACGAATAGCTCTAATTTTTTAGAGTGAGGTGTGGGGTTCCGACCGCATGACTTTAATTAAATTCAATAGGAAACTTTCAATAATTAAAACCTATTTTTCATTGGAGTTGCACCTCCATCATGGAGGGAGCAAAAAAACTAATTAAGAAGAATTCTGATTCAGTGAACTCTTGCACACCATCAGACCACTGATTAGCAGAGCTACAGCAATGCGAGTGAGCGAAACCATCTCACTCCACATTGTGCTGCCAGAGATAGGGATGAAAGGATAAAGTGAAGGATATAAAGGAAAGGACAGTTGTTCCAACTACATTGACGTTTATATATGAGCAAACCTGGATAAACTAATCATTTTGAAGAACACAAGGCAATGGATATTTAGCCTGAATTCATATAAGGAGCAGAAGACCGGAATTTTGTTTAGATTATGTGTGCTTAATAAGTCTAACTGCCTTTCCAGGTTTTCCTTGAACTGCTGTTAGAATGATAAAATTAAGATTGTGATGTTTAATTGGAAAAACTAAACACTGATCCATGTCTTTACTCTTCCTCTAAGATTTTACTTTTTTTTCTGTTTCAGCCTTTACTCTTACTCTGCTCTTACTTCAGGTGGTGAGGCACGGGCACAGGTTGCACAGAGAAGTTGTGGCTGCCCCATCTCTGGAGGTGTTTAAGGTCAGGTTGGTTGGGGCTTTGAGCAGCCTAGTCCAGCAGCCATGTCCCTTCCCATGGCAAGGGCGTTACAACTATGTGATTTTCAAGGTCCCTTCCAACCCAAATCATCCCACAATTCTATGATTCTATGATTTCTACTTAAGGATATGAAACACTTTGGAGGAGACTAGACAAGTCATGTTTATTTAGATAGGCATCCAATGGAGTCACCTTTTTGTTCTTGCTGTGAAGGTGTGAGCCTCGTAATTCATGAAAGAGGTGACATTTTCACCATCTGTCAGAATGACTTGTTTCACATTTGTACCAGAAGGTGATGATCAGAGTATTTTTAAAACCCTGTTAACCTCTCGTGTAGGAACATATTTTTGTTTCAGAAGAATAATAAAATGCTATCCTCAATCCTTGGGAATAGTGCACAAATCCCAGGGAAAGAAAAATATTATTTCTTTTCCAGGTAGGTGATGGTCACAGGGCATGTTGGGAAGATATGTAGAGCCGAGGCATCAGGTCACTTTCTGCACACTTTCAGTGTTTTTTTCAGTGAATCTGGGCTCTTGCGAATAAATTTCTGAGGTTTTAGTGCACATAAAAGTCTGACAAATAAACATGTGATTCTATAAATATGGAGTTTCAAATTGTTTCCACCTCCATCTGAGCAGTCCAGGTTTTACAGTGAATGGGGATGTCCTCGCTGGGGAGTGGATCCGGATGTGTGTCCTCCTCTCTCACTGCTCAGCATGAAGCATCACTCAGCTCTCTCCAATCTGGCTCCCAAGTCCCCATCAGCACTCCAGAGGTCAGTGAGAGCCCTGGGACTGAAAGCAAAGACAGGTGGACGGACATTGCCACATCCATGTTTTGTTTTACCTGTAGTTTGTGGATGAATTTCTACATCAGTGAGCACCTGAGCGAAGTTGCCTTATGGCAGGAGCACACCAGATCCACAGACTATTCCAAGGCAATGAGATGGTTATTTCATACAGTACAAAAATTGGCTTTTTGGTGATGACTCACAAGTTTCCAGGTGCTTCAGGTTTTATACTTTCTTGGGGTAACAAATTGCAGTTTATTTCTATCACATTTGTAGGGAGCTGGGTTATATAAGCACAGAACCAGATCTCCTAGCTCTGGAGGTGTCTTTGGCATGTCTTTGGACTAACTATGCATGAAACCTCGCTGCCTGGCCTTTCTCATGGTTGTCCCTTTCCCTCTATGAAGCTTGAATGACAGAAGAAATCCTCCTGTAGTTCTGTAACCAGTCAAGGATTCCTGCATTTCCATATCTAAGCCTTGCTATCTATTTTGCACCTCAAATCCTGTTTTCAGTTTTGGGCTCCTCACATCAAGAAGGACATCGAGGGGCTGGAGTATGTCCAGAGTAGGGCATCGAGGCTGGTGAAGGGTCTGGAGAACTGTGTTTATGAGAAGTGGCTGAGGGAGCTGGGGCTGTTCAGTCAGGAGAAGAGCAGCATGAGGGGAGACCTCATCACTCTCTGCAGCTCCTGCAAAGGTGGTTATAATGAGGTGGGTGTTGGTCTCTCTGCCAGGTAACAAACGATAGGATGAGAGGAAATGACTTCAAGTTGTACCAGAGGAGATTTAGACTGTATATTAGCAAAAAATTTCTTCACTGAAAGGGTTCTCAGGCACTGGCAGAGGCTGCCTGGGGAAGTTACCAGCCTTGGAGATGTTTAAAAGACGGGTAGATGAGCTGCTCAGGGATGAAGTTCAGTAGTGGACAGGTATGATTGGACTCAATGACCTCAAAATTCTTTTCCAACCAAATGATTCTATGATTTTTTTTCTTGTCTTTTTTATACTCTGTGAAACTTCTGAAAAACAGCCCAGTCCCTTTCCTGAGCTTTCCACATCTTGTTGATGGGAGGTGCAGAAGCCCATGAAGGAAGAAGGCACATCTCCACTGTACCCCATGCCCTTCTGTGAAAATATGGCCCGCTTTTGATTCCAGCCTGTCCTAGTGAGTGTAAACCGCAGCTACAGCATTGCTGCAGCTAATTCAGCACAGCCGCCTCTGCGGTAATAACATTAAAAATATAAGCTGTAATGATGACACCTGTCATCTCTGCATCTCTAGCAAAGACCTGCCTGAAAATGACCCACATTTTTTAACAATCCAGGCTGACAAATCTAAAGCCCTGTAATCATCTTCTCTCTGTGACCTTATCAGAGGCCATTTTCCCCCCTCCTTGATGATTTCCTTTTATCATAAATTCAAACCATTAATGTTGATTTTTATATACACATAACACTGCAAATATTTTGACAAGGTATTATTCTTTCATAAGGTTTCTGTAAATACAATTAGACTGGATATAACTCAGAATGATGGTGGTCCTTCCAAGATTTTCTAGACTTCCCATGGGTGCTGTTTAGTCCTTTAATTGCTTACTAATGTAAAAATATCATTGTTAGTATAGTATAAATCATGACAATTTTGTCCCACAAGAGGCTAAGAGCAGCTCAAGATGCTGTAATTAAGATATACTAATAGATCCAGCAATTTATATGACGACAGCTTTTAACGAGGTAGAAAAATGGTATTGCTCATATTGTACCGGAGGCAGAAAAGGCAAAACAGCGAGGTTCCAGTTGGCAACAACAGGGTGGTTATCTGAGTTTCAGTACTTGTGGAGAACATCATCTGGACGTATTAAGGCTGCACATGCGGGATTTTCTGAAAGTACCACTGTACATTTGGCTTTGTAAGTCTCAGATATTCTTTAATAGGTGCACTGAAGTCTTTGAACCAGGACCTCCTGAACTATGTCAAAATTATTCAGAATATCTCCTTATAGGATTAGGAAATGTAAGCCTTGTGATCTGCTTGAGGATTTAAGATCATTTGTGTCTCTATCAAGAAAGTTTCCACCAGCACCAAGAAGCAAATCTCTTTGTGTAGGAGCAGAGGAGGAGGTGAGTAGTGGGCTGGCATCTCCTTCCCTGCATTGGGAGAATCATAGAATCATAGAATGGTTTGGTTTGGAATCAACCATGAAGATTATCTAGTCCAACTTACCTGCAGCGAGCAGGGACTCCTCCTACTAGATGAGGTTGCTCAGAGCCCCATCCAACCTGACTTTGAACGTTTCCAGGGCTGGGGCATCCATCACCTCTCTGAGCAACATATGCCAGTGTTTCATTGCCCTCATCATAAAAAATTTCTTCCTAATATCTAGTCTAAACTTCTTCTCTTTTAGTATAAAACCATAACCCCTTGTCCTTTTGCTTTGAGTTGAAGGGGTCTGCTCCCACATTCACCCTCTGACCTGACAGCACAATCTAAGCAATTTCCTCACCCTGCAATGAGCACATTTCTTCGCCTCAAAATGAGCAGGGAAGTGGGGGAGAAGAGCACGTATTGAAATTATGCTTCTTTTGCCTGAGGCCATCTGTTTGTGCTCTGTGCCCATCAGTTGGTGGTTTAAGAATGTCCTGCATAGAGGAGAGTTCCAGACCCTCCCATGGAACCAGAAGCCTCCCAGAGTTTGGGAATTTGAGCTGATTCCCAGGGTTGCCTGAAAGCAGTGGAGATGGGATGTGGTCCCTCTACCCAGGCTGTGCCTTGGCAGGCAGAGCTAGCAGGAAGCTGAGCTGCTCGGGTTGTCCTGGGGAGCACAGGGCAGCCATGGTCTATGCAGGGAGTCCCAGAGCATCCCAGGAGCTGGGCTGAGATTTGCAAGGTTCCTCACACTGGGATACGAACATCTCAAGTTGGGCTTAGGAGCCATTATCCAAAATAGATATTAAACTTCCAAAGACTCAGGGTATTAAGAGCTTCTGTGTCCCAAATCTCTGCAGAATTTCAAGGGCTGGGCAGGTTGTCATTGGTGTCACAGCTAAAAACTGCTTTTACAGCATAACTTAAACCGGGATTTTATGAAAATCTATTAAGGATTCCAGGAGCAGCATTTGGGCTCCTTTTCCTTGCCTTCTCTGGGAGTCAACTGCAGTTACACTCCTGCTCTCATTCCCTCTGGAGCATCAAGCCTTGACATTTTTCTGTGCAAAGCTGAACAACTTCCAAACAGGGTTGACAAAGGGCCCTCACCGCTCTTGCACACCTTGGTCTGAGCAACAACCTGAGAGCTTGGGATGCTCCTTGCACCAGGGACTCACTCACTCAGCTTGAGTGACTTCACCCCTCCAAGTAATGGATCTTAATCACTTAGATTATTTTATGGATTTCTCTAGCCTAAGTGATGGGGTTTATGGTGTGTCGTTGGATTCCATAATCACCATGAAAATATTTTACGACCACAAAGGTGGTAAAACACCAGCATTGCATGAGGTAGCAGTAAATTCGGGGCTGTAAGAGCGACTACGGAGAGTTGTATACTTTCATAGACGTCTCCCTTGGTGGTGCTTTTAGTTTGTGTACCAATAAGAGCAATTTTATAACTTAAAAGCAGTGGGAGTGAAGTGCCTGAAGTGCATGGTGAATCTCTGACTCAGGATGTCAGTCCTGTAAAAGCTCATTAAGAAATGCTCTGTAGTTTCAAGGCAAGGATTGCAAACTCAACAAGGTTTTATTTTATTAAAAAACAGCTGGATTTGCCGTTTGGTTTCAGAGGTCAATGAAACAACACCAGCCAAAAAAAGAAGGCCTGGAGTGATGGGGATGATTTATATCTTCGTGACTGTCACATGACCACACCATTTTTCAGTCAGGGGCAACATTGGGATGGAGTTGTCAAATTAAGGTGATTGCGCCCTGTCAAAAACAGCTTTGGTGGAGACCGGAGCCACCTCCCTCCATCTCTTCTGTGTGTTAAATACAGAGCTGCTTGCAGCCAGGGGAGACTGGTTCTCCATCACACAACAAGTAGTTCAGGTGAAAACCTGCAGCAGTGACACCCGTTTTGTTCCTGTTCTGCTACTAACTTACACAATGTGAGTGCTCTACAGAGACTCATCATGATTTATAGCCAAATTCATGTTTGAAATTAATCTCCACTTGTGTTTACTGTTTGTGAAGCTTTAACTATCAGGATGAGAGAGAGAATTCTGCCTCTCTTCTCTTTTCCAGTGAGGTCTCACCTAGAGAGCTCCATTCATTTCTGGAGTCATCAGTTCAGGAAAGGTCTATTGGAAGGAGTTCAGAGGAGGCCACAGAGAGGTTCTGAGAGCTGCTCACAGCATCTGCTGTGAGGACAGGCTAAGAGGGTTGGGTTTGTTCAGCCTAGAGAAGAGAATGCTCCAGGGAGACCCTATAGCAGCCTTCCAGTTCATTAAAGGACCTATAACAAAGCTGAGGAGGGAATTTTTATAAGGACCTGTATTGATAGGATGAGGGGGAATGGCACTAAATTGGAAGGAGGAAGATTTATATTAGACATTAGGAAGAAATTCTTCACAATGAGGTTGGTGAGGCCCTGGCACAGATTTTCCAGAGAAGTGGTGGCTGTTCTATCCCTGGAGGTATTGAAGACCAGGTTGGATGGGTCTTTGAGCACCCTGATCCAATGGGAAGTGTGCCTTCCTATGGCAGAGGGCTGGAACTGCATGGACTTTAAGGTCCTTTCCAACCCACACCATTCTGATTCTACAATTCTATGATTCCATGATTCAATGATTTGGTAACCTTCACCTTTCACCAGTAATTCCTACGGTTATGATTTCTTACTTGTTTGAGGGACTTGAATCCCTGTGATGCAGTACAGAAGAGAAAGTTACTGACCGATACTTGGAAAATCATTGAAACTCAATGTGTAGGAAATCTGTTCAAATGTAGGAAAGCAAACAGAGAGGGAGGTATTTTCCCCTGGATTTGATTTTAATTATGGAAAAAATGGGTGTTATTTGTTAAGTTAAACAATTTTAGACTATTATATAGGTGATATTTATGTTGTAGATGTCCTGTTTATAAGCTGTGTAAAGGTAAAGCATTTAATAGCAGTTTCAGAAAACAACATCTTGATGTTTGAACACAAGAATAAGTCAAATTACATAATGGAAACTAAATATACTTCCAGGTTCTTTGCTGGTGAAAATCCATTGGCTTTGATGAAGAGATACCATGTCGGACCAGAAGAAACCTGGTGTGCAATGTGTGGAGGGCTGTGAGCCTGGAAGATGTACCAGCAAGCCATGAAAAAACAAAATTAACAGAGAGACAGGGCAAGAGGGAAATTGTCTTTTTTATACCTGGTTCAGACAGTGGTTGGCACAGGAAATACTCTTCCATGCTTAGCATCTCCTTGCTGGTGGCACATAGGCTTGCCTGGAGCCCTCCGCTGATTTTTAGTCACAACACTGAATTATTCAGCTTCCAGTGTCCCTTGGTGAGAAAGTGTATCCTGATATTTTAAGATTTCATGGCAGAAATAGTCCTGGGGCATTTGCGTCTCAGGCTTGTGTAGGTATAAGATGTTCTCCGTTTCCAACTGTGTGGCAGAATGATTTGAGAATATCTCTTGATATGTTTATATGAAACTCAAAACCAGATGGTTTTGGGGTGTGTGTGCATGGACCGTGTGTATGTGCATCTCCTGTTGGGGTGGGGCAGAAGGCTCGCTGGGCCTGGGAGGGGTGCAGAGGGCTCAGCCTCCCTTCCACCTCCCCCTGATTTTGCAGTGGTATTTGCACTTCATTTCACTGAGCATGTATATCTGATTCATTGACATCTGTTAAGGAGGCAGTGGAGAGTAAGCCGTGCATATGAAATTGCAGCACATAACGTCTGCATTTCAATGAGCAGGCACTGTTGTTACCTCGCCATTTATTATGTGGCCTTTGGGGCTCTGACAGGCAACACCCGATCTGTTTCTCATCAGTTTAAATTCCAATATTTACTTACAACTGGCTCACTATAAAGACTTTCCTTAAGGTCATGCATGTCAGTTTCATGATGAAAATGTCTCCTCTCCAAACCCAGTTTGCAATTGTTTGGAGGTTGAGATATATCAGGGGGAGTAGCATAAAAGAGCTGGAGGACAGAAGCTGATGCCAAGAGCTGGCCTGGACATAATTATGCTCTCTGCAGCCTCTGAAGACAATAATAAAAGGCCCACAAACTTAATCATAGAATCAATAGGCTGGAAAAGAACTCTAAGTTCATCAAGTCCAACCATCAACACAGCATCGCTGTGCTTACTAAACCATGTCCCGAAATACCACCTCTACACGGTTTTTAACACATCTAGGGATAAACCCTCCACTGCCTTGGTAGCCTTCGACAAGAATAAAGATGCCACAACAGTGGAAGCAGTGGTCTTCAGGAGCTTGGTGTATATTCAAAATCCTGATCAAAGCTAAATAGCTTTAAAAAGAATAAATAAAAGCAGTACACGTAGGAAGATGTTATTCTAGATGCAATAATTCACGCTGCGTATTGGGAGAGACAAAAGCTGGTAGGATGGGGATGCTCAGGGGTGGGGAGAAAAAGACGCTGGAGAGTCAGCATGTTTGTGCAGGATTTGGGGTGCAGCTGGAGCCAGAATAAGACACTCTCTCTCAAAAAATGAGTAGTTTGGACTTTGAGATGAGCTGTGTTGTTTGGTCTTCCTTGTTCCTGGATTATTTTCAGAGATGGCACTCACATCCCTGTCCCACCTTGTGTTTGGTGGGAACACAAAATCTCTTCAGCATTTGTGTGGTGTTTCCTCAACTGCCTCGTTGCCATCTGGTTTGGTACTGGGGGGGTCATTCCCAAATGGGTTCCTCAGATTGGTTTTCCGTAGCAGAAAGAGCAGTAAGACACAGGAGGGCACAGCAAGCAAAAAGGTGCATACACAGAGCTTCCAAGAGGAGTCCAGAATTTCCAGGTGAGGAGAAGCTTAGCCCAGTGCCAGTCGCTGTGGATGTAACTTGGCGATCCTTATGGCAAAGAGGTATTTTGCCCCGCAGGGGTAGTGATGTCCATGAACGCGCAGTCTCCCTGGGACTCTCATCAGCAGGTTATACTGTCATTTGCTTGCCGTGGGCTTTCTTTCCCCTTGTTTCTTCTGAACTGTCAAGGATCATCAGCTGTTGGAGACAGACTGCTGCACGGGATGGGTTTTACACGACCTGCACAGATATTAAATTCCTATATTGTATTTTTGACTAGAATTGAAAAGCGTTGCAGTAAGACTGCAGGCTAGTAGTGTGACTTTCCCCTCAATGTTTTTGTGTCAGCTCACCTGGGAAAGCGGCAGGTGGCCTCGTTGCTTCTGATATTTGGAATTTGATGAAAGTTAAGGTCCCTTCCCACCCAAAAATGTCTATGATTCTATGATATAGAATGGTTTGAATTAGAAGGCACATTAAAGCTCATCCAGTTCCAACCTCCCTGCCATGGGCAGGGACATCTCCCACTGGATCAGTGTGCTCAAAATCCTGTCCAGTCTGGCCTTGATCACCCCCAGGGATGGAGCAGCCACTGATTCTCTGGGCAACCTGTGCTAGAGCCCCCCCACGCTCACAGGAAAACATTTTTTCCCGACAACTTATCTCAATTTCCCCTTTTTTCAGTTCAAAAAATACTGAAAAGTGGGTTGAGCAAGAAAGTGGGGAAGGTATTACAGGGGACACTTGTTCTTTGACAACAGAATGGTTTTGTTGATGGGAGATCCCAGCAAACACCGGCTCACTTTACCAGTGATGACTGCTACACTTCAATAGGAAGGTTTTCCACCTGTAATGTGTGCCCTGTATATAGTGACAGTATAATACTAACATAATTGTCATTAGTTTTCCTGTCTCTCCATGCTGAGGAGTATCATTGCAGGTGACAGAGAGCAAGTGTTCTGTTTTCCTTTCACCGACTCAGCAGAATGACAACACACCTTTTATATTCTCCATCCTACATGCACAGTTGATGCCTGTAAAACGCCTGCAAACAATGCCACACAGCGTTCCTCTGGTAATGCATGGATGCATGTGAAATATTCATGAATTACAAATGAAGACTCGGAACAGAGAATCTCTGACTACGTAGTAATGGATTAGCAAATTAGGATGTGATTTGTTACGTAGAAATTTGCTTCTTCCTATTTAATTTATAGGATTTATCACTTTGTGAAGGAGGTGCTGGCCCTTAAGGCCTAATGTAAAGTAAAATAAAAGAAAATGATTTTACAGATGTCAGGCATGATACAGTAACAGATTTTTTCCAGGGGAAAAAAAAAACCTAAATATTCTACATGTTATGAAACTAAAGTACCTTCAGACTCTTGAGGTTGTGTATAATCTCAGGGACAGAATGTAAGTGCAGGACCAGATGGAATTGCCACAGTTATATGTCTGAGTAAGGGACAACTGCATGATGGGGATGTGCAGAACAGCATTTTCTGACGTCTCTTTGAAGTCTTATGCTGGCGAAATACAAAGTACAGAAGACTGTCAAAAGAAGCACGTATAACTCCGTTGGAAACCAGCTGCAAAAGGCACAGAATCGCGGAATTGTTTAGGTTGGAAAAGACCTTTAAGATCATCAAGTCCAACCATAAACATAACACTCCAAATCCCATCGCTAAAGCATGTCCCTAAGCACCATGTCTTTTAAATCCCATTGTGAAGCACTTGAAAGAAGGGATTTTGAACATTCGGGACTGTATTTTCTGTGCAAGACAATAGGAGAGTTAGAGACACATCTCCTAGTGGGCTCTTGTTTCTCTTGCCAGGGCAAGGTACCACTGGCTTTGGATGATAGACAGTAGAAAGTTTGGGCTGCAGGGTATCTCCAGTCCTGGAGAGGTTTCTTTCCCTGTCTGAGGTGGACCTGCTTTCTATATGCATCTGGATCCATTCTCCTCCACTTGCAGTGATTGCATCTCCCAAGACAAGATTTAGGGTGTTCATTAGTTGTAGTGAAGTTTCTGCTCACCTCTATGGTTTGGAGAGGAGCTTTCCTGATTCTTACTCCAAAAGAAAGATATTAAGCTGCTGGAGCATTTCAGGAAAGACATTGAGTTGCTGCAGCATGTCCAGAGAAGAGCACCAAAGCTGGTGAAGCGTCTAGAGAATAAATCATAGGAGAACTGGCTGAGGGATGTGGGGCTCTTTAGTGTGGAGAAGAGGAGGCTGAGGGAAGACCTTATCGCTCTCTGCAGCTCCTGGAAAGGAGGTTGTAGCGAGGTGGGTGTTGGTCTCTTCGCTCAAGGAACAAATGATTAGATGAGAGGAAGTGTTCTCCGGTTGCACCAGGGGAAACTTGGACTGGATACTAGGAAAAATTTATTGTGGTCAAGCACTGGAAGAGGTTGCCCAGAGAACTGGTGGACCCACCATCCTTGAGGGGTTCAAAAAATGTGTAGTTGTGGCATTTAGGGGCATGTTTTAGTAGGCATGGTGATTTTGGGCTGACTTTTGGACTGCATGATCCTAGAGTTCTTTTCCAACCTTCATGATTTTATGATTCTATGAAATAGTGGGTGCTGCAGCATGTGTTCTGTGTCTGGCTGCTGTCAGACCTGGATATGATAGTTTCTGGTCTGCCAAAAATCCTTCCCAACCTTTACGTCACCATCCAAAAAAGGAGAAGTTACTCCACTTATTCTGGATTATGGAGGCTGTTTTTTGGCAGGAATTATAGCAATAGAGCATTGTCTTTTGAATGAGATAGAAGGAGGGAAAGTGAACCACTCGTATGAGAAGATGTCTGATTTGTGTTTGATAGCATTAAATTGCCATCAACAGTTCAAGTGAAGCTCAAGACTCCTCTAGAAAATTAGCAGACACTTGCAATAGTACTTGTTTCAGGGTTTTTCTGGTGCGCCATGAGAGCCCAGCCACCACAAAAGGAGGGTCATGCTGGAGCTGGGACTCATGCCTCTTTGTCATCTCTGAAGATGACTTGCTACGTGGCCGTGGGCAAGCAATTTAACCTCTACTTGTGAGATCCTCTTCTCAGAAATGCTTTCAGCACTCAAGATCATTAAATGCTCAGTGTTCTTATGGGAGTGTGTTGTAGTCTTTTGAAAACCAAAGGAAAAAACATCCACGCCTCCATTTTATAGACTGCATTTGCATGCAGTTTTTCTAGCATAGGATCTCTGTCCAGTAGTGGCTACGAACTAGAAACAAAACAAATACCATCAAAATGTGTATTGGTGATCCATCGTATTAACTCAAGTGACAGGATAAGAGGAAATGGCCTCAATTTGCACCAGGGGAGGTTTAGATTGGGTATTAGGATAAAATAAATTACTGCAAGAGTAGTGAAACACTGGAAGAGGCTGCCCAGGCAAGTGGTGGAGTCACCACTCCTGGAGGGATTAAAAAATATGTAGCTGTAGCATTTGGGGACATAAATTGAGTTGACACGGTGGTGTTAGGCTGATGGGTCGACTGGACGAACTAACAGGTCTTTTCCAGCCTTAGTGATTCTGTGATTCTATGGTTTTCAACATGACCCTTCTGTTGTCTGTTTGCAGCTGATAGTTCATTCTTGTTCCTCGAGCCCTCAGTGGAGTAGGGACTGCTGACAACCTTACTTCCTGACTTTTGATTAGACCATGTGGTTCTTTTCTCTCACAAAATACAGTGTATTCTACATAAAGCTAGTAGTACCCGCAGGAAAGACTAAAGGTATCCTCATCCTTGTGCCAGGTGATGCAGGTCTAAACTCTTTCTCACTTTCTTTCCAACTACCTGAAAAGAGGTTGTAGGGAGGCAGGTGATGGTCTCTTCTCCTAAGTAAAAAGTGACAGGATGAGAGGAAATTGCCTCATGTCATGTCAGGGGAGGTTTAGATTGGATATTAGGAATATGTAATAAGTTTGATGAGAACCTCAAAATGAGCTGCCCATGGGTGTTCACAACCCAGAAAGCCAACCATGTCCTGGGCTGCATCAAAGGAGTGTGGCCAGCAGAGCGAGGGAGGGGATTCTCGCTTCTTCTACTCCACTCTTGTGAGACCTCATAGTTCTGTGTCCAGTTCTGGAATTCCTAGCATAAGAAGGATGTAGAATGGTTGGAACAGGTCCAGAGGAGGCCAAGAAGATGATCCGAGGGCTTGGAGCACCTCTACTAAGAAGGGGAGACCTCATTGCTCTCTACAACTACCTGAAAGGAGGTTGTAGTCGGTCAGGGGTTGGTCTCTTCTCTCAGGTGACCAGTGACAGAACTAGAGGGCATGGACTCAAGCTACGTCAGGGAAAGTTTAGGCTTGATGTGAGGAAGAAGTTCTTTACTGAAAGGGTGATTGACCATTGGAATGCGTTGCCCAGGGAGGTGGTGGAGTCGCCGACCCTGGAGGTGTTTAAGGGGAGATTGGATGTGGCACTGAGTGCCATGGTTTAGATGATGGTTGGTGTTAGTGTTGGGTTATAGGTTGGACTTGATGATCTCAGAGGTCCTTTCCAACCTTGTCATACTGTGATACTGTGATACTGTGAAGACAGGCTGGGAGAGTTGGGGTTGTTCAGCCTAAAGAAGAGAAGGCTCTGGGAAGACATTATAGTAACCTTCCAGTACCTGGACCGGTCCTAAAGGAAAGTTGGGGAGGAATTTTTACAAGTGTCTGTAGTGATAGTATAAGGGAGAAAGGCTTTAAATCAGAAGGGGAAAGATTTAAATTAGACATGTGGAGTCCTTGGCACAAGTTTCCCAGAGAAGTGGTGGCTGCCCCATCCCTGAAGGTGTCCAAGGCCAGGTTGAATGGGACCTTGAACAACCAGATCCAGTGAGAGATGTTCCTGCCCATGGTGGGGGAGCAGGAACTGGATGATTTTTAAGGTCTCTTCCAACTGAAACCATTTTATGATTCTGTGATTTACCATGATTTAAGGGATTTCTGAGCACTTGAAAGTATCTTTCTTTCTCTGTCTTCTTCATGGGCACATGCAGCCTTACTGTTTCTTCCTCTCCACTATAATGGCAGCCTTCTGAGGTGTCTCCAGGAGCCAATTTCATCAATTTCGCCTTCACAGTTTCATATTGAGGATTCATTTTGTCACTCAGTGGCAGACAATTAAGTGAGCAGTTACGTTTTTGTCATTTCCTTTGAAATGGATAGAAGAAAAGTCATTTTTGTGGTCTGCTCTTTGTTGTTTACTGGGCTTCAGTGATCTTTGTGCTTAATTCAAATTTCCTTCTGGCATCGGCAGGTAACATGCCCGTTGTGCAGTGCCTTTCTGTGGGAGTGCAGGTCTCTATTATTGAGAAACTGTCATTTATGTAAATCCTTTCCCACATTATCATTTCTAAGCGGGGAGAGAGGATTCCCGGTGCCTGGAATCAGTATCTGGCGGATAGAGACGATCCAGGTATGAAAGCGCCTGAGACAGCCGGGAATTCTTCCACCTTTATCTGCTCTTTGCAGCTGAATTTCTCCGGGGCTGATTCATGTAGGTCCTGGAGACTTCGTACTGCTTTATAACTAGGTATGGCTGTCAAATACTTGCTTCGCTGACAAGTTGGCAACTTCTAGGTTTTGAAGGATACTAAATTAAATTAGAGTTGCAAGATCCCAGCCTGTTCTCTATGCAACAGTGAATGCATCAATCTATCTGCATTTGAATGCTGTTTCCACTTGCACATACTCACGATATCCCTCTCTGACACTTTGCCAGCTTCTCCCCGATTCTCTCTGATGCCTGCCGTTACAGATAGACTAGTGAATTTCTCAACATGCCAATGGTGGATCCATCAACGATTTCTCCTTCTTTCAGCCACAGAGAGAGAAAAAACAGCTGGGAGGCACACTATGTACGCAGTGGCAGTAGTTGGGAAAAGGTATCCCAGGAAAATTGGGGTGCTGGTCGGTGGTGGCTGAACATGAGCCAACAGTGGCTCAGGTGGTCAAGAAGGCCACCAGCATCCTGGTTTGTATCAGCCATGGTGTGTCCAAGAGCAGCAGGAAAGGGATTTTGCCCCTATACTCAGTCCTGATGAGGCCACACCTTGAATCATGGGTTCAGTTTTGGACCCCTCACTCCAAGAAAGATATTGAGGGGTTGGATTGCATCCAGAGAAGGGGAGTGGATTTGGTGAAGGGTCTGGAGAACCAGTCTCATGAGGAGCATGTGAGGGCCCTGGGGCTGTTTAGTCTGGAGAAGAAAAGGTTGAGGTATGACCTTATTGTTCTCTACAACTACCTAAAAGTAGGTTGCGGTGATGTGGGTACTGGTCTCTCCTCCTAAGTAACAAGTGATAGAGACCTAAGGAAATGGATTCAAGTTGTGCTAGGGGAAGTTTAGGTTGGATATCAGGAAAAATTTCTCTACTGAAAAAGCAGTGAGACATTGGAAGAGGCTTCCCAGGGCGGTGGTGAAATCCCCATCCCTGGAGGGGTTAAAAAAATGTGTAGATGGGGCTCTTCAGGACATGGTTTAGAAGGCATGGTGGTGTTGGGCTGATGGTTGGACTGGATGATCTTAGACTGTTTTCCAACCTTAATGATTCCACGATTCCATGAAACTGTGAGATTGTTATTTTGTCAGAAACAGTGCAAAGGGTATTTGCTTGATGTAGAAGCTGGACTCCTGAGTGAGGGATTAATTCAGTTGCATCTATAAGATGATCCATGATGCTCTGCTGCTGAAGGTATCTGGTGGGGATTAGATCCACCTGAATTGCTGGCAGACCTGTAGCCTTGTTCCCAAGCTCTCCTTCCATCATGTCGCCCCTTCCCATTCTGCTTGGGATCCGCACAGCTCAACCGCAAAGATGCCAAAAAGCAGTAATCAGATGTTCCTGAGCAACTACGTTTGATACATTACAGAAAGCACAGAGCTGTTCCTCTCCAGCCCTATTCCATTAGTGAAGCTACATTATACACTCAGGATACGATATTAGGTTTTCTCAGTCCTATATTCATCATTTATGTTTTGCTCACTGACCTGGAGGAAAGAGATGTGATACCCTGGAGGAACACCAAGGCTGCTTGTGAGTGGGCTGCATCAGGTTTGAAAATACCATATGTGCACAGGTAGGTAGTTGTAGGCAATTATGGGCGGTTCTGCTGCTATCAGAGGTTTTCCTTGTTCATTCTTTGTCAGTGTGATAATTACTGGTTTTACCGAGTGGTAATTGATGATCCAAGCTGCCCCTGACCTTTGGTGCCTTAGAACTGTACAGTCCTAGTGAGACACCATGTTGCAGCAAAGGTGATGGAAGTATTGGCACCAACAGGAATGGGGACAAGTTTCACCAGCTGGAAAAGTGCCATTTCAAGAAGCCTTAGCACGTGCTTTTCCTTCAGGTGTTTTGTATACATAGAATCATACAATTGCTTGTTTGGAAAAGACCTTTGAGGTCATTGAGTCCAACCATACTTGTCCAATACCAAACCAGATCCCTACGAACGTCTCGTATTTAAATACCTCCAGGGATGGTGCAGTTAAATTTCTCAGGATCTTTGTGGTAGCCTGAGTCTTCAGGAGACGTGTCCCTTTTACTCCTCAATGCTTTGGGCACTGTCCTATGAATCATAGAACCACAGAATGGTTTGAGTTGGAAGAGACCTCAAAGTCCATCCACTTCCAACCTCCCTGCCATGGGGTCTCCAAGCCCCATCCAGCCTGGCCTTGAACACCTCCAGGAATGGGGCAGCCACAGCTTCCCTGGGCAACCTGTGCCAGTGTCTCACCACCCACACAGGAAAATAGTTCTTCGTAAGATCGCATCTCAGTTTCCCCTCTTTTGGCTTAAAACTCTTCCCCTTCATCCTATCCCTGCACTTGCTGATAAAGAGCCCTTCCCCAGCTTTCCTGGAGCCCCTTTCAGTACTGGGAGGCTGCTCTAAGGTCTCTGTGGAGCCTTCTCTTCTCCAGACTGAGCAAGCCTATCTCTCACAGCTTGTCCTCATAAAGGAGGTGCTCCAGCCCTCAGATCCTCTTTGTAGCCTTCCCTGGATTTGCTGCAACAGCTCCACACCCTTCCTGTGCTGAGGACTCCAGAACTGAACACAGAGGTCCAGGTGAAGTCTCAACAGAGAGGAGCAGAGGGGCCTTGGCTTCAGTCCTTAACTACCTCTTTACCCCACACAGGTTCCCTGTTCCCAGGATGTTGGAATTTCCTATGCTGCAAAATGGGATCTTTATAATACAATGAGATGTAAGGGAAGGGAGAGAGTGGGATGGACATGAAAGCTATTGTTTTAAGGATCTAAAGAGCTCTACTGTGTTCTGCAAATTGGCCTGAACATCAGAAATTATGTCCAACTGTTCCTGATTTCAAAGAAGCTGTGAAACATCTGTGACACTTTAGCTAATGCATATGCCAGGCTGTTAAAGAGGCCATTTACAAAAGTTTGCAAATTTTACTGGCAGGTAGGGTATGTTGAGGCCCAGGTGTTCCCTCCATTGACCATATTCACCATGCAGTTCCTGTAAAAATGAGCTATATTGAAGTGCTTAAAACATCTTCTCTGACATTCCTGGTCTTGCAGTCCAGAACTCCCAAGGGAAGAGCACTAAGCCAAAAGCCATAGTTTTACTGTGTTATTAGATTGTCCACTTTTATTTTATGGAGTTAAGATCGGGTAAATATCATTGATTTGGAAAGAAGAGTGCAGTTTAAAATGCTTTAGCTTAATATTCCTCGATTTTCTGTTTCTTTCCATGTGACACCTTTGACATTGTTTCGCATATTCTCCTTGAGAAACTGGCTGTCATTGATCTGGAAAGGCGCACCCTCTGCTGGGTAAAGCTGGCTGGATGGCCAGACCCAAAGAGTCATATTAAATAGAGTTCAAGCCACTTGGAGGCCGGTCACAAGCAGTGTCCTCAGTGCTCAGTGTTGGGACCAGTTCTCTTCAATGTCTTTATCAACGATCTAGATGAAGAGATTGAGTGTTCCCTCAATAAGTTTGTGGATAACACTAAACTGGGCCAAAATGTTTTTCTGCTTGAGGATAGGGAGGTTCTGCAGAGGAACCTGGACAGCCTGGATCCATGCACTGTGACCAACAGGATGAGGTTCAACAAGGCCAAGTGCCAGGTCCTGCACTTAGGATGCAACAACCCCATGCAGCTTTACAGGTTAGGGGAAGAATGACTGGAGAGCTGCCTGGCAGAGAATGCCCTGAGGGTTTTAGTTGACAGTGGTTGAATATGAGCCAGAGTGGCCCAGGTGGCCAAGAAGGACAACAGCATCCTGGCTGTATCAGAAACAGCGTGGCCAGCAGGACCAGGGAAGTGATTGTACCCCTGGACTCAGCATTAGTAAGGATGCAACTAGAATCCTGGGTTCAGTTTTTGGCCCTTCGTTGCAAGAAAGACATTGAGGATCTGGAGTGTGTCCATAGAAGGGAAATGGAGCTGGGGAAGGGGCTGGACAGGAAATCTTATCAGAGGTGGCTGAGGGAACTGGAGTTGTTCAGCTCAGACAAGAGGAGGCTGTCTACAACTGTCTACAACTACCACTGTCTACAACTGTCTGAAAAGAGGTAATAGGGAGGTGAGTCGGTCTCTTCTCCCAAGTAACAAAGGATTAGAAGTGAGGAAATGGCCTCAAGGTGCACTAGAGGAGGTTTAGATTGGACAGCAAGAGAAGTTTCTTCATGGAAGAGGTTCTCAGGCACTGGTAGAAGTTGCCCAGGGAGGTGGTAGAGTCTCCATCCCTGGAGAAGTTTAAAAGATGGGGAGATGAGGTGCTCAAGGATCTAGTTTAGTAGTGCGTGGGTGTGGTTGGACTCAATGATCTCAAGGGTCTTCTCCAACCAAGTGATTCTAGGATTCTAGGAGTCTATGACCCCTATACTAGACCCTTTCCATGATGTGGTTTGAGATCACTAAATGCATTTTCACCTATTGCACTGAAATTCACTGTTGAGTAAATACAGGCTGAATGAAAGCTTCAAGATTAGATCCTGTGAGAAGATCCTAACATCCGTGTAATAATTATTAAATGATTAATGTGAATAACAGTCTCCGTAAGTGAAAGATCAGGAGGTGTATTATTATATTAGCAGTGTTTATAGCAAAACAGGTAATAGTGTCCCAATTAATGTCACAGTGTGTGCTCATTACGTTTCCAACTGATCTTAGAAAACTTCATTCTTATGACAAATAAGACCTTTCTGGTGGAATAATAATAATATTAATAAAAGACTTGCCCTAAATAAAGCCTTGACAGAGATACTATGTAGGATAAGAAGTATATATAGCTATTTTTACTCTGCTGTTTAATGCTTTAAAGATTTATGCCATGTATAATAGGTACTAGGGCTTGCCATTTATCTCAGAAGAAATGAGTTCCTGCAGCCCAAGCAGTGACGTATAAAGCCCGTAGAATGAGGGGGAAGGTGTGGGATGCTGCAGGAAGAGGACTTGGGTTCTGCTGCTCCCATCCCATGTCACAGGGTCTCTGTGTTTGCACATTCTTGACCTTTTCTTCCCCCCAGAAGAGCAGGGAAGCAGCATAAGGGATTTACTTAAAAGCCATTTTTAGTGGTAAAACTGGGAGTAAAAACCAGTTCTTGCTTTCTAAATGATCAGGAAAGTAAACCAGAAAGTACTGTTAGCAAACCTTTAGATGTCATCAACCTGGAAGGAACCTGGGAAGGAAGGAGCCAGGCTTTATATTGGAATGATAATTTGAAGAAATGGTACAAAATTGACATGATAAAGTGAAATAAAGGGAAGAAAATGTAGGTGAGAGACCAACAAGAATGGGGTACAGGTTGACAAAGTTTTGGGTTTGACAGCAGTGTTACCAAAAATGGATCTGGAAGAGGTGGTTGATCCATGGTGGTAGGTTAGTGTTGGGGTCAGTCTTGTTAAATATCTTTATCCATGCACTGGAAGAGGAGATCAAGTGCTCCCTCAGTCACCTTGCAGATTACACCAAAATGTAGTGGGAGTGTTGAATGGCGTGAGGGCAGGAAGGCTGGATCCATGAGCAGAGGCCAGTGGGATGGGGTTCAACAAGGCCAAGTGCCAGATCCTACACTTGGGACACAACAACTCCATGCAACACCCAGGTTTGGGGAAGAACGGCTGAAAAGCTGCCTGCTGGAAAAGTATCTGGGGATGCTGGTTGACAGTTGCTGAACATGAGCCAGCAGTGGCCCGGGTGGCCAAGAAGGCTTGTGAAATCTGTGGCCAGCAGGAACAGGATACTTATTGTGTCCCTCTATTCAGTGCTGGCGAGGACACCCCTTGAATCCTGGGTTCAGTTTTGGGCCCCTCAGTTTAAGAGAGACATTGAGGGGCTGGAGTGTGTTCAGAGGAGGGCAACAGAGGTCGGGAAGTGTCTGGAGCACAAGGGTGATGGAGAGCAGCTGAAAGACCTGGGATTGTTTTGCCTGGAGAAGAGGAAGCTGAGGAGAAACCTCACTGGTCTCTGCAGCTCCTAGAAAGGAGGTTGTGGTGAGATGGGGGCTGGGCTCTTCCTCAGAGTAACAAGGGATGGGATGAGAGAAAATGGCCTGAAGTTGTTCCAGGGAGGTTTAGATCAGATATTTGGAAAACTGTCTTTACTGGAAGAGTGATGAAGCACTGGAAAATGCTGCGCAGGGCAGTGGTGGATACCATATCTGGAGGGGTTCAAAAAAGTGTGTAGATGTGGCACTTTGGTACATGGTTTAATAGGCACAGTGGGGTTACCCTGATTATGTATTTGATCTTAGAGGTCTTTTCTAATCTTAATGATTCTATGATTCTATGAACCCATAACCAAACCATGAAGCTGTCATGGAAAAGGCAAATATTGTTGCATTCACTGAAGTGTAGCAGCACCTGGAGAGAGTTATTCCTCTCCATTTGACACTGATGAGTCCGTGGCTGGAACACACGCCTCTGGTTTAGGCACCTGACTTAAAACTGCAGACGACCTTTGGCTCTCCAGGGAGTTGTTAGAGGTTTGGGGAATGGTGAACTTTAACGGAAGGTCAAAACTCTGGGTTGGGAAAAAAAAGAAGGGCATGAGAAGATCAGAGAAAAGAGAAAATCTTGTTGCAGAGAGGGTGTTACCAGTTATTTTCTATATCTACTGGGGACATTGCTGTGAGAGGCCAACTTAATAACCATATAATCATAGAATCGCAGAATCACAAATCACGGAATGTTTTGGGTAGAAGGAACCTCAAAGCCCACTCAGTTCCAACCCCCCTGCCATGGGCAGAGACACCTCCCACTGGATCAGGGGTCTCAAAGCCCCACCTAACCTGGCCTTGAACACCTCCAGAGAGGGGGCAGCCACCATTTCTCTGGGCCACTTGTGCCAGGGCCTCCCCACCCTCACAGGGAAATATTTCTTCCTAAGATCTCATATCAATCTCCTCTCTTGCAGCTGAAAACCATTCCCCTTGTCCTGTCGCTACAGTCCCTGATAAAGAGGCCCTCCCCAGTTTTCTTGTAGGCCCCCTTTAATTACTGTAAGGCTGCTCTAAGGTATCTCAGCAGGATGCTAGGAAAAATCTTCCCAAATGTCAGAGTAATTATGGAAGAACTTTCTTTGGAGGTTCTTAAGGATGGAAGAAACAAGTATTTGTTGAGAATGTTTCAGGTCTGCTGCATCTCCCTAAAACCTGCTGAGGTGTTTTCTGCCCCTGTGTCTGTGTTTCTCCCCACACCACCTCCTGCACTCAGGGCAATCTCTATTTAACAACAGTTTTATCAGAGTGGCTGCACAGGCCAGGATTAATTGTGGTTGTCTTCCTGATAGATGCTTTTCAGCAAGCATTTTCATGAGGGAATCAGCAAATTAGACCACAGTGTTCCTTACACTTTAAAAATGTGTCATCAGGAAGAAACCTTGGTGCAGCTTGTTGATGCTGCCACAATTAATGGCTGTGCTAATTTGTCATCTTTTCTTGGTCTCTCTCTCTAGCCACTGCTGTAACTTCTTGTCCCTTCCTCACCCCTGCATTTCAATGAAATATTCAAGAACAATCACTGACGATAAAATGTGTAGGTAATCTGAAGTGACAGTTGTTGTATGTGAATCATTGATATTTTAGATAATTGCGTTTAAAGTCCAGTCTCATAATGGTTCGTATTGATTGAGGCTAGGTAGCCAGATGTATTGTGGAGCTGTGCTGGCAGCTGGATTTCGGATAGTAGGAGAGCTTTTCCATCTGGGAGCTTGAAAAACATGCCCTCCCGGGGCTGGCTGCTGGCAGGGCAAACGCAGCCGTGGCTCCTACATTTGATGCCTCTGCAGATCAGAGCACGACCTGTCCCGCTGAGCAAAAGTTCAGAGGTCCTCAGGGCATTTTGTACAAGGTCCCATTATTTTCAGCTTTCCATGGGCATCTGGCTCTGCGGCTGAAGCATGGAAAATGAATTTTCCACTGGGCAAAGGTGATCAACAGGATGGTTTTAGGTTGTCATACACTGTGAGTATCACTTGAGTTTTTAAAGGTTGTCACGAGTGAGTAGATCAATGCAGTATGCATCTGAAACCTTTGTGTTTAAATGAAAATGATAAAGCTAATGGTTAAATGCCCTGGACTGGAGGGCTTCTTTGCTTTTATTCAGTGGTCTCTAACTCTACAATCTTAGGCTCCTCCATCAGAATAATGTGAGATGATGCAATCAAGAGGCATAGAAGTTTTGTCAAGACTCTAGTATTTATACCATGGAGCTCTCAGCACACTCTCCAGATCAGTATCAGGAAGGACACAGATCTGTTACAGCAAGTACAGACGGGGTCACGGAAACGATCCAAAGGCTGGAGCAGCTCCCGAATGAGGACAGGCTGAGAGACATGGAGTTGTTCAGACTGAAGAAGAGAGGGCTCCAGGGAGAACTTAGAGCAGCTTTCCAGCACTGAAAGGGGCTTCAGGAAAGCTGTGAAGGGACAAGGACAAGGGGGAACATTTTTAAGCTAAAAGAGGGGAGAATGAGATGAGATCTTAGGAAGAAATATTTTCTTTTGAGGGCGGGGAGGCCCTGACACAGGTTGCCCAGAGAAGTGGTGGCTGCCACATCCCTGGAGGTGTTCAAGGCCAGGCTGATTGTGGCTTTGAGCATCCTGATTCAGTGGGAGGTGTCCCTACCCATGACAGGGGGGTTGGAACTGGGCAGTCTTTTAGGTCCCTTCACACACAAACTGTTCTGTGATTCTGTGATTTTTCTATGACTGAAATTTTAAGAAGTTCAGTGCTGTCTCAGTCGTCATGTCTGTCCTTTTTCAGCCCCTGCGCCATGCTGCCTGCTTGTTATAACAAGTAAAAATTAAAGATGTCCATAGCTCGGCTACATTGAGGAACAACTGACTTGTTTGATAATGTCTCTGATTGTGGTTCAGCTGTCTTCCTTTATAATGCAAACCAATCAGGTTTAACTAATTACTTGCATCGAATGTGTCAAAATCTGGTAATAAAGAAGGCAGGAAATGGGATGTTATTTCCCCGTCAATTTTTTGAATTTTCAAAACGCAACGAAGCATGTTAGTTGAGTGTTTGCAAATAAGGTGCCGTCAGGAGAGTGGGCAGCTGGTTGGAATGTAAAATGTGTGGCTGCTCTGTGCATAACTGGCACAATTAATACAGTAAATGGCAGGTGAAGGTAGGATACAATAAAGCAAGGCAACACAAGAAATTCTGTTATTTATTTCCCAGTGTCTCCTTATGCCACATGTCAGTGTTATTTTAGGATGAGGAGCTATAGAGAGGCTAAAAATTAAGTACTATGACATGAAAATATGGGCAATAGGAAAAAAATGTCCTTACGTAGGTCTTCAGGTCTTCTCACAAGAAGTACATGGATCTGTTAGAGTGAGTCCAGAGGTCACAGAGATGATTCAAGGGCTGGAGCACCTTCCATTTGGGGAGAGGCTGAGAGAGTTGGGCTCGATCAGCCTCCAAGTACTGAAAGGGGCTACAAGAAAGCTGAAGCAAGCCTCTTTATCAGAGAGTGCAGGAATACAATGAGAGGGAACCTTAAAACTTCTCAAAACAGCCATCCTAATTGAGTTGAGGACTCTATTCTTCCAGAAGAGCACAAAGAGTTTAGGTATTATCACCAGCATAATGTACTTGTCATGCTACTGTGAGGTGCTTTGGTTGCCTTGGACTCACCTCGAAATGAAGACCTGGAAATGGATCATATGGTCCTGCGAGCTCCCTGTCCTTGTCTCTCCCCCCCCCAACAGCGCTGGGAAATAGCTCCATTCTGTTTCTCCCTCTGCTGTGGTGGGGTCACAGCCTTCACCTGGGAATTCACTGCTGCATTTCTCTCTTCCTCTATTTCCCTATGTACCTGAGATGACTAATAATAATACTAAAAGCTGCTTTTCTCTCAGAACTGTCCTGATGTTCGGTTTATTAGCATTGGTGAAACACTTTGAGTCCTCCAGCAGAACATGCAGGATTGAAGGAGGCAAGAAAAGAAATGAGGTATCCTCATTTTGAGCTGTTGGTGGTGTGTCAGGTCTCTCTGGCAAGAAAGAAGACTTTCTTTGTAAAAGGCTCCATATGAGGAAGAAAACGAGAAGAAAGACACTTTTAGAGTTGTTTTTCAGGTATTAATCATAGTCTAAGTATTTACAGAGTGCCGCTGTCATATTTGCTTTCCATCCACAGTCTATCTTTTGCTCACAGCACTGATTAATTGCCTGTCTGGACATCTGAAGTACTGATTAATTGATGACCCAAATGATGACCCAGAAATACTAACTAGCGTACCCTCATGTTTACGAGCTTTTCTATATGCAAAGGAAAACCCTCAGCAGCCATATTTTGTAGACAAAACTGGAAAGTTTTCTTTTGGCTTTATTATGTGAATTTTCTCCATCCCTAGATGGGTAAGGAAGGATTTTTATAAAACAAAATATCAGAAAATGGAAAGTCATAACCCTTTGGGTTTTAAATACAAATTCTGTATATGATATTATATTTTATGCAAAAAAAAAAATTACCGAGTGCATTTTCCATTTGATGTGTGACTCCACTCCTCTGCATTACTTCCTGCCCTCCCATTATCACATGCGGCCAGCAGGTCGAGGGAGGTGATTCTCCCCCTCTACTCCTCTCTTGTGAGACCCTACCTGAAGTCCTGCATCCATTTCTGGAATTCCCAATCTAAGAAGGATGTGGAACTGTTTTAACTGGTCCAGAGGAGGCCACGAAGATGATCTGAGGGCTGGAGCACCTCTGCTATGAGGACAGGCTGAGAGAGATGGGGTTGTTCAGTCTGAAGAAGAGAAGGCTCCAGGGAGACCATATAGTGGCCTTGCAATACCTGAAGGGGCTACAGAAAAGCTGGGAAGGGCCTTTTTCCAAGGACCTGTAGTGACAGGACAAAGGGCTTTTAATTGGAAGGGGGAAGATTTAGATTAGACATTAGGAAGAAATTCTTCACAATGAGGGTGGGGAGACCCTGACCCAGGTTGCCCGGGGGAGTTCTGGATGTCCCATCCCTGGAGGTGTTCAAAGCCAGGCTGGATGGGGCTTTGAGCCCCCTGAACCAGTGGGAGGTGTTCCTGCCTGTGGCGGGGGGGGGTAGGACTGGATGGACTGTAAAGTCCCTTCCAACCCCAACATTTCTGTGATTCTATGGTGTTCATCTCCTATGCCAGTATTGCAGAAAAAAAAGTGGAGATCTTTATGCAGAGCTGCACAGGAGTCTGACAAGGAAAAATAACTCTCCGCTATGCTTTTATAATCTCCCCAACCTGCTCTCGTTCTCGAGGAGATGTTAAAGAAGAAACACTCAGGTGCCAACTGGAAAGGAGACAGTGTTTAGCTACTTTTGCATCATTTTGGTCGCTCTTCTGTCCCTCCTTCAGGCTCCATGCAGGTTTCTAAAGTGGAGTCCTGGTGGGATGCTCTGCTGTAATTCTCTCTTATCGTGCAGTGCTTAAATAATGTAGAAGTGAGGAATGGAGATAATAGGACTGCTGACATCTGGCTAATTGCCATGCTGGCTGGGGGCTTCGTGGCAGCTGAGGGAGGCAGGTTTCGAGGATGAAGAACTTCTAGTGAACCGTGATGGACAGAAGCCATCAGAGAGAGACAGACAGAGAAGGAAAATACATGGTATTTTCTCTCTAAATGGGTCTCAGTGGTAATGCCATTGCCTCCGGTATCATGTGGCTTCAACCTATCAAAGATAACAGCTTCCAGGATGGGGTAGGTGCAGGATCTGTTTAGCAGTCTTAATATACTGGCTTGCAATTGTAACAGCTGAATTTCAGCATAAAGTCAAGACAAACCGTGTGTTTTCTTCACATTTTCCTATTGACTATTGCAATTAATAGTGGGAAAATTCAAGAAAACCCCTATTTTATCAGTCTAAGATTTTTTTTCCCCCTTTCTAACACGCTTTTAGGCCCCCCCCAAAAATGGAAATCAAATAAAAAAAGACGACTCTGCTTTTATAGATTCACTACACACTGACAAGTGATGACCGTGGTATGAATGACTGCCTTCCCCTCCTATCCTGTATTGTTCTCTTCGATTTGAAGCTCTTCCAGGTAGACATAATGTCTCTGTAGGCATCTGGCCTCTGGAGCATGACTAGGCTATTAGTATGTATGGTTTTTCATTTTTAACTGCATGCATTGGCAGAGATACTTACCTTTAAAAATATAGGTTCCATTTACAACTTCATGCAAATTAATTGGAAAGTGACTTCAAAACCACCTGTGACTAAATACAGTGATTTGGGGGACTCAGTTCAGCAAAGGAGTTGGTTTAATCTGGTAGAATACATTTTTGATCATTGAATTTGCAAGAGAAATTAGTTCTTCCAAACACACAGAAGTCTGTCAGTGGAAATAGGCTCTGCCAGAGGAAGAGTTGTTTGCGGTAGAAATACTTAGCAGACACGGTGGTGCTGTGTTGATGGTTGAACTGAATGGTCTTTGATGTCTTTTCCCATATTAGCAATTCTATGAATCTATATTACATGTTTTCTTAAAAAAAGATCAAATCCTTGTCTGTTAATGTCATTGATTAGTTCATTGCAAATCAACCCAAAACTTGCAGTACAAACACTGAATTTTTTTCAAAAGGAGTAAAGCTTCTGATATTACTGAACTGGTGTAATGATAAACAAGAAATTATTGAAAGTTATCTCTTTTGGTGTGTGTCTGTTTCCTAATTAATTACGAGTGGAAAGACTCTACCTGTCTGCAGTTACTCTGAGTTACTCTGACTGAATTTTCACTGTATGGAAATCAGGCTGTTTTCAGTGCTGGGAAAAAAAATGGTTACCCACAGTTCTTAAAGAGGGCTGACAGGAAAGCTGGGAAGGGGCTCTTTATTGGGAAGTGCAGGGATAAATGAGGGTGAATGGTTTTAATCTGAAAGAGGGGAGATTGATATGAGATCTTAGGAAGAAATATTTTCCTGTGAAAGTGGGGAGGCCCTGGCCCAGGTTGCCCAGAGATGTCATGGGTGCCCCATTCCTGTTGGTGTTCAAGGCCAGGTTGGATGTGGCTTTGAGTACCTTGATCCAGTGGAAGGTGTCCCTGCCTATGGCAAGGGGGTTGGAGTGGAATGATCTTTAAGGTCCCTTCCAAGCCAAATCATTTCATGATTTTGTGATTCTATGATTCTATTATTACATTCAGGTTTTCTAACATAAACTGGACTTAAGATATTACTGTTTGTGGCATAATTTAGCTCAGTATGTTTTTGGTTGGGCTGGGACAACAAGATACTTTTCTCTCTTAGAAATGTTATACACTTCTATATATTCAGTAAATAAGACTAGATATAACAACTTCTACCATTTCTATTTACATAACCTGCACAGTGAAATACTGAAAATTTTCTGCTCTTCTACAGAAACTATATTTCTAAAGAATATTGTTGTGCAGCAAAGATAGAAAACATCTGAAAGAGCAGCAGTATTTTGCAAAGCAGTGGAAATGTAAACCTGCAGCGCTCATGCAAACACCCACTTACTTATGCACACATACTGCTGTGTTGTAATTCAATGTTTGGGTTTCATGGTTAAAATTTTAATGTACAGTCTCTGAATATACAAAATGTTCAGAGGGTAAATCTAAACTATTGCCTTTACATTAGGAATGCCGCTGGCTACATGTTTATTGTGCAACTTAATCTGGAAAAGGTTCTTTCATGAATTTTCATCAATTTTTCAACAAAGCCCTGGCGCAAATGGTGAATTATGCATTAACATATGTTCATGCTAATTTATACGATGCTGACAGCTTTTTGGCATTGGATCAGTGACTAACATTTATATTTCTAAAGTTTATTTATTGATAATATCAAGGAAATTTGAACTGCCATTCAATAAGGGATAAAATATCTTTTCTGACCTGAAGTTGCACCAAACAATGTTTAGATTAGATATTAGGAGAAATTGCTTTACCAAAAGAGTGATGAAGTATTGGAAGAGGCTGCCCAAGGGAGTGATGGAGTCACCAATCTTGGAGGGGTTCAAAAATGTGGAGATGTGGTGCTTTGGGACATGATTTAGAAGGCAAGGTGTGGCTGGACTGGCAGTTGGACTGGATGAGCTTAGAGTTTTTTACCAAACTTAATGATTCGATGATTCTTTGATAGGCCAAAGAAACGAGTGATGAACAGAGTCATGGATACATTTATAGGTTCTCTATGTAAACCAACATTCCACCCTGGCTTTAACATGTGTCAGATGCCCACTTTATAAACCAGGTATCAAATGACATTTCAACCCATTTAACTTCATAATGTTGGCAGTTTTGTTTAGCTAAGGAAATCCTCTCTATATAAGGATGGTTTCAGTGCTTCAGAGTAGCACTGGATGCCAAGTCCCCGGACGCAGCATTTCTTTGTGCCTGATTGAAGTTTCCTGCAATTTTAGGAAGAGTATGCAGAATTACTTGTTTTCATGGAGCAGATCATCTTGAGTGCTATCACACAGCACGTGCAGGACAGCCAAGTTATCAGACTCAGTCAACATGAGTTTGTGAAAGGCAGGTCCTGCCAGACCAAATTTGATCTCCTTCTATGACAAGGTTACTCGGTTAATAGACGAGGGAAAGGCTCTGGATGTGGTATACCTGGACTTTTGTAAAGTCTTTGACACTGTTTCTCACAGTGTTCTGACTAAGAAACCTGCTGCCCTTGGCCTGGACAGGTCCAGCCTCTGCTGGGTAAAAAAAATGGCTGGATGGCCGGGCCCAAAGAGTGGTGGGGAATGGAATTAAATTCAGTTGGAGGCCAGTCACAAGTGATGTTCCCCAGGGTTCATTGATGGGTCCAGTCCTGTTCTATATCTTTATTAATGATCTGGATGAAGAGATCGAGTACACTCTTAGCAAGTTTGCAGATGACACCAAGCTGGGTGCAAGTGTTGATCTGATTGAAGGAAAGGAGGTGCTGCAAAAAGATCTGGACAGGCTGGATTGATGGATTGAGACCAATAGGGTGAGGTTCAACAGGACCAACAAGACCTCCTGAAAGGAGGCTGTGGCAGAGTGAGTGTTGGTCTCTTCTCACAAGTGACCAGTGATAGGATAAGGGGAAATGGCCATAACTTGCACCAGAGGAGGTTCAGACTGGATATTAGGAAGAATGTCTTTATAGAAAAGGTTCTCAGGCACTGGCAGAGGCTGCCCAGGAAGGTGGTTCAGTCATCGTCCATGGAGGTATCTAAAAAACGGGTAGACGAGTTTTTGAAGGACATGGTTTAATAGAAGATGGGTGCGGTTGGACTCGATGATCTCCAAGGTCTTTCCAACCAGAAGATTCTATGATTCTATGATTCAAGATGACAAATTCACTATATTGTAAGGTAATGAAAAATATGAAGTTAGCTGATAGGTCAGGAAGATGGGAAATGTTAATCTTTTTGAAAAAAATAAACAACCCACTCTTGTTTAGTGTCATGAAAAAGAGAAATATATTTGGAATTAACAGGGTAGTAGTAAATGAAATTAAAAGTAAGCCTTTGTGTTTTTCTAATAGGACAAGAGCTAGAAAGCTTAGAAAATAGTGTGCTTTTTTTTAGGTCTCTTTTTCCAATTTGTTTTGATGTTGAAATTTCACTGGTCTGAGACTGAGGCTATAGTTATTTTCAGCTGTGTAGGGTGTAGATACTGAGGAAATGTCTAGTTAATAAAATCCAATAATGGGCTACTTCTCTAGTGAAATGTGTTTAAATAATAAGATGACATGTCGTAAATATGGTAAAAAGATATTAATCATAGGAGACCACAGGTATATTGCAATAAACGCCAGTACTGTGTATGCATTATTGCAATCCATTCCTTAGCTGTTTTAATTTGATGATGAGTAGCCTTGTGAACCTCTGGATCAATTAATAGATTGTTTTATTCACAGAGCCCTGTTCCCAAGAAGGAGTTTAATTTTTTACACTCAAAAGTCTATTAAAAAAAGTCAATTACGTTAACATTCATACATTTATTTGGCTCCCCAATCTGTCTCCACTTAGACTCTGATGCTTGAAACCCCTGAAGACATTCAAATAAGTACTCAGAGGTAAGAATGAATTTAGGGGTTAAAGGAAGAATTCTTGATCTTATGAAATAAAAAAAAAAGACTAAAACATAAGCAGGTATTTAAAATGGAAAAAGCCATGTTAGGATATTTCAAGGATCCAAGAGTAGCTTAGGCATCTCTTCCTGTTCCTCCTCTTTCAGTGCTATTTTAGAGCCTAATTTCCTTAGCTTCTTTAGAAATGTCAATGATTTGTGTTAAACAGTGGCATGTGTTTTTTGAGGGAAAAGCACCACCCTTGTAGTGTTGCAGTCTTCAGCACAGCAAATTATTGGACCCTTCCTCTTGAGTTTATAGACACTTGCTGCAGTTCCAACGGATGCATCCCAGTCTCAAATTTGAATTTAAGGTTTCTATTTGTTTGTTGCAAAGTCTTTAGTAGCTACAATTTTCCCTTGACACCTTGATGGGATTCTCACACCTGTTCCTATGTCGTACATTAAATATCTAATGCTTGCAATAGAGGTGTTATGGTTATTTGCCTGACATGATCTCATTCAAGGCTTCCCTGCTCTTGTACAACCCCTCTACCCCATCCCTCCCTTGCCTGCTTGTTCTTATTAATCTTTTCTACCACATGATTAGGTTTTCTATAAATACTCTATAAATAAACATACTTAATGATGCCACTAATGATTAATTGGTTCATAATGGTTTACTGGTCATGATTTATGGATGACAAGTTAAAGCAATTATTAAGCTTAATTATACTTAATCGATGGGGTATTATTCCATTGTTTATCACAGTATTTGTTAGCAATGTGAATGAAAATAAATGTAGTAGGAAAACCTGGAGTTCAGTTCTGTAGTTGTTAAATGGGTGTATTAATTCTTACATGTGTAACTAATTAAATGTACTACTGTGCGCTGAGCATATGGCTGAAGGGGCACTGAGCCTGCACCTCCTTTACCATATTCGGGTAGTAAAAGATGAACGATTTTGAGAAAGATGTATAAATCATGTACAATGCAAGTAGTATACATATTTTTTATATACACGTGCATGTGCACCCCTACGGTTATATATGTGTACAAGTATGTACAAGGCCCGGCATAAAAAACTCTGAGACCGTGCCTGTAACTCTTTTTATTCAACAAATTAAGAAAATCAACTGTGATTATCTTCACAACAGTTCCCTTTTGAACTGACCTATGGCTGCATCTGATGGTGACAATGGTCAAAGTAATTCCACAGATCACTTTCTGAGGGGCTGTTGAGGATCGCCATAGTTTTTGCTTTCACAACTTCTACCAACAACAAATGGGTTCCTTTAAGCATCAACATGATCTTTAGGAAGAGGGAGCCAGGTCTGATGAACAGGGTGGATGTTCAATTACAGTGATGTTGTTAGGAGCTAAAAACTACTTCACAGACAAAGCATTATGGACTGGCACTGTTGTCTTAATATTCAACTCACTGTTCACTCTTACACAAGATTTTCTGACCGAGGGTAAGAAAACCTCTCTTGTCTGCTTGCACCGAGTGAAGCAATCAAGTTGAGCTTCATCTGTTTGTGACAGATCAGAACATGTTCTATAACACATTCTCTTTGTCTCTCCCCTCCCACTCCTGGTTCCCAAGCTATAAGGTTAGTCTCAGGGGTATTTGTGTCTGACCTCATACATACATATAAAAGTGACTGACCTGCTCTGATGCCACCTTTCCTTACCAAAATATGAAATTATATATCCTGAATGCATATTGTTTAGCCATACATGACAGTGTCACGTCCTTGGCACTCTGCAGGCCATATTTTAAATAAATGGAGTACATCGTAGTTGTTTTCATCTCTCAGAGCATCAGACTTCACAAAGCCTATGTTCCTCACTATGATACATTCAACAGAGCCTAAACTTACCCGAAAACTTAGATTATACCTGCTGAATGGCCACCAAGAAGTTTTCCTTTGCTTTGTTAGTGTAAAAATTGACATCGAGACCAGCACAATCATGTATTCTATGTTATTTATAATGCTCCTGGTGTTAAGCACACAGTTTGAAGTTACTGTAAAACTCGATGCATTGTGCTTGCTTTGCAGGCTCTGCAGGAGCTGACAGCTACTGCAGATCCTCAGAACTGCTCTCGTCATCATCTGATATCAGTGACAGATAAATAAAGATGTTTGTTTATAACGAGGTTGTTTTGTAAAGCTGGAATTAAGTCAAAGAACTGTGTTAATGCAGTCAGAATGGGAGAAAAGAGCTTTGTTTGCCTTGTAATAGAAGAGAAAATGATTTCTAGCAAGCAAGAAAATGCTGCTGAAAATGTCCCTTTAGTCTAAGCACAGGGAAAAAGTGTGAAGACTTAAGAGATTTCCTATAATAAAAATGTCTGAAGGGTAGATGTTGGTATATTAGAGGAAGAATATCCGATACGTTTGCCCTGTTCTGTTTCCTAATGCCTGCTAAAATTGCCTTGCCTTGGAAGCTCCAACAGGGATTTTGGTTGCTCTGCTGGCTTGCAGCAACAATTGATAAGGGAAGAAATTTTCTGTGTAAGTGATTAACACAGAACAGAAGAAAAAGAAAGAACACTCAGCAACCATTTGACATTTCAGGGAGAAAGTATTTCATCACTCTCCTTATTATGCCATATTAATTAGTGGTTATTTCTGCACATTATCATGGCATGACAAAATACCTATGCCACATCACTTGATATTTCAGCAAGTAAACTGCTGACTCAGTAGGAAGGCAGTTGTCTCAGTGATGAAGTCAGAAAGACTATAATTTCCCTACTTTTGTCCCCGAATAAAGTGTTCCCGACTTGGAAAGTTGTAAAATACCAAAGAAGGAGGTGTTTCCTTGCAGGTTAAATCCTTGTTAGGATAGCAAAGGGACTGGGAGGACAGTGGGTGTCAGATTTACCCAGCTTTCCCACAGAGCTCAGCCCTAGGTGGCTGGGGCTGTTCAGGCTTGTGGTGGGGTTGGGTGACTTTTGGTGTGGTCCTTTGTGTGGTCTCCAACGGGATTTTAAGTTGCTTCAGCAGCAGTGCATGAAAGTGCTGTGGAGCTTGAGACATCTTGGCCTGTACCTCAAACAGTGTGACCAGCAGGACCAGGGAAGTAATTGTTCCCCTGTGCTTGGCCTTGATGAGGTCACGCCTCGAATCCTGTGTTCAGTTTTGGGCCCCTCATTAGAAAGGGACCTTGAGGGGCTGGAGTGCATCCGGAGAAGGTAAACAAAGCTAGTGAAGGAACTGGAGAATAGGCCATATGAGAGGTGGCTGAGGGAACTGGGATTGTTTAGCCTAGAGAAAAGGAAACCTCATCACTGCCTACAACTCACTGAAAGAAGGTTGTAGCAAGGTGAGTGTTGGTCTCTTCTCTCAAGTAATAGGAGTTTGCCTTAAATTGCACCAGGGGAGGTTCAGATTTAGACATCAGGAATATTTTCTTCACCAAAAGGATTCTTATCCACTGGAAGAGGCTGCCCAGGGAGGTGTTTAAAAGATGGGTAGGTGATGTGCTTGGAGATCTGGCTTAGTAGTGGATGGGTATGGTGGGACTTGATGTTCTCAAAGGTTTTTTCCAAGCGAGCGATTCTATGATATTGTGATGCTGTGAGCCCCGGGGTTGGTCCCCACTGCCCTAAATCAGGGCTTCAGGAGGGGATTTTGCCCCACCCTGTGACCACCTGCAGCATCATCATGAATGCAGCAAAGCCCTGCTAGTGGCTTGTGGTAAGGGGATCTCTGTCCACAGAGGTATTCTCCTGTGTAGCACACCCCCACCACCTCAGCGTGGGAGGCACATTGTCTTACCATGCCTAAAGGAGCTGTAGCCAATTTCATCATGGAAACAAGGAAATGATTGTGATCAATAATCAATCAAATCACTTGTGACAGTAATCATACATCACTTTTCAATATGGTTACTCCATACTGCTGTTTAAAATTGCAGATGCTGCTCCTTGAGCAGATTTACTTCCCTGTGATCTTCTTTGTGCTCTCGAAAATGCCAGTGTCCCTAAAATTTCAGGGAATATTTTGAAATGGCAATTAAGAGTGTAACAACAAAGAAACGGATATGAAGCATCAGGGTTGGGCTTGCTCTTCTTTGAAGGTGGAAATCCTCTGTGTCCAAGGCACCTTAGCTCCTCGGGCAGAGCTGAGAGACAGACCCTTGCCTTCCTACAGATGATTTCTGCATGTGCCCGCACACCATTACTCCCAGTCTCAGTCCGAAAATGTTGCATGATTAAAATGGTCTTATGCATACGTCAGAGTGCAAAGTCTCTGAGGTGTTCCGGGCACTGGTATTTTTCTTAGAGTTTGGGAAAATGTGACCCTGCAAAATGTGGCATCTGGTCTTAATATCATAGAATCATAATATGGTTTGTGTTGGAAGGGACCTTAAAGATTATCCAGTTCCAACTCTCCTGCCATGGGCAGGGACACCTTCCACTGGATCAGGGTGCTCAAAACCCCATCCAACCCAGCCTAGAACACCTCCAGGGATGGGGCAGCCACCACTTCTCTGGGCAACCTGTGCCAGGGCCTTCCCACCTTCATGGTGAAGAATTTATTCCTAATGTCTAAGCCAAATCCCTTACAATTTAAATCCGTTCCTCCTCATCCTATTACTACAAGCCCTTGGAAAAAGTCTCTCCCCAGATTTCCTGTAGCCTCTTCAGGTGCTGGAAGGCTGCTCTCAGGTCTCCCCAGAGCCTACTCTTCTCCAGGCTGAACAATCCAAACTCTCTCAGCCTGTCCTGATAGAAGAGGTGCTCAAGCCCTTGGATCACCTGTGTGGCCTCCTCTGGACCATATCCTTCTTATGTTGGGGATTTCAGAACCGGACACAACAAGACTCTGAACTGCTCTAGTCTCTATGCCCAGGGATATGCTGGGTCACATATGTATTTTGGTTGTGAGATGACCTCTCAGTGCTTTACTGGAGATGTCTGACCATGCTCCCAGTGCGGGGGAGCACAATAAGAAGTCCCTTGTGCAATTAGAATGCTTATTTAATGAGTGCTATATACGTAGGGAAGATATTTTCCATTCATAGCTGGGATTTGATGGCATATATTTGCCTTTGGGATTTGTACTCTGGACCATCACTGGAAAAAAAACAACTGCCTATAGCTAACGTTAGAAAACTCTGTTCTGATCTAGTCTCTTGGGTTCATATGTGAGTTGCTTCCCGAGTCAATCCTCATTGGATTTGAAATGCCAAGTGTTTGATGTTTATTCAGACTTGATTATGCTGGAAAATTTCAAGGCAAATCCATACAGCCTTCTCAGGTCTGTGGTCACATTAAAAAGGTGGGGAGAATATTTTTCACCTTTGGAATAACTAAAAAGCATCGTAAGGTCACATCCTTTTAAAAAGTTTGCACATGAAAAGGGACGCTGCTCAAAATATAAACTTGGCATCTATTATTAATTAGACTTATATTTTATTTATTCATACACCACCACACATTACATACAAATGAAAACCTTCCCCTTAGGAGTCCCAGGGTGACTTAGAGATGTGCATGTGTCTCCATATGCAGAATGGAGACATGAAAAAAAACCTGGATGATGAATTTATGCAAAAAAAATATGATAAGTAACTCAGTCTCACCTTGTTGTAGTCTTCTATCTGTTAAATATGTTGAGTTTGGATGTGGCTTTGAACACTCTGATCCAGTGGAAGGTGTCCCTGCTTATGGCAGGGGGGTTGGAAGTGGAGGGGCTTTTAAGATCTCTTCCAACCCAAACCATTCTGTTGTTCTATGATTCTGTGATCCCTGTTCCATGAGAATGATGGAAAAATTAATTAAGAAGCTTTTTTTTCATAGAAATTAATGAGAATTCTGCAAACTTCAATTCTCCCAACCCCTAATTTTTATAGTGTGTTTTGAACATGAGAGCTCACAAAAAAAAAAGACTAAAGTTTTTTCTGCTTCAAAAACTTTTTTTCTTCAAGAGCAACTTACAAACACATGGAGATTTTCTTATTTTTGTTCTGCTCTTGGCTAGCCAAGATGCCAAAACCAGAATTCATGGAGTCACAGAATCACCCAATGTCCTGAGTTGGAAGGGACACACAAAGATTACCAAGTTCAACTCCTGTCCCTGCACAGGACAACCCCAAAATTTACACCATGTGTCTGAGTGTGTTGTCCAAATGTTTCTGGAATATTACTACCCAGACCATCTTCCCAGTATTTTCTCTTTATATTGTGAAACTGATCTTTTGTTCCTTGCCTAGAGAGGATTTATGGCAAACTAGGCATCCTCAAAAATTAAAAAAAAACATTATGTAATCATAACCAAAGTCAATTTTGATGATCATAGAATCATTGGAAGGGATCTTAAAGCTCATCCAGTTCCCAGTTCCTCTGAAATGGGCAGGGACACTTTCCAGTGGATCAGGTTGCTCAAAGCCTCATCCAGCCTGGCCTTGAACACCTCCAGGGATCACAGACTCTCAGAATGGGAAGGGATCTTAAAGATCTTCAAGGTCATCCAGTTCCAACCCTACCATTGGCAGGAACACATTCCATTCGTTCATGTGGCTCAAAACCTCAAGCTCTAAGCCCGATACCCTTCCGTTTGGAAGAGGCTGGTTTTGCTCTTGTGAATCTTCCTCTTACATGTTATACAAACCTCCATTCAGCCTGTATGTACATTACGATGATAGAATATAATCATTAGTTTTCCTCTCCTTGATGCTTAAACGTCTATTCAAACTAGACCCTCCAAAATAAAGTTTCCTTTGTGCTACTTCAAAGTAAGAGGAGTTCTTCGTAGCCTCAGTATCGCCTGTGGGCAATGACGCAGCTAGCAAAAACCTTCTCCCCTGTGTATGCCTGCTGAGACTTGCACCTCTGAGGTATCTTGGGGGGCTGTTCAAGGCAGATATGACCTGAAACACTCCTTGTGTTTAGATTGGAAGAGTTTAGAAACTCGTCTCTACTTGCTGTTTGGTTTGGGGAAGCAACAGCGAGAAAGGAGGGGAGGAGGAGACCCTGCCCAAGGAGTTGCTTTAAGTGATCACCTGCATTTTAAAAGCTGCACTGATACACAAAGTCATCAATTTTAAACCATGTATAGACTTTCAACCTAATACAACTTTTCATTGCCATATTTCAAAGTTGTGACAAGTGTGTGCCTTGTGTGAGTGAGATGTAGTTTTGTGCCGTGCAGCCAGTGCCAGGTGGGCAGATGACTTGGTTTTGGTAGAACTGAAAATGAGGACTGTTTTTCCTAGTGACTGGTGTAAATGATGACTAGCTGAGTCCTGATTGAGGTTCTCTGGCTGTTCTCCAGGACTTGGGCTGTGTTCAGGTTTTCACTGTTGGTTTTGGCAGACTCTTGCTATGTGGGGTGATCTGAGAATCTGTGGTTTGGGAAAACTTTGCTGTTTTGAAAAATGTCTACCTAGTTGCACTTTTGAAGTCCTTCAGGTCAGTTGTGTGAGGGAATAGGGCCAGGAAGAGCAAGGGTGAAAAATAAGATTGGATAATAATTTTAAGATACATGTGAGGTAATGAAAAAAGAGTCTTTTCAGGTTTGTAATCTCCTTGTCTTGCAGGTCTCAGTTGTAGAATCATAGAGTCATAAAAGGGTTTATATTGGAAGGGACCTTAAAGCCCATCCAGTTCCAAACCTCTGTTACCTGCTGGGACATCTCCCACTGGATTGAGTTGCTCAAAGCCTCATCCAGCCTGGCCTTGAATACCTCCAGGGATGGGGCAGCCACCACTGCTCTGGGCAACCTGGGCCAGGACCTCCCCGCCCCCACACAAAAACTTTTCTTCCTAAGATCTCATCACGATCTCCCCTCTTTCAACTTAAAACCTGTCCCTCTTGTCCTTAAAATCCTGATCAAGAGTCCCTCCCCAGCTTTTCTGGAGCCTCTCTTAGTCCTGTAAGGCTGCTGTAAGGTCTTCCCAGAGCCTTTTCTTCTCCAGGCTGAACGACACCAACTATCCTAGCTTGTCATATGGGAGGTGCTCAGTCCTTCGGATCATCTCCAACTAAATCTTCCCTCTTCCAATTTAAAGCAATTCCTCCACATCCTATCACTCCATGCTCTCATAAAATGTCCCTCCCCAGCTTTCCTGTAGGTTCCTTCAGGTGCCAGAAGGCTACTATAAGGTCTCCTTGTAGACTTCTCCAGGCTAAACAAGCCCACCTCTCTCAGCCTGTCCTCGTAGGAGAGGTGCCTTTGGATTATCTTTGTGGCCTCCTCTGGACTCGCTCCAACAGATCCGTGTCTTTCCTTTGCTGAATAATCCAGAACTGAATGCAGGGCTCCAGATGACCTCTCACCGGAGTGGAGTTGAGGGGCACTTGAGTTGTATTTTAAAAGTAATCTGTAAAGTTTCTTTGTCATTATTCTTTTCACAGCTGTTCTTGTTCATTTGTGCTTTGGCTTACCAATAAACGTGCCAGAGGAGCAGGGTGTGATTTTAATTAACTGACTGTTGAGATCCTTCAGTACAAGGTACTGCTGTAATTAAATGTCATTTGCAATTGTCTGCCCTCACTTTTTTGATTTGCATTGGAGAAGATTATTGGGAATAGACATTGAAAAAGGGACTTCAGTTTCAGTAGTGGATGCAGTGGTGATGACTTCCCAAACATATGAGTTTCCATGCTCAGTAAGCTGAGGAATCACTGGAAATAACCTCTTAATAGTGTGAGACCTTTGTAACCGGTTTTCTAATATGGTAGAACAAGAGCCATCTCAAACTGAGTGTACCATCATAGAATCATAAAGTTGTAGAATGGTTTGGGTTGGAAGGGATCTTAAAGCCCATCCAGTTCAACAACCACTGCCATGGGCAGGAACACCTCCCACTGGATCAGGGGACTCCAAGCCCCATCCAGCCTGGCCTTGAACACCTTCAGGTAGGGGGAAGCCACCACTTCTCTGGGCAACCTGGACCAGGGCCTCAGAAGCCACACAGGAAAATATTTCTTCCTGATAGCTCATTTCAGTCTCCCCTCTGTCATCTGAAAACCGTTCCACTCATCCTATCCCTGCACTCCCTGATCAAGACCCCCTCCCCAGCTTTCCTGGAGCCCCTTTCAGTACTGGGAGGATACTCTCAGATCTCCATGGAGCCTTCTCTTCTCCAGGCTGAAAAAACCAAACTTTATCAACCTGTCGTCATAACAGAGCTGCTCCAACCCTCAGATCATCTCTGTGGCCTCCTCTGGACTTGTTCCAACAGTTCCACATCCTTCTCTACTGGAAATTCCAGAACTGGATATAGGCCTCCAGGCGGTGGTCTCACAGGAGCCAAGTAGAGGGGTATTTGCAAAAGTTGCCGAGGAGCTGAGAGGTGAGGCTGGGAGAAAATTGGTGATGATTCTGTGTTGGGAAGGCTTTAAGGAGCTGATGGAGTGTCATCACCCAGTGGGTCCCTCCTCCTCTTCCCTCTGCCACTGCTTCTGCTCTGCTCCCACAGACCTAAATGCCAAAATGCATCCTTTTCTTCCTGCTTGAGATACGGTGAGAAAAAGTTAAAACCTCAGTTTATAAAGTTTATCTCTCTGGGCTGCTCGTGGCAGCTCTGAGCCATCCTGAAATACCCTTTGGATGTGACCACTCATCCATCACAGAATCCAGTGTTGCATCCTGACCTGTTCGCTCTTACAGCTGAAAAATTCTGAGCGTGTTAGAAATTTGAAACTTTCTCAGTATCTTAAAGCTTTCTTCCACCGACCCTGCAAGTCACTTATTTATTCAGGTGTGAACTCTGTTCAGTGATTTATTATTTGTCATTTGATTTAATCTTGATTAAAGCTGTAATATCACTATTTAAAGGAAATCAAATCAGTATTGCAATTCTGCAATAAATCATGAGTCTCCGTGGGGTATTTTTGCCAGCCTCTCTCCTCTACTTCCCGTTTTGGAAAAAGGTCTTCCATGGGTGCTTGTTTTCATAAAAAGCATTGATCTTCTGTCTTGTGGGTGCCAATAAGGTTTTTTTTTTTAACGCATCACCTAAATATGGGTACAGCTGGTTCATTATTTGTGTGGTTTTGTTATTTTTTGTTTGCATTTATGTAGCAATTTCTAGCCAAGGATTTCCAAGTATTTCCAAAGCATAGATATATTCAGCCTTGCAGAAATCCAGGAGGGAAGAGAGGTAGAGGGGAAGGTTGATGTCCCATGCTTTTTAGAGTTACAGAGAAGCATGGGGCTTGAGTAGTCAGAAGAACTAATATATATATGTACATATTCAACACCTGATACAGACTTTTTGTCTCCAGAAGGCTCTGAAAATGTCTATAAGACATCCAGTACTTAAAGAAGCCTACAGAAAAGCTGGGGAGGGGCTCTTTATCAGGGAATGCAGGGATAGGGCTAGAGGGAAGAGTTTTAAGCTGAAAGAGAGGAGATTGAGATGAAATCATAGGAAGAAATCTTTTGCCGTGAGGGTGGGGAGGCCTTGGCACATGTTTCCCACAGAAGTTGTGGACGCTTGGTCTTTTCAACCAGTTTTTTAACTACTTGAAAGTTTCTCACGGCATTTGTTGTAATTCAGAGCAATTCTTGCATTTAAACTCTGACGATTGTGCGGCTCTTACAGGGACAATTAAGGTCCCCCACGATGACTTCTAAAATGCTTTGGATAATGAGTGTAATGTGGGGTGAACAAAGTCTGTAATGACAAAGGAGCAGATGGGACACCGGGGAGGAGAGCTCCATTTTGCAGATGTGAGTGGATTTTCAGGGATGGCAGCAGCACACAGTAATTTGGTTCCTTCAGCCCCTGCTGAGCAACGTGTGAGAGTTCACGGAGACGGATGCTTCCAGCCGAGTACAGAGGGATGGCTGCTGGGATGATGCGCTGGCTCTGTGCTGCAGGCGAGAGGGAGAGCCAAGGGAGAATAGCAGAGTGATCAGCAAGAGGGCTTCAACATTTTCAGGTTATCCCTAGATCCCGTGTTATGACCTACTTTCCTCCCAAATGAAAAGAAAAACATCTAAAAGGGTGTCCCTGTGGCACATCTCAGCATAGGCATGGCAAGCTGGCACTTCTTTCTTCATCCCCTGTGTGCTCACTCCCACCTTCTCACTTCCAGCCAAGCCTCTGGGCTGCCAGGTAGGCTTTTGGTTAGGAGATTAGTCCTTCCTTGCAAAGCCTTCAGCACCTACAGAGCAATATTTTGTGTGTTTTCTCTTCTTCCGCAGCTTTCCTCTCAGGAGAGGATGGACATCAAGGGCCAACACACTCATACCAGAGCCCTACTATACATGGTCAAACAGACCCCATGCACTGGAAAGACCCATATGGCTCTGGTCATACCAGAACCCAGTTACTAGTCATATTTCTACACCCCTGGACATTGAGACACCCCCAAACTCAGCTCAGAGAACAAGTTCATACTCAAGTTCCACCCCAGTCCTCAATTACTTCACCAACAGGGTTGTCAGGAACTGGAAGAGGCTGCCTATGCAGGTACTTCAGTCCCCATCCCTGGAGGTGTTTAAAAGACCTGTAGATGAGGTGCTCAGGGATCTGGTTTAGTAGTGAACAGGGACGGCTGGGCTCAATGATCTCAAACCAAGCAATTCTGTAGTTTATCCATGAAAAAAAGCTACATTTGTGCAGCAGCACAGCCTGATCAAGGACAGAAACGGGACAGGCACATGACTACTGATGGCCACAGTAAAAAATGGAGTAAAAATACGGGTTTTCATCAGAAGCCATTCAGAAATCTGCTCATAAAAAACCGGTTTGTTAACTGGAGATTCAAGTTCATTGTGTGTTCTTCAGAGTCATGCAGCCTTTCCTGTGTTAATGCACCCACCTTGACTGTCAAATTATGAGAGGAAGCTGAGAGAACTGAGGTTGTTTAGCATGGAGTAAAGGAGGTTGAAGGGAGACTTCATCACTATAGTGAGACAGGTGATGCTCTCTTCTCCCAAGAAGCAAGAGACAGGACAAGAGCAAATGGCCTCAGGTTGTGCCAGGGGAGTGTTAGATTGGATATTTAAAAAAAACTTTTTTCACCAAAAGCTTTCTCAGGCACTAGCAGAGGCTGCATAAGGAGGTGGTGGAGTCACCATCTCTGGAGATGTTTAAAAGGTAGCTAGATGAGATGCTCTGGGATCTGGTTTAGTAGTGGACAGGTATGACTGGACTCAATGATCTCAAAGGCCTTTTTCAACCAAGCGATTCTATGATTCCATCTAGTTCGGAAAAGAGGGGAAAATTGTCTTTCAGGGAATGACCAGGAAAGAAGCAAGTGACCTGACCTTTTATACTACTTACATTTCCTGTGTATCTATAATACAGAGAGCCAACTCCTTGCTATTTCGTTTCCCTGTTTGAGGAAGGATAATAACTCTGTGCAGGAGACGAGGCAGTCTGTGGTAGCTTGCAAAGAGCTTTGCACTGAGCAGAAGAGTCTGGTGCAAAGAGAATTCTTTTCATGCTGTAAACACCAAGGGGCCCTTATAAGTTAGAAATGTATGATGTCTGCAGCGTTCTTTGCATACAGCAAGGCTGCTGCAGACCGATGACACTTTGAATGTCAGGACTTTCAGGAAGGGAGAACTATCCCTTTCCCTAACAGATCTCCCCTAGGATTTGAAACAAGACTGGGGACATTCAGAAAAAAAGAATCTGGGCTTTTGGTGTGCATTGACAAGAGTCTGGAAGAGGTGTAGAGGAGGAAAAACCTTTTATGTGGGGCCAGACACTGCAGTCTGTAGACAAGAAGTGTTCTTTCTGCTGCTTTTTCTCAGTGCTTTGTGGTTGGGTTGTTTTTTTTCCCTTTTTATTTCCCCCAGAGACGTATGTGTCTGCTTGCTGCCTGACACCCTTAACCATTTCAGACCTTTCTTTTCTCTGCTTCTTTCTCCTTTGCATTTTACAGTATCCTTCTCTTTCTTCTGTCACTTACTGTCCCATGAGACTCTCGGGAACCCCTGTTAGTTTCTTTCAGCAAAGAAAGCTTTTTGACAGCTAGTCTGAGTCCTCTCAATGGTGTGATATAAGAAAAGAAGCAATAATAGGTCGTTTTCTCCCATTTTCAGATAATTTTCTTTGGCATTTCCTTCCTTTTTTCTTTTCACCCCTGCATTTCAAGATGTTCATCTCCTGCTGAAGTCCCCCCACTGTGATAAGCTCAGGTTGTCATATGGGTAACGTGTGTCCCCAGGCCAGTTGGTGTAGTATGCCTTGACAGTGCTACTCCTTTCACATTCTCCCCTTTATTTAAGGGATAAGTGGAAAATAGACCAATTTATATTTTATTTTATTCATTTGTTTTTGTTATAAAAGTATTTCTGTTAAGGAAATAAGTGGTCCAGAACATCTCTTCACTGTCTGTTTCTTCTTATGGGGGTAAATACGTAGGGTTTTGGTAGCTGCAACTCTGTGCGTATGTGTATATGTATATAAAAAATAATACGTATATGCACATATATTGATTTCCTCCAAGCAGTAATTATCACAAATTTGCAATATTGATACAGAATTTCCACCTGTACAAACTTCACCTCTGGTTTTGGGTTCATCAGAAGTAAAAAATTCAGAGTGTGCTAGTGGAGAGAAAGTACTTCTGAAAATCATAGAATCGTGGAATGGTTTGGGTTGGAAAGGACCTTAAAGACCATTCAGTTCCAACACCCTTCCATGGACAGGGACACTTCCCACTGGATCAGGGTGCTCAAAACCCCAACCAGCCTGGCCTTGAACACCTCCAGGGATGGGGCAACCACAACATGTCTGGGCAACCTGTGCCAGGGTCTCCCCACCTTCACAGGAAACGATTTCTTCCTAATATCTCAACTCAATCTCCCCTCTTTCAGCTTCAAATTGTTTCCCCTCATCCTCTCCTTGCAATCCCTGATCAATAGCCTCTTCCCAGCTTTCCTGGAGCCCCTTTCAGTACTGTAAGGCTGCACTAAGATGTTAGGCTAGAGATCACGGAAACTGGTCACAGCCACTTTGTATCTTACTGCTGCCTTTTTTCACTGTACTGCCAGGTAACACTGAGAGCTTTAAGTTAGAGGTATCCTTGAAGATGTGTATCTCCTCGCTTCCAAGTGTTCAAAATGTTTCCCATCTCAGGTTTCCCGTGCGCAGTTCAAACTCTCTCTGACCCTGTGTTTAAAGAGTAAGTCTACCTTTTCATAGCCATCGGAGATAAAAAACAAGGGCTGAAAAATTTTGTAGCTGGAAACCAGTTAAAATGCACACACCTCATGGGGTATCAGCACCAGTTTACTTTTGTAGATTTTTCTCTAGCAACTTTTGAAGGTGATTATCTAAAAAATCGGATTTCAAGTTTGTTATAAGTGAGCACAAAACCCCTCTCTGCCTGCAGGTCTGAAATTCTTGACAATATGTGGAGTGGAGAGAAAAATCATACAAAAGTAAATTTTGGGATGATATCTTTCCCTCCCTGCTTCCAGTGCTACACAGATATCCTGAAAGGAGTCTTGTTGGCATTATTTCACTGTTTGCACATCTTGCTACAGAAAATATGGGAAGAAGCAACATGTATGTCTTCATTTTAATTCAGCAATTGGGAAGATAATGGTGGGGAGAGTGGCTGGAAAGCTGTCAGGTGAAAAAGAACCTGAAGGTGCCAGTTAACAGTGGCTGAACATCAGCCAACTGTGGCACAGGTGGCCAAGAAGGCCACTATCATTCTGGCTTGAATCAACCATGGTGTGGACAGCAGGAGCAGGGAAGGGATTGTACCCCTGAGCTCAGCACTGGTGAGGCTGCACCTCGAATCCTGGGTTCAGTTTTGAGCCCCTCACTACAAGAAGGACACTGAGGGGCTGGAATGCATCCAAAGAAGGGGAATGAAGTGGGGGAAGGGTCTCAAGCCTAGGGGTTCTGGGAGCATCTGATGGACCTGGGGCTGTTTAAACTGGAGAAAAGGAGGCTGAGGAGAGTCCCTATCACTCTCTGTGAGTCCCAGAAAGGACATTGTGGTGAGGTAGGTTGATCTCTTCTCCCAAGTAACAAGTGGTAGGACACGAATAAATGGCCTCAAGCTGCACCAGGGGAGGTTTAGATCAGATATAAGGAACAATTCCTTCACAGAAAGAATGGTGAATCACTGGAAGGGGCTGCCCAGGGCCTTGTTGGAGTCTCCCTCTCCAGAGGCGTTCAAAAATGTTTAGCCGTGGCACTGTGGGACATGGTTTACTAGACACGATGTTGGGCTGACAGTTGGGTTGTATGAGCTTAGGGATCTTTTCCAACCGTAACGTTTCTATGTTTCTATGATTCTTTTTTAAAAAAATAACTGATTAGTCCTGCTTTGTCTGAGACTGAATTTAAACAAAATGTTCCTGGGGGCTTTTGGTACAGGGGGCGCTGAAGGAAAATAAATACTTAGGGTTCCAGTGGATGATCTGTAGGGAAGATAAAGTCCTCAATTTAGTGAGCAAGGTTATTCTTTCCCTGCGAATTATTTTACCCCTCGAGGAAATGTTTGTTCTCTGTGTTTAGCTTATCACATTAGGTAAGACAATTAGCTGAAACCAGAGTTTATTTCCAATAGAGTCAAGAGTCAGAATCCTGAACGACAATACCTAGGAATGCAAGGTATCATTAAAAAATGGATTCAGAAAAAGAACATAGGAAACCTTCCTGAAAAGACAGAAGAACTAGAAAATAATGCAGTTTCACAGATGGTTTAAAGGACTGTGACACTGTCATGAATTCAAATTTCTGTATTGCATGAACTGTTCTCTGCCTACACAGACAGCCCAAAGCAGTCAGTTCCACAGCAAGAGAAGGCATGAGAAGCTCTGTTAGATGTGCATGCCTGTGTAATTCTTTCTTTTTCTGTTTCAAATTCCAGATTTCTTTTTAATGGTGTAATAAATATTGGTGACTGCTATAGCTTTGTTGGTCAGGCTTTTCTCTCTCCATTTGAATGCTGAAATCAAAAGGCAGGAAAGTGTCTGATAGCTTGAAGTTAAAAGTTTTCTGACAAGTTTAATCTATAAAAATTAAATGAGAATAGAAATGAAGCTTTGGTGTTCTCTGTTAATGTCTCATTTACTTTTCAAGCCACGATATGCTGGAGTTTGTAGAATTCTTATAAAAACCTTTGACTCTGTTTTACTTCTGCTCTTGTTGTATTAATGAAGAAGAAAACTTTCACTCATTTTGATCACTAAAATGAAAACAAATGCTAGGAATATCAGGATTGCATCTTACGCCTCTTACGTGAAGTTATTTTTGAGCTTTACCATACAGGCGGCGAGAGTTGAGGTTTATCAGCTTGGAGGAGGCTCCAGGGAAACCTGAGAGCAGCCTTCCAGTGCTGAAAAGGACTCCAGGAAAACTCGGGAGGAGCTCTTGATCAGGGGGTGCAGGGACAGGATGAGGGAAATGGTTTTAAGCTGAAAGAGGGGAGACTGAGATGAGATCTTAGGAAGAAATGTTTTCCTGTGAGGCTGGTGAGGCACTGGCACAGGTTGCACAGAGAAGTGATGGCTGCCACATCCCTGGAGGTGTTCAAGGCCAGATTGGATGGGGCTTTGAACACCCTGGTCCAGTAAGAGGTGTCCCTGCCCATGGCAGGGAGGGTTGGAAATGGATGGGCTTTAAGGTCCCTTTCAACTCGACCCATTCCATGATTCTATAATTCTATGCATGCTACAGTTAGGTCCAAATTAAGAAGGCTCAGTGTCCAACAAGTTAAAGCAATGTGTTAGTTGGGCAGAATGTTTTGTTTAGTCTTATTAAAGAGATGTTTCTAATTTTACTCTCATTTCTCAAGATTACTCTTCATTCTCTCTCTTTTGTTACCCAAAGGATTTGCATTTTCAAGAGGAGACTCTAAAACATTTGATGCAAAACCTGGGCAACCCATTGGTAATTTAGTCACTTACGAAACCCTTTCAAATCAGAGGGACTGTGGCTTGTTCCTTCTCTGCCACCAAAATACTTTTTGTTTGATTCACAGTGCAAAATTGTTCCTTTCTTTCATGATTCTATTATGCAAAATCACCTGCAACTTGGCAACTGAAAGCTCCTGTCACACAATCATCTTGTCACACAAATTAATACCTCAAAGATGGGCAGAAGAATGGGGTCTCATGAAGGTTCTTCCTGATGGGCTATCAGAATAGCTCTTTCTGCAGGAACTGTTTACTTCCATGCATTGAGCAAGTGATTCTGGAGTACAGTATATAAATATATTGTTCATTGCGCAATGTAGAAGGACAGCATTATACATTGTTTCTCACAAAATGATGTTGGCTACAGTTCAGTCCAGAGTGGCTTGGACCTGATTATAATGTTCAAATTTTGAAATACTGTCCTTTGATGATTGCATAGAAAATTGAAATTAGGGAAAAAGTAGTTCCAAATTCAGTTCTTCTCTATAATTATGTGTATCTAAGATATTTTTCGTCTTCTTTTTTGCACTGTTTCCTTCCTGAATGTTAATGTTTCACATGTTAAACTCATTTTGTCTTGGAGAAATAGTGAGCTGTAGAAAGAATGAGGAGGAAGAGTGTAGTTCACTAAACACTATACCCACTGTTACAGATTGGGCTTTACTATTTAAACTATTTTTTTTTCCAGTGGATTTAGACAAGCTTATCATAACTTACTATCTTGGACTCTCCTAATTTAATTCCTGTTTATCAAACACATTTATTTAAACAATCCGGTTCATAAAATACTATGAGCTAATGATGAACGTCCATTTATGTATCGACTAATTTGAAAGACAAATAATTGCAGATCGTTTCCATTAGATTATTGGTTGTGCTTCTTGGATACTCCATCCTGATGACATGTTAAATGGTACTTATATTGAAATACCTTTTAGTTTTGTGAGGGGACCTGGAGTACGATTGTGTGTACAATAGGAGAGTTCCCCTACCAGAAATCAAGTGCAATAGGAAGCACCAAATTAATTTTAAATGGCACTGTAATTTGTTGCCTCTGCATGAAATCTTAATGGTAAACAAACTGTAAACAATTCTCTCCCTTGATATTTCTGAGGAAGATATCTTTCTGAGTTTGTGTATTCTTTGTAGTAGAATGATGGAAAAAAAATAATGAATCTTAGAATCATAGTATCATTGAGGGATTTGCATTAAAGGGGATCTTGAAGACCATCCATTTTCAAACCCTACTGCCGTGGGCAGGAACACGTCCAACTGGTTCAGGGTGCTCAAAGCCTCATCGAACCCACCCTTGAACACCTCCAGGGGTGGGGCAGCCACCACTTCTCTGGGTAACCTGGGCCAGGGTCTCCCCACCCTCACAGGAAAACATTTTTTCTTAAGATCTCATCTCGATCTCTGCTTGCAGATGAAAACCTGTCCTCCTTTTCCTATCCTTACAAATCCTGATCAAGAGCCCCTCCACAGCTTTCCTGAAGCCCCTTTCAGTACTAGAAGGTTGCTCTCAGGTCTCCCCAGAGGCTTCTGTTCTTCAGGCTGAGCAAACCCATCTCTCTCAGCCTGTCCTTGTAAAGGAGCTGCTCCAGCCCTTGCATCATCTCCATGGCCCCCCCTGGACTTGCTCCAACATATCCATGTCTTTTCTGTGCTGAGGACTCGAAGTTTGGTGTCAGGGCTTCAGGTGGGGTCTCACGAGTGCAGAGTAGAGGGGCAGAATCCCCTCCCTTGCCCTGACAGTCCAACTGCTTTGGGTGCAGCTTGGGATACTGTTGTCTTTATGGCATTTTTAATAAAAATTCTCTTTTAATTCCTCCTTACTAATTGATAATGACCATCTCATTCCAGGACACATTAAGAATCCATATATAATCTTATACTTTAGAAAACTTTTCATTTTTAAAAGCATTTTGATGAAGAAGTTGATTTTGAATAGATCAATGAACAGTTTGAAAGATTCTACCAAAGAAGTAAGGTGTCTTTTGCTCTGTGTATGCAGGTGGCATGGCTGTGTTGCATGTGTTGGGAGAAAAAATATGAGTGAAATGGAGTTCTCTTTCTCATTTTCCCTTTACTTTGCGTTTCACATTCTAAAACACCCACTCCAACTTAGCGGAAGTTTTTCCTGCAGATATCTTTCTGCTTTCAACTGGAAAGCAAACAGCCCTTCTGAGAAATGTCAGCAATAATTGGAGGCTAAAGGAAAGGTAAGGTTGCCCATGGCATTGCTTGACTTCAATTGATCCAAAAACTTTACTGTTTTTCCAGATTTGGAACCTATCCAAGACATGTTTATCACGTTAGCTATAAAAGACAAGAGTCCAAAGCTATAATTATCTGCTTCCTACACAGCTCAATTTCGTGCTTATTATGAGTGACTGGATAAATGGAAGGGAACGGTGGGATGAAAGTAATAGAAATCACTTTTCTACTCTTTGTTGTTCTGTTGTTTTAAATTGTTGGCTCTTCAGCTTCCCCAACATAACACAGTACTAATATTTTCCCAACAGTACAGATTTTAAAAAAAAAACAAACCCTAAAAAATGCTACACAGTACACGACTGCAATCGTATTTGAAGATCATTTCATACAGGTGGTCTAAGCATGGGTTAACGTGGCATTCACCATTCAGGAGTTTTCAACAGGAATGACTGCATTTCTGCTTAATAGGTTATGACACGAAGGCTAATTATATACAGTGTGCGTTATCAATTAGTGACTTGTTAGGAAAGATCAATTGAAGGAGCATGATCTTTTCTAGGGACACATGTGAAGGGTCATGCTCACATGGGGAGAGCCCTGCCAACTGTAATCTACTAATAATCCCTTTGCCCTGGAGTATAAATAAATCATGTGTGTCCCTGATCCAATTAGCAACTGCAGGTTTTTAAATCATAGAATCATAGAATCTTAAATGGTTTGGGTTGGAAGGAATCTTAAAGCCCATCAGTTCCAACCCCCTGCCATGATCAGGGACACCTCCCACTGGATCAGGGGCTCAAAGCCCCATCCAACCTGGCCTTGAACACCTCCAGGGATGGGGCAGCCACCACTTCTCTGAGCAACCAGTGCCATGGCATCCCCACCCTCACAGGAAAATAGTTCTTCCTAAGATCTCACCTCAATCTCCTCTCTCTCAGCTTCAAACTGTTCCCCTCATCCTATCCCTGCACTCCCTGATGAAGAGCCCCTCCCCAGCTTTCCTGGACCCCCTTTCAGTACTGGGAGGCTGATCTAAGGTCTCCCCAGAGCCTTCTCTTCTCTAGGCTGAACAAGCCCATCTCTCTCAGACTGTTCTCCTTATGGGAGGTGTTCCAGCCCTTGGATCACCTTCGTGACTTCCTCTAGGCACGCTTCAAAAGATCTACAAAGTATATATTTCTTTCTTCTTCTGTAAGTAATATCTTCTCATTGAGGGCTACTTTTGTTGTGTTTGTTGTGTGTGTGTGCACATGGCCATCTTTCTACTTTTTTAGGCTTTGTGGATAAAATTGTAGAAATGTTGGTTTGTTTGGAGTTTTTTGTTGTTGATTTTTCAGCTGAGAAAGATTTTTTTGTTTCCTGTACTGGGTTTCTGCTCAGAAGCAGAGAGTGGCCATATCACTGAATCTGTCTTTGGCTTGGTCTGAGATGTGAAGGTTCTTCTAGTAAAGAAAGCCAACACCATGCTAGCTTTTCTCAATAATGATGAGGACAACAGAAGCAGGAAAGGGATCATGTCCGTGTACTGGGTATACTACACCTCAAATCCTGGTTTCAGTTTTGGGCCCAAGAAAGACATTGAGAGGCTGGAGCATGTCCAGAGAAGGGCAAAACAGCTGGGGAATGTCTGGAGCACAGGGGTTCTTAGAGCGGTTTGTGGACCAGACACTGTTTAGTCTGGAGAAGAGGAGTCTGAGGGGAGACCTCGTCACTGTCTGTAACTGCCTGAATTGAGGTTGTGGCGAGCTCAATTGAGGGTGTTGGTCTCTTCTCTCAGATAACAAGTGATGGGATAACAGGAAGTTGCCTCAAGTTATGTCAGGCAAGATGTAGATTGGATATCAGGAAAAATGACTTTGCTGAAAGAGTGGAGAAACACTGGAAGGGGCTGCCCAGGGCAGTGGTGGACTCCCCATCACTGGAGGTGTTCAGAAAATGTGTAGATGTGGCACTTTGGGACATCATTTAGTAGACACAGTGCTGTTGAGCTGATGGTTGGACTGGATGATCTTAGAGGTCTTTTCTTACCTTAACGATCCTATGATTCGATGAATTTTTTAATTACCAACCACTTTCCTCCTAATTCAGGCTGCGTTCTTGGACTTACGTTTCCCCAGCCCTAGCCAAGCACCTTGGCCACAATGGTTACTTTGAGATTTTACAGAGGCTTTCTTTCCCTTAAAGTATGTCTTTGACAGATTACATTTTGGTTTGATTATTTTTTTTTTCTTTCCTGAAGCAAAATGGCTTTTTTTTTTTCCAAATTGAAAACTGTTTCTGTGATAATAAAATCCTTTCTTCCCAAGTTTCCCCAAGGCTTCTGGGGAGTATCAATAATGGTCATATCAGCTTGCAACTATTACAGCCTGTATCTGAAATTAATTACAGTCACAGAAAGGTAGCACAGGTATTTTACAGAGGAAAAATGTACCTGTGAAGCCAATAGAAGCTGTGTGGAGAGTGATGTGAAAATCAAGTTCCTCAAGTAAAATCATATTGGCTGCAGCAGAATTCATAACATCTGTAAGGTTTCCAAGTCAATTTAGTTTCTTAGCATTAATTCTTTCCAACATCTTCTTTTTTTTTTCTTTCCCTTAGCACCGTTTCAACTCATACACAACCTCCTTCATAAATTGTTAGGTACAGCAATAGTTTCTAAAAATCCAAAATGTGGAAGAGTTCAAGAATCTCAGAGAGTGAATTATAAAACTGGACAGATTTAGGTTTAAGAAGAAATCTCATGGAAATAAATCGACTTCGCCAAGTCAGTGTTTTCCTGGATTTAGAATATATCAACACTATAAAACTTTCAGAACTACGGAGCCCCGGGAATAGGGGATGAATTCACTGCAACAACTCTGTTGCTTTTTTTTGTCATGGTTCACTGTGTTTAAAGATACAAACTGGTAGTCAGTCATTTCGTCCTTCACTGTCAAAAGGTGGGCTACATTTTTTTCTCTCGTGATGGAGGTTGTAATAGAGTAGACAATACATCAGTGAAGAGCCACAGTTTACTGACAGTCTACCCACCCGTATTTGAACATTTTTACTGGAAAATATGCCACCTTTTCTATGAGTAAATCAAGGCGAATCATTTCAAGCTAGTAATGGGCTTCCTTTGGAAAGAATAGTGTATATTTGTGCCCATGATACAGTGTCTCTACCTTCTCTCTTGCATTCTTTGTATTAGCCACCCTCACATTTGGAAGTGTTCAGGGATCTGGTTTAGTAATTGACAGATATGGTTGGACTCAACAATCTCAAACGTCTTTTCCAATCAAGCAAATATATGGTTCTATTCTGTTCTGTTATCAACATAGACTCGTAGAATCATTAAGGTTGGAAAAGACCTGTAAGATCATCCAGTACAACCGTCAACCTAACACCACCATGCCTACTAAACCATGTCATGAAGCGCCCAATCTACACATTTTATGAACCCCTCCTGGAATGGAAAATCCACTACTGACCTGGGAAGCCTCTTGCAGTGCTTCACAACTCTTTCCATAAAGGAATTTTTTCCTGATATCCAATCTAAACCTCCCCTGGCACAACTTGTGGCTGTATCCATTTTTCTTATCACTTATTATTTGGGAGAAGAGAAAACAACATCCGCTTTACCAGCACCTCCTTTCAGGTTGCTGTACAGCAGGGGTGTCAAACTTACAGCTCCCACTATTCTCTTGCTTCTACTCCTGCAGTGTAACGTGTGTTACACATGCTGCATACATGACCAGCGCCGGCAGGAGTTTGGAGGCAAGGAGCTCTGCGCTACTGCCGGCTAGAAACAAGGTGCTGGGCAAGGTAAGACAAGTTGGAGGGCCAGATTCAGCCTTTGGGCCATGACTTTGACACCACTGCTGTAGAGTGTGATAAGGTCTCCCCTCAGTCTGTGCTCCTCCAAATTAAACAGCCCGAGGTTGCTCAGCCACTCGCAGAACCCCTGTGCTCCAAACCCTTCCCCAGATCCATTGCCTTTCTCTGGACATATTCCAGCAGATCAAATCTTTCCTGTACTAATGGGGGACTCAAAAGTGAAACCAGGATTCCCAGTGCAGCCTCACCAGCACTGGATCCAGAGGGACAATCCCTCCCTGTCTCCTGCTGGCCACACTGTTACTGATAAAAAGTATCACAGTATCACAGTATCACAGTATCACAAGGTTGGAAAGGACCTCTGAGATCATCAAGTCCAACCTATAACCCAACACTAACACCAACACCAACACCAACCATCATCTAAACCATGGCACTCAGTGCCACATCCAATCTCCCCTTAAACACCTCCAGGGTCGGCGACTCCACCACCTCCCTGGGCAACGTGTTCCAACGGCCGATCACCCTTTCAGTGAAGAACTTCTTCCTCACATCAAGCCTAAACTTTCCCTGACAAAGCTTGAGTCCATGCCCTCTAGTTCTGTCACTGGTCACCTGAGAGAAGAGACCAACCCCTGCCCGACTACAACCTCCTTTTAGGTAGTTGTAGAGAGCAATGAGGCCTCCCCTGAGCCTCCTCTTCTTTAGACTAAACAGCCCCAAGTAACATGATTATGTTTTAAGCTGATGATATCCACATTGATTCAATATAAAGATGTGCTTTTTTCTTTTGTTTCTTCCTATTTATTCAAAATGTCTTTAATCAGTACTAAGATGTGGTTTTAAGTGGGAGAAGAAAGATGCTTCTATTAAAAATTAGGAAATGGCAATTCTCCATATGGTTCTCTCTGAAGTAATACAGGCTGAGGTTGTTCCAAGAGTGAGAGTTAGGCTCAGAAAAAACATGTTAACTTCCTTGCTACACCTGGACCTCCTCTTCCTTAGTCATAGATATTTCTTCATAAAATTTCTTGCTTGGAAAAGACTTTTAAGGTCATCAAGTATAACTATACCTGTCCACTACTAAACCAGATCTCTGAGAACCTTGTCTACGTGTCTGTTAAATCTCTCCAGGGATAGTGACTCAACCACCTCCCTGGGCAACCTCTTCCAGTCCTTTTTCTTTTCTTAGGCAGTGAGTAACTAGAATAAAATGCATGGCTGATACTGGAAAGAGGACTTGGGTGTCTCATTGTTACAGCTGTACATGGAATAAAGCTCCTTCTTCCCTGGTTTCCCTCTACTCAGAATGGTGCTACTTTGATTGCTGTGTAGTTGTCCAATTTCTTGTCAAGGTGTCCTGATCCAGAATACCCTGCACAGTATCACAAGGTTGGAAAGGACCTCTGAGATCATCAAGTCCAACCTATAACCCAACACTAACACCAATCATCTTCTAAACCATGGCACTCAGTGCCACATCCAATCTCCCCTTAAACACCTCCAGGGTCGGCGACTCCACCAAGTAGTCTGCACTCTGCTGTCTTTGGAAGTGGGAGATAACAAGCAAGCATTTTTGCAGGCTAAGAGAATTAATTCCAATTTATCTGAAATGTGAATACAATGTCTATCTAGCAGGCTATGCCACAAACAATGGACATGTCTTTGAACGAAGCAACCAACTAACCCATAATGCAACCAAACTCTGGCAAAAAATTTTAAGCATTCAATGCCTGCAAAACTGCTATGTCTGGGAGCTACAGCTACTTCAGAAGTTGCCAGGAATCAGAGAATAGAATCATGGAATGGGTTGATAAGAACTTTAAAGTCTCTCCAGTTCCAATCTTTCTGTCATGGTCAGGGACACCTTTCACTGGATCACTTTCCTCAAAGGCCCCATCCAACCTGGACTTGAACACCTCCAGGGATGGGACAGCCACCAATTCTCTGGGCAACCTGTGCCAAGGCCTCATCATCCTCACATGAAACACATTTCTCTCTAAGATCTCATAGGCTGATTCCAATGGGGTGGAATTGAACAAGTCCAAGTGTCAGGTTCTACACTTTAGACACAACAACTTCATGCAGAGCTATAGGTTGGGGACAGAGTGGCTGGAGAGTAATCAAGTGGAAAAGGGCTTGGGAGTGCTGGTGGACAGGAAACTCAACATGAGCCAGCAGTGTGCCCAAGCGGTGAAGAAGGCCAATGGTATCCTGGCCTGCATCAGGAATGGTGTGGTCAACAGGACCAGAGAAGTTATCATCCCCTTATACTCAGCACTGGTCAGGCCACACCTTAAGTGTCCAGTTCTGGGCCCCTCAGTTTAAGAGAGATGTCGAGATGCTGGAGTGTGTCCAGAGGAGAGCAACAAAGATGGTGAAGGGGCTACAAGCCCTATGAAGAGTGACTGAGGGAGCTGGGGTTGTTTAGCCTGGAGAAGAGGGGGCTCAGGGGAGACCTTATTGCTCTCTATAACTGCCTAAAAGGAGGTTGTAGGCAGGCAGGGGTTGGTCTCTTCTCTCAGGCGACCAGTGACAGAACAAGAGGACATGGTCTCAAGCTTTGTCAGGGGAGGTTTAGTCTTGGTGTTAGGAAAAGATTCTTCACTGAAAGGGTGATTGGCCATTGGAATGCGCTGCCCAGGGAGGTGTTGGAATCCTCGTCCCTGGACGTGTTCAAAACCAGATTGGATGAGGCGCTTAGTGCCATGGTTTAGACGAGGAGGTGTTGGTATTGGGTCATAGGTTGGACTCAATCTCAAAGGTCTTTTCCATCCTTGTGATACTCTGATACTGTAATACTGTGCTATCAATCTCCCTTCTTTCAGATTCAAACTGTTACCCTTCAAACTCTCCCCATACTCCCTAATCAAAAGCATCTCCTCAGCTTTCCTGGAGCCCCTTTCTGTGCTGGGAGGTTGCTCTAAGTTCTCTCAGAAGCCTTCTCTTCTTCAGGCTGGACAAGCCCAACTCTCTCAGTCTATCCTTATATGGGAGATGTTCTAGCCCTTGTATCATCTTCATGGCCTCCTCTGGACTCTCTGGACTCTCCTCTGGAGCATTTGGGAAGACATGGACAAGCTTTCATTTCTAGTGACCAACTTGTGAAAAGCTGAAACTGTTGTACATGTAGAAACTGCTGGTGATGGTATTGCTGCAGCTGCTTCTCCTCCATTGAAACCCAGAGTTATGTGAAACTGCATGTGAGGGTTGAGAAATGTTATTAGTCAACATCAGTTTTGGTTACAGTAGTTTTCCAAAGCTCACATCCAGTGAAATGGATACTTGCCTCTGCCTCATGAATGCTTTTGATAAAAGTGGAAGGGAGAGTAAGTCATCATTAGCTTTGTATTCAACCATAAATTCAGGATAGCTCTAAGGTGGTCAGAAATCTGATCAGGATATAAAACCTGTCCATGTTGTCAGTAGCCTGTCTCTTGGAATGGGAAGAAATGGACAATTAAAAAAGAAACATGTTTCAAGTGGCCTTGCCTTGGCAAGTCCTCCTTTGTTTGGCGGCTGACATGCAGGAACTGACAGATCTAAATGTTACTTTCAGTCTGTCATGTTCAATAGCAACATTGGATCTTCCCTCTGAATTCGTCTCATCTTCTTCTTAATAATTTGGCTCTGTAACAGCTTGCAGCCTAGAGTTCCAGAATTTAATTATGCATACCAATTATTCAGTTTATTTGCTTAAAAGAGTCATCGATGATTTCATTGGGACCTCTCATGTTTTGTGTCCATGGTGTTGTGAATTATCATTCCCTATTTAACTTCGCTGAACAACCAATGTTTTATAAATTTCCAGTAGATCCTTCCACACCACTGTCTGTCATCCAGGGGGTCCCAGTTGGCTGAGTCCTTCCTGGGAACAAAAACTATCTTGTGCCATTCTTGTCATTCTCTCCTAATTGTATGAACAGCTTTGATGTTCTTGTATTGGTAGTCAATTTGGAGGCAACATTAGTCATTAAAAGCATCCCTCCTTATTTAATGATCTCTGTGTTTTGAATTCAGATAAGTGACTTCTATTCACCTTGATGCTCTGTTTGCTTTGTTGAACTAAAGATAAGGTCTTTTGTGGAAGTGTCATCTTCTGCAGGAAGAGAGAAGTTGAAGATGTCCTGTCAGCTTTGTCTTGGTACCCATTTTTTTCCAGAAGCTTTATATGTGTCAGGCTGACAGAGCTGGGGTTGTTCAGCCTGGAGAAAGGAATTCTCTGGGGAGAACTTAGAACAGCCTTCAAGTACTGAAAGGGGCTTCAGGAAAACTGAGGAGGGACTCTTGATCAGGAAGTGCAAAGAGAGGATAAGGGAAAAGAGGTTTAAGCAGAAAGAGGGGAGATTTAGGTGAGACACTGAGAAGAAAAGTTTTCCTGTGAGGGTCATGAGACCCTGGTACAGGTTGACCAGAGAAGGGATGGATGTCCCATCTCTGGATGTGTTCAAGACCAGGTTGGATGGAGCTATAAGTGCGTGTTTCAACACAGTTATTAAGTTAACATTCAGTAAGGAGTTTCAAAGCAGAGCTTTAAAATTTCCATCAGTGGACAGTTTGGAGACAGCTGTACCGAAAAAATATTGTTTACAAAGGCCTGTGTAGTTTCTGTGTTCACAAAGTGAGATTGGTCTGTGCCAGATAAAAGCAGTGTATTTATTTCACTCTAGCAAGATAAGATCTCTGTGAAAACAAACGACCCCTGAAATAACATCCACTTATGAGCTACAAAAACAGAGCTATTGTGCAGCTACCAATGCACACCCAGTGCTGATTCCCATTAGTTACACCTCTGCATCCATTCCCAAGTCCAAACGAATTCTTTTCTTCCATCACAGAGAAAAGATGTTGTTAATATGAGTGCATGAACTTGTGAGCATCATTTACAAACCCTGAGATGTGAAAGCATCACAAGTTGCCTTTCGTTATGGTGAAAGTTATGTGTGATGAACGTAAATGGTTTGTCCAACGTTGGGCAGGAAATCCAAAATACTACGTAAGTCTAGGGTGATGGAGCACTGGAACAGCTCCCAAGGGAAGAAGTCATGGTGCCAAGCCTGAAAATATTCAAGAAGCGTTTGTACAATATACTGAGTCACACAATGTAAATTTTAGGGTTGTCCTATGCAGAGACAGGAGTAGGACTCGATGATCCTTCTGGGTCCCTTCCAACTCAGGACATTCTGTGATTCTGTGAAGTCCCTTGATTTGCAGTGCCAAGCCTGAGATGAAAGATGATCCCTTTCAATTTGTCTGATTATACAGTTCTTGGTATTTTTAAAAGGACAAGAAGAGAAAGGAAGATAAAAATGGCAGCCTATGAAGAAACACAAGTGATGCTTTGACAAGGTAATGTTAAGGATTGGGTGCTACAGCTTTGCATCTTTCAAGGATAGATGTCCTTTCTGGTTGGCTAGGTATCATGCACTGTCATTACAAACATTTAGTTAGTGTTTACTGTTGAAAAACATTAGGGTCTGGAACACAAGTCTTATAGGGAACAGCTGAGGGACCTGGAGCTCTTTGATGTGGAGAAGAGGAGGCTGAGGGGTGACCTTATTGCTCTCTACAGCTCACTGAATGGAGATTGTTTTGAAGTGGGTGTTGGTCTCTTCTCCCAAGTAACAAGTGATAGGATGAGAGGAAATTCCCTCAATTTGTGCCAGGGGAGGTTTAGATTGGATATTAGGAATAGATTGGATATTAGGAATAATCTCTTTACTGAAAGCGAGTTGAAACATTGGAAGAGGCTGCCCAGGTCAGTGGCGGAGTCAACATCCCTGTAGGGGTTCCAAATATGGGTAGCCATCACACTTCAAGACATGGCTTAGTTGGCACAGTGGTGTTGTGTTGATGGGCTTGATGATCTTGAAGGTCTTTTCCAACCTTAACGATTCTATGATTCTTTCCTATGCCATCAAGCTGTCATGAAACCCTTTGATACTGCCCATAGATGACAGTTCAAAGAAGAAAGCAGGGAAACATTGGTTACTCATCCTTTGGAGCCCAGAACCTGTGCTGTCCAAGGTTGGTGCAGAACAACTTACCTGACTAATTACTGATACACAAATAAAGCAGTAATTATAGTTCGGAACTAATTTGCAGATGGAACAATGAAATAAGGCTGCTGAACAGGAAGGAGTGCCCTGGCCCAGCATAGAAGGGAGCATGGTTTTTCTGAGGGGAGGGGGAAAAATCAGGATGTTTCCTACTGCTCTGAACTAGTGAGTGGTTCTGCTGAGAAAATTAGTGTAAGCATTACTTTAGAAACTTCCGTCACAAGGACTGAACATGAACCTCTTCAGAAATATAACTGCTGTTAAGGAAAGCACTCAACCTTATAATAATCAACAAGGTGACTGAAAAACAATTGCTGTGTAAGTGCTGAGTTAAGTTGTTTTATACCTTCAGCTTTAGAGGGTTCCCAATTTCGTCATCCTCTCAGGGGTAAATTTACATCCCTGCAAAGTGTGTATCATGTCAAAAAGCCAGGTTGCTACCATTTTAAGCCAGGAGATGGTCTGTAATCATCGACTCACAGAATGATTTGTATTGGAAGAGACCTTTGAAGGTCCCATCCAGTCCAGCCCCACTGACATGAACAGGGACACCTCACACTTGATCAGGTTGCTCAAACCCTCATCCAACCTAACCTTGAACACCTCCAGGGATGGGGCAGCCACCACTTCTCTGGGCAACCTGTGCCAGGGCCTCCCCACCCTGACAGGAAACACATTTCTTCCTAAGATCTCATCTCAGTCTCCCCCTCTGTTAGCTTCAAACCATTCCACTAGTCCTGTCCCTGCACTCCTTGAAAAAGAATACTTCCCCAACTTTCCTGGAGCCCTTTCAGTACTGGAAGACTGCTCTATGATCTCCCCGGAGCCTTCTCTTCTCCAGGATGAACAAGTCCATCTCTCTCAGCCTGTCCCCACAGCAGAGGTGCTCCAGCCCTCGAACCATCTTTGAGCCCCTCCTCTGGACTTAGTCCAACTGTTCCACATCCTTCCTGTGCTGAGGACTCCAGAGTTGGACACAGTACTGTGGGTGGGATCTGACAAAAGCAGAGTACAGGGGGAGAATCCAGCTCCTCAACCTGATGGTCCCTATTTTTTGGGTGCAGCTCAGGATATGGTTGGGTTTCTTGGCTGCTGGTGCCCATTGTCAGCTTGTGTCACTTCATCTTCCAGTGCCCCCAATTCCTCCACAGGACTGGCCCCAATCCCTTCATTCGCCAGCCTTTATTGACATTAGAAGCTTCCCCAACACAGAGGCAAAACCTTGCACGATTAGCTCATTTGTGTTGGTGACCATCAGGTCTTTTATTACGTCCCCTCTCATAGGGCTGTGTAATACCTGGCTTAAGAATGTATGCTGGATGCATTCCAGGAGTCTCCTGGATTTCTTACAGCTCACTGTGCTACTTTTCTGGCAGGTTTCAGGTACACTGGAGGCCCCTAGCAGATTGAGAGCCTCTGGGTGTAGCTAGAGTAGGAAGGCTTTACCAATTAACTCCCCTTGATCAGGTGGCCTGTAGAGGCACCAAGCTCAAGATTCCCTTTGTCGCTTCTGTCTCTGATTCTTACCCAGAGCCTTTCAAACTGCTCATGGCTGCTCTTCAGAGACAACTCTTTACATTCTCTCCCTCTCCTGATTACAAGGTAATACCTTCCCCCTCCATCCTCATCTGTCCCTTCATAACAGCCTGTAGCCATCAACAGCCATGCTCCAGTCATGGGATTCGTACCACAAAGTTTCAGTAATGGCAACCAGGTTGTAGCATTCCAGCAGAATGGTGGTTTCAGCTCCTCCTGTTTGTCGCCCATGCCAAGTGCATAGGTGTAGACGCACTTCATCTGGGTGTCAGCCATGTCACCATCTTAGAGGAACACCCCTTAATTCCTCTGGTTTTCCATTGGTGTTTCATTCTTGGCTCCTATGACCTCAGGACCTCTGGCTCACCTCCACAAGACTTCAAGTGTGCCGCAGTACAGTCACAACACCACCATGCAGGCTGGGGAAAGAGTGGTTAGAAAGCAACCCACTGGAAAAGAACTTGTAGTTCTTGGTCACTAGTGGCTGAACATTAACCAGCAGTGACCCAAGTGGTCAGAAAGACCAACAGCATCCTCACTTGGATCAGCCATGGTGTGACCAGCAGGAGCAGGGAAGGGATTGCCCCCCCTCCCCCGGGCTCAGCACTGGTGAGGCTGCACCTTGAATTGTGTGCTCAGTTTTGGGCCCCTCACTCCAAGAAAGACCTTGAGGGTCTGGAGCATGTCCAGAGAAGCTGGGAAAGGCTCTGGAGCACAGGTGTTCTGGGAGTACCTGAGGGACCTGGGGTTATTTAACCTGGAGAAGAAGAAATTGAGGGAAGACCTTATCACTGTCTACAACTCACCTACAATCTGAAAGGAGGTTGTTGAGAGGCGGGTGCTGATCTCTTCTCCCAAATAACAAGGGATAGGATGAGAGGAAATGACCTCATGTTGCACCAGGGGAAATTCTGATTGGATAGTAGGAAAAATTTCTTTACTGAAAGAGTGGTGAATCACTGGAAGGGGCTGCCTAGGGCAATGATGGAATCCCCATCCCTGGAGGTATTCAAAAACCATGTGGCCATGGCACTTGGGGACATGGTTTAGTAAGTACAGTGGTATTCTGTTGGTGGTTGGACTTGATTATCACAGATGCCTTTTCCAATATTAGTGATTCTATGGTTCTTTGAGTGTTTACTGGGGACAGAAAAAAAACCCAGATTCATGGAAACAGGAAACAACAACTGAGCACATTTAATCAGGAATTACTGCAAAGGTTCTTGCTGTGAGAACACAATCAAGAGTGGTCATCTTGGGAGAAATTTCAATCCTGAGTTTTGTTACAGGTTTTTTGTGTAACCTCAGCTTTTATAATCTGCTTAGGTAAACTTATCATTGATTCCTTTGAGAGTCTGCCATTTAGGTTCGTGCTGCTGTTCCTTACTGCAAAATAAGTATAACAGTACTTCACTTATCATAGGGTTATTCTGACATGTCAACTCTAAATAAGAGTATAAATTGTAATAGAAAAGAAGATATCTATGCCTTGACAACATATTTTGAGTTGTCTGAGAAACTGATGAACCCTTTTGAGATGCAGACTTGAAAGACAGCAATTGACATTTTTCATACAGAAAAACTGTTTTCTGCAAGATAGGAAAGGTCCTTTGAATTTCTCTTCAACATCCAGGAACAGCTATAGACCCTGATGATGGGTGGTCGCACTCAAAGAGTTGTGGTCAACAACTCAGTGTCCAAATGGATACCGGTGACAAGTGGCATTCCTCAGGGGTTGTTATTGGGACTGGTTTTGTTGGTGTTTGAACAACGTAGACAAGCACCAAATGTTGTGTGGAGAGGAGAAGTGAGGAGGGTTCCTTTGCATAGTCTGACAGTATTCATGAAGCATTTGGACAACGCCCTCAGACACATGGTGTGAATGTTGGTGTTGTACTATGCAGAGACAGGAGATGGACTTGATGATCCTTGTGGGTCACTTCCAACTCAGGACATCCTATGAAAAATAATCCCTGTTTCTGTTCTGGTGGTACTGTGGCAATGGGGAACTGACCATCCAGGTTACAGCTACAGAAGTGCTCCTGAGATAGAAGTGAAATGAGCTGGGGAGGGAAACCTGCCAGATAAAATTGGGAAACAGTTTGTCTGAACGAGACCCCTGAAGAGCATCCCCGCTGGACTGTTGACAAGATGTTGTTTGTGTGGGGGTAACTCTCCCGAGCCCACCACAACCCTGATGTCTGTCCTTAACGTCTTTTGGCTGCTTATGGACAATCAGACATTCTGTGCAATCTGTGCACATTGCCACCTATCACTGGGGGGAAACAGTAAAGCACATTAAAGTGGTTCAGTGAATGATATTGTAAACTGATACACAATGATTTTTCTTTCCTTTACAAACAAACAAATAAACAAAAACAAATAAAAGGGAAAAAGAAGTGGCATAGTGTGGATAACAGCAGGTGCCAAGATGGTTGTCACTGCAGCACTGCGAGGGAAGGATGAATCCGTCAGTCTGTGATGCTTTTTCCTGTCTTTTGGTGCTGCTCCTAGCAGGACCATGCTTGGAGGTGGAGTTGTGCTGAGGGATGTCAGTGGGTGGTAGCAGTGATTTCATATCAGCTTCTGAGGACATATGGGTTTAGCTGGTTCCTCTTGTTGATTTGCTTTGGAGCTGAAGAGCTTACAGGTAAAAGTCATCAGGAAGTGCAAGGGTAGGACAAGGGGAAACAGGTTGAAGCTGAAAGAGGGAAGACTGAGATGAGATCTTAGGAAGAAATGTTTTCTTGTGAGGGTGTTGAGGTGCTGCCACAAGTTGCCCAGAGAAATGCCTTCTCTTCTCCAGGTTGGACAGCCCCAAATCTCTCAGCCTCTCCTCGTATGGGAGGTGCTCCATACTTTTGATCATCTCCGTGGCCTCCTCTGGACTCACTCTGAAGGTTTAAGAGGATTAAGAAGCATGAAGGGCTCCCACTTTGCTAACAAATTTGTTCTGTCTTGTCACCAGCACTCCAATTTCCTTGCTAAAATCTTCAGCAAATTTCTATTTGCTCTGCCATTTATGCCACTATGCAAATATTATGATATGGTTTAGTACCACATGCAAGCTTCCTAATGCTTTTTCTGTCTTCTCCAAGATAGTCTTTAATTAGTCAATAATTGCCTGAAGGCACCAATTCATTGGCATTATTAACAGGGGAGAATGAAAATGGCCCTTTTCTTTCAGAGCTGTATTTAAGGTTTCAGTAGGATGTCAGCAGCGTATCATTAAGTAGAACAGAGCCAAGCAGTGTACAAAGCACATTTAAGAAGCGTGACTAAACACCACCCTATCCTGCTTTACTTTTCAGATTAGGACAGTGATAAGTTGTAAATGATGATTATGCATGTGCGGTTCTAGGAAACACCAGAAATCTGTATCCCATATTGTCTTGTTCATAAATAGCCGCACGATCCAGCAGAACCTGACAAGAGGCTGCAATTGCTCAGCAGGTTTTTGGTGTCATTTCTGGAGAGATTTATGCTCTCTTTAAGCTCTAGAATGCTATATGTTCGTTTTATAGGAACAGAAATAGGTTTCATCTGTGGCTCTGTTCCTGTGAATTCATTTCTCTCTTGTCAGAGCCTAATGAAAAACATTTTAAGCTGGTATATCTGGAGACTTCAGGCCACATTCATTTTCCAAATCTACACTTCTATTCTTTCCTTTTCTTTTTTGGTTTTGTGGGTTTTCTTTTTCTTTCTTTTTTTTTTTCCTCCTATGGAATCTGAAGCTTTCTCACCAAACACCAGTATCAGACACCACCTGACGCTTTTAAACACCAAGATCCTGCTGATTATATGTTTAGGGATAGGATGAGGGGTAACAATTTTAGGGAGATTTAGGTAAGATCTAACAATTCTATCTCTTTCGGAAATGAGTGAGAAACCACGTATAAAAAATGCCCAAACCGTGTTTCTGGTTAGGGTATGGGCACAAGGATCAAATGTAAAAGTTGAGAGATATTTGATGCCTGGTGTCTGTATTTTAAACTTTTCTTCGGGTTTTGCCTAAGATCTTTTTTCATTATAAAAGATTCTGTAAATATCTCTGATTTTTCAGACAATAATAGGTCACACTTCAGACCAATCTGAGTTGATTTACTGTTTGTTTTAATTCAAAATCACATGGTCTTTGTAGTCTGTTAGGGTGTACAACAAAATCTACTGCTTTTCTTCTGAGCTTGTGGAGTCAGATGAACGAACAAAACCTTTAGATGATCAAGAACCCACCAACAGTTTTCATAACAGTATGCTGGGCTGCATCAAAATAACCATGGCCAGGAGGTTGACAGAAGTGATTCTCCCTCTCTGTTCCACTTTTGTGACAGCCCACCTTTTTCGAGTTCTGGAATACCCAACATAATAAGTATATGGAACTGTTGGAACGGGTCCAGAAGAGGCCACAAAGAAGATCATAGGACTGGAGCACCTCTGCTATCAGAATAGGCTGAGAGAGTTGGGGTTGTTCAGCCTGGAGAAGAGAAGGCTCTGGGGAGACCTTAGAGCAGCCTCCAGTACTGAAAGGGGCTCCAGGGAAGCTGGATCAGGAGTACAGGGATAAGACGAAAGGAACAGTTTTAAGCTGGTGGATGGGAGATTGAGGTGAGATCTTAGGAAGACATGTTGTCTCTGAGGGAGTTGATGCACTGGCCCAGGTTGCCCAGAGCAGTGGTGGCTGCCCCGTCCCTGGAGGTGTTCAAGGCCAGGATGGATGGGGCTTGGAGCCCCCTGATCCAGTGGGAGGTGTCCCTGCGCATGGCAGGGGGGCAGGAACTGGATGAGCTTTATGATCCCTTCCAACCCAAACCATTCCATGATTCTATGATTTGTAAACATGTAAGAGTTGAATCCCAGCAGGTATTTATGCCATGCAATACTTTAACGCCACTGTAGCCTGCGTGGTTGTTGTAGCATCTGAATACCAAACTGAGGGTGTATTTAGTCCTGCTGACTACAATTCTTGATGCATGTTACATACAATAAAATCCTCGACTTCAAGAGTTTGATCTCTAAACTGACAATAATGGAACACAGAAAGGAAGAGAACTGATTATTCCCCATAGTTATGGAAATTGAAGAACAGGAGATGGATAAGTTACTCAGTGCCATTGTGGGAAACCTTGTAGTTGAACTTAATCCTTTTAGCCAGAGGGCAGGTTTTCCTTGTGCGACACTACTTTTTTTATGGGTATTTATTGACTAATTCAGAATTATTTAACAATCTCGCTGGAGTAAGTGGAAATACACTTAATTCCCTGTCTGGAGAATAAGCCACCAAGTCTTCATTTCTCTTATAAATTGCACATTCATTTTTTTCTTAATCCTTGCTCCAATTAATTAATCCCAGTATCCTGATTAAAACACAGCTCCTTTCATTTATCCTGGTCTAGTCTGAGTCCCTTGTGTTTTCATCCAAGCAGATGGAATCTGAATCCTTTCTTGGCTGCAGTCATTGTAAGCTGACTGTGTTCAGTTTTGTGCCCCTCACTACAAGAAGGACATTTAGGTTGAAAGGAGGCTGTGGTGAGGTGGGTGTTGATCTCTTCTCCCAAGTGACAGGCTATAGGACAAGAGGAAATGGCCACAAGTTGCACCAGGGGAGGTTTAGATTGGACATCAAGAAAAAATTCTTCACTGAAAGGGTTCTCAGGCACTGGCAGACACTGCCCAGGGAGGTGGTTGAGTCACCATCCCTGAAGGCATTTAAAAAATGGGTAGATGAAGTGCTCAGGGATCTGGTTTAGTAGTGGACAAGTACGGTTGGACTCAATGATCTCAAAGGCCTTTTCCAAGCAAGCAATTCCATGACTGTTAACTTTGTTGCCTGGCTTTAGGTTTTTTTTTTCTTTCTGTCCTATCAGCTTAATAAGTGTCTGGTGAAATGCTTATTTTAGTGGTGTTTCATGTGGTGTCTCATACACTTGGTGTGGTCTAATTTGGAGGTCTGAATTCTAGAAATCTTTATCTTTACCTTCAGGTAGAGTTTGCATTGCACAACTTTCCTGGAAGAAGTTAGAAATTTTTTTTATATATAATAAATGTTTATAAAAAAATTTTCTCCTCTAACTCTTTTAACCGCTTTCGGAAGATAAATTGCTACAGTTGTTAGATGCTCTACCAGACTCTTAATAGCAAACAAGCCTCCTGGTCTAGAGTTTTCAGTAAGGGGATGCAAATATGATCTTAGAAATCTAAGATTTTCTAGCCAAGAGGATCTTTGTTCTTAGAGGCTACAGGGTCTGTGTGCAGCTGCATGACCCACTGTTTTTCTTTTTCCTAGAAGTTCTAGGTAAGTGGAAACAAACATTGGAATAAATCTCTCCCGGGAGGCTGCAACTGCGGCTGTACCAACAGGAGAACTCAGAATCACAGAATGGTTTGGATTAGAAGAGACCTTAAAGCCCATCCAGTTTCTTAATGTTTTCTTAATGTAATGTACAGCTGAGTTGAGTCCTCAAGAAGTCATTAATGGGCTTTTTTCAGTAAATGAAACAAAACCAATGAGAATTATAGATTATTCTTCATAATCAACAGTTGGTTGTTCTCTGACATTTCACCAATTGTTTGTTCATCCTTTTAATAAAAAGAAAATGCATTAGACTAGAAAAGGAAGTTAACATGCTAATAGAACTTGGTTTACATTTATAGGAGATATAACTTGAGAAAAGAAAGAATGAAAAATGGGAAAAAGGGTAAAAGCCACAAACATTTGTCTTGCAGCCGCAAGGTCCCTGGCATTGTGTGGCACAAAGCTCTACTGACAGTCTCTATCCAGCCTATTGAAGGCAAGAGACAACAAAAGGCAAGAACGGGCTTATCAAACCCTAGATTGTTCCATAACATCTGAAAAAAACCCAGCTGCTTGTGCATTTGGAGGACCTGGCAGGGCTGAAGCCACTATGATGGGACAGACAAATTCTACTCCAGTCCTGCAGCATTCAGTGCACTTCAAGCTAATAACCATACTCTCTGTTTGATTTGTAGATTTCCAACTGCTTTTTAATAATTGTTACGCAATAGAGCTATCCCTGTTTATCTCTGTGGAGGATCTGTTCATTGACTGCAGTTCACAATCCAAACGGAAGTTGATGAAAGCCCCCACATAGATTACAGAGTCCAATTTTGCCTCATTTGATATTGCGGTAATATGAAGAAGTAGAAGACTGTTAGTTTGCAGTCATTTCACTGCAAAACATGCCTTTAATTCTGATGTGCTTATTTGTTAAAATCCTGCATGGATTTTTAGCTTTGAAGTGCAGATGTTTAGTGGAGTTAGAGCTGTGATACTGAAGGGAGTGCTTTGGAGACCAGAAATTAGCATTTATTTTTAAAATGAGCTCTTGACAAAGCACTTTCTATAGAAAGATACCATTCGGATATTATAATATTTATGACTGTAATTTTTTAACTGCCTGTAATTAAGTCCTACTTATAAAAGAGTTTCTGGAAGTAATGCTGTCAGCTGACTGATATTTCTGCTTCTTAATCATAGAACCATGGAATGGTTTGTGTTGGAAGGGACCTCAAAGACCATCCAGTTCCAAATCCTCTGCCATGGACAGGGACATCTCCCACTGGATAAAGGTGTTCAAAGCCCCATCCAGCCCAACCTCAAACGCCTCCAGGGATGGGGCAGCCACCACATCCCTGGGCAACCTGGGCCAGGGCCTCTCCACCCTCACAAGAAAACATTTCTTCCTAAATCTCGTCTTAGCCATAGAATCATAGATTTGTTTGGATTGGAAGGGACCATGCAGGTCATCTACTCTAACGCCCCTGCAGTGAGCAGAGAAGACTAGATCAAGTTGCTAAATCCCCCCATTGTCAACTTAAAACCATTCACCCTTGTCCTATCCCTTCACTCCCTATAGAAGAGCTATGAAGTTTAGCAACTTTTGGTGACTTCTTTTCCTTGACGAGAAGTACTTTTTTGTGGTGGTGGGTAGCGTACGGTGAGAGGACCCTGCACAGGAGAGTTCCGTAGGGAAGCTATCCCATAGGAACTGAACCTTAGAATGATTTAAGTTGGAAGGAACCTTAAAGCCCGTTCAGTTCCATCCCCATGACTTGGGCAGGAACACCTCCGACTGGATCAGGTTACTCAAAGCCCCATCCCATCTGGCCTTGAACACCTCCAGGGATGGAACAGCCATCACTTTTCTGAGCAACCTGTACCTCACAATCCTCACTGTGAAGAATTTCTTCCGAAAGACTACTTTTTTGTTTTCTGTCTTCTAATTTAAAGCCATTCCTGCTTGTCCTATCACTACACACCATTGTAAAAGTCCTTCCCCAGCTTTCCTGGAACCCCCTTCATATACTGGAAGTCTGCTTTAAGGCGTCCCCAGAGCCTTCTCTTCTCTAGGCTGAAAAAGCTCACCTCTCTCAACCTGTCCTTGTATGGAAGATGTTCCAGCCCTCGCATGATCTTCACAGTCCTACCTACAGAACTTTGTCTTGTTTTGCTGTGGCTGCCTTTGAGGCTCTGTATCTGCTGTGTATTTTACTGCCCAGTTGTCACCTGGATCAATGTGACTGTGACTGGTTTGGGTGTTTTAGGGATGGGTGCCAGGAAGTTGGGGCTAAATACAATTTCATACACTGACATAAATTTGCTGTGGATGCCTGAGAAACATCCTCTGAAATTTTTAAGCAAACCAGGTTTCGTCTCACTGCTAACAAGGTTAAGTTGCCAAGCCTGTCTCCGGTGGAGCCGACCCCACTGCTCCAACAGGACTGTTTCATTGCCTGTTCCAGCTGGTACTATTGGCTCTTAATCAGAAGTGTTTATACTTGATTTCTGCTTTCCCTGCTCGATTTTGTATTCAGAGTTGGTTCATTATGAAGAATATTGTTCCAACCCTGTCTTGACATTTCGCTGTCGGCTGGCAGCAATCGGTCAATATTACAGCTGTCACTTCTCACAATACAGAAAAGATGCTACTGCATCAATTAGGATGTTTACTCCATCTTTCCTCTGTGCTCCTCCTTGCTGGCAAACACGGCTCAGGGTTTTATAAACTGGAAAAGCATGTTAGAAACTCCATCCAGTAGATTTTATGAAATAACTGGTGTAGCTGCAGCATTGTGAAGCGAGAGACAACACAGTGAGGAAATTCTGCTCTTGTAGCTTTGTCAGTCTTTAATAAACCCTCTGGGTTATGTTTTGCACTCACTTATGCTAAACATTATCTCTTTCCATGGGGTAAGGGTAGATGTTTGCCTCATTGACTGGGAATGAAAACAAATTACAATGGTGTGAGTTGGAATAGGATTTAATTTGATGATGAAAACAAGCAAGAAACCCATTCCCTCTCCCCATGTCAATATCTTATACCTTATTTAATTAAACATACTGATTCACTGAACTCCAATCAGGAGACAACACAGCCTGCCCTCCTGGTGCAGTGCAGGACAATTTAGATGATGGAGCTGAAACTGGTTTCATAAAGTGTAGTGAGCTCCTTGAGCTCTGATGCCAGGGGCATATTTCAGTTTGTTTATTTGTGGTAGTAGTCAATTTGACCTAGACTTCACTATCCAGCAATTTAGGAAATAATGGTACAATGGTAGAGATATGTGCATGAAGATGATCAAAAGGCTGGAGCACCTCACATACGAGGACAGGCTGGCTGAGTTAGGGTTGTTCCGCCTGAAGAAGAAGAGGGCTCCAGGGAGACCTTAGAGCTGCCTCCCAGTACTGAAGAGGTCTACAGGAATGCTGTGGATGGATTCTTTATCAGAGAGTGCAAGGGTAGGACAAGGGACAGTGGTTTAAGCAGAAAGAAAGGAGATTGAGAAGAGATTTTAGGAAGAAATGTTTTCCTGTGAAGGCGAAGAAGCACTGGCCCAGGCTGTCCACAGAAGTTGTGACTGCACTATCCCTGGAGCTGTAGAAGGCCAAGTTACTTGGGGCTTTGAGCAACCTGATCCACTGAAATGCCCTGCCCATGGCAGAGAGATTGGAACTGGATGGGCTTCTATTTCAAACCAAACCATTCTATGATTGTATGACTTCTTGTTTTCTTTTGAATTTTTTATTCAATCCCTATTTCCAACTAAGCTGAACTGAATCGTAGAATCACTTGTGTTGAAGGGACCTTAAAGCCCATCCAGTTCTAACTCCCCTGCCATGTCCAGTGATGCCTTTCATTGCATCAGACTGCTCAAAGCCCCATCCAACCTGGCCTTGAACACCCCCAGGGATAGGGCAGCCACCACTTCTCTGGACAACCTGAAGCTCAAGTCATCATTTTCAAGAGTGTGATAGTGATATTTAGGTTTAGGTATATTCAATCTCTTTGCCTAGGTCACAGATGAAAGTATGAAACAGAACTGGCGCTGATACCGAGCCTTGGGAAAAAGTGCTTGTGACTGGCAAATTAATTTGTCATTGGAGTGTACAACATAACTTCCCTCTATTAACTCATTATGGTGTGTATTTTTTTCATCTGGAAAGAAACCATAATTATAATTTATGATATATTAAAAAAATATTTTATTGTTTTTCACTTGCTCAGGTATTACCGAAATGGGCAACTTAGGACAATGAAAGTACAAAATAAATGTAGGACACAAGTAACCATAAGCCCAACTCAATAGCAGATGGATGAAATGCCATAAAGCAGTTTCAAAACTGTCTGGAGCCACCAGCCTGAAGTGATGCGTATTGACATTTCTATAATGCACACTTTATTCACAATTCTCTCTATTTTTAACTGACTGCTGTCTGGCTCTGCTCTGTCAGCTTCTTGTTCATTTCCTCACTCCAAATCTTTCATTGCCATGTCTTGACTTGATTTTGGATGTCATACAGCAAATGTTACATGATTAAAGACATAATTGACTAAAGATAATGGGAGGAGTTAAATTTTAATCCAGCACTCCATCCTGCTGTGGTATCCTTCAGGAACCCGATCAATACAGTTGCTTAGGTCTTCTCTGCTGTAATGATATAGGTTCCATCTGAGGTCAGGGCTCCCGTCTTCTGGCAATTACAGAAAGGCTGCCTGAGGGTCTTGTAGCAGTTTATCATAGCAATTGTGATGACTGTGCTTTATACAAAATGCACAAATATGTATGTGCAGATGAGCCTTATGGAAAAATAGAACTGTAATTATATTTCAGGTATTTTAGTTAATTAAACTACATTTATTATTGATTAGAAGGAGGCTCCTGTGCAGTTTTTATCAGCAGTATATGGTGCTTAGGCACAGTGTTTAAAACTCGTACCTGGGTTTAAATCTACTGAACCTGTGTGACGATCAGAAGTTCAGAGCAAAAATGCATGCCTGAGAGAGGAAGAAGAGCTTTGGTGTCAATGGTTTATCTCTGTTAAAATCTGAGTGCATTTTTCTGCTGTCATGTCAACCACACTCTGCTCACTCCTTGCCAGAATAATGCACAATGTACGACAGTCCCTTGACGGGATCCTAATTCAACTACTTGCGGCATGTCCCTGTTTTCTCTGCTGGGAAATTCATTGCCTTGTTTATTTGTAATTCCAGCGATGTTGAGGTGGTTGGCATAAGTTCCCTTTACTCCTCAATAGCCCTTATTTCAAATGTCTTACCTGTTCTGGAAATGTAATTAAGGCAACATGTCCCAAGAAGATCATAATAATTTTGGTTTTAATGTCATATGGAAATATCAAGTGCCCTTCAAAATTGTCTGCTTATAACTTCCTCTCTTCAAAAGTCTCGTCACTGCAGAGGCAATACTGCACAAGCCCATGTCTCTATAGCCTAGTTCTTGGGAAGGGTTGCAAGTTACTAAGTACCAGTCAGATGCTGGTAGATATTTTTATTGCCAGAGTTTTAATATAAATCCTTAATCCCTTTTTTTTCTGGGGCTGCGGTAATCATTTATCCCTTTTTTAAAGATGAAGAAATGGACTCCTACAGAGGTTTGAAGTGAATTACTCTTGAGCACCTAACAGTTCAAGAGAGAGACAACAATAAAGAATGCTCTTAGAGGTTTTATGACATCAGTAAGTGACATCAATACCCAGGTTGTTTCTGTTACTTCAACATATTTGCCCAAAGACATTGTGGTTGTCCCATCCCTGGAGGTATTCAAGGCCAGGTTGGATGGAGTTTTGAGCACCCTGATCCAGTGGGAGATGTCCCTGCCCATGGCAGTAACTGGAGGAGTTTTAAGGTCTCTTCCAACTTAAACCATTCTATGGTTCTGTGATCACCCAGCAGTCCAGCACAGACACAAGAATAAAGGGTGTCTTTGGCAGTTGTGAGACATCAGTAAATGGCATTGGTAATCAGGATGTTTCTGTTACTTCAACATAGGGTGGCTGAGTAGCTGAAGAATGCAACTATGGTCACCCCTTAGAAATTTTTTTGCCACAGGCTAGTTCAGGCTAGGAGGCACCAGGAGGTCATCAAGTTCATCTTCTCCTTAAAGTTCAGGTATTAACCAGTAGGGTCTTCAAAACTTCCTTCTGCTGCTTGGGACTTCTGTTCTGTAAACCCCTGGTGAGAGTAGCGCCTCACTGCAAGACGGGCAAAGTGCTGAGACACAGAGAAGCGGTTAATGGTGCCTGTGGTGCTGAGGCTTTGGTAGCCTGTGATGAAGTGTTATCAAGAATACTTACACAGAGTTGCAATGATAGAGTATGTGCCTGGATGAGAGACTTGCTTAGCATCCATAACTTCCACTGAAATCACCCAGGGCTCTAGGATCTGTCTTGTATTCCAGGAGTTACTCATTAACCTCTACTCCACTGGGAGCTGGTACTGCAAAATTACTCTGCGAAGTTTGTCTGGAAACAAAGATTAAGCACCCAGTCCTGGAAATTTAATTTCTAGGGCATTCTCATAACTGGAGCCAATTTTCTAAATTATTCTTTTTTTGGGGGGTTGCAGGTTTGCATTGAGTCCAACGATTAGTAAAAGCATATGAATTATCTGTGTAAAATTCATGGTGGTACATTGCTTTACTTTATATTTTACTGGCATAGACAATTGCATAAATTACAGAGATGCCACTCTGTTATTGCTTAATAGCAATATTATGTGTCAGTTATTAAATAGTAGTGGTCATAAGGAAAACTAGGAATTGATTGCTTAATTCCCTTAAGTGCTAGTGAAAAAAAAATCAGAATGAAAAATACTGTGGGGCAAATCATAAAATCATGGAATGTTTGGGTTGGAAGAAAACTCAAAGTCCTTGAAGTTCCAACCCTCCTGCCATGGGCAGGTATACCTACCAATGGATCAGGTTGCTCAAAGACCCATCTAACCTGGCATTGACCACCTCCGGGGATAGAGGAATGATGACTTGTGAGGAGGAGTTGAAGTATTTTGAAGGTTATTAATTAGAACTCATCAGAAGGCATGAAAGGTTTGTAAAGGAAAAGGGAAAGAGTTAACTTATAGTGCTGAGTTTTCACCTTCTTATATTATGGGAAGATATGGATTCAGACACGCTATTTTGACATAGCTTTAAGCAGCATTGTTGAGGATTTTTTTCCCCTGTAAAGCGAAAGTATACTTTCATATAATAGAATCATAGAATGTTTTGGTTTGGAAGGGACCTTAAAAATTTTCCAGTTGCAACCCCCTGCCATGGGTGGGGACACCTCCCACTAGTCCAGGCTGCTCAAGACCCCATCCAACCCGGTGCTGAGCTCTTCCAGGGAGTGAGAATAATGATGGTAGAATACTTTTGCTTTTTTTTTATTAGAAGGTAAACATGAACCTATAATTTAAAAGCAAACCCCTTTCTCCTTTAGCAGAGCTGTGGGTCAATTAAGTGGCTCTTTGAAGTCACCATGAAACCCAGGCTGATGAGATGCCTCATCCTGCATGGTCCAGGCTTGCCTGTGAACAGCTCCAAACAGTCCTGCTGCTACTCATTACTTGAGGAGCTGAGGAGTCTGAGTATCTGTCAGGAGCAGCTCAGGATCATGAAGAATAGTCCCTTAAGAGCTAAATCCTTCTATCCAAACAGCAGGGTGGATCTCAGATAAGCAGCTCAAATGAAGGATTATCTTGGCTGCAATGCAGACAAGTTGATCTGCAGGATGATTCCATGCTTCAAATAAAGATTAAAACTGCTTGTGCACCATCTCCATGGTGGAATTGCTTTGGGTTTTCACCTGTTGAATTGGTGGGCCATGTTCAGATCAGAGTAGCTAGACTGTTTGATTTGGTAGGGTTTCCTGTAGCCCTCAATTCAGTGGGAGTTCATATCAGATTTAATACCGTTGATGTAGAGGTCGGCTAACCTAGCATGGTTTGGGTTGAAAATGACCTTAAACTCATCCAGTTCTAAGACACCCTTCCCCCGCCACAGGCAGGGAAACCTCATGCTGGTTCAGGTTGCAAATAATGTAGCTAAATGTCTGATATGAAATGGTTGTCTCAAATGCATGAGTTAAAATTAAACACCGATGGTTTTAAAGTCTCACGAGGTCTTATTTGGTTTCTAATGGCAGTCACCAATGGAAGATAGTAGGGAATAAGGCAAATAAATAGGAGACCATTAGCAAACAAATGCCTGCATGGCTTTCTCACATCCACGTATTTGAATGCAATCCAAAGTTTTGTGTGTGGAAAATTTGGCTGCAAACTGTCCCATTACACCTGCTATCATATCCTCCAAAGAACAGCCTGTAGGAGGGCAATCATTGAGAACACAGATCACAGAATCATCATAGAATGGTTTGAGTTGGAAGGGACCTTAAAGCCCATCTGGTTCCAACCCCCCGTCATTGTCAGGGACACCTCCCACTGGATCTGGTTGCTCAAATTCCCATCCAGGGTGCTTAAAGCCCCATCCAACCTGGCCTTGAACCTTTCCATAGATAGGGAATCCACAGCCTCTCTGGGCAGCCCGTGCCAGGGCTTCCCCACCCTCACAGGAAAACAGTTCTTATTACTTTAAATCATGGTTGGATGGGTGAGAAATTCTTAGCTAAGATACTTTATGAGGGTTTTTTTGCTCTCTCAATTCTTCCTTTATTGTTTCACTAGTTATATTCACAGTAGAATAAATGCTTGTACTCAAATGTCTTTATTTCTCCATTGTATCTTTCTTCCTACACCCTTGACACTCTTCCTTTTCCCCTTGAGCTTGGGTTACAAGTTGTGTTTTTTCTAGTAGCAGAACAATAACTGCTGTAAGGAAAGGTTGGAATCATTTCTAAGAAACATAGAAGTATAAAAAGTTTATACGTGAAGTTTGAACTGCTGTTTCAAACCCAAAGCTTCTTCAGAGGTTGTAAGCTCTCTAAGAGTTGTACCATCCTAGCATCTCTGTGCTCAGTGAGGGAACACCACAGTTACACCAACATCCGAGAGGAGGATGCTGCTGTCTCAGAAGGAGGCTTCAATTAAAACACCTAAATAAAGGGATGAACTCCATCTTGCTCAGGAGAAAATGTCACTTAAATGTCAGATTTCCACCTACCTGACAACAGCTTTCATGAAAATATAATGTAGCCCAAACACCACTGAAACGTCAATTCTCAGTTCAAAAATACCAAGGCTTTAGAAGGAGTGAGTGTGTATTTCTGTGAAAGCTTGGCAGGGAAAAGTGCTTGCTGTCTTCTAGGACCATTCTAACATTTCAAAAGACTTTTTCCCACTATAGACACATGAAAGAAGTTGTGGTAAATGGGATTGACTTACCTGAGCATCAGTTTCTGTCAAAAGCTGATTTCTCTGCATCAGTAACCACAGATCTGTTCTGCTGTAGAAAATTGGCATGTGATTACTTTTGGGTTATTCTGTTTGGGTTTGTTCCCTAGGACAACACATTATCTACATGAGAAGAAAGTGATGTTTATAATGTCATTTTAACTTTAAACAAGGTAATACTGTTTAAAAAAATTATGATCTTAGGAGGACAAAGTGTTCGTAAGTTTTTAGATTACTTTGAGTATTGAGATGTTGAGTAACTTAGGAAGTAGTGGAACACAGTTTTATAAACTTATTTGATGGTTAGTTTGTAAGGCCTTTATTATAAAGGACTTGTGGATGATGGCTGACAGCAGCTGAACATGAGCCAGCAGTGGTCCAGGTGGCCAAGAAGGCCACCAGCATCTTGACTTGGATCAGCCATGGTGTGGCCGGCAGGGGTAGTAAAGGATCATCCCCCTGGACTCAGTGCTGCTGAGGCTGCATCTTGAACCCTGTGTTCAGTTTTGGGACTTCCACTCCTAGAAAGACATCAAGAGACTGGAGTGCATCCAGAGAGGGGGAACAGATTTGGGAAAGAGTCTGGAGCCCAGGAGTTCTGTGAGTGGCTGAGGGACCTGGAATTTTTTAGCCTGGAGAAGAGGAGGCTGAGGGACGACCTTATTGCTTTCCACAGCTCACAGAAAGGAGGTTGCGGTAAGGTGGGTGTTAGTCTCTTCTCCCATGTGACAAGTTATAATACAAGAGTAATTGGCCCCAAGTTGCACTAGATGAGAGTTAGATTGGGTATTAGGAAAGATGTCTTTACTGAAAGAGTGGTGAAGCACTGGAAAAAGTTGCCCAGAGCAGTGGTGGAGTCACCATCCTTGGAGCAGTTCAGAAACGGTTTAGACACAGCATTTCAAGACACGGTTTATTCAGCACGGTGCTGTTGGTGATAGAACAAGAGGAAATGACCTCAAGTTGTGCCAGGGGAAGTTTAGGTGGGCTATTAGGAAAAGAATCTTTACTGAAAGAGTGGTGAAACACTGGCACACGCTGCGTAGGACAGCCACCACTGGAAGGGTTGAAAAACCTTTAGATGTAGTGTTTTGAGGAATGTTTTAGTAGGTACAATGATGTTGGGCTGACGGTTGGACGGGATGATCTAAGAGGTCTTTTCCAACCTTAATTATTCTATGATTCTATAAGCAGTGGAGACCCAAGACTATAGGTTCTAAGTTAAAGCTGTAACAACTGCTGGCGTTTTAAGTTCAAAAAGCATTTCACCTTTAGTCATTCAGGTGTTTGCTGCCAGTATCCTAAGTAATGAATTTAGAGGACTTTCTCAGGGTCGTTAGAATTAGGTTAGGTTTAGGATGTTCTGAGACATCTCAAGTGGAAATAAAACCCATATATGGGCATCCAAACTGTGCTTCTGGAAGTTAGTCCATTAAATTGCTCCCTACATCTTCTTGCTTTCTTTAATTCACTGTAATTGGAACTTGGGCTCTTGGTTTGCTTGTACACGCAAAAGCTGGACCCCAGATTTCCTTGTCTCTTGCAAATGATTCAAGCTACCAGAGATTTTTTTCAATGGACATTATGAAGTCATTCATCCTGCTAGTCTCACTGATATTTTACTTGTTTAGATACTGAATTTATTTTAGACATTAGGAAGAAATTCTTCATGATGGGGAAGGTGAGGCCCTGGCACAGGTTGCCCGGAGAACTGGTGAATACTTCATCCCTCGAGGTGTTCAAGGTCAGGCTGGATGGAGCTTTGAGCAGCCTTGTATAGTGGGAGGTGTCCCACTGGGCGGCAGTTGGAATGGGATAATTTTTAAGGTCCCTTCCAAACCAAACCATTCTATGATTCTATGAATTCACTTCACCTTCGCAGCACAATTTTGAATGTAGTGAGTGTGAAATGGAGAGTGCTATGTGATAAAGACCCATAGTGAGAGGTAGAAGAACAGGATCATCTGCAAGAATACTAAAATACCATAAATTACCTTTTTTTAGGGGGGTGGAGAAGTTAACTCTGCAGTTACATAATGCTTGTGTGTGTAGTTTTAGCACTTCTATATGTGTGAGGAGTGTGTAATGTCAGGTGGATATCTGTGAAGAGATGAAGGGCAATGGTCACAGCCTACCTTAGTGGATAGGGATCTGATGATGGGAAGAGCTGAGAAAGACAACGTGAAGCTTAGAGCAGGTTCTGCTTTTGTGAGGGCCACAAAGCTGGTGAACAGTTTAGCAGGGAAGGCAAATGATGAGAAGATAAAGTCACTATGTCTGTTCAGCCTGAAGAACAGGAGACAAAGAGGAGACATCATCACAGTCCACAGCTTCCTCGCAAGTGGTTTGAGAGGAGCAGATCTCATCTCTCTGGTGACCAATGATAGGACCCAAGTGCATTGCAGAAAGATGTGTCAGGGGAAGTTTAGATTGGATATTGGGAAAAGGTTCACCCCTCAGAGGGTGGTGGAGCACTGGAACAGCTCTCCAGGGAAACAGCCAAAGCCTGAAAATATTCCAGAAGTGCTTGGACAATGCCCTCAGTCCCACAGTGTGAATGTTGGGGTTGTTATATGCAGGAACAGGAGTTGAACTCGATGATCCTTGTGGATCCCTTCCAACTCAGGGCATTCTATGATTCTATATGCCATATGCTTTTGAAAAGGCCTTGATATGTAGTTTTCAGAACAGTGTATGTACGTACATCAGTAAAAGCTGATCGCAAGTGAGAACAGGAGGACTGATGCTTGTGGCCTATTTTGGTGATGTTGTCACCAAGGTAAAGAGAAACCTCTGCAAAATCATAGAATCATGGAATGGTTTGAGTTAGAAGGGACCTTAAACCCCATCCAGTTCCAACCCTCCTGCTATGGGCGGGGAAACTTCCCACTGAAATATGGTGCTCAAAGCCCCATCCAGCCTGGCCTGGAACACTTCCAGGTATGGGGCAGCCACCACTTCCCTGGGCAACCTGTGCCAGGGCCTCAGCACCCTCACAGGAAAGTATTTCCTGAGATCTCATCTAAATCTCCCCTCTTTCAGCTTAAAACCTTTCTCCCTCATCCTATCCCTGCACTCCCTAATAGAGCCCCTTCTCATCTCTCCTTTATGCTTTAAAGGAAATACTCCTCAATGATCATTTGAGAATATAATGCTATTTAAGGGACAAAATTGAAGGGGGGAAACCAGTGGTTTTCTGTGAACCATTTTTAGGTGCAGAGGAAATATTAATTAAGAGCAATTAGCTACTTTGTGTGCCTTTGAGAACTAAATAACTTACACATAATAAAATTGCCATTAAGGAGTAAGTGAGGCTAGGAAAACCGTTCAAGAAAGTGCAGAAAAGTGAGGATGTATTTGTATAGCCACCCAATCTTCCTCCTTAATTGCTCTTGACTTAAAAGTAGATAATGTCGTATTTGTCCATTTAGTGCTTTTTGGTTTAGATTTCTTTTTAGCTACATGCTCAAGCCATGCATGTTTGTTTATGTGGTTTAATCTCATTACACAGTTCCTCTGCATAAAGCCTGTAAGCTAATGGTTTGTAACGGGATTACGCACGTTGGCTTATTTTATGCAGTTTTCTAACAAGGTTATTCAAGGATAGAAATTTGGATAGAAATCTCTTTGAAACAACACTTTCATTTTCCTTACAGGCAACCTTTCATTTTCATGTTCTCAAGTTTCTGACTGTTTCCCTCACCTTTTTCTTCCTGTCCAAGAAAATAATTTTCTTGAATTTGGCAGTACAACGGATCATCTTTTCATTGTGAGACTGCTTTAAGGCTTATCATAAAGTCAGGAAGGACAGTGGAATTAATCAGTGGTGCAGAAGCATGAGTTAGATACATTAGGAAATATTCCTTCTCTTTGTTGCAATAAACAAACAAACCAAGGCTGCTCAGGTAATGCTTTTTTTTTTTTTAATATTGTTGCACTTGAATTGGTTGGTTTTGCTCATACTGGCAGCAAATCCTCCCAGGGGGATGGGTGGAAGGGCTAAGACCAATTGTATGAAGTTCAATAAGGCCACGTGCCAAGTCCTGCACTTTGAACAGAACAACCCCATGTAGCATTCCAGGCTCAGGGAAGAGCAGCTGGAAAGCTGCCTGGGAGAGAAGGACTTGTGGGTGCTGGTTGACAACAGCTGAACATGAACCAGCAGTGGCCCAGGTACCCAAGGGGGCCAACAGCATCCTGGCTTGGATCAGCCATGGTGTGGCCAGCAGGAACAGGGAAGAGATCGTCACAATGGACTTGGCACTGGTGAGGCCACACCTCAAATCCTGGGTTCAGTTTTGGGCCCCTCACTGCAAGAAGGACATTGAGGGTCTGGAGTGCATCCAGAGAAGGGAACAGAGATCGGGAAGGGGCAGGGGAACAAGCCTTATGAAACACAGCTGAGGGAACTGGGTCTGTTTAACCCAGAGAACAGAATTCTGAGGAGAGAAGCTTATCACTGTCTACAACTGCCTGAAAGGAGGTTGTGGTGAGGTGGGTTTTGGTCTCTTCTCCCAATGGACAGGGGATAGGATGAGAGAAAATTGCCTCAAGCTGCATCAGGACAAGTTCAGATTAGGTATCAGGAAGAATTTCTTCACTGAAATGGTGAAGCTGCCTAGGGAGGTGATTGGGTCACCATCCCTGGAGGTGTTTAAAGGTTGGTCAGATAAGGTGCTCATGGATGGTTTAATAGTGGACAGATAGGGTTGGACTTGATCATCTCAAAGGTCTTTTCCAACCAAATTATTCTATGCTTCTATGGTTCCCAAACAGGAATTTCACTTTGAGGGCAATGATTCAGTTCTAATACCAGGGGAAGGGAGCATCACCCAGAGAAGACTAATTCTATGTAATAAATTATGAATATAAGTGCTCCAGTGGAAATTTAAATGAGTGCATGCTCAAAATCTCAGCAATAATTAAAACATAAAATGGTTTGAGTTGGAGGGGAACTCAAAACCCATCCAGTTCCAGCCCCCTGCCATGGGCAGGGACACCTTCCACTGGGTAACTTTGCTCAAAACCTCATCCATCCTGACCTTGAAGACCACCAAGGACGGAGTATCCACTACTGACTCAGTTGAGCCTTATATCCTTTAATTAAAACTGTGAAAGTTCCTCTAGACCTAAATCTAAATCGACACTTTTTCCTTTATTTTATATGCCCATATTTTCAGACATTAAAAATGCCTCTGTGTATGGGAACGGGTCAGTGGGAAAACAGCTCTCTCCACTACCAAATTTTCTCAAAATAAGGACAAGAGGTCTTTATTTCAATTCCAATATCAGTGGCTTCAGAGAAAATGTTTTTGTAACAAAGGATGTGTGAAAGTGAAAATCTCTAAGGATAGCAGTGTCTCAGGTCTTTAAAAGAAATAAGAAATATGTTATTAGTATGGCACTCTTTGAAAGCCTAGGGATATTGGTGGTCTTTTGACTGGGTTTTTAAAGGAATACTGCTTGCTGCGAGGGGCTTGGAGGGCAGAAATTGCTTTTTCTGCTCCTGGATAAGCAGCCCCTGGAAGTGCTGGAGCATCTTTGTTCCAAAGCTCCAGAAATGCCGTTGGTGTGTAACGAGCTTGACCCCTTCGTTTTGTGACGGGATTAATAACCATGGAGATCAGATATAATCTCTCCTCTTATCAGCCATTCACATGCTGACAGGCTAATGATGGGCTTCATTCCTGACCCAGATGCTGCATCCAGGGTCAGAGGGTATCTTGGTTACCATATACTCGGCGTCCTTCACTCCTCTTCCGAGGCTGCCCACGAGAGAGACAGTTTCTACCACTGGGTTTTACCATCACCAGTTGGCTTCTGCAGCAACTTCTCTCTGCTGTTTGCAGCACAGACAGATGAGACAGGCTGCTGTTGATTCCTATTTCACCCTTCTCTCTTTAAAATTATTCCAGCTTTCGTCTTTCAGATTTATAGCGAATCTGTCAAAAGTCTAATATCAGCTGCACAGGGTTGGGGGGAAATACCTGTAATTGGCAAAACCTTGTGGGTTTTGGCTTACCAGCCATAAATATTTACCACACAACCTGCCCTGATAGCTGTATCTTATTGGCTGATTAAAACTTCATCAGTCATTACAGAAACCCAGTCTCTTCTTCTGTAGGGCTGTGCATCTTGTTTTCTGCTCAGGCTTCCTCCCAAATCCTCTTAAAATAGATTTGCTGCTTTGGGAAGAACATGAAATACTCTTGTTTTCCTATGTAACACTAGAAACAATTAAATAAAACCCAAAACCCTTCAAAATTTTTCCTTTCTTGCAAATTCCTGAAGGCTGTAAAGATCTCCAGGAAGCCAAAATGGCCAAATTATTCTGGAAGCTCATTTAGGGAAGCTGAATTGCACCACAGTAATTATGTTACATCATTATTTGGCTCTTATTTGGCTACAGTTCATCTACTTTGATAGATGGCATTAAATAGTTTTATTGACAATAATCTTGAAACAGATTAAAAACGTGTTCCATTTAGTGTTTTGTATTTAAAATATATGTTTTCCCAGATACAGCTTCTGATTTATGCATTTCATTAAGGAATGTGTTCTGAATTATAATGAAAATAATATTAAAGTGAATTGTATTACCTGTTATGGCTGTCTATATCCGTAGATTCAAAATCTCTCTATACACCTCTGTCTCTATCAAGAAATAGAAACTGTTCTGGAAACACATGCTCTATGGTTTTGTTTTCATTCTGAAAGTTCTTAGAAAGTGCCTAAGCTTAAGTACTGTGTTCAGTTCTGGAGTCTTCAACATAAGAAGGGCATGGATCTGTTTGAGTGAGTCCAGAGGAGGCCAAGAAGATGATCCAAAGGCTGAAGCACCTCTCATACGAGGACAAGCTAAGAGGGTTGGGGTTGTTCAGCCTGGAGAAGACAAGGCTCTGGGGAGAACTTAGAGCAGTTTCCAAATACTGAAAAGGGCTCCAGGAAAGCTGGGGCAGGGCTCTTGATCAAGGAGTGGTGGGATAGGATGAGGGGAAATGGTTTTCAGCTGAAAGAGGGGAGATTGAGATGAGATCTTAGGAAGAAATGTGTTTTCTGTGAGAGTGGGGAGGAACTGACAGAGGTTGTCCAGGGAAATCATGACTGCCCCATCCCTGGAGGTGTTCAAGGCCAGGTTGAATGGGACTTTGAGCAACCTGATCCAGGGGGAGATATCCCTGCCCATGGCAGGGGGGGTTTCTACTGGATGAGCTTTAAGGTCCCTTCCAACCCAAACCAATCTATGATTCTATACTTTCTGTAGAGCTTTATAACTGATTCTTCTGATCTCTGTGTCTTTCCTTCACCATCCTGGTCTTTGTTGCCCTTTTCATTCCCTAAACACAACCACAGTGAATTTCAGTTGAACTAAGGCCAAATATCATCTCCAATATGGAATTTTTCATCCTCTCTTCATCATTTTTCTTCCTCTATATAACTTGTGCAAGGAGTTGTGGTTTTGGAGTCCGAGCTCAGTCTTACACTCATCCATAAAGTGTATCCTTATTAAAACCTTATCTGACCTTAACCCGTGTTGGAGCTCTGGATTAGCAGAGTCATCTTGTGGCAGAGTTTAAGTCTCTGAGCGTATGCCACCTGTCTAGGAGCACTTACAACTGCTGAGATGCTACAAATGTGGTTGTATATCTATGCTGTATGTCAGTGTATACTAAAAGTCATCCTTCCCCTGTACTCAGCCTTGCTGGGTCCACACCTTGAATCCAATGTTTACTTTTGGGCCTCTCCCTTGACAAAGGACATCGAGGGGCTGGAGCACGTTCGGATAAGCGGAACGGATCTGGGGAAGGTTCTGGAGAAAAACCCTTATGAGAAGCAGTTGAGGGAAGTTCGTTTTTTTAGCCTAGAGAAAAAGGAGTCAGAGGGGAGACTTCATTGCTCTCTGCAGCTCCCAGAAAGGAGGTTGTGGTGAGGTGGGTGTTGGTTGCTTCTTCCAAGTAACAAGGACAAGAGGCATCTCAAGTTTCACCAGGGAAGGTTTAGATTGTATATCTGGAAAAATTTCTTCACCGAGAGGGTTCTCAGGCATGACAGAGGTTGCCTCAGGAGGTGGTAGGATCACCATCCCTGGAGCTGTTTAAAAGACAGGCAGACCAGATGTTCATGGACGTGGTTCAGTAATGGACAGGTACGGTTGGACTCAATGATCTCAGAAGTCTTTTCCAACCAAACAATTCTATAACTTTATAAAAAGCAGGAAAACAATTTTCTTCAGAGAGCAGATGTGGTTTGCAAAGGAATTTAGTTCTGTTGTGCCAATAATGTTCCTGTCTTTTTTTTCCCCGCCTTGTATAATTAGTATATCTTGAACAAAATCTTGATTCTGCAAATACTTAACTTTGAATATACTTTATCATAATGCCTTTTTTCATATATTCCTCCTCTCTGTTTTAGAAAGGATGGATTCTTGGAAAATGTAAGGAAATAAATGGTGACTACAGTTTATTTCAGTTTGACTTCTATGGATTATTTTAGTAGCCTGTGTGCCTTTAAAAGAGAACAACATTTTATTTCTGCATTGTTTTTCCTGTGCTTGTTTTCAGAGTGAAATCTGCGCAAGGTAGGTACTTATTATTATTACAGGTATATCCAGTGTCTAGCATGGCCAGATTAGAATGGCCAAACCAGCAATTAAAATAAATACTACCTGTTCCATATGAATCTGTCTCTTTGGGATTCTCTGTCCTTTCATTTAATCCGTAGTTCTTTTTCCCTGCTGAAATTTGTATTTTTGGCAACATTTCTGGTAGGAAATGGCCTTAGTTTGTTCCAGGGGAGCTTTAGATTGGATATTAGGAAAAATTCTCTACTGAAAGAGCAGTGAAGCAATGGAAGAGGCTGCTTAGGGAAGTGATGGAGTCTCCATCCCTGGAGGGGTTAAAAAAATGTGGGGATGTGGTTTAGTAGACACAGTAGTGTTGGGCTGATGGATGATCTTAAAGGTCTTTTCTAACCTTAAGAATTCTAAAATTTTATGAAGAAAACCTTTCTTTTTTAATTCTTTCTGCTGCAGTAACTTTTGCCCTTCAGATATCTTCATGGGAAGTAACTTCTAAATGACTTTATTAATTGTTAAGAGTTTCTTCCAGGCCCTTCAAAAGCATCTGAATGATCAGTAACTGATCTGAGTGCCAATGTATGAATAGCCTACAATGTGTAGTGTTCACAGTGTAGCACTGCCTATAAATCTAATTTGATGGTTATTTTTCAAATGTATTACCGTTTGTCAGTTGCTCCTTTTGGCAGGATATTGTCACAAGCCTCATGAATAACATTATGTAATTTCCACAAAGTTTTTATGGTATCACCCAATCTAATACCTGTCTGGATTTTTGCAAACACATTATCAAATGTATTAATAAAGCTCGTGAGAAATCTATCACCATATATATGGAGAGAGAAATACAAACAAAAATATTAAATGTTTCATACATATGGCGAGAAAAATTATTGCAGCCTGTGTAACAGTTCAAATGCTGAAGGTTTATTGGCAGTGGGATTTAGAAATTTAGTTCAGAGTTCAGAACTTGAGGATGCATTGTCACTGTAGGCCAGTGAACCTATTTGATAGAATGGTTTGGGTTGGAAGAGATGTTAAAGCCCATCCAGTTCCAAATCCCCTTCCACTGGATCAGATTGCTGAAAACCCCGTCCAACCTGGCCTTGAACACCTCCAGGGATGGGATCATCCTTGAACACCTTCAAGGATCCATAACTTCTCCAAGCAACCTGTGCCAGTGAATCACCACCCCCCCAGGAAAACATTTCTTTCTAAGATCTCATCTCAATCTTCCCTCTTTCAGCCTAAATCTGAAATAAACCTTTCAGCTTTATATGTTATGTCCTGCTTTCTCTCTCCAACCTCCAAATGCTTTTAAGAGTTAGATTCCAATTTCATAGGCAGATAGGTAGTCATGTCCTGCTTCTGGTTACAGCACTGTAATTTTGTGTATCTTCATTATCTACAGCATAGCCTCGTACTTGAGTCAGTAACAAGGTTCTCCTCCCCAGGGAAAGGATATTTTGGCATTAGCTTTAGTTGTCACACCTCCTGTAACTTATGTGGTTGTAAGCCATAATTTACATGTGAAAGGACAAGTGACATGAGAAGCTGTGTGGGAGACCATGGTCTTTGAACCGCGTATATGTTTATTAATGAGGAACTCCTTTGAAAGGCCTTCATAGCCTTGTACTGGGGCTGTTAGTCCAGCGATTGAATATGAATGGCGTTGTGCAATGCACTCTGTCATTAATCATAGAATCACAGAATGGTTTAAGGTGGAAAGGACCTTAAAGCCTGTCCTGTTCTAAACCCTCTGCCATGGTTAGGAAATTTCTCTATTATTCTGTTTTTCAAGGAAACCTCTGTGAGGATGAGAACACAACAATTTTGCTGTTTCTTGTCAGACTGGAACAGTAGGTGTTGATGGAACAATTGTAGTGAGGTGTCTAACTCCATGCAGAACCATTCTCACTTATCCATTCTATGTTGTTCAGCGCTGTCTGGAAAGGCTGATGATACAGGGTTCTCTTAAACTGGAGTAATACTTCTGACCTTTCTTTCTTGGCATAAGCTGGTGTAGGTTCCTCTATACATAAAGCTTTTTCATGTTCTGTGGGGCCAGAATTTTTATGAGAGGAAGTGTATTCACAGGGTCAGGTCAAAGGTGGCTGTGACCAGAGAACCATCAGTATCACTGTGTAGGAAATAGTGTTAGATTCAAGACTGGACTTGAGATTTAAGGTGTTTTCCAACCTAAACGATACTGTGGTTCAGTGCCCTCAAGTTGTGCCGGCAGAGGTTTAGGTTGTATATAGAAAAAATATCTATAATGAAAGAGGGTGAAGCACTGCTCAGTGCAGTGGTGGAGTCTCCATCAAAAGTGTGTAGCTGTGGCAGTTTGGAACGTGGTTTGGTGGGCATGATGATAATAAGCTGCTGGTTGACTGGATGATCTTAAAAGTCTTTTCCAACCTTAATAATTCAATGATTCTATGAATATAGTCCTCCTAAATGGGGGTGAAATGGGATGCAGAAGGGTTAAGTCATCTGATGCAGGAGTGAATTTGAGAGGCACAATATGCAGTAGTTCAATTGAGTGAAGGATGGTGCTTAGATTAAAAAAAAAACTTGTAACATTATTGATTTGTTATGTCATTTTTAGGAAAGGCGCTTCACTAAGCCTCGATTTCCTCCATTATTCTCCCCTGGGGCCAATAAAATTTACCAGCTTCATGGAGCTGTTGTAAGGCTTGACTAATGTTTGGAAACTGCTGTGTGTCTTAGGACAATTAGGTTGGTCAGTAGCTAAGGTGCAAGGTTATTACAGCCCAGTGATCTGCTACATCATGCAGGCTCAGGGGGACAATCTCTCTCTTCTCCTTGTTTCAGTACCGATGTTTGAGTTTTTTCAGCTTATTGTATTTTTTCTCTTCTATAGGATGACTTAGATAGATGTACCATTGTACAGCTCAACTATTAGAATTTGCTTACAAGTCTTCATGAGTTTTTTCTTTCAAGTTTTGCTTAGCTTTATTTCATAAGTTAAATGCTGTTGCATAGAATCATAGAAACATAGAATGGTTGAAGTGGAAGGGACCTTAAAGCCCATCCAGTTCCAATACCCCCTGTTATTGGCAGGATCACCTTCCACTGTATCAGGTTGCTCAAAGCCCCATCCAACCTGGCCTTGACCACCTCCAGGGATAGGGCAGTCACCACTTCTCTGGGCAACCTGTGCCAGGGCCTCTCCAACCTCACAGGAAAACATTTCTCTTAATAACTCATGTAAACTTTCCCTCTTTCATCTTCAAACCATTTCCCCATGCTATCCCTGCACTCCCTGATCAAGAGCCTCTCCCTGGCTTCACTGCAGCCCCTTTTTGTACTCAGAGGCTGCTCTAAGTTCTCCTGGGAGCCTTCTTTTCTCCAGGCTCAACAACCCCAACTGTCTCAACCTGTCCTCATAAGGGTGGTGCTCCAGTCCTATGATCATCTTTATGCCCCTCCTGTGGACTTGTTCCAACAGATCCATGTCATTCTTGTGCTGAGAACTCCAGAACTGAATATAGGGCTTCAGGTGGGGTCTCATCAGAGAAGAGGAGAGGGGCAGAATCCCCTCTCTTGCCTTGCTGGCCCCACTGCTTTGGATGCAGCCCAGGACACCGTTGGCTTTCTAAGCTCTGAGCGCCCATTGCTGGCTCATGCTGATCTTTTGATCCACCAGCACCCCAAGTCTTTCTCTGCAGGCCTGCTCCCAAACCATTGAATTCATCTCTCCTGAGAATGACAATATTTTCTTTTTCTCCTTTAATATTTTCTTTGGATCTTTGTTTTCTACTTGTGTTGTGCTGTTTCCGTGTCTTGAATTCACTGGAGTCCTGAGCAGTGTAGGGGAGTTCAGAAACTCACTCTAATGCCTTCACAGTAGGACATGATAAGAATACTCTCGTTTTTCCTCATCTATTCTGCCTTTTATTTTGCGAATGGGAATGGTGATTGTTCTTAACAACAGGAAATGAAACAATAAATAAAACATTAGTTAGATATGTGTGATGGAACTCAGTTTGGGACCATCTGTTAAGAAAGTCCCTAGAAGAAGATAAACCTACAAGTTTTTTAATTCTGCCTTTTCACTTATTGAGACAAAGCTAGAAAGTCACTACTAGAAGGCTTTAAATTTTCTCTGTGCTGTTGCTGGTCTTTTGATTGAGACAATCGTTTTGGTGTTAACTGGATGACACAGGAGTTTAATAGCATGTCCTCTGCTCTCCCCAGTATCACTGAATTAAAGTACAAATATGAGGTTTACAGTTGGACTTGAGGAGCTCAAAGGTCTTTTCCAACATAAACAATTCTGTGATTCTGTGAAATAGTAATATCTAAAACTTGAAATGCGTGGTTTTGTCTTATGCGATATGCCTAGAATTGCCATGTGTCTTTGGGTAAAATGTGGCAACATGGAATTAAACTGAAACAAAAATCCCTACATTCAGAAGTACAATTGCACACCTGAAAAATTGATTTTTTTCTCTTAGCTGCAGGACTCAAATTACTTTTTACTGCCTGGCCAGCAAGTTAGATCTGGGGTTATTATTTGCCTTCTGGGCTGCATTAAAAGATGCATGGCCAGCAGGGCAATGGAGGTAATTCTCCTGCTCTACTTTGCTCTTGGAGCAAAGTAGAGGACTCCCTCCTGGAGTCCTGCATCCAGTTCTAGAACCTGCAACATAAGAAGGACATGAAACTGTTGGAACGGGTCCAGAGGAGGCCACAGAGGTGATTACCAGGCTACAACACCTCTGCTATGAGGACAGGCTGAGAAAGTTGGGGTTGTTCAGCCTGGAGAAGAGAAAGCTCCCTGGAGCTTTCAGAACAGCCTCCCAGTACTGAAAGAGGCTCCACAAAAGCTGGGGAGGGACTTTTTACAAGGGTCTGGAGCCCCTTTTAGTCCTGGAAGGTTGCTCTAAGGTCTCACCAGAGCCTTCTCTTCTCCAGGCTGAAAAATCCCAACTCTCTCAGCCTGTCCTCATATGGGAGGTGCTCCAGTCCTCAGATCATATTTGTGGCCCTCTTTTTGACTCACTTTTCTCTTTAGTCCTTTCACAAAGCATTTTAATCATCTGGAAATGTTGTTTGTTTGAAGTTTAAACCACTGTAAAACAATAATGGGACTTCAGTCACAGCCTATGCTCACAGATTTGTCTAGAGCGCTACAAAAAGAGGAGAAAAAGTAGTGTCCTTAGCATGTACGGTTGAAAGGAATAGGCGAGATCTCTTCAAGCCTCTCAAACCAGTGTTTTCTGCTAGCCTAGAAACATACATAAGAAATCTGCCAGCCTCTGAGCAATAAGGGATTTTTATGTTTTCTTTTGTTCAAAGCCATAGAAAAATCACTCAAACAAGGAGAAAAAAATCAATGTATCCAGTCAGTATTGGTGTCTTGACAAATTTAGACTGCTTTGGTCTTTATCTATGGGGTGAAGCCAAAGATGGACATAGTTAAAAGGACGCTTAGAGAATAATATTCTACTGTTGTGTAGAAGGTTGCATTTTGTTTTTTCTTAGTTCAGTTTAGGTACCGTGCTTTATTCAGTTGTTGCAGTGCTACTTGAGGCTTGGAAGATATAACAGCATCTTATATTTTGACATGGAAACCAGGGTGCATGTGGTATTATGCAAATTAGCAGGCAACTAAATTGTCTATCGAAATGCCAAGTCCTCTGCTAAGTACAGCTCAGCAAATGCCATTGGCAACCTGTTTTAAAGGGATCCCTGCTGTGATCTCTGAAGCAGTAAGAGTAGAAAAATCTAAATTGTGTATTCTCAGGCTGAATAAATGTCATTTCCCAGGATTTTGGTTATACATCCAAAGGCACTCGAGTGGTTAAATGACCATGTCTATTGATAACCCTGGGATTTTAATATTAGCCAAGGGAGGTATTTTTCAAAGCCTTCTGGGACACAGAGCCGACTTTCAAATACATTTACTTTTGTGCTTAAATAATTTTGAGCAAAAGTGCTACCTCAGCAATCCTGTTAGGTAAGGTTTTAACATCATATCTAAACACTGTCGCAGTCTTTGAAGACCTGGAGGGAACATGAAATATGCCACACTTTAACTAAAATACCAGAGGTTTCCAAATACCCCACACAAAACAAAAAGCAGAACCACCAGTGATCACTGTGAAGCTTTACACACAAGAAGTTTCCATGGCTAATTTAGCTTTAAAATCCAGTATCCGGAGACTGGTTTCAGTTTTGGGGTTGTCAGCACAGCAAGGACATGGAACTTTTGGAGTGAGTCCACAGGATGTCACAGAGATGATCCAAGGGCTGGAGCACCAACCATCCACGGACAAGCTGAGAGAGTTGGGCTTGTTCAGCCTGGAGAAGAGAAAGCTGCAGGTAGACCTTAGAGTAACCTCCCAGCACTGTAAGGGGCTCCAGGAAAGCTGGGGAGGGGCTCTTGATCAGGAAGTGCAAGATAGGATGAGGGGGAATGGATTTAAGCTGAAAGAGGGGAGATAAATTGAAATGAGATTTTAAGGAGAAATGTTTTCCTGGGAAAACACTGGGAAGACACTGGCACAGGTTATCCAGGGAAGTCGTGGCTGCCCCATCCCTGGAGGTGTTCAAGGCTCAGCTGGGTGAGACTTTGAGTTCCCTGATCCAGTGGGAGGTGTCCCTACCAATGGCAAGGGAGTTGGAACTGGATGGGCTTTAAGGTCCCCTCAAACCCAAACCATTCTGTGCTCCTACGATTTTTTTCCTTTGTCTTTTAAATCGATAGATTAGCTTAAAGTGAAAATTTGCAATGTAAATATTATGTTGCTTTTTTACTTTCTTTTTTATTCTTTGCTATTAAATTCTTACAAAAACTGTGCACCATGGTACCGTTGGGGTAGCACTGTACTTAATTTTTTCCTTCTGGTATGTTGGAAAGAATCCCTTATGTATTATCTTTATTTATGTAACTATGAATAAAATCCCATTGTTGCAACTTTGGGACCATACGTCATTAAACTTTTATTAGATGATTATTGCTGACTGGAGTTTGATAAAATACTGAACTAATCAGGTCCATTTAATATCAAAATGCAATTCTGCACATAAGGCTTTCTGGAACTTCACACAACATATATTATTTATACACTTTCCACACCAGTGATTTCTCAGGGATGGCACCACCTTGTTTCCTTCTGTGTTTTTGGGGCAATTGCTACAGAATGAAAGAAAATGAGGGTGAGAGGGAAGGAACAGAAAAAATATTAAAAGCTAGTTGCAAAGAAACCCCCATGTACAATTCAAGACACTTTACTTGAACACTCTCTTCAGTCTGTATGTCAAGTGATTCCCCTGAGACCCCCACTAAAACCAATCGAGCTGTGGTGTATAGTTATGCATATGCAATTCCAGGTATTTCAGCCTGTATTTTCAAGTGACAAATCTTTCACTCATCATTTTCATGGGGAGTGTGTTCGTTCCTGCACAATTTGCTTCCTTATAGCTCGTGCTGCTCAAAGATGATAGACGTGTGCTCAGGGATATGTTAAATGCTTTTTTCTCCTGAAACCAGTTTCCCATTACTGACTGGCTCAAGCTTTGTGTTTCCTCTGCCTCATAAACGCAATCAGCCTTTCTGTAATTGAGGGAAAAATTATGGTGAGGATTTTTAACAAAGGAAATGTTTCACTTCCAAGTAGGGAGATTGAGTTTGTCTTGCACTGAAAAAAAGAACCCAGGAAGAATTTCCCTCTCCTTTCTTTTATAATATTAGGGGGAAAACAGGTTTAATAGAGTTTTGAGTCATTGTTTTGCATGTGATAATGCTCCACACTGTTAAATCTTGAGGGAAGGTAAAATTATTCAGGAACGCTCAAAGAGCTGTTCCATATAAGACAGTCTTTAGGAAGTAATCTAGAGGATCTATAACCTGGTTTGTTGCAAAATAGAAACATAGAATCATAGAATCATCTGGTTGGAAAGGACGTCTGAGATTATCAAGTCCAACCATACCTGTCCCCTTACTAAACACCTTCAGGAATGGTGATTCCACCACCTCCCTGAGTGGCCATTCCAGTGCCTGACTACCCAGTGAAAAAATTTTCCTGTTGTCCAGTCTGAATCTCTTCTGACGCAACTTATGGCCGTTTCCTCTCATCTTATCACCTGTCACTTGCAAGAAGAGACCAACACCCACCTCACAAGAACCTCCTTCCAGGCAGTTGTAGATGGCAATGAGGTCTCCCCTCAGGGAAGACCTGAGCACCAGAGAACATAATATTTGAACGCTGCCATAGTTCTGAGAATACTGAGAAGGGATGGCTTAGTTTTAGTTTTTTGAGCATTATTTAAGCTTTTTATTTTTTTGAAAGTATCAGTTCTTAAGGAAAACTGTGCCTTTTCCCTGTGACAGCTTTGAGGGAAGGAAAATCAAAGAATCGTAGAATGTTTTGGGTTTGAAGGAGACCGTAAAGCCCATCCAGTTCCAACTCCCCTGTCATGGGCAGGGACGTCTTCCACCGCATCAGGTTACTCAAAGCCTCATCCAATTGAGCCTTGAACACTTCCAGGGATGGGGCAGCCACGATTTCTCTGAGCAAACTGTGCCAGTGCCTCACCACTCTCACAGGAAAACACTTTTGCCTAATATCACATCTCAACCTCCATGCCTTTCATCTCCAAAACATTCCCTCTTGTCCTGTCCCTGCACTCCCTGATCAAGAGCCCCTCCCCAGCTTTCCTGGATCCCCTTTCAGAACCAGAGGCCACTCTAAGTTCTTCCTGGAGCCTTCTCTTCTCCAGCATGAACATCCTTGACTCTCTCAGCCTGTCCATGCATGGTTGGTGCTCCAGCCCTCAAATCATCTCCGTGTCCTCCTCTGGACTTGTTTGGAGGTACATATGCCTCTTTGTGCAGAACAAAGTGTCCTTTCTGAGTCTTGGAGGCAGTTATCTCTAATAATCATTCAAAGCAGCACTGACCTGATGCTGCAGGAGATGTTTTTTGGGATCTATGGGGATTGACCTCCTCAACATCACAGTTCTGTGTCCAGGCTGGAGACAAAGCAAGACGACTGACAATGTTGCAGAGGGAGTGGGCTGCAGAAGTGTTTCAGGAGATACAAGAGCCTCTTGCCAAACCGGCCTGCATGTTGCATCTGGACAAAGGACTTGGGATGGTGTATCAGTTTGGGAAGACTTTTTGAAATGCTTGTCTCAGGCGTATTCAGATTTAGCATCCTGTAAAAAGAAAACAAGTCCTCATTCTATCCAATATTAACAACGATGTCTTTTCTAGTATTGTGTACTTAATAGTGGGTTAACGTTACTTTGGTGGTTTGGGGTTTTTTAGAGAGCTATAAGCCTGATTTTCAGGTTGGCAAAAAAGGTCTGCAGTGGACTTTTTTCAGTTTTCAGTGACTTGAGAGGCAAAATGATGACAAAAAAGAAGAAAGTGCCAGAAAAGAGTGAGTTTATAAACCTAACGCTTAAAGAGAACATTGAGGCAAATTAAATTAATTAGCAAGTTGGACACTTTAGTGAGGTTGACTATCCAGAGGAACAGTTGCCATGCTCTTTAGCACCTGCCTCCTTTCTTGTATGATATTCTTGGTTCAAAGACAAGTTTTGGGATTAATGAATCACTAAATGGATGGTCTTTGTTCAACAGTTGAGCAGATCATAGAATCATGGAATGGTTTAGGTTGGAAGGGACCTTAGAGTCCATCCGGTTCCAACCCACTACCTATGGGCAGGGACACCTCCCAGTGGATCAAGGTACTCAAAGCCACATCCAGCTGTCTTATCAAGCCTTCGGGTTTGAGTGGAATCGCAATTACTAAATGCACTTTTTAACATGAAATATGCTTCAGTATATTTAGCTGCAGTTTTTTTCCTAGAATTTACAGATGCACTAGGAATATACCCGGGTCAAAAAGATCATAGAATGGAATGGTTTGATTTGGAAGGGTCCTTAATGCCCATCCAGTTTCACCCCCCTGCCATAGGCAGGGACACCTCCCATTAGATCAAGTTGTTCAAAGCCACGTCAACTTGGCCTTGAAAGTTTCTAGGGATGGACCATCTACCATCACTCCTGGCAACCCATGCTAGTGCTTCACCACCCTCAACGTGAAAAATTTCTTTAATCACCGTATCACAGTATCATAAGGTTGGAAAGGACCTCGGAGATCATCAAGTCCAGCCTATAACCCAACACTAACACCAACACTAACACCATCATCTAAACCATGGCACTCAGTGCCTCATCCAGTCTCCCCTTAAACACCTCCAGGGTCGGCGACTCCACCACCTCCCTGGGCAGAGCATTCCAATGGCCAATCACCCTTTCAGTGAAGAACTTTTTCCTAATATTAAGCCTAAACTTTCCCTGACGAAGCTTGAGTCCATGCCCTCTAGTTCTGTCACTGCTCACCTGAGAGAAGAGACCAACCCTTACCCAACTACAATCTCCTTTTAGGTAGTTGTAGAGAGCAATGAGGTCTCCCCTGAGCCTCCTCTTCTTCAGACTAAACAACCCCAGCTCCCTCAGTCACTCCTCATAGGGCTTGTGCTCCAGCCCCTTCACCATCTTCGTTGCCCTCCTCTGGACACACTCCAGCATCCTGACATCTTTCCCAAACTGGGGGGCCCAGAACTGTACACAGTATTCAAGATGAGGCCTGACCAGTGCCGAGTACAGGGGGACAATAACTTCTCTGGTGCTGCTCGCCACACTATTCCTGATGCAGGCCAGAATGCCATTGGCCTTCTTGGCCACCTGGGCACACTGCTAGCTCATGTTGAGCTTCCTGTCAACCAGTACTCCCAGGTCCTTTTCTGCCTGACTACTCTCCAGCCACTCTGTCCCCAGTCTGTAGCTCTGCATGGGATTGTTGTGTCCCAAATGAAGTACCTGACATTTGGACTTATTAAACATCATCCCATTGAAATCGGCCCATGTCTCCAGCCTGTCCAGGTCCCTCTGTAGGGCCATCCTACCCTCTAACAGATCAACCCTTCCTCCCAGTTTGGTATCATCTGCAAACTTGCTGATGATGGACTCAATCCCCTCATCCAGATCATCAATAAAGATATTAAACAAGACCGGACCCAACACCGATCCCTGGGGGACACCACTGGTGACCGGCCGCCAACTGGATGAGACACCATTCACCACCACTCTCTGGGCTCAGCCATCCAACCAATTCATAACCCAGCACAGAGTGCTCCCATCTAAGCCATGGGCTGCCAGCTTCTCTAGGAGTCTACTGTGGGAGACAGTGTCAAAGGCCTTGCTGAATCTTCTTCTCTTTACCACCTGTCCCATTGCTACAAGCCCTGCTATGAAGTTTTTCTCCACCTTTCTTGTAAGCCCCTTCAGCATTCGCAGTCTGCAATGACATCTCGTTGGAGCCTTCTCTTGTCCAAGTTGAACAAAGCCAACTCTCTCAGTTGGTTTTTACAGGGTAGGTTCTCCAGACCTCTGACAAATTTTATGGCCTCCTCTGGACCCACTCTAACAGGTCCATGTCCTTCCTCTGTGAGGACTCCAGAACTGAATGCAGGGCTCCAGGTGAGGTCTCACTAGAGCAGAGTTGAGGGGCAGAATCTCCTCCCTCACCCTGCTTGCCATGCTTCTTGGGATGCAGTCCAGGACATGGTTGGCCCTCTTTCCAAGTGATGAATATTTCCTTTAAAAGCCAGCACATTAAAATATTGTTGTGTGAAATCCTTGAATCATAAAGAGGAATCTGAGATTATTTTTACAGAAAACTGAACTTGAAATGCTCTAGTTGACCATATTTAAAACTTTCAGATGTCTCATTTTGTATGAAGTTTCAAGTCAAGATTTTCCATTCTAATTAAAAAAAAAAATCAGATGGAGTCTTGGATTCTTTTGATGTATTTTCTCAAGCAAAGCACCCTTACCACCTGTGCAATGAAACTGCTTATGTTGTTTATTTTGCAACATGCCATAAATACAAATCTGCCAGCCCTAAATCCTCCATGCATGACTGCAGGAATAAATTTTCTGTGCTGTGTAGTGGAATTGAAGAACTCATAAAGGGCAAATGCACCATGCTGAGCAGTTGAACCCTTGCCTTTTTCCATTAACCCATGTACCTCCTTTTCTTTTCACACAATTACCTGGAGGTTTTTTAAGGTTGATGCATTTATGTCTATAAATTAAAGCTCCTTCAGCAGAGTTCTAGGTGATGAAACAGCAAGACCTCTTATTTTTCTTCTGTAAAAAGGAAGGTTTTATGCTCCAAGTGATTCAATGCAGTAACAACTTGTTGAGAATTGTTGAGGTATGCAGCAGAAAAATCACAGCTCTTCTACTACACATATCCTCTCTCTCATTTAAATAGTTGATGTGAGTACAGTACATGAGTATTCAGTGTCTCTATGATAAGTGTCATCTAGTTATAAAAGAAATAAAGTGCAAGTATCATAAGCTGAAAAGCTATTTTTATGGTAGAAGGAGGCAGGATCTTGAGTCACTTTCAGTGCTGGTTGAACCTTAGACCTCTGGGACTGGAGAAATGAACACCAGCTGATGGAGCTCAAAGATTAAACCTCTTATTTAGCTGTTGTAGCTTAAACTTATCATGGAGTCATAGAATGGTTTGGGTTGGAAGAAACTTTAAAACCCACCCAGTTCCACCCCCTTGCCATGGGCAGGGACACCTCCCACTGGATCTGGTTGCTACAAGTCCCATACAACATAGTCTTGAACACCTCCTGATAAAGGACATCCATAACTACTCTGAGCAACCTGTTCCAATGCCTCATGACCCTCACAGGAAAACAATTTTTCCTAATATGTCATCTAAATCTCCCCTCTTTCAGCTTAAAAAAATTACCCACCTTCATTATATCCTTGATTATCTTCCCTTCAGAACTGCTTCCAATCCATTCTCTACCTAGTCTGGCTTTGGATTTGGGTTTTGCTTGGGATTGCCCCAATCCAGGTGCAGGGCTTTGACCTTCTGTAACTTCATGAGGTGTACACAGCCTCACCTGTCCAGATTGTCCAGGTCCATCTGGATGCCTTCCCTTCCCCTCAACATGTCAACTGTGCCACACAGTTTTGTGTCATTAACAAACTTGTTGAGGGTGCACTCAATCCCACTGTCCATGACTGCAACAAAGATGTTGAACAACAGTAGTCCCAATACAGAACTTTGAAAAAGGACACTTGTTACTGGTCTCCACTTGGACATTGATCCACTGACCACAATTCTTTGACTGTGAACATCCACCCCATTCCTTTTCCACTATCAAAACTTTATCGCTCCTGTTTGTTGACCGGAATGTCATGTGGGACTGTGCTGAACGCTTTGCACAAGTCCAGGTAGATGATGTCAGCTACTCTTCCCTTATCCACCAATGCTGTAGCACCATTGCAGAAGGCAACCTAATTTTTCCAGCACAATTTGCCATTGTGCAAATTAGTGGAGACATCTGGTTGACTGGATGTTGAATGGGTGCAGGGGGAGATGTAAAGTATGTGAATATGTGGTTGCTGATTAGTATAGCTCTAGACTTTTACCTCTGTTCTGAATTTATACCTTGTTTGATACTGTCAACTTTAGTCCTTGTTATATAAATGTATTTCTTGTTGGATATTCCTGTATTTTTTTAAGTTGAAAATAAACAACAGCCTTTATGTCCATTCTTTATCATTACAGTCTCCTAGCAACAGAGCTTCCTCTTAAGTGACCCTTTCTGGTTTTGGAAGGTTTGTCTCGAAGATGCTTTAAATAACTTTAATTCTTTTCACTGTTTCTGCAACTTGTACAGATAAAGGTTTGATTTACGTTTGATTTCCTAGAAAAGGAGGTGTTATTTGCTCAGAATCTTGTCAGGATAAACCAATGTTATTAATATGAAGTCATTATTTTTGTGTAAGACAGTTTCTAGGAAAAAAATTGTTCGTTTATAAATATTTCAGGGACTTGAAGGCAGAAGTTCTTACTAATAAAACTTATTTTCTGTTGGATTTAGAAACAAATTCTGCTGCATCAGGTGAGACTCTATCCATTTTGATGCTACTGGAGGATCATTAGCAACCTGATCTAGTTGGAGATGTCCCTGCTCACTGCAGGGGGTTAGACTAGACGACCTGCATGATCCCTTCCAATCCAAAAAATCTATTATTCTAAGAGTTGTGCTGCCTATGTTAAAGGTTATTCAAAGCCTTCTACATTTTTTTTATATTACAATCTGTTAAGCAATTTACTCTGGGTTTTCAAAGCATCAGAGAACAGTTTGGGTTGGAAGAGTCCTTAAAGTTGATACAATTCCAAAACCCTGTCATAGGCAGGGACACCTCCCACTGAATCAGGTTGCTGAAAGCCCCATCCAACCTGGCCTTGAACACCTCCAGGGATGGGGCAGCCACCACTTCTCTGGGCAACTTGTGCCAGTGGCTCACCGTCCACACAGGAAAATATTTCTTCCTAAGATCTCATCTCAATCACCCCTCTTTTAGCTTCAAACCCTTCCCCCTCATCCTATCCCTGCACTCCCTGATAAAGAGCCCCTCCACAGCTTTCCATTAGTGCCCCTCCATGTTTCTCTGTTTTGTTTCAGTTTGATTTTTTAATCTGTGAATTTTTGGGTTTTTTTTTGTATTGCATGAGACTGCTCTGAAAATTCTTCTTTTGGAGCGTTAGTAATTACTGAGCTAAGAAATATGGTATTTTGTTTACCTTGAAGCAAGGTGATATAGCTGCAAATCTTAAAGCTGGAATAAATCAATTTTCTTTGACTTGTCAGTACAGATGAGATCAGGCTCTCAGCCATTGTGTCTGTTATACTGTTTATCTGTGACACTCAAATAAGGAAGGTCACTTTTTTGATTGAGGAAAATACTAATTTGCTATTTTGTTTGCTCCCACTGATGATTTTGGGCTCTCTTTGTAATGGAATTAAGTTTGTAGTGCTAACACTGTCTGGCTGAGAGGTATATTGGAACATGCTGATATTGAATGGACTGCAAGACTCTTTGGTGTCTCACTATAGAAACATGGAATCATTAAGGTCAGAAAAGACTTCTAACATCAAGTCCAACCATCAGCCCAACACCACCGTGCCTTTTAAACCATGTCCTGAAGTTCCACATCTACATAATTCTTGAACCTCTCTGAGGCTGGTCACTCCACCACTGCCCAGGGCAGCTTCTTCCAATGATTCACCATTCTGTCAGTAAAGACATTTTTCCACATATCCAATCTAAACCTCTCCTGGCACAATCTGGGGCCATTTCTTCTAGTTCCATCCCTTGTCACTTGGGAGAAGAGACTAGCACCCACTTCACCACCACCTCCTTTCAGGGATCTGCAGAGAGCGATGTGGTTTCTTCACACTACTCTTCTCCAGGCTAAACAACCTCAGGTCCCTCAGCCAATTCTATAACCCCTGGACTCCAGTCCGTTCCCCAACTCCATCACCTTTCTCTGAATGCGCTCCAGCCCCTCAGTGTCTTTGTTGGAGTGAGGGGCTGGAATCTGAAGTCAGATTTGAGGTGTGACCTCACCAGCACTTAGTCCAACAGGGCGATCCCTTTCCTACTCCTGGTGGCCACATCATGGTTGATCCAAGCCAGGTTTTTGTTGGCTTCCTTGGCGACTTGGGCCCAGGCCCCATGTTCCAATTGTATACTACAGCTGCACTTCTGAAACCATAGGACATCCATTGGCTTAAAACTCTGGTTCAGTGAGATATTTATGTACAGAGATGCAGCGATTTGTAAGGTAATTCAACATACTGCAATCAAACCTTTGTAGTAGTGATTCACCACTATACAATTCCCAAAATGGTGAGTAAAGAATACAGAAAGGAGTTGCTTTTGGAAGGAACACTTATGGAAAACTACAACAACCCTTGCCAGAGCTGTGGAAGGTGTGAGCCTGTTTGCAGGAACACCTAGCAGGACCTGTGGAGCAGTGTCCTTCTGCCACAGGGATGCACCTCTGGCGGATCACTAGCTGTGCTCCTGTGGTGTCACCTCCCAGACACGTGCAGCTGTAAGGCAACGGCATGTTGTGACATGGGTGGCTTTGCTGCTGGGACTGGTAGAGAAAACGTGGAGTCTGCTATGCTATAAGCTCGTGGGATGGAGGCAGCCTCGGGGGACTGAAAATACAAACTAGAAGTCATAGAATCATCGAATTATTTGTGTTGGAAGGGACCTTAAATATCATCCAGTTCCAAACCTCTGCCATGGGCAGAGACACCTCTCAATGGATCAGGTTACTCAAAATGCCGATCTACCAGGCCTTGAACACTTCTAGGGATGGGACAACCACCACTTCCCCAGGCAACCTGTGCCAAGGCCTCCCCACCCTCTTCATGAAGAATTCTTCCTAATGTCTAACTTAAATCTTCCCCCTTACAATTTAAAGTCGTTCCCCCTCATGCTATCACTACAGAACCTTGTAAGAAGTCCCTCCCCAGATTTCTTATAGGTTCCCTTCAGGTCGTGGAAGGCTACTCTAAGGTCTCCCTGGAGCCTTGCCTTCTCCAGGCTGAACAACCCCAACTCCCTCAGCCTGTCCTCATAGCAGAGGTGCTCCAGCCTTCGGTCATCTTCATGCCCTCCTCTAGGCCTGTTCCAACAGTTCCATATTCTACTTCTGTTGGAGATTCAAGAATAGGGCACAATACTTCATGTGGGGTCTCACAAAAGCAGAGTAGAAGTGTCTGAAATCTTAAGTGGTCTTGATGATTCTTAGAGAATACTAAAATACCAGCTAGCAAAGTACTTTGAAAGCAAACAAAATCAGCTGAAGTTTTTTCTTTACAAAGAGCTTTTTTTTCTGACTAAAATTAGATTCACATTGTTTCCAGTTGTGCTGTAAAAATAAAATCATTCATATAAAGAATGGAACAGAATCTCCAGCCTCACATGACAGGGTCAGGCAAGCGCAACTCTGGACTGTGTCAATACCTGGAGCTTCAGGGAGAAACTGAGATGGGGTGGAGGTTTTAAAGTGACCAGGTGCCCAGTGGCCCAGTTCATATGTCAAGCTCATTTTAGATGTTCTGGTCAGGTTTTGTTGTTTCGTTGTGATTGCTGAAGTGGAAAGAAGTGGAGATGAGCTCCATAGTCAGAGAGTAAGTTGTGATGAATTTACTTCTCACCCCTGGTAAATGTGAGGAAGAGAAACATAGCTGAGACTGAAATGAAACAATTTTAGGACCACTTCTATCACCCTGTTTTGGCTGTAAACTTGGACATAGCAGGTGTTTCACCCTGTATTTCTGTCCCTACAGAAACCTGTTACATTTAGGGATTTGACTCTTGATCAATCTACCCAAACTAAACCAAAACTTATTGAAATCAAGCAAAGTGTTACCTGCATCCAAAACAGCATTACCAGCAAACTAACAGACAGGATTCTGAACCAAATCATTCCATGATTCTATGATTCTGTGAAACAGGAAGGTATCTGCAAATTGAAACCTACCTGTTTTACAATGCTGTGTATCAAGAAATGCAAAAGTAGGCTAACAGGAGAATGAGTTGAGGAAGTGATGGCTACTGAATCCAAGTTATCCATTGAAGCAAGGAAGTCAGGTCTTAATATACAACACTTCTGTGGTCATAGGAGAGCCGGTAAGAGCTTTTTATTAGCTAACTACCTCATAAATCAGTCCAATAGAACAAAGGCCTCAAAACTGAAATCTTATTGACACCTCTTCATTGCTGTTCTCAGTAATATATGACACGGGCCATTAGTTTAAGTGTGTAAAGTCTTCTGAGATGATGCTGGTGGAGTTACACTGCATGCATCTTCATCATGCAAATGCAGGGGTTTTAAGAAACCAACACACTCATGACGTGAAGGTGCAGCTATAAATAAAAGAGGCAACAGCCACCGAGCAGCTGCTCTCTCAGCACTGCATGCTAATTAAATTCCTGACCGGTGGAGGTTGGCAGGTTGGCAGGTCCGCAGCCGCAGATCCGGTTGTGCTGAGTGATGGTGTACCTGGGAGCTCTGCCCATCTCCTGGCAAGCAGGGAGAGTGGAGGAGGCGATGTTCTCATTTGCGAGTGCTGAGCAGCCTGCACGGAAAGCCATTAATATTTGTAGTGATGTACAAGTTGGCAAGGGAAGAGCGCATAGAGAACGAGAGAGAGAGGCTGATGAATTGGGAGGCTTCTCTTCTGTTCTGTGGTACGGTTATTTAACAAATACTGTTAAGTATGTATGGTGATACCATTCACCAAGCTGTTTTTTTGGTCTAGGGGGAAAAAAGTAATTTGTTGACATTACAGCAATTATAAAATACTTGCCTCTGAGAACACAAATGTAATGATATTAAGTTTAATTACATATAATTAATTCTACAAAATATTTAAATTGTTGTGTTGAATTGTGCAGCGATGGTTGCTGTACATTTTGTTAATGCGTGGAGCAGATGTGCATGAAAGAGCCTGGAAGTCATCCAGAAGTTGGCAATTATTAACTGGGTAATCTGATCTTGATTTATTCCAATTCTGGTTAATGTACCTATGTAGATGTTCACATGCATATGGAGAGCAGGTAGATGTTGACTATACAGGTACAGGCGATAGAATTCCATGTAATGATTTTAATTGTTAGAACATGATTAGCATCAGTGGGAGTGTCACATTCCCAAGAGCCGATCCCTCTTTTTTTTCTTTGACGGTGGTTGGCATTATGTTATTTTTGGATCCCTCTCTAATGAGATATTTCATATTGCAGGATTATATGAGTAGATCTGCAAAATAATACCCAGTGATAGAGTGCTAATCCTATTCAAAGGGGCTGAGAATTTAAGTGATTTCTGTGTTATTTAATTGGGTGCTTGGATTAAGTGTTACAGTTGTCACACTAGAAGGACAGTATGTCATCCAGAGAGACCTGGACAAGCTGGAGAAGTCTGCCTGTGTGAACCTCTTGAGATTCAAAAAGGCCAAGTGCAATGTCCTACACTTGGGTTGGAGCGATCCATGATTTTAATAGAGGGTGGGGGATGACATGATTGAAAGCAGCTCTGAAGAGAAGGACTTTGGGGGCTGATAGAAGATTGACATGAGCCAACAATGTGTGTTCACAGCCCAGAAAACCAACAGTGTACTGGGCTGCATCAAAAGAATCACTGCCAGCAGGGTGAGGAATGGGATTCTGGCCCTCTGCTCTGCTCTGATGGGACCCCACCTGGAGGCCGGTGTTCAGTTCTGGAATCCCCAGCATGATAAGGACATGGAGCAGTTGAAGCCGGTCCAGAGGAGGATAAAGAGGGCCGAAGCACATCTGCTGTGAGGACAGGCTGAGAGAGTTTGCGTTATTCGGCCTGGAGAAGAGAACACTCCAGGGATATCTTAGAGTCTTTCCATACCTGAAGGGGCTACAAGAAAACCGGGGAGGGACTTTTCATAAAGGCAAGTAGTGACAGGACGATGAGGAAGATAAGTGGTTACACCATCCCCAGAAGTGTCCAAGGCCAGGTTGGATGGGGCTTTGAGCAGTCTGATCCGGTGGGAGGTGTCCCTGTCCATAGCAGAGAGGTTGGAACTGGGTAGGCTTTAAGGTCCCTTCCAACCCAAACCATTTGATGACTCTTTAATTTTTGGAAATACTATAGAACTAGTTCAAAATAAAAATACATCCTTCTAATATTTGGTTTGGAGAAGGAGGTTTCAAGTGTTTAATTGATGTATTTTTTTCTGAAATGCGCAGCAAATGTGGGTCAAAACTAATGTTCTCATGAAATCTAAGTAGAACCAGATAGCAGAGTCTTCATCTCACATCTTGAACGACTTCACTGAGATCAAAGCTTATCTTCCATTAAACGAGACAAATTAATTTACTGAAGAATTTTCATGTTAATCGCCCTGATAACATTTAGATTTGTAGGCCTTACAGCAATGTTTTATAATTAAGAAGTCAACAATATATTATCACTAGGGCAATGTATTTTCGGATTTACATTATTACTGTAAAAAAACAGATTTCTAGTGACATTATTCCCTAATGTCAATAAACAGGTGCTCTGGGCTCAGATGTTCCAGTACAGAATCATTCCGCTTACAGAAAAAAGTGGAAAATCAGTTACTAACTCTAGTATGGTGTTCAGAACCACCAGGAAACCACGTAAAAAGCCCCTCTGCTATGAGGACAGGCTGAGAGAGCTGGGATTGTTCAGCCTGGAGAAGAGAAAGCTCTGAGGAGATCTTAAAGTGGCCTTTCAGTACTGAAAGGGACCGCAGGAAAGCTGGGGAGAGGCTTTTTACAAGGGCCTGGAGTGATAGGGTGAAGAGGAGTGGCTTTAAATTAGAAGGGTGAAGATTTAGAATAGCCATTAGGAAGCAATTCCTCACGATGGGAGTGGTGAGACACTGGCACAGGTTGCCCAGAGAAGCTGTATATGTCCCATCCCTAGAGGTGTTCAGGGCCATGTTGGATGGGTCCTTGAGCAGCCTGGTCTACTGGGAGGTGTCCCTGCCCATGTCAGGAGTGTTGGAACTGGGTGATCTTTGACGTTCCTTCCAGCCCAAACCATGCTATGATTCTAAGAAATTAGGCCAAAGTTTTCCATTTTCTGGCTGAACAGGAACAGATCTCATTCTGTGATACGAAAATGCCCGACATAGAAAAATGCTAAAAAGCCTTTGGGGTGGTTATTTTAAAAAGTCATTTGAATATCTTGTGTAAAACTGCTTTGTCATAGATCTACTTTTGCTTGTTTCCTACAGCACAAAACTAACATTTGTTTTCTGTCTATCCACAAGTCCTTCTCCCTGCCAATAGAATCATAGAACGGTTTGGGTTGAAAGGGACCTTAAAGCCCATCCAGTTCCAAACTTCCTGACATGGACAGGGACACCTCCCACTGCATCAGGTTGCTCAGAGCCCCATCCAGCCCCATCCAGCTCCAGGGATGGGGCAGCCACCACTTCTCTGGGCAACTTGTGGCAGGCCCTCCCCACCCTCACAGGAAAAAATACTCTTGCCGTACATTGTCTGGTTTCAGCCAAACATGATGGAGATACAGCTATTTAAGTCCCTACAGAAGTGATGAGGATCAATAGCTGTGGGGAGGGATGACTCAAATGAGTGTTGTGCCTAAAGATAAGGCAGGACCAATTTTTTCAGAGGTGCTGGGGCCAAGTTTCTTCTTGACGTGGGTTTGGGTGGAGACCATAGATGTTCTCCTGAGGCTGTGGTTGGCTGTTGTGGTGCTGGCTGGAGAGAGAGAACTGGGGCATCAGACGTGACTCTGTGGGGACAGGAGGAATTAATGAGGTGACAGTGTGGGAAAATGGGATATCATTTGACAGGAAATTAAGCTTCTGGAGTTCTGGAGTGTGCAAAACTATATGTTCATACTCTGGTAATGAACAGCCTAGCTCTTCTGATGCAAAATCCCTTTAAAAAAAATTGAAAATGTTTCATTCTCGAATGTCAGTAACTCTTTTGATAATGACAGATAAATTTGTTTTTTTAACTTCTGAAACTAAGTTGATAAGCCTGCAGTCGTTCTGGGTTTGGAACTGCAATTCCCATGGAGTAGATGTAATTGTAGAAATCAAACAAACAAATGAAAACAAACACCATCACCCAAACCCACAATATACAAAACTCCAAACCTCTTTATGGCTTTGTGTTTGAAAATACTACATGACCATAATAATACGTACTGAACCTGTAGAATGTTCCAGTGGGAAAACTGTACAATTTATTTCAGTTATAACTTCATGCTTGTCTGTTCCTAATAAACTATTCCAACAATGTGACCAGGTGGCCAAGAAAGTCAACAGCAACCTGGCTGGAATCAGAAATGGTGTGGCCAGCAGGAAAAGGGAAGGGATCGTCCCTCTGGACTCGGTGAGGTGGCACCTTGAATCCTGAGTTCAGTTTGTGGCCCCTCGCTTGAAGAAGGACATTGAGGGGCTGGAGCACTTCCAGAGAAGGGAAACAAAGCTGCGGAAGGCTCTGGAGCCCAGCAGTTCTGGGAACAGCTGAGGGCTGTTTAGCTGGAGATAGTGAGCCTAAGGGGAGACCTCACCATTCCCTGTAGCTCCCATAGAACTGTTTGTGGTGAGGTGGGTGCTGGTCTCTTCTCCCAAGTGACAAGAGATAGGTCAAGATGAAATGGATGCAAGTTGTGCCAGGGGAGATTAGGATAGGTTATTAGGAAAAATAGAAGCATTAGAAGATGCTGCCCAGGGTGGTGGTGGAGTCCTCGTCCTTACAGATGTTCAAAAACCACGTAGCCATGGCACCTGGGGACATGGTTTAGCAGGCACAGTTGTTTTGGACTGATGATTGGACTGGGTGATCTTAGAGTTCTTTTCCAACCTTATTGATTCTATGCTTCTATGATTTCATTACTAGCATAAAAAATTATTTCCAAGCTTAAGGGTATGATCAATCCTACTCAAAATATTGTATAGGTATTGGCAACCACATGTGAACTGCTGAAGATTTTGCATCGTTTTCTCAAGACAAAGAAGTCATAGTCTAATTATGATCCCATCTCCAAGGTATCATGTATGTTCTACTGTGGGCAGCTGGTAGAGCTGGTAGAAAACTGATAATTTACTTTGTTTGTTTGTGAATAAGCAAATTTGTGGGATCTGTCGGGGTGTATTTTTTTCCATGTAAAATATATTTGCTTTTGCTCTGTTTGGGAAAGAATATTGCAGGGACACCTTATAGAGGCCTTCCAGTTCTGAAAGGGCCTACAGAAAAACTGGAGAGGGGTTCTTTATCAAGGAGCGCAGGGATAGGACAAAGAGGAATGGTTTTAAGCCAAAAGAGGGGAGATTTAGACGCGATCTTAAGAAGAAATATTTTACTTTGAGGGTGGTGAGGCCCTGGCACAGGTTGCCCAGAGAAGCTGCGAAGGTTCCATCCCTGAAAACATTGAAGTTTGAGTCCGATGGGGCTTTGAGCAAACTGCTCCTGTTAAAGATGTCTCTACTCCTGCAGGGGGGTTGGACTAGATGACTTGTAAATGTTCCTCCAATCCCAACAATTTAATGCTTTATGGCATGTACAAAGAATGGAAAGTTGAAAAGTTTTCTCAGGATATTATTATTTTAACCATGTTTAATTAACATACATGTAAGTTACTGGAAATACTGTTTTGGAAACACTTCTTGATTTATTCTCTGAAACTTTGTTTATGTTAGTGGAAAGGGAAACTGAAATATGAAACTTAGGGGGCAAGACGTACCTTAGACAAGTGGGAAAGCCTTCTATTTTAAAAGTAGAAAAGCGCTTCAAGGACACTATGTATTGTGTTTTGGCTCCAGATTTCTTGGAAGAAACAAATTGTTTGTCTCACTAACGTTTGTGCTTCTATCCCTTCTGCATACTGATGTCTGTGGCTGTAGATTGCTAGTAATTTTCTCCTTCAGCATCTCTATTTTTAGCCAGGCTGTCTGGCTGTTAAAAGGTAGCAGGGTGTTCTGCTCTTGGGTCAGACTCTCTTTATGTATACATGTATGAATCAGAAATGACTGTATCCAGCAAAACAGGAGTGCAGTGTTTCTATGCTTTGAAAGCTTTCTTTAGTTTGTAGTATAAAGCAGATGATACATTCTTTCTCTTCCTTCCATTTTTTTAGCTAATGGTTTTGGTTAAGCAGAATTTGTTCCAGGAAGTGGAGTAAACATGTTCAAGGATTCTCATTTGAGCTGAGTGTCACTTAGTGATGGTCTGAATTCATAGACTCATGGAATGTCATGAGTGGAAAGGGACCCTCAAGGATCATAGAGTCCAGCTCCTGTCTCTGGACAGGACAACCCCAACATTCACACCCTGTGGCTGAGGGCATTGTTCAAATGCTTCTGGAATGTTGTCAGGCTTGGTGCCCATGACTGCTTCCCTAGGGAGCTGTTCCAGTGCTCTGCTACCCTCTGGGAGAAGAACATCTTCCAAACGTCCAACCTAACCCTCCCCTGGCACATCTTCCTGCCATTCCCTCAGGTCCTGTCATTGGTCACCAGAGAGAAGAGCTCAGTGCCTGCTCCTGCTCCTCCTCCTCCCCTTGTGAGGAAGCTGCAGGTGATGATGTGGTCTCCCCTCAGTTTCCTCTTCTCCAAGCTGAAAAAACAAGTGACTTCAGCTGCTCCTCATACAACTTCCCCTGTAAACCCTTCACTGTCTTTGTGGTCTCCTCCAGACACTCTCCAGTACCTTCAGATCCTTTTAATCATGTGCTGCCCCAAACTTCCCCAAGCGCTCAAGGTGAGGCCTCCCCACTGTGGAGCAGAGCGGGACAATCCCCTCCCTCACCTGGCTGGAGATGCTGTGCTGGATGCACCCCAGGACTCGGTTGCCCTCTTGGCTGCCAGGGCACTGCTGGCTCATGGTCAACTTGCTGCCTGAAACCTCATGTCCCTTTGTGCAGGGCCGCTCTCCAACCTCTCATTCCCCAGACTGTGTGGACATCCAAGGTTACTGTGTCCCAGGTGCAAAACACAGCACTATTTCTTGTTAAACTTCTCTTCCACAGGAGTGAATGATGTATTCTGGCTACCATATCTACTTTACACCTGCCTTAGCTGGGGTTTGTTATTCAAGTGCAGTATCTTGGCAAATTAAATGCAGTAGCTTTGAATAGACATATCCGTAGCCAACCTTATCCTGTGCTGCATCCGAAGCAGTGGGACCAGCAGGGAGAGGGAGGGAATTCTGCCCATCTTTTCCACTCTGATGAGACCTCACCTGGAATCCGGTGTCCAGTTCTGAAGCCCTCAGCACAGGAAGGACGTGGATCCGTTGGGGTCAGTCCTGAGGAAGGCACGGAGATGATCCAAGGGCTAGAGTACCTCCCATCTGAGGACAGGAGTTGGGATAGTTCAGATTGGAAAAGAGAAGGCTCCAGAAGGGAACTTAGAGCAGCTTTCCAATACTGACAGGGGTTACAGGAAAGCTGGGGAAGGGCTCTTGATTAGAAGGAATTGGATGAGGAGGAATGCTTTTCAGCTCAAAGAGGGGAGTCCGAGATGAGATCTTAGAAAGAAATATTTTCCTGTGAGGGTGGGGAGGCTCTGGCCCAGGTTGCCCAGAGAATTGGTGGCTGCCCCATCCCTGGAGGTGTTCAAGGCCGGGTTGGATGGGATTTTGAGCAAGCTGATTGAGTGGAAGGTGTCCTTGCCCGTGGCAGGGGCATTGGAACAGGATAGATTTCAATGTCTTTTCCAAGCCCAACCATTCTGTGATTCTGTCATTCTGTGATATTAATTAAAGACATCTTAGAACAATACCATGGTTTTCTTTCTTTTTTTATTGTTCCTCCTTTTTTTTTAAATAGCATCTGGACTGTACTCTACATCTGCCTGTGGAAAAAGCAATACCTGCATTAAGCATCATGGTCATATGGTTGCTCAGAACTCTACTTAGATATATCTGCAAATTTTGAGGGTGGAAATGGTTATTTAGAACTCTATCCTGATGCCAGATATTTTATTTTATTTTTTTTTAATTTGTATTCTGGAAGATGATTCTGCTTGGTATCTGCAGTCTCTAAGGCAGCTGCGGGTATGTGTGTGTGTTGTCATTATCTACACAAGTGTGGCTTGGAGTCGTCAGGACAACCCCCTGGCAGGAGGCAGCATCTGCATCCACTGCCTTTGAGCAGAAGTGGCGTGTCAAAGCTCATCTCCGAGCCCCCTCCCTCCATTTGACAGTTGTGGCAAATAAGAACCATTTATTCCTGACAGCTTTAGTAACAATATCAACTAATTTATGCAGAACTTCTCCTGGGATAATTGGGATGCGGACATGCTCTGCATAAAATCCGAGGGGTAGGAAGAGACCCCAGGCTTACCAACTGCTGCTCCCAGGAAGAGGCTGTAGGCCAAGCAGATTGCCCCTATTCAGGAGAAATTAAGGGTGATAAGGAGGTTGGAAGACAAAGAAGGGAGCCCTGCATGGGTCATCTGTCAGGAGCCCTGAATAGAGCTGAGGAGGAAACAATGGGAACCACTTCAGCTCAAACAATAGAACTTAGAGAAATGTGGGGTTTTTTAGAGAAGGGAATAGAAATGTGGCTATCAAGCACTTTAAACACCTTATTTGCCCTTCTTTAATTTAAAGCTCATATAAAATTTCTGAGTAGAGACTTTCCTACTTTTTTCTGTGTCTTGTTTTAGACAGATCAGCAAATTATTCAAATCCTAGCTGATAAAGTGAGGTTAGTGGAAGGAGCATCTGCTGTGTACATGGAAAAAATTGTGAAGATGATGATGGTTTGAGATGATAGTAAAAGTTAAAGGATCTTTTAAAAATTCAGTAATTACCTGTAATTTTCCTCTGATCTTTAGAAACATTAAGCTGTATATTGAGAGCAGACACGATGAGACAATTTTGCCTCTGGTTTTTGGTTTTTTTTTTTTCTGAGAGACTGGACCCAGACCTACAGATGGTAAATATTTGCATAATTCTGAAGTCTTGGGGTAGAAGACTTCAGCTATGCTAATTTACACCAGCTGAGACTCTTCTGCTTTTTGTGATCCTGAAAAAGGAAAGAAAACACCAATCAAAAAGCTAGATAAAAAGAAAAAAGGACAATAAGAGACAAGGTTAAATTGAATTTTGTATGCTGTATCCAATGGTCACCTGCTGATTTGGAATAAGTAGAGGTTCTTCTGTGTTAATGATGTGTTTATTGCTTTGCTGATGGAACTGAATCACTCAAGTTCGGGTTGGAATTTTCTTAATGACTTTTGCACAAAGAATTCTACATTTTTAAAAGGCATCTGTGCGAATATAAGATTAAAAGCTACTGAAGTTTTTGGAATAATAGATGTCCACATTTTAGCTTTATTTGGTATTTGTTATTAATTCAGTGACCCCTGCTGGGGAGTCATAGAATCATGAAATCATGGAATGGTTTAGGTTGGAAGGGACCTTAAAGCCCAACCAGTTTCACTCCCACCCCCCCCACCCCCCCACCCCCCACCCCCGCCATGGGCAGGGACTCCTCCTACTGGATCAGGATACTCAAAGCCCCATCCAACCTGGCCTTGAACACCTCCGGGGTTGGGGAAGCCACCACTTCTCTGGGCAACCTGGGTCAGGGCCTCACCACCCTCACAGGAAAATATTTCTTCCTAAGATCTCATCTCAATCTCCCCTCTTTCAGCTTCAAACCCTTCACCCCTCATCCTATCCCTGCACTCCTTGGTGAAGAGCCCCTCCACAGATTTCCTGTAGCCAATTTCAGTACTGGAAGGCTGCTCCAAGGCAGGGATGTCAAACTCATTTTCATCGAGGGCCACATCAGCCTACTCCTGCAGCGTAACACGCATCAGACACTCTGCACACGTGATCAGCACTAGCAGGAGCATAAGCTATGGAGCTTGGCACTGCTGCTGGGCAGAAGCAAGGTGCAAGGTCAGAATAAATGAGTTGGAGGGCTGGATTCGGCCCACAGGCCTTTTGTTCGCCAGCCTGTGCTCTAAGGTCTCCCCAGAACCTCTTCTTCTCCAGGCTGAACAAGCGCAACTCTCTCAGCCTGTCCTTGTGTCCATGTCTTTCCTGCCTTGTGGACTCCAGAACTGAATGCAGGACTGCAGGTGAGGTCTCACCAGAGCAAAGTAGACGGGCAGATTCACCTCCCTCTACCTGCTAGTTATGCTTCTTCTGATACAGCCCAGGGCCTGCTCAGCCTTCTGGGGTGCAAGAACCTGCTGCTGACTCATGTGGACATTCTCATCTCCCAGTGCTCCAAGACTTCTTCTCAGGGTTGCTCTCAATCCATTCTCCACCCATCCTGTATTTAAGCTTGGGACTGCCCTGACCCAGGTGCAGGACCTGGTACTTGGCCTTGAACATCATGAGGTCAGCATAAGCCAACATCTCCAGCTTGTCCTGGTCCTTCTGGATGGCACTGAGAAATACTTGGGGAAATGATGCTCTTGCCACTCCAGAACTGAGTGGCTCTGTCTGATCAGTTACAATAGGATACATAAGGTACAATACAGGAGTTCTGACTGGTTCCTCTTAATTCCATGGATGAGATGATTGTCTTTGTTCTGTGGAATATGCTAAGAATTGTTTCTGTTTCTCTCTTCCGTTTCTTTTCTAAAACAACATTTAAAGGTCTGTATGATGTTGTTTCTTTTTCTGAATGCTACTTGTCCTTAAAGGAGTATCTGTGCCAGCATTTATTTCTGTAAGCAGAGTATTTAAAGCAAAGAAAAATTTTTAATGGAGCGAACGAAGGAAGGAGCGAAAACCTAGCTTTCTTTTCTTACACTATAAATCCAGCAGAGTAATTTAGCAATTGCCATATGGAATACGAAGTTTTTATCTTGCGACATTATGAAAAACCTGTTTCCCTCCTCCACTGTAGAGGCATATCCAAAGAAATCTATATAAAAAAGGATAGTTTTGAAGGCTGAGTTGTCTTTTCACACCGTTTCTACAATAATTTCTTGTGTGAGCAGTCCTGAGCAACAGAACATATAGCACCATAGAATGTCCTGAGTTGGAAGGGACCAACAAAGACCATCGAGTCTAACTCCTGGCCCTGCACAGGACAACCCTAAAATTCACACCCTGTGTCTGAGGGTGTTGGCCAAATATTTTTGGAGTATTTGCACTGTGACTGCTTTCCTGGGGAGCTCTTCCAGTCCTCCACAACCATCTGAGGGAAGAACACTTTTGCTAATGTCCACCTTAACCATCTCCTATCACACCTTTCTTTCATTCCCTCGGGTTCTATCATTGGTCACCAGAGAGAAGATCTCAGCACCTGTTCCTACTCTTCCCCTTGTGAGGAAGCTGTAGATTGCGTTGAGGTCTCCCCTTACTCACCATTTTTAACACAGGGTTAAAAAACCCTGGAGCTATGGCACTTCAGGACATGGTCTCCTAGGCACAGTGGGATTGGGTTGATAATTGGACTGGGTGATCTAAGAGGTCTTTTCCAACCTTAACGATTCTATGATTCTTTCCACCCTGGCAATGTGAGCCATGTAGACCAAGAGAAGAGAAACCAGCTACGGTTGTGCCATTTTTTTAAATGGTATTTTTTGTATCTGAAACCTTTTGGGAAGATTTTGCAGCTCCTTAGACCATGGGGAAATATAATAATGTGAAGGCGACAGATGCTGGGCACTGATATTGTGTAACGGTGTATTTCATGGCTGTCACTTGATGTCCTTGTGGGAAGCACACATCTGACATTGGTGCGTGCCCAGCAGGTGAGATGAAGAGGATGGTTGAGCCTTCTCCCTACCTGCACTTCTTGGGGGAACTGGTCTGGTGGGGAGTTGTGGTACCTGGGGTCTATTATGTTTTTCTTTCTTTTTCTTACGGGCCATTTCCTCATCCTCAGAGCATACATTCATTAAGACCCGAAAAGACCTTCAAGATCATCCAGTTCAACTGCAAGTTCAACACCGCTGTGCCTACTAAACCAGGTCCTCAACTGCTACAGCTACATGGTTTTTGAACACCTCCAGGGCCGATCACTCCAGCACTGCCTTGGGCAGTCTCTCCTAAAGCTTAATATCCCTTTCCCATGAGGAATTTTTTGTAATATTCAAGTAACTTAAGGCTATTTCCTCTCATCCTGTCAGTTGTTTCTTGGGAAAAGAGACCAGCATCCACCTCACCACAACCTCCTTTCAGGTAGTTGTAGAGGACCAGAAGGGTTTTGTAGAGGTGACTTTCCTTAGCCCTCTTCTGGGTGGCAGCAGGGCTTAAACTACAGAGACATATAGCGACCCCACCTGGAGTACTGTGTCGAATTCTGGAATCCTCAACATAAGAAGGATATGGAACTGTTGGAACAGGTCCAGAGGAGGCCAAGAAGATGATCTGAGGGCTGGAGCACCTCTGCTATGAGGACAGGCTGAGAGAGTTGGTGTTGTTCAGCCTGGAGAAGAGAAAGCTGGGGAGACCTTGGAGCAGGCTTCCAGTACCTGAAGAGGGCTACAGGAAAGCTGGGGAGTGACTTCTTACAAGGTCAAGTAGTGATCTGTTTAGGAGGAATGGCTTTAAATGGGAAGGGGGAAGATTTAAATTAGCTGTTAGGAAGAAATTCTTCACGATGGGTGGGGAGCCTTGGCACAGTTGGCCCAGGGAATTTGTGGCTGTCTTATCCCTGGAGGTATTCAAGGCCAGGTAGGATGGGGCCTTGAGAAGCCTGGTCCAGTGGGAGGTGTCCCTGCCCATGCTGGGCATTTGTAACTGGCTGGACTTAATGTTCCTTCTAACACAAAACTTTCTATGATTCTATGACTCTGTCTTATCAGCAAGGTAGGATTGTTGCACTGACTTCATCTGTCTCCCCTCCACCCTTCCAGGAGAAACACCAGACCAGCTCTGCTGTTGACTTTGTGTTTCTTTCAGTGGTGATTAAATGCCTTCTCCACAGCTGGAAGGGTGTGATGGCTGCCTCTTTAGGAAATGAAGTTATTATGATCCATTTTGCGGCTGAACAAAGTAGCTTGTGATACTGTGTTTGGACAGCCTTATGTGTTTGCATATGTCTGGCAAAAGGAGAAGGAGAGATCAGCTCTGCAAAGAAACTGCATCCCTCAGTTTTGATTTTACACATGAGAGGTTCCTATTCAAGCATGTGAGAATCTATGAGTACTGGCATGTTGTTTAGGGAAAAAAAGCACAGTAATTTTCCTCTTTTTATTTTCCTCCTCCCACCCCACACCTCTTCCAACTTCATCATGTACAAATGATTTTAGTAGCAAGAGGACTCTATAATTTTCAAAATACATAAATCAAGAATAGCGTTAAAAATTGATCTGTTACTGAAGATGCAGTCAAAACAAATTGGAGGCTTGGTTCAGGTGTTTTTTGTTCTTCAATTGCCCTGTTTTCACTGAAATAGGATGACCCACTTCTGCCCATCCTACAGGCTTTTCTGGGTGATGATGTTATTTGTACAGGTTTCCACCCCCCGTTGTTCTACAGTTGTGTTTTCCTTGAAAATCTTTCTAGGGTAGCTTAAATCCATTGTTTTCCATCATTTACAGGTGCAGGAAAGGTGGTGACTGTAAGACAAGAATATATTGCTCCTGTGATGTTGCTCTTGACCTTTGGAGATGATACTGTACAAGTTCACTATTTCTTTGGTTTATAAAATTGTGTTCTTTAAGCTCTGGAGAAGTAACTCGGTGGCTCTATCTGAACAGATTTATGCGTGCAGGGCTGCGCAGATCCTTTCTGATAACCATAATCCTCTGTTATAAGGTTGCTGTTGTTGTTTAAAGGAAATAAATGCCTCCAGTAGTTACAGTTCCAGACAGAAAGGGACATGTCTAGCTGGTAAGATTTATTTGCAGGTCGACTGCTGTACGGTTGCACCACTTTACCTTTCTGAAAGTGAAGTGGTGATTTATTGTGGGGTGGTTTTGTATGCATCAAGTATTTTTGAGACTCAAGCCGCAGAAAAGGGCACTTTATATATTTACATTAGGAAAAGTGACTTCTAAAGTAAAAGTCAGCAAAAGATTTAATTAACCTTTTCACTATAAATCTAACTCCATTGATTGTCTTCTGCTTCCTCCTCCCTTTCCTTTCTTTCTTGTTCTTTGTTGCAGACCAATTCTGTTGCCTGTATTTAGATATTGCATGCATCAACTGCTTTTGCTAGCTCAAGCCCATCTTGGTCTCTGAAAAAACCTTATTTTTTCATCTCTAGGTCTCCTATAATGGTTTTGGCTGCTTTATTACTTCCTTTAGTCCTGATAAATTTTTAATCGAGAAAGTCAATATAGGCTCAAGAATATAGGGTCAGCAGAGGAGTTTTGTAACCTACCAGGGATAAAACATTAAAATATTAGTTTTACCTCAGGGCAATTTCTCTTGAAAGAATAACGTTTCATAGAATCATGGAATGTCCTGAACTGGAAGAGACCATTAAGATAACCAAGTCCAGCTCCCATTCCTTCTTAGGACAACCCCAGCATTCAAACTATATGTCTGATGGCATTCGCCAAAGTCTTCTGGAATATTGTCAGGCTCTGACTGCATCCCTGGAGAGCTGTTCCAGTGCTCCAGCACTCTCTGGGTGAAGAACCTTTTCCTAATGTTCAACCTAACCCTCCCCGACACATCTTTCTGCCATTCCCTTGGGTTCTGTCATTGGTTACCAGGAAGAAGTGCTCAGTGCCTGCACCTCTGCCCCTTGTGAGGAAGTTGAAGACTGAGGAGAGGTCTCCCCTCAGTCTCCTCTTCTCCAGGTTGAACAGACCAAGTGACTTCTGTCGCTTCCCCTCTAAAACCTTCTCCAGCTTTGTGGCCTCCTCTGGACCCTCTCCAGTAGCTTTAGTTCATTTTTATCCTGTGCTGCCCAAAACTGCCCCCAGTGCTCAAGGTAACACCACCCCAGTGCAGAGCAGAGCGAGACAATTCCTTCGCTCACCTGGCTGGTGATGTCATGCTGGATGCACCCGAGGACATGGTTGGCCTTCCCAATATTTACATCAGTGAAGGAAGAAAGAAGATATGTTTAACCAATTTGAGTCCTGATTTTGAAGGATAATCAGAATTATGTACAGCATCTTGATTTTCCCCCATTTTAAAATCAATTAGTTTTATGACAGTTGACAATGTATTGAGTTTACTTTTGCAGTTTCTTCAGTGCTTGTTTATACAAGCAGCCTGAATAAACAAGATATAGGATGAGAGGAAATAGCCTCAAGTTGCACTAGGGGACGTTTAGATTGGATATTAGGAAAAACTTCTTTACTGAAAGAATGGTGAAGCATTGGAAGAAGCTGTCCAGGGAGGTGGTGGAGTCACTATCTCTGGTGGAGTTCAAAAAACTTGTAGCTGTGATGCTTTGGGACATGGATTCATAGGCACAGTGGTGTTCAGCTGATAGTTGTACTGGATGATCTTAGAGGTCTTTTCCAGCCTTAATGATTCTATCTGTTTATGGGCTGTGTCATTATTGTTCAGTCAAATACTTGCCTGGAAATCAAGCTAGATCGAAATTAAGCACTTACTGTGATCCGAACAATATTTTGATTACTTTCTATGTTAATTTTTATTTTCTTCCAAATGATGTTGGAAACAGTAGCTTGGAAAAAGTAGCTTGGAAAAACTGGTTGAAAATCAAAGAGGACTGCAATATCTTTATTTGCACTAGCAAGTTAAACAGCACCAACGTTGGAGAGGGTCTGGTGTCCACGCTACATGTATTTAGGAGTTTTTCTTCAAGTAACTGTGGTCTAATCCCAGGGTGATGCTTAAAGCACAGCTTTAGCTTTAACTTCAGTTGGAAAGGATCCAGTTTACGAGCTCGAAGACTGCTCCACCATGTGGATCCAGCATAATAGGTCAGAGATAAACGGATCTCTGAAAAGCGATGTTGAGATCCAAGCCGAAGTACTAATGTGGGTGTTTTCCATCTGTCTCTGATGCACCATAGCCTGCAGAGAAACCCCAGTGCTGTAAGGTTACGACTGGCTTCTGTATCTCCTTACTTCTGCAACAGATGAATGATGTTCAATTACAGCATCAAGTATGTTAGAAATTCAGTTATTAAAACTGGTGTTTCAAATGGCAACCAACCCAAGAAAAATCTGTTTTCAAGAGAGATCCATCTCCCTCCAGTGTTTTTTCCAGAACCGCTCTATGCAATAGATTGTTGATGTCAGCTTTTTGGGTATTTTCTTAACTGCAGAAGTTTATAAGTGTATGGCTTGACGAAGTGTGGCTGGAAAGTTGCCAGGCAAAAAAAGGACCTGGGGGTGCTGATTGGAAGCAGCTGAATGTGAGCCAGCAGTGGCCTAGGTGGCCAAGAAGGTCAACAGCATCCGGACTCAGATCAGCCCTGGTGTGCCCAGCAGGAGCAGGGAAGTGGTCATCCCCCTGAACTTGGTGCTAGTGGGGCTGCACTTTGAATCCTGAGTTTCAGTACAAGAAAGACATTGAGGGGCTGGAGCATGTCTGGAGAAGGGGGATGGAGTTGGGGAAGAATCTGGATCACAGGGGCTCTTGGACCAGCTAAGGGGCCTGGGGCTGTTTAGCCTGGAGTAGAGGAAGACTGAAGGGAGACTTCATTGTTCTCTGCAGGTCTTGGAAAGGAGGTTGTGGTGAGGTGGGTTTGCACTTCTTCCAAGTAACAAGTGACAGGATGTGAAGAAATGGCCTCAGTTTGTACCAGAGGAGGTTCGGATTGTGTGTTAGGAAAAATATACCTCTACTGTAGGTAGAGGAGAACCACTGGAAGAGGCTGCCCAGGGCAGTGGTGGCGTCCGCATCCCTGGAGGAATTCAAATACCGTGTCCCATTGCACATGAGGACACAGTTTATTAGGCACAATGGTGTAGAGATGGCAGTTAGACTGGATGAGCTTAAAGGTATTGATTTTCCACTAATATCAAATACTAAAACCTACCTAATTATGGTGACGATGACCAAGTATATCACAAACTCAGTTATCTTGCAAACTCAGTAAATTTGTCTGATTTTTCTTCAAGCTTAGTAAAAGATTCAGATGTGAGCTGACCTGTGGATTCATACCAAAATTGGTTGACAGATGTGCAAGGTCTTTTTATTGCAATAGAAAATTGTAAACTATGATAACTCAGACAAAACACACATAAACATCATGGTGAGGGGGTGGAACTGGATGAGCTTTAAGGTCCCTTGCAACTCAAACCATTCTATGATTCTATATTCCTATGAAAAGTAATGTCAGAAAGATGTGAAAAATCTTACAGTGCTTTAAGTTTTTCATCAGAATTGCGGGAGGTATTGTATGGGGTAGTTGCAGTAATGGTTTATGAAATAAAGGGATGGCTTTTTCATCCTGGAGAAGAGAAGCCTCTGGGGATAACTTAGAATGGCCTTCCAATACCTCAAGTGGGCTCCAGGAAAGCTGGGGAGGGACTATTTACAAGGGCCTTCAGTGACAGGATGAGGGGGAATGACTTTAAATTGAAACAGGGACAACTTATTTTGGGTGTTAGGAAGAAATTTTTCATGATCAGGGTGGCAAGACATTGGAATAGGTTGCCCAGGGAAGCTGTGGCTGCCCCATCCCTGGAGGTGTTCCAGGCCAGGTTGGTTGTGGCCTTGCACAGTCGAATCCAGTGGAAGGTGTCGCTGCCCATGGCACAGGGGTTGGAACTGGATGGGCTTTAAGGTCCCTTCCAACCCAAATCACTCTGATTCAACACTGCCAACAATACTCAAACTTTACTGTTCTTCTAGATTTTCCTTGAAAAGAGAAGTGATGCATCCAGCTTGCCCGGTTACTTATAGAAATAAATCAGGCACGTTTTGAAGTCTGTGCACAGCTCTTTGGGTAAGCTCTAGCTGGCTCGGTGTGAAGTGCCTTGGAAGGCCTTCAGATGAGTTCCCATTGTTCCATTACAGCTAAAAGCCAAGAATAGGAGTTCTGGTGGAGCTACTGAACCAGCTTCACTGCAGCAGGGAGGCCAAAGGCAAGCAGTCCTACTTGGCTGAGTTGGAGATAAGTCCAAGCCCTGGGTGCCAGCATGTTCAGTAATGTGATTAGCCATCACACAGGAAGGATGCAGTGCACAACTGCGTGAAGGCTGGAGAGCTGCTCCTGGCTAACGCAGCAGCTCCTGCTGGGGAGCTGCCAGTCTTCATTGTGAAATTCACAAATAGGACATAAGTTACATTACCTGTAGGCATGGAATCATAGAAAGGTTTAGGTTGGAAGGGACACTAAAGATCATCCTGTTCCACCCCTCCTGCCATGGGCAGGGACACCTTCCACTGCATCAGGGTACTAAAAGCCACATCCAGCCTGGCCCTGAACACCTCCAGGGATGCGGCAGCCACCACTTCTCTGGGCAACCTGGGCCAGGGCCTCCCACCCTCACAGGAAAGTATTTCTTCCTAAAATCTCATCTCAGAATCCCTTCTTTCAGATTAAAACTGCTCCTCTTCATGCCATCCCTTTGATCCCTGATCAAGAGCCTCTCCTCAGCTTTCCTAGAGCTCCTTTCAGTACTGGGAGGCTGCTCTAAGATCTCCCCAGAGTCTTCTCTTCTGCAGGCTGAACAACCCCAACTCGCTCAGCCTGTCCTCATACAGGAGGTGCTCCAGCCCTCGGATCATCTCCATGACCTCCTTTGAACTCACTTCAACAGATCCACATCCTTTCTGTGCTGAGAACTCCAAACCTGGACACAGGACTCCAGGTGGGGTCTCAGCAGAGTGGAGCAGAGGGGCAGAATCCCCCTGCTAGTAGCAATTCTTTTGATGCAGCCCAGGACGTGGGTGGTTTTCTGGGCTGTGAACACAAATTGCCGGCTCCTGTTGAGCTTCTCATCCCCCCCGCACCCCAGGTTCTTCTCTTCAGGGCTTCTCTCAATCCATTTTCCACCCCGCCTGTGATTGTGTTTGGGATAAATAGTACTTTTTAAATTCTCTTCCCCTCTAGTTAAGTTGGGGTTTACTACCCATGCTTTCAACTAGTTTTGCCTTCAGGGCCTTGAAAGTTGTAACTGGCTCTCAAATCATTGCATTCAACTTTGTAAATACTAAATATGCAATTGATAAGCAAGCAGGGATATTTGAGTTTGCATGGGTTTTTTTAATTGCAATATCTCAAACCTGACCTTATCTATAAGAAACAGTGCAATAGCATGGATTTAGTTGAAATAAAATGGCCGTGACTTGTTCAAACGTATTTCAAAGAGCGATAAATAAGTCACATCATTCCAGCAAGGATTCTTGGGACCTATTCTGAGATAATGATGTCAAGTTGTAAATTGTAAATCTTATTTTTCCTTAAGAGTAGCAGAGCTTTCTTTTTAATATGCATTGCAAACAACTGTTGACCAATTACTGAATGGCTTTGATCTGTGAAAGAGGTGCAGTTGTGTACTCAGTGATGCAATTCCCTTTGCTCTGTGATGCCTGACTAGCATTTGAATAGAATTTCGCCTGTGAAAGAGCCTCTAAGTGCTGTCTTTTCTCATGGATCTGACAATAGCTCTTCATTCACCTGCACGTTCATTTGTGTGTGCTTCTGTATTTGAGAATCAGGGTCAAGACAGTTATTCATGCTTGATTCTTGTAGAATAACACTGTGATTTGAAGGAGAAAAAAAAATCTTCACGTCCAAGTGATAAACAGGGTTTGCATTGGGTGGTTTTGGTGGCAATAAAACCAGTAATTTAAAAAATGTGGCTGATTCCTTCCTTAACCTAAATCTTTCATTATCCTACTTCAAAGCTAATTTCTTTCTTCTGCTCCTGAATGGTAACCTTCCACTAATTTCACTCTAGGAAATGATACAACTATACGTGATCATTGACACAATTCAATATGCAATGCATCAGTTCCTTTGTGCGGCAAGAGCGCAGCCCTATTTCAGCTGCTTCAATTTGGACGTTTTCCATCTTGTGCATTGCCAAGAGCAGTTCGGGACTCTCTGACATTTTGTCTGACATTAGTCAAGACTGGTAAAGCAAGGTTCCTTGGCAGTGGTTCTGCAACTTGTCCGGTTGACGCTCAGGAGGAAGAGATGAGCCAGCTAAAAAAATGTATTTCCCACATAGAATAACAGCTGAAGTCTTCATCTTGGATAAATAAGAACTCATCTAGAAAAGTCTCCTGGAGAGGCAGGCAGTGTCTCTGTTTCAAGTGCTAATGACAAAAAAAATCATGTGCATTCCCTTGAGCTATGATTTTGAAAATAGAAAGTGAATATTGATTAGATAAATCAAAAACTTTTCTGTTTTTTAAAATGCATGCCACGTCTTTTGGCCGTGCTGCATGAATGAAGACTGCAAGACAGGCTGCTCATTTTGTTTATCTGAGCCAAGTTTTGCCTCTTATTCAAATATGTTTTATTTGATACAGATTTCTACTAATGTTCTTAATCAGAATGAATGCTGTTGAGCCCCAGAATCTCATCTTTTTTCATAGAACCATAGAATCATTTGGTTGCAAAAGACCTTTGAGGTCATCTAGTCCACCTGTCCAAACCAGATCCCTGAGTACTTCATCTACCCATCTTCTAAATCCCTCCAGGGATAGTGACTCCACTGTCTCCCTGGGCAGCATCTGCCAGTGTCTGAGAACCCTTTCTGTGAAGAAATTTTTCCCAATGTCTAATTTGAACCTGCCCTGGCACAACTTGAAGCCCTTTCCTCTCATCCTAAAACCTGTCACTTGAGAGAAGGAAGGGACCAACACCCAACTCGCTGCAACTTCCTGTCAGGGAGTTGTAGACAGTGATGAGGTCTCCCCTCAGCCTCCTCTTTTCCAGGCTAAACAGCCCCAGTTCCCTCAGCTGCCTTTCATAAGGCTTTCTCTTCAGCCTCTTTCCCAGCTCCGTTCCCCTTCTCTGGATGTGCTCCAGACTCTCAATGTCCTTCTTGTACTGAGGGGCCCAAAACTGAACCCAGGATTCGAGGTGTAGCTTCACAAATGCTGAGTACAGGGGCACAATCACTGCCCTGATCCTGTTGGACATACTGTTTCTAATGGAGGCCAGGATGCCATTGGCCTTCTTGAACACCTGGGCCACTGCCTGTTAATGTTCATTTGCAGTCAACCAACACCTCCAGGTCCTTCTCTGCCAGGCAACTTTCCAACCACTTTTCCCCAAGCCTGGAACTTCCAGCACAGTATTTCTGTCCCCTGACACCTGGCCTTGTTGAACCCCTTACTGTTGATTAGAGCCCATTGATACAGACTGTCTGGATCCCTCTGAAGACCCTTCCTACCTGTTGGTGCACGCATCTGAACTCCTTGCAGATTTGTTGGTCCAAGAAGGAACAAAAGTCAGGCCCTTCAGTGGAAATCCAGGTCCTGCATATCCCAGCCTTGCACAAGTGATGCTTTGGGACTAGCAATGAGATCAAGGTGTTGCTAAATGGGAATCAATAAATGCACAACTCTCTTGAGCTCCTTAAGGAATGCGAGTCAGGCATCACCTGGCATTTGAAGAACTCTATAATGCAGCAGCGCTGGCTGCGGGCGAGCACTGGGGAGTCTCAGGGGCTGGTTGGCAGATAAGGCAATAATGATTCCTTGCACTACAGGAACACAGGAACCTGTAAAATCCATCTCCGTTTCTTTTTTGCGTGTTGTCTGATGTCTTTGATCATTCAATTTCAGTGTATTCCTCTATAAGGTTTTCTCCTTTTACAGCTACCTTTGATATGATGCTGTTATATACTTCAGTGATGTCCCTTGTACACCATAGATGTGCAGAGGCTGAATTATCTGCCACAGACTGGATGCCTCTGGCTTAAACCTCTCCAGAGGTGGCTAGACCTCTATTCCCTAAAGGATTTGTTCAAAAATATTTTGCTATCATTGTCTGCTTTTCAGTACATGACTGGTGAGTGCTACTTGGTCCTGTCGGGCACAATAAATCGTGGCTTAACTGGGAATGCATGGGAAGTGTTGGTGAAGGGAAGAGGAAGACTGCTTTGTAATCCAAAATGTGCTGCCCACTAAGAAAACAATGCATGCTTAGGTAATTAGGTACTCATTAGGAAGAGGTCTGCTTGCCTAATAAGGTGCTGGATCACCTGTTGATAGTTGGGTCTTGCTTGTTTATTGCTGTTTTTCCTCTGGTAAAAGAACCACTTTACAGAATTTAAGACATTGTTCCCTGCCCCACCAGTAGAAAGCTGCTCAGTTTCATAGGATCATAGAATTTTTTCAGTTGAAAGAGACCTTAAATCTCACCTGGTTCCCACCTCCCTGCCGTAGGCTGGGACACCTCCCACTGGATCAGGGTGCTCCAGGGATGGGTCATCCATTACTTCTGCCAAGCTTCTATGACAGCTCTCCTCTGGAAATTATGAATCCCCAGTCTTGAAGTTCTTCCATCTGCACCTTTCAACCGTGTTCATCAGCTGAGCAAGAATGGGTTTGTTTCCTTCTTTCAGTAAATTTCTGGCAATTGCCATGTGTTGTGCCTGCCCCAGTAAATCCTTCATCCCTGTCTGGGTCAAGGGTGGGACATCCTCTGAATTTGCTGGAAAGCTGTAGACTGTAAGGAAAGAGACAACAGCTTCCTTTCTCTTTGGCTGTAGTGGCCAAACAATAGGAAGATGACGTGCTGATCACCTTGTGAGAGAAGTGCATTGTTCTGGAGTTTTTATGATGCCTGTTTGGCTCAGATGCAACAATCCAGGAAGTGTACTTACTTTCTACCAGCTCATAAATATTTGTTTCAAGAACTTTAAAATACAATTTTTGCATTCAAAATATGATGAGATCCTCTATAAATTAGGGATAGAGGGGAGATTTACTTGAGATCTTAGGAAGAAATATTTTCTTGTGAGGGTGCTGAGGCCCTGGCACAGGTTGTCCAGAGAAATGAGGGCTGCCCATCCCTGGAGGTGTTCAAGGTCAGGTTGGATGGGGCTTTGAGCACTCTGATCCAGTGGGAGGTGTCCCTGCCCATGGCAGGGTTTAGAAATGGATGTTCTTTAAGGTCTCTTCCAACCCAAATATTTCCATGATTTTATGACTGTAAATTTCTTTTCTCAGCACATTTTATTGTGCTTTTTTTGGAGAGCAGATTTTGGTTTGTTCATATTTTTTCCTCCTAGGGATGTGCTGCATCTTTCTACCCTCTCCTGCCTCAAGTGCTGGTTGGTGGTGTGGCCTGCAGTTGTACTACCTGCTAGTTATTTTTTCCCCATGCTTTATCTTTTCCATGCATTTTTCAGTAGTTTTACTATTACAATCATTTGAGAAAGGCTGTCTCCTTTCCCTGAGGCTACAGAGAAGGGATTACAGCAATCAGACGGGTAGATGACAACGGGAAACAAAGAAGGGTTTTGACTGAGGCTGTAGGTGAAGTGAATGTCCTCGCTGTCCCCAAGCTCCAGCGGTGTCTGCTTAGACACAGAGCTGCTTAAAGAGTCAGGACAGCCTGAGGAAAAGCCATTGGTCTCACTCTGGGCAAGGGAAAAGGGACATCTGGATTACAAGAGGACAAGGTGGAAGCATACCAGCTTGGTGTTTTGGATATTGCAGTGTCACAGAATCACAGAATGATTTGGTTGGAAAAGACCTTAGACATAAAAGGTTCATGCCTACTAGTGAAAAAGAGGGGGATGTTCCATCCATACTCCTCTGAGAAGAAGTATTCAGAGAAGAGCAATGGAGCTGGGAAAAGGTCTGGTGCCCAGGGGCTATGGGGAGTGGCTTGGGGACCTGGGGCTGTTTATTCTGGAGGAGGTTGGGGGGACACCTCATTGCTCTGTGCTGCTCCGTGAAAGAAGGCTGTGCTGAGGTGGGTGCTGGTCTGCTCTCCCAAGTGACAAGAGATAGGATAAGAAGAAATGGCCTCAAGTTGTACCAGGGGAGGTTTAAGTTGGATATTAGGAAAAACGTCTTCACTGAAAAAGAACTGGAAGAGGCTGCCAGGGAAGTGGTGGAGACCTCATCCCTGCAGTAGTTCAAACAATGTGTAGATTTGACACCTGGGGACCTGGTTTAGTAGGGATAGTGGTGTTGGACTGATAATTGGCTGAACGATCTTAGAGGTCTTATTGAACCTTCGTGTTTCTATGAGAAGTTTTTTAATATCAAGACAATGGTGGTAAGTGCTTATTCCCCCGGTCATATCTTTTTTGATGGATATGTTTGTTGCTGTAAGTAGTGTTGCTTGCAAAAATTCCCTCCCGTCACCACTGTAACCATCATTTCCATTTCATTCTCAGCTCAAACCAGACATCTGCCAGACTGCTTAACTTTTCAAGTGTGGTGTGATGCATGTAAAGTTTGTTGTTCTGGGGAAAGTTACACTACAGAGATAAATTATTCTGAGGACAGATGAACCCTTTTGAATGGCATTTTACTATTGGATTTGACTGTTGAATAATAACCTGGTAAGTCAGAAATGGGCTTGTCACTCAGTAGGCTGCAGGAGTTTTCAGCATCTCTTAATTATGAAAAGAGAAAATTTCCTCCTAACGAAATCTGCTTTATGTAATAGTTGTTCCCAAAGTTGTGTAACGTTTAATGTATTCTACATATCCTTAAGACAATGTACTTTGGACTTATTTTGACACTTGTTGACTTAGCAACCCATGTATTTTCACTTAACCAAGACAACTGATAGCCATTTAAGAACCATGTATATATTCAGTTACTCTTATGTAAGATAGCAAAAAAAAACCAAAAAAAACCCTCATGTGCTTGGAATAGGGAATTAATGTAAAAGCAATAGACCTGGAATAAACAGCTGTTCCTTTTTCAAAACTTAAGGGTACTTTGAAATTTTGTTCTTTCAAAGAAGCCTGCTATTTTTTTTGCCTTCAGAGGCACTAAAGCTGAATTTTGCAAAAATACTGAGTGCACAGGTTTCCGAAAAAGGCTTATGGGTGCATTGTCGTACCTTACAGATCTTTAAAAGAGCACAATCATGGAATCATAGAATGATTTGGGTTGGAAGGGACTTTAAAGCCCATCCAGTTCCAATTCCCCTGCCATGGTGGGGGGAGTAAATGGGCATTGTTAAGAAGGGAAAGGACTCTTTATTAGGGAAAGGACTCTTTATTGGAGACTGGATGAGTGCCATGGTTTAGATGATGGTGTTAGTGTTGGTGTTAGTGTTGGGATATAGGTTGGACTCGATGATCTCGGAGGTCCTTTCCAACCTTGTGATACTGTGATACTGTGATACTGTGATACTGTGATACTGTGAGCGCAGGGATAGAACAAGGGGTAATAATTTTAGGCTGAAAGAGGGGAGATTGATATGAGATCTTGGGAAGAAATACTTTACTGTGAGGGTTGTGAAGCTCTGGCACAGGTTGCCTAGGGAAGTGGTGGTTGCCCCATCCCTGGAGGTGTTCAAGGCCAGGTTTGATGGGGCTTTGAGGACCCTGATCCTGTGGAAGGTGTCCTATTCCATGGCAGGGAGTTGGAATGGGATGGGCTTTGAAGTCCCTCGCAACCCAAATCATTCCATGATTCTGACATTTAACCAGACCTCATAGCAAGTCCTGTCTTTATACCGCCTAGTAGAGTGGAAAACGGTCAGCTTACTCTTCAGAATTTCACTGAACGTTTTCCCTTTTAACCCCTGACACGTTCAAGCTGTAATTTAAACTGTTTTGCTGAGAAGATCGACAGAATTGTTTCACTGAACAGATGGGAAGTTGTCAAGTGACCACTTCCGGCACTTCATTTGCTGTTCCTGCCCCAGAGATCCCTCTCATATATCATTTTGTCTGTCCTAGGGCTCTTGGGTTCATCTTTTTCACATCTCCCTTCTTTAAGCAATGTGATAGAGATCCAAAGGTTCAGTGGTCAACACATTTGGCAGGATGCTTCATTATCCGTAGGCTCCTGAACGTGTCTCGGAAGCAGATTCCCAAGCAACACTGTCCATGTGCCACATGGGTTTTGCTGCCTCAAAAAGGCATTGTTTCTCACCTTTCTGTGGAAGCAGAAACTGATAATGTCTCTGTAGTGCGGAGTGAAATTCAATCTCCGTATTTGAGGGGCAAAGGGTTTTGAGGATAATATCAAAGAATTCCAGGGTGTAATGCTGGAGTGATCTTAAACATTACTCTTGTGAGACCCCCATCTACAGTAATTTGTCCAGCTCTGGAGCCTCCAACATAAGAAAGATATGGGAATGTTGGAACGGGTCTAGAGGAGGCCACAAAGATAATCCGATGACTGGAGCACCTCTACTATGAGGTCAGGCTGAGAGAACTGAGATTGTTCAGCCTGAAGAAGAGAAGGCTTCAGGAAGACCTTATAGCAGAATCCAGTACCTGAAGGGGACCACTGAGAAAGCTGGGGAGGGATTTTTTACAAGGATATTGAGTGATAGGATGGTGGGGAATGGCTTTGAATTGGAAGGAGGAAGATTTAGACTAGTGAAGAGATTCCTCGCTACAGGGTGCTGAGGCCCTGACAGAGGTTGCCCAGAGAATTGGTGGCTGCCCCCTCCCTGGAGATGTTCAAGGCCACATTGAATGTGATTTTGAGCCCCCTGATCTAGTGTGTGATGTCCCTGGCCATGGCAGGAGTGTTGGGACAGGATGTGCCTTAAGGTCCTTTCCAACTCAAGCCATGCTGTGATTCCATGATTATAAATCATAGACTGTCTTTGTAGAGAGCTGCCGACCATCAGTGTTTGTGCTTTTGGCTCAATGATTTTCAGATCCTGCCATAAATTGTCCCTTCCCACTGTCCTACAGGTTGTCTCACTAAATCATACACAATGCCACGAGCCAGGTTCACCACTCCTGCCCCGTGTAGTCAATTCTGCCTGAGTAAAGTGGGTGTCAGATCCTGCCAGATGGTGCGGGCTCATTCTCAGAGAGCCCAGACCACTCCTGCCCTATATCTTTTTGCAGTTGTCTGCAGAAATATGAAGCAGGTATAAAACATTACCTCCCATATATTATGATAAAGCTGCTTCTCTAAAGAATGATAAATGCATCAGTAGGAAGCAAGGGAGCCAATTACTCAGCATGATTAAAAGCAAACAAATGACCTATAATTGTGTTCCATAATTAAAAATTCACTGCATATTAATATATTTTTATTATTGAGTTTATTAACACTTCATAAAATGGTGCAACGTGCATTACTAATAGCTGCTTTATAATTGCAATATATTTTATGTTTTCAGCTCTAAGTGTTTTTTTAAATGGGATTTATTGTAACGGGTGATAGGAATTTTTTAATCAAAAATAGTGAGGTCAATAGGAGCAAGGAAGTGTTTGTGGTCCTATATTCAGTGCTGATGAGGCCACGCCTTTAATCATGCATTCAGTTTTGGGCTCCTCACTCCAAGAAGGACATCAAGGGGCTGAAGCATATCTGGAGAAAGAGAGTGGGACTGAGAAGGCTCTGGAGCACCAGGGTTCTGGGAGCAGCTGAGGGACCTGGGGATGCTTAGTCTGGAAAGGAGGAGGCTGGTGGATGACCTTACTGCTCTCTACCACTACCAAAAAGGAGATTGTGGTGAGGTGGTTATTGGTCTCCTCCCAAGTAACAAGTGATAGGACAAAAGGAAATGACGTCAAGTTCTGCCAGGAGAGGTTTAGATTGGATAGCAGGAAAAATGTCTTTATTGAAAGAGTGGTGAAGCACTGGCAGAGGTTGCCCAGGGCAGTGGTGGAGTCATCATCTCTGGAGGGGTTCAAAATCATGTGCACATTGTACTTCAAGACGTGGTTTAGTAGGTACAGTGGTGTTGACCTGGTGATTGGACTTGATGATCTCAGAGATCTTCTCGAACCTTGAGGTTTCTATGATTCTATTCTATAATTTTGAAACAGGATTTACTAAGGTAGGTAGCAGGGTTTGGCTAGATGATGTCTTCTGACTGTGTGGCACTTGCTTTTAAGTAAGTGTCTGGCTATTCAAAGGACCCAGCAATGAAATATTTTATCCCAGACTCTGGCCATTCCTTCTGACCTATACGTCCTTTTTGAAAAGATACAACTGCTGACTGCTGAAAACTCCTGGCAGTGACAAAGCTGCTGTATTACTTAACATCTTTCTTCCATCCTGTACATCCAAATATTGAATAGATTGGCTCAAGCAGAGCTGTGAATGAATGGTATAGGTGGCTTAGATGTTCCAAAGTACCTTAAATGCTGGGTTGGTGGGGATTAATAATAGCAGGGTGTCCAGAAAACAAGAAATAGATTCAGACTCCTGGAGAGAAATGTCCTGAAGCTCAAGATTAGACATCTACCAAAGCAGGCTTTTGTAGATCTGTGAATACTGTTTAAGGATGCTCAAAACCTGCTCTGTGCTTAGTGGTGGCTTGGTTGATGTAAGGAGGAGCAGCAGTTGTACTAGAAAGTGGTCGCTGAGTTGAAGTTCATCCTCCATCTCCATCGTCTGCCAGTGAAATCTCTAGAACTTCCAGGGGTGCTGTTGTAAAACCTCCATAGCCTTAAAGATAAAAAAAAATATTTAGCAAGCAAAATGGTGCTACTGGTATGAATTATCAAAATAAGTGTGACCAGCAGGTCAAGGGAGATGATTCTGGCCCTCTACTCCACTCTGGTAAGACCCCACCTGGAGTCCTGTGTTCAGTTGTAGAGTCCTCAGCACAAGAAGGACATGGAACTGGTGGAGGGAGACCATAGGAGGCCACGAAGATGATCTGATGGATGGAGCATCTCCCCTCTGAGGACAGGCTGAGAGAGCTGGGGTTGTTCAGCCTGGAAACTGAACTGTAGTGAGCACATGCATCTGCATTATTATATCCAATTGCAGATAAATCAAAAAAAACCCCACAATGAATGGTTTTGTGGTGTAAATTTTGTGTGATATAATCAAAAGCTACTTTTATAAGTAATTTTCCTTGAATTTTCTGAGGGGTTCTTTGAGCACTCAAGACGTTTTGAACAGAATTTTCTGATGTGACAGATTGTGTTGCTTTTAAGCTTAACTCCAAACTGCTTTTACTCTTGCATTCAAATATTATGTAACTGCAGATTTCGTTGTCACTAGATGTATTTTACTGCTTAAAACATATTTTTGTGCAATGAATGCAATTGCATTACAGTAGCAGCAATGACGCTGTGCATTGTGCTTGGAAAATACACAGATTTATCATTTGTAGTATCTGAGGAAGTAAAAGAAAGAAAAAATAGCATCTAGACAGGTTTTCTTGCAATCGTAGAAACACAGAATCATTAAAATTGGAAAAGATCTCTAGCATCATCAACACACCATCACAACACCTACTAAACCATGTCCCTAAGTGCCGTATCTACAAGTTTTTTTAATCCATCCACAGTTGGTTACCCCACTGCCACCCTGGGCAGTCTCTTCCAGAACTTCAGCACTCTTTCAGTAAAGACATTTTTCCTAATATCCAATCTAAACCTCTCCTGGGGCAACTTGAGGCCGTTTCCTCTTGTTGTATCACTTGTTATTTGGGAGAAAAGAACAATACCCACCTCAGCAAAACCTCCTTTTAGGTAGCGGTAGAGAGCAATAAGATCATCCACCAACCTCCTCTTTTCCAGAGGTCCCTCAGTTGCCTCGAATAAGATTGTTCTCCAGACCCTTCACCAGCCTTATTGCTGGCTCCACCTCTTCGTTGTATTGAGCCCAAAACTGAACCCAAGATTCCAAGTGTGGCCTCACCAGCACCAAGTATAGGGGCACGATGCCTTTCTCCACTCCTGCTGGCCACACCAGACATGATCCAAGCCAGGATGCTGTTGGCCTTCTTGGCCACTGGGGCACACTGCTGGCTCATGCTCAGCGAGCTGTTGAACAGCACCTGAAGTTTTTCTTACATGCTATTAAAGTGGAATAAAGTGTTCTTTGTTTCACTGTAAAGTATCCCAAGAGCGAAGAATTATGCGGTGATTTCAAGCAATGACATCATCACCTGTGTGCTACAATGGCCATCCTGCTCAGCAGATGGTAGATATGAAGCATAGATGATGCTTGAGTGAGATACTCCCTTATTGTGGCATCCGAGGATTCCCCGGAGCCAGTCTGGAGCAAGAACAGATGGCTGATTCATCCTCTAGAGTAGGGATCAAACCCTGACTGATCCAGCTCCTCCAAGCTTGATATCCAAACGGGCATAGACTTTGGCTTGCTGTAGTCACCTGTACTGAAGGTGCTGAGAGGTCTTTTTAGTAGGTCCTGGAGTGCTGGACCCTGCTGGGTATGGACAGGACAGTCAATCCACAAGTGGACTTGTCAAAATAGTGTCTGGTTTTCACTCAGTATCTGACTTGTAGTTTCATACCCTAGTTCTGCTGGTTGCTTTTGCTTGGCTGGAAAAAGAAAATTAAAAAATTCCTCCAAATACAGATTTTAGTTATTCTGTTTCTTCAAAACATCTGATATGGGCAAAATCCTGGCTGAGGCAATAAGCTGATTCCACGTCTTTTCATTTGTGAAGGTAGATGCTTTAAGAAGATACCCATATCACATTCCATTTGGACGTATTTTCGAGCAGCCTTCCACTACTTAAAGACGGCTACAGGAAAGCTGGGGAGGGGCTCTTTATCATAGACTGCAGGGATAGGATGAGTGGAATCATTTGAAGCTGAAAGACGGGAGATTGGGATGTGATCTTAAGAATAAATGTTCTCCTGTGAGGATACTGAAGCACTGGTACCGGTTATCCAGAGAACCACAGAATCACAGAATGACTTGTGTTGGAAGAGACCCACAAGTATCATCGAGTCCAACTCCTGTCCCTGCAGAGGACAACCCTACACCATGGGGCTGTGGGTGTTGGTCAAATGCTTCTGGAATATTGTCAGGCTGTGATTGCGTCCCTGGGCAGCTGTTCCAGTGCTCCATCACCTTCTGGGTGAAAAACCTTTTCCTAATGTCCAACCTAACCCCCCCCTGGCCCTACCATTCCCTCTGGTCCTGTCATTGGTCACCAGATAGAAGAGCTCAGTGCCTTCTTCTCCTCCTTCACTTGTGAGGAAGAAGTAAACTGCTATGAGGTCTCCCCTCAGTCTTTTCTCCAGGTTGAAGAGACCAAGTGACTTCAGCTTCTCCTCATACTACTTCCCCTCTTGACCCTTCACCAGCTTTGTGGCCTCCTCTGAACACTATCTAGCAGCTCTACATCCTTTCTGTTCTGCGGTGCCCAAAACCGCACACAATATTTGAGGTGGGGTTGCCATCCCTGAAGGTGTTCAAGGCCAGGTTGGATGGGGCCTTGACCACTCTGATCCAGTGGGAGGTGCCCCTGCCCATGGTAAGGGGGGGTGACACTCGATTGACTTTAAGGTCTCATCCAACCCAAAATATTCCTGGTTCTATGAAATTCTGACCGGTAGTCCCTTCCTCCAGAGACTCTTTCAACACTTCGGTAATTGACAGTGTGTAACTTAAAATACAGCATTTTGGGGGAAAATAGAGTATAAGTAGAATAAAATTTTGTTTATTATTGCAGTGATATATTTTTTATTCCTAATGAAGTCTTATCTGAAATTTGCTTACAGAACTGGTATTTTTAGGGTATATTTCTACTTAACTGGAGAGAAACATCTGTTCTTAATAGATTTTTCTTTCTGATTCCTGTCATTAAATAAATTAATATATAAGGCAAAATATTTTTTGGCTTTGAAGTGAGTAACCTTCTAACAGCAAGGGCAAAATAGTAATTGAAAATCATTATAGATGGTCAAATTGGACCATCAATGTTCAATATATTGGACTGCCATTTCCTCTTTGTATTTTAAAAATGTGTCTGCATCTGTATTTAACACAAAAATGGCAATTATTTCACGTTGTAGAGGACCCCGTGCAGGCAGGTTTCTATGGAGTGTGCAGGGAAGACGATGAAGAGTCAGTTAGGGACCATATGTGCCATAACTGCTCCATTACACTGGCTGTCAGTTGGAGTATTTTGATGGATACTTATTAATGTAAATGGCTTTCTATTTTTCCTGTCTTTGTTGGGAGAGAAACCAAAGCACCTCTATTGCATCTTTTTTGCCCTAATTAATTGGCATAATTGGTAGAAATGGGCCATTTGGGAGTGAAAACTCCTTTAGTACCTAACTGAAATGGCTAAATACTGTTTATCTACACAAGTGGCAGTAATTTAAATTAAAGTGTTTGGTCCAAACCTTTATTTTTAGCACAGGAAATGATTTTATTTCTGTTCTTTTTGTCATCGCATACTCCGGTTTTTGTTTGGAGTTTTCCACTTTCCCTTTTATATAGGAAGCCAGAGACTATCAGTATTTATGTGCTTTTATATTACAGATAGGAGTCAAGGAAAAGGGGGAACTGAGTCTCCAGGCAATGTACTGGGCTTTGAGGTAGGGATTGTGGAACTTTGAAAATAAAGAAAAACATTATAAAATTCAGATTTTTTAATTAAAGTGATGATATTCTCCCAAGTAACAAGGGTTAGGAAGAGAGGAAATCACCTCATGTTGTGCGTGTGGCTATTTAGATTGGATATTAGGAAGAATTTCTTAACTGAAAACGTAGTGAAGTACTGGCAGAGGCTGCCCAGGGCAGTGGTGGAGTCTCCATCCCTGGAGCGGTTCAAAACATACATAAGACATGGCACTGCAGGACATGATTTAGTGTGGTGTTGGGCTGAGGTTAGACTGGATGAACTTAGAGGTCTTTTCCAGCCTTAAGGATTCTGTGATTCTACAGAGAAGCTGGTGAGGACCTCTTGATCAGGGAGCACAGAGATACGTTGAGGGAGAATGGTTTGAAGCTAAAAGAGGGGAAACTGAGATGAGATTTTAGGAAGAAATATTTTTTCACTATGAGGGTGGTGAGGCCCTTGCACAGATTGCCCAGAAGCATGATGGATGCCCCATCCCTGGAGGTGTTTGAGGCCAGGTTGTAAGGGGTTTTCAGCACCCTGATCCAGTGGGAGGTGTCCCTGCCCATGGCAGTGGGGTTGGACCTGGATGGCCTTTAAGTTTCCTGCTGACATAAACCATTTTGTTATCCTATGAAAAGGAGTACTGGTGGACTAATAATTTAGTTAAATAAATGGTGATAGTGTCTGAAATCATGTTAGTGTTGTAATTTCAAAACCACATCAGTCTTTCCTTCTGCTTTTAATTTGTGAATCAAGTTCAAAACAACTTTATATGATTAATTATGCTGCCTTGGCAAAGGAAGCACTGTGGAGTAAAAGTCATACTGATCTACTGATTAGAGAAAGAGAAATTTTCTTGGGTTCACCTAGGTTTTTTAATTTCATTCTGTTTTGTTTTGTTCTTATCAGTGTGTAATATTTCTCTAGTTCTTAAAGATTATTAAGATCATGTCAATTTTTGGATGTTGTGCTAATCAGCTCATTCAGTGCCTGAGTTTTAATAAACCTGCAGTGTGGTGTTACCCCAATATCCATGCATCATATGAGTTTGTTTTCCTGCTGGAGAAAGCAGTCTGTCTACTACTGGGAGAGTGATGTATCCTCTTATTAGAGGGAGGTTTTCAATGACCAAGATGTCCAGCAAGGTGGTATATGTCTCATCCCTGGAAAAATTCAAGACCAGTTGAGATAGGGCTCTGAGAAACCTGATTGAGTAGAAGATGTCCCTGTAAGAGAGTTTAGATGGATGACCTTTCAAGCCCAAAGCACTCTATGTTTCCATGTCTATGATTCTATGATGTAGAATGTACAGAATGGGATGTCGTTGTCAGTGTACAGCTATAGAAAGCAGGCTAGTGAGCTTTAGTTTTATTTATTACCATGGTTAATGTAAGCTAAAGTAGACTAAGACATAGCAAGCTTGCATTCAGATCTTGGCAGATGCTTCTCAATTCAGCATTGTCATTTTTTGAGACTTTAGCCCAAAAAGGTGTTATCCCCAGTTGTGTCTGTATGGTGATGTGGGGAGTCTGGGCTACAAGGTGGAACCACAGCAGTTCATTGAATCATAGAGTCGGTTGGTTGAAAAAGATCTTTGAGATCATCACATCCAAACGTACCTGTCCACTACTAAATGATAACTCTGAACACCTCATCTACTTTTAAATATCTCCAGGGATGTTGACTCTAACACTTCCCTGGAAGAAGGAACAGCAGGGAAGGAAAGAAGGCTTTCTGAGTCGATTTTGCCGTGGGAAATCTGATGCACTGCATGGGCACTCCCTTACCAAAGAGCTGAGGCTGGGTAAGGACGAAGAGGGAGAATAAAGACAGGCAGGAGACAGGGATGTATTTCAAGCCTGACACATGAGCACAACACAGTGAGACCAGCTCAGGAATCAGCTGTGGGCAGAGGACTGGAAGCTGTGGCCACAATTCCAAGATGCCAAATATCACACAAAGGAAGAAGAAGCCGGTCACAATTCATGGTGAACAAAACTGCCTTTCAAACAGAGGTTGTTTCAGAAAATTTTGATGGAGTTAACACATAGAGTGGACTGACACCTTGAGGGGTTTTGGTGTGCAGGGCAGCCAGGGTAATGCTTTGGCTTTCACTCAGCTGCAGAATGCTACAACTCCCTTTCTGCAGGAGGCTTGGGGAATAAAGTCCTCATTGTGCACTTGCATAGCACCAGTAACAATGGGGCACTGTTTGATGGCTGTTGGGGTCTTGAGGCACCACACCAGCCACAGCGTGCACTGGTTTCAGAATGTGCATTTGCAAGAAATGTGCATCTACAAGAAAGCTGGGGAGGGGCTTTTGATCAGGGAGTACAGAAACAGGATGAGGGGGAGAGTATTGGAGCTGAAAGAGGGGAGATTGAGGTGAAATCTTAGGAAGAAGTATTTTCTCATAAAGGGTGGTGAGGCCCTGGCACAGGTTGCCCAGAGAAGCTGCCCCATCCCTGGAGGTGTTCAAACCCAGGCTGGATGAGGGTTTGATCAACCTAATGTAGTAGAAGCTGTCCCTGTCCATGGCAGGGGGTGTGGAACCGGATGGTCTTTGAGTTCCCTTCCAACCCAAACCGTTCTATGATTCTATGAATTAAAACAAGCTATAAGCAATGGCAAGGTTATGGAACAATGTCTTGGGCTCCCATCGCAACTGTCTTCATATGTTTGGAATTGCATTTTTCACAACTTCACTGAAAGCTATCACGAACATACCCTTCTCCTGTTAACTCCCTCTTGTGTAACTCAGGGATTGGATTATTTTCCACTTTTTTTTTTTTTTCTGAAATGGTATGAATCCAACCTTTGCCTAGCTATAACGAGGTGGAGAGCTGGAAGACAACTAAGAGAAATATTCATAGACTCATAGAATGACCTGAGTTGAAAGGGACTCACAAGGGTCGTTGACTCCAGCTCCTGTCCCTGCACAGGACAACCCCAATATTCACATCATATGTCTGAGGATGCTGACCAAGTGCTTCTGGAATATTTTCAGGCTTGGCACCCTAACTGTTCCCCTGCAGAGTTGTTCAAGTGCTCTACCAGCTTCCAGGGAAAGAACATTTTCCTCCCCTTGTGAGGAAACTGCAGACCCCAATGAAGTCTATCCTCAGTCTCCTCTTCTCCAGGTTGAACAGACCAAGTGACTTCAGCCGCTCCTCACATGGCTTCTCCTTTAAACCCTTCACCAATTTTGTGAAGCTTATTAAAACATAGCACAGTTTGTGACATCATTGAAGAATCACAGAACAGTTTAGGTTGGAAGGAACCTTGAAGACCACCCAGTTCCAACCACCCTGCTATGGGCAGTGACACCTCCCACTTGATAAAATTTCTCAAAGCTACAACTAACCTGGCCTTGAACAACTTAAGAGTACATAGCCTTTCTAATCTGCAGTAGAGCTGGAGGATATCCTCTGGCATGGGGTCAGAGCAATGCTTTTTGTGCAAGTCCTCATGTAGAGGGAAGAGTGACCAGAGGCAGGAATGGAGATCTGGGGAGAAATAACACTTTCTTTTTAAACAACTTGACATTCTTTTGCACTGCAGTGCTTCATTTGCACGAGTTTATCAATTCACCATCTTACCCGGAGGACACACACAATCTGTCCTCAAGTTGATGCCAAGGGAGGTTCATGTTAGATATTATGTAAAATTTCTTCACTGAAAGGGTTCTTGGGCATTGGCTGAGGCTGCTTGGGAAGTTGTGGAGTCCCCTTCCCTGGAAGGTTTTAAAAGACGGACAGTCAAGATGCTCAGGGTTATGATTTAGTAGTGGACAGGGTTGGTTGGACTTGATGATCTCAAAGGTCTTTTCCAAACACATGATTTTATTACTCTATGATCCTGATGTAGCCTTTGTCTCCTTGGTCTGTGCATTTAGGTTTGTGCTTTGGACAAAACAAGATCTGCAAAGTTTTGTGCCCGTATCCTCTTGTGCCTGTGTGTGCTGGAATATTTTTATAGAATTACAGAATCACAGATTCATTCAGGTTGGAAATGACCTCTAAGACCGAGCCCAACCATAAAACTGACACTCCCAACTCCACCGCTAAACTGTGTCCCTAAGCACCACATCTACACACCTTGTGAATACCTCCAGAGTGCTTTTGATTTACAAGCCTAGATTTGTTTTTTTTATTTATTTTGAGCCTGCTGTTTGTATATCTCCTCCTCCACCCAAACCTCTCAAAAAATCTCAACCACAGCCTTGATTTTTGATTTTCCCAGGACCACAAATATCAAAACACCTCTGACATATGGCAACTCAGATTTATGGAACATATATCTGAGTTCTTAGCTTAGGGATGTAAATACTTTTGGTATATAGCCTCTTTTTTTTAACCTTCCTCCCAGAAATACTTGCAATCAGAAGGCATTTAGTTGCAGGGGTGGACAAGAGCAGGCAGAGCCTTGGCAAAAGGCCCCAAAGCCACTGCCCCATCTGCATAGCATTATCCACATGAGTAGGTTTTCTTCATCGAACTCAACAGGACCGTATGGCAATATTCATATCTGAAATTATTTCAAATGGATTCCCATGTAGCTACAGCTCCGTATTTCCAATCTTGGTGATTTCAATTTGGAAACTCATTCAAGTGGATAATATAATACTGGACTGCTCCTTCTGTCTTCTCTTGGAGCTGGCAAACTTATAAAAATAACTTTATTATGAGGAAACTTCATGGGTTGGGAATAGGGCATCAGGACATTTTGGATTTATTTGCTCCTCTCACCCTATGGGTGCTATGCTGCTCTTCTTAACCTGCTCATTCTACAAGAACGCATGTGGAAGAGTTAGAAGTGAACTTGTGCAATACCTTGAAGAACCCTGTGTCCAAGTGCTTCAAAGAGAAATACAGATTTATCTCTGTTTATTCATTACAGAAATGGGTTAGTGAGGCAATGAAAGAGTGTCCATGGTTAAGCCAAAATTGCATAGGAAAGTCTGTGTGCGGCTTCTGGGCACTTTCAGCCTTTGTGTACACTACTTTTTGGCCCAGCTTGCTCAAAACTATCTTGGTCTTGGTTAGAGTAGCTTTGTTTGAATTTGGCAGTGAGGTGTTTTCTTTAACAGACCTGCAGTAGGAATAGGGCATAAATTATAGAATCATTGAGTTTGGAAAAGACATCTAGTATTATCCAGTCCAACTGTCAGGCCAACTCCACTGTGCCTGTTAAACTGTGTAGCCAAGTTCCATGGCTACACAGGTTTTGAACCCCTCCAGGGATGATGACTCCACCACTTCCCTGGGCAGCCTCTTCCACTCCTTCACCATTCTTTCAGTAAAGAAATTTTTCCTAATATCCAACATAAATCTCTCCTTGCACTACTTGAAGTCATTTTCTCTCTTCCTATCACTTGTTACCTGGGAGAAGAGAGTTCAACACTCACTTCACCACAGCCTCCTTCTGGAGAGCTGCAAAGAGTGATAAGGTCTCCTCTCAGCCTCCTCTTTTCCAGAGTAAACAGCCTCGGGTTCATTACCTTAGGCAGTTCATACTGAAATGTCTGGGCTGTAACCAAGAATCCTTGTGCAAATGGCCAGGGAAGCTGGGTGCAAGAAGTCCTGCTTCTTGGATGTCCAAGTAAACATCGATCCCAGCCTGAGAGGGCAAGAGGGAGGCAGAGGTTCTCCTTGTGTACTTGTGGGGTACAAGATGTTGGGGTCGATACCAGGATGGATACTTGACAGTGCCTTGACTTTGCTTTGTAATAGTTTCTGGCTCATTCAATGCTTAGTCAGTGCTTTGGGACCTGAGGGAGTACAGTTCTATTCCTTTGTTGGTTGTGTTTTGATAAGGGACAGAAAAGTGTTCCAGCTCGTGAGGGGTTTTAGGAGAGCATTCTTCAGATATTGTGAAAGCATCATCAGCTTCACAGAGAGAGATGGGAAGAGGGGAAGAGACTAATAAACTACAGCGGAAAATCTCTTGTTTGGAGAGAACCTAAAACTTTTGTCCTTAGGAGAACAAGTAACTGAGAACAGAATAAGGAGGAGAAAAAAATTTTTGAATCAATTTCTAACTGTTCTTCTAGAAAACTGTAAACTAAAGAGAAGAAAGAGCAGTAAACTTTACCTGGGTTTTGCTTCCTGGTTTTGCTGCCATTGAAATACAATATATGTTCAGGAGAGAACAGGAACCCTTAGGAAAAAGTACTTTTTAATAATTTGATGAGAAACTTTGCAGGTGCATTAAAATAAATTATGTAGCTGGGCTGATACAAGTGAATCTACTGTGTTTTAGCATTTCTGAAGTGAGAACGCTGGAGGGCTCAGTCAAGGTACTTCAATTCCTTGGCAGAAATTGCAATTATAGAATGGTTCAGGTTGGAAGGGACCTTAAAGATCGTCCAGTTCCAACCCCCTTGCCATAGGCAGGGACACCTCCCACTAGATCAGGTTGTTCAAGCCTCATTCAATCAGGCCTTGAACACCTCCAGAGATGAGGCATCCTCACTTCAACAAGGAGACTCTGTTAGGTTAAAAGAAAGGAGTTAAAATAAATGGAATTAGAAGAAAGCAAAACAAGAAAGGTGTGATTTGTTATGAAAATAAATAGAGTAGGGGTTTTTTTCCTGATGAAAAGGCTGATGCATTAAAGGTGTGTAATGGGAGCAGTTTGATATTCATTGGGTATCCGTCACAACAGCAGTCTTGATCGCTGTTGGATATTTTATGACTCAGATTATGCTCAGATTAGACTTTTTTTAATCTTAATTCTTTAAGGTTTTTAAAAAGCTTGAATGATGCATTCAAGGCACACATTCCAATGACTTTGCTGTGTGCTTCATTGTGCAAAGAGGGAAGGGCTCTACATCTGCAGTGAAGTCCCCATTTGTTTCTTTAACGTTCACATACATTATTGTAGCAAGGCAGTTTGTTTCCTTAATGAACACTATTCTGGTGTTCCCAGAAGCCTTTCACTAAATGTAATTGAGAGAATTTTAATTTCAAAGATTGAAGAAAAAACTGTCTGTCTTTGTTTTGTAAATGGGAGTAGGGAGAATATTATAATAAAGATATGTTTAGCCAGCAATGTGCACTTGCAGTCCAAAAGGCCAACAACACCCTGGGCTGCATCAGAAGAAGTGTGACCAGCAGGGTGAGGGAAGGATTTTTCCTCTCTGCTCTGGTGAGATCTCACTTCCAATACTGTATCCAGCTCTGGGGCCATGAGCACAGGAAGGATAGGGATGTGTTGGAGCAGGTCCAGAGGAGATCACAAATCTGATCAAAGGCCTGGAACACCTCCCTTATGAAGAGAGGTTGAGAGAGTTGATGCTGTTCAGTTTGGAGAAAAGTCCTTATTTCAGTCTTTCAGTATTAAAGGGGGTTTATGAGAAAGATGGGGAAAAATATTTTAACAGGGCCTGTAACAGCAGGATAAGGTGTGATGATTTTAAACTAAAAAAGAAGAGGTTTAGGAAGATATTAGGAAGAAAATTTTCACACTGAGGGTGGTGAACCACTGGCACAAGTTTCCCAGAGAGGTGGTGGATGCCCCATCCCTGGTAACTTTCAAGGTCAGGTTGGATGGCGCTCTAAGCAACCTGATCAAGTTGAAGCTGTCTCTGCTCCTGCAGGGTGATTGCACGAGATGACCTTCATGATTTCTTCCAACCCAAACCCTTCTATGATTCTATGATTGTGTGCACAGGAAAGGGAGGAGGCACCATCGACCTCTTATTACCTTACATGGTGTTGCTGGTTTACTTTATGCATATGTCATGCCTGGGTATTCATGAGGCACAACAGTGAGGTCTTCTTGGTTGTGGGGCCTCAGGCTGTCCCTCTGTACCATGGGAGGTGTCCTGGAAGGGCACCCTACTACGTGAGGCACAGCAATGCCATCTCATACATTGAAGGTGCTTGAGGTGGCTGCAGGTGAGAGGATAACTAAGACCTTTGTGAAGTCATTGGAGTTTGCTGCTGGAGGGCAGACAAGCAGTATTTTTGGCAGCTCTATCACCCAATGTGTTGACTGAGATAACCCACACTCCATGTCAGATGTGCCAGATCAGTCCTGCTCATCCTTCAGTGCAAACACAGCTCTTGCTTCTGACAAAAACAAGAGAAAATAATTTGTCTGCATATCATTAACATAATTGATGTTTATTACTTTCTTTGTGATTTTCTGAGTGGTTTTGTGGTTTCAGATGCTGGGTTTAAAATCACACCCACAACAGGCACTGTTGATGTGTTTGTGTCTATTATGTTGTCCCAATAAGCTTGGCCAGTAGTTTTCACCTTCCTGATGCGAGTTATTGAGATTGATTGAGGCTCTGTGCTTGTCCTATCCAAAATGCTATGTAATTAATGTTTCATTATGCTAATGCATGCAAATTCAGTAGTATACATTTGATGGGGAGGAGAGAGAACAAAAAGGATTAAAGAGTTCACTCGAAAGTACAAATTAATTTATTGCATTACTAAATGGCCTGCAAGGAGGGAGGAAGGCATTTAAGAAATGAACAAATATGAAAACAAAAAAAACCCCTGTCTAAATGTTTTGTCTTGCCGAGAAGTGGCTTTATTCTGAGTGCTGGCGTGTGTGTTTGAGCAGCACTGTTTGTGCTATGTTTGAAGCTCTAATTCTCTTAAATTCAGCACAAGGCTCATATTCATGGAGACTGACTTTTGGTGTGTGTTGTAGGGATGTTTTTCCCCATCCCTCTCACTCTTCCTTCTTCCTCTTCTCTTTTTTTCCCCCAAGCTATCACCATCTCGAGAAATCAAACTGTGGAGATACTGGTTTTGTTCTATCTCCTTCTGCCTGTCTCTAGCTTCGAGCTCTTCCAAGGGATTTCTTTTCTCAGCAGCTGATGTGCTCTTTTGATGTTTTAACTTGGTATCTCTCACTCTCTATTACCTTTTCATCTCCTCTTTATTTTTCTCTTACCCAGCCTCTTTCCTTCTCCTTTACATACGTTTCCTTGTCCTTGCCCTCTCCAGGTTTTCTCCTCCTTTGCCCTTCTATCAAAGCATGGATGTCTATTCTGTTGGCTGATATCTGACTTTTTCCACAACAACTGGTAAAAACCTGCATCTTGCAAGAACTGTGGGCTTTTCTGCTTGGCTTGGATTGTGATGTGGGTTTTGCAGTTTTTTTTCCGTCTCCTTTCTTCCTCCATAATTTGAGACTGCTTTTCATCGCGGTCCTGGGACACTTCCTCTTCCTTTTCATGCTTGCTGTTGCTTACTACTCTGTCTTGATTCCCTCATTAAATCTAGGTGATTTAATTTAGTAATACCACCATCTAATCATTAAAGATTAAGATAGTTTAGAAGACAGCCACAAAAATGATCTGAGGGCTGGAATGCATTCCGTACGAGGACAGGCTGGGAGAGATGGGATTGTTTAGCCTGGAGAAGAGAAGGCTCTGGGGAGACCTTAGAGCAGCCTTCCAGTACTGAAAGATGCTACAGGGAAATTGCAGAGAGGCTCTTGATCAGGAATTGCAGGGATAGGAAGAGGGGTAAAAATTTCAAGCTGAAAGAGGGAAGATTGAGATGAGATCTTAGGAAGAAATATTTTCCTGTGACAGTGGGGAGGCCCTGGCCCAGGTTGCCTAGAGAAGTGATGGCTCTCACATCCCTGGATTTGTTCAGAGTGGGTTGGATGAGTCTTTGAGCAACCTGATCCAGTGGGAAGTGGTTGAGAGGAGGCTTTATCACTGTCTATAACTCCCAGAAAGGGGGATAAGAGGGGTGTTGTTCTCTTCTCCCAAGTAACAGGCGATAAGAAAAGAGGAAATGGCCTCAAGTTGCACCAGGGGATTTAGATCGGGCATTAGGAACAATTTCTTTCCTGAAGGAGTGATGAATCACTGGCAGAGGCTGCCCAAGGAGATGGTGGGGTCACCATCCCTGGAGGGGCTCAAAAACTGTGTAGCCATGGCACTTTGGAACATGGTTTAGTAGGCACCATGGTGTTGGGCTGACATTTGTATTTACTGATCTTGGAGGTCTTTTCTAACCTTGACTATTCTATGATTCTAATGTTTTGTCTCTTGTCCAAACCAGATTAACGGCAGGCAGCTGCCAGAAGACTTGATCTCTTTTATTCCTCTTAGGTCCTTGTCTTCCAAATAGTTGTGCTCTTGCCCTCTGACTTGTGTTTTATGGTTCTGTTACAAGGAATCTGATCTGCTTGTGAGGCTCAGTAGGTCAAGCTGGCTCTTGTGTTTTCATGGAATTATTAAGGTCGGAAAAGACCTCTAAGATCATCAGATCCAACTGTTTTCCTGCTTGCAGTAGTCAAAGAGAGGGAAGTCCCAGGAGCACATAGCTGGGGCTGGAGGCAGGGCAGGACTGCATGCTCCTTTGGCTGCACCGTGGCCAGAGTTTGACTTGGGTCAACCACGGAACTGTTCACTGAAACGGTCCAAATATCTTTGCTGGGAAAAAGGTCAAAATATTCCGATCAATAAACAGTGCTTTTGAGGACACTGGTTGTCAGAGGGGTAGTGGAAAGGAGCATCTGTGTGTGTGTGTGTGAGTGCTCCCATCTCTGTTATTCCATCAGTGTTCATTTAACAACTACAGCCTGGTTAAATCCGAGCACTGAGTATGTAAGCAAGTATGTAACCCACCTGTTGCATATGGGCCATTCATTTTTTGTTGAGGAGAACTACACATGAACTTAGCTTGCTTGGTCTGCTGAGGGATTCTTTGCTTTTCTTTAATGTGGCTGTAGTTTTTCACTAGAAGAGTGGCTTGACCATGGGTCACACATGGTGGTGGATCTGCTCGTAGTCTCACACTTGGCCCTCATTATAGAATCATAGAACAGTTTGGATTGGAAGGAACCATGAAGGTTATCAAGTCCAATGACCCCTCAGAGAGCATGGACATTTTCAACTCAGTCAGGTTGCTTAGAGCCCCATCCATCCTGACTTTAAATATTTCCAGGGATGGGGCATCTACTACCTCTCTGGGCCACCTGTGCCAGTGGCTCACCACCCTCAGCATGAAAAATTTTGTCCTAATATGTAGTCTAAACTTCTCCGCTTTTAGATTAAAGCCATGACCCCTTGTCCTATTGCTAGAGGCCCTGCTAAAACATTTTCCCCCATCTGTCTTATAAACCTCTTTTAAGTATTGAAAGGCTGCAGTAAAGTCTCCTTGGAGCTTTCTCTTCTCCAGGCTGAACAACCCCAATTCTTCCAGCCTCTCTTCATACGGGAGGTGTTCCAGGCTTTTGGTCATTTTAGAAGCCTCCTCTGGGCCTGCTCCAACAGATCCATGTCTTTTTTGTGCTGAGGGCTCCAGAGCTGATAAAGTCCTTTTTCTGGGTGTTGCTCATCAATTGTATCCAGGAAAAGGTCTTTATAATAGATATTTGGATATAAGCAGTGGGGTACTGCGACATGGAGGTGCAAACCATAGTGAGAAACCACTTAAATACCTTATTTTTATCAAACTAAAACTTTAAAGTAAAAATGAGACAGCAGTGGCAGTGTTTAAAGTAAAAATGAGACAGCAATGTTCCTAATGAATCATTGAATATGGAGGAGTTACAATGAAATTGTTGTTGCAAGCACTTTTAGTACAGTCCAAAATCCTGTGATAGCAGTGTTTAAAAATTCAGTGATTTGGAACATCGTGATAAAGTCTAGGTAAAACTATATGTTCACTTTCTTATAAAAATTGAACGATGCTTCCATGTACCGCGTGCTTGTGTGCTGCATTTTACATTTGTCGGAGCAGGGGTTTTATTTCCACATCTGAATGTCAAATGCAGGCATGGATTTTCAAAATTTCATTGAGCTGCAATAAAATATTTAGCAGCCCAGGAGGCACATCATAAGTTATAATAAAAACATTAAAACAAGAGTTCTCTTTTAATATATATTAAGCTTCATTTTAGTGTATTTTGTGCAAACAAATAAAACTGTGTCAAGTTTTGTTGTATATTCTGCATTACCTAAGCATGTAAATAAATGCTTATTAGCCTTTCCATTAAGCTAATTTATGCAGGCTGTGTAGATGAAGGTGGGGAGGGGGAATCCTCAGAGAAAATGTATGCTCTGAGTGTCCATAAATACACTTCATTGTAATAGGCTTAGTTCAGCTACAGTGCTCCGCTACCAAATTGCATTTGGTCTGGGGGGTATTTCTGTATCCACCGATCTCAAATGGTCTGTGCAAGAAAATCTTATTTCTTAATGTTTATTTGAAAAAAGAAGAAAGCTCCAGGGGTGGCCTGGTCAAATGTTTTTGCAACTGTGACATCTCTTCCCTCTCTATAATGGAAGCAACTGATGCAGAACATGAAGGGGAAAGAAATAACCCGCCCTGGAAGATTCCATTTCACAAAGCCGGAATGGAAAGTGGAGGATTCAAAGCAAGGGACTGATTAAGAAGCACATCAGAGATCATCTTTTAAATGTTAATTTCATATGTGGCCCGGAGAACGATAACCTTGAAGTTACTCTGATGGTACCTGTCAGGGTGAGAAGCCTATTAGTTGTGTTCCTGTATCACAAAGCAGGTCATCACATAGGGTAATGTCGTGGTTGCTAAAGCAGCAAGGGACCAAGGATGGGGTCTTTTAGCTTCAAGTTTTCTTCTTTATTTGTCTGAAGGACGTGTGGGCTATTGCCAAGGGCACTTTCCTTGACCTCAGAGCTTCAGATCTCCAAGCAGTGCTACTGGCTTATTTGATGACACAGATGTGCTCTGAATAGCTGACTCAGTAGCTTTGTGCAGGAGGTATTTAATCTTTACAACACTTCCATTCGAGTTTGTAGTTAAGCCATAGATCTCATAAATCTTTGTTCACAGTTGTTCTCTGGATGCTGCAGTCAGAGAGAAAAGGAAGCGTTAAGGGGCCATGGAGCCATCGGTTTTAGCATCCTCAGGTTTGCTGTGCTCTTAATTTCCTTTAAGTCTGCTTTCTTAAACTCTGAGAGCACTGAACCTCAAATGACAGCAAGGAGCATGCACATAGAAGGAGAAATGTATTTACTGCAGCAGATAAAGCAGTTGTAATAGCACTTCCCTCACTTGTTCTGACTTGTAAAGCCTCTGAAACCAAAGAGCCTGTGAAGAGTTCCTGGGAAGGCAGGAGACTGGAGAGTCCCAGGGAAGGCAGAATGTCCCAGGACAGCTGCAAGAACATCCTCACTGTGACATTACAGGGAAATTTCACCCTGCTATGGGTGAAAGTTGTTTTTTGCAAACCTTACTGGGTCCAGTTCTGACGTGCTTCCTGTATAACTGAGATCAGAGCTTTAAAACACATTGGAAAAAAAAATCAGGATTTGGTTACCCTTCTTGATGTTTATAAAATCATAGAGTGGTTTGAGATAGAAGGGACATTAAAGCTCATTCAGTTCCAATGCCTCTGCCACGGGTAGAGACAGTTTGCCCTAGATCAGGTTGCTCAAAGTCCCATTCAGCCTAGCCTTGAACACCAGTAACTGTGAATCCATGACTTATTCTGATTTCTTATGGTGTTTATTGTGCCTGAAACACTCAGTTGAGGCTTCTGAGTCTTTCTCATTTGATAAATTTTATTTATTTTTTGAAGCTACAACTATTTTTATTTTGAGGGAAAATCTGGTACCTAAACACTTCAATTAGTGTGCAGGTGGAACCTGCATTTCTATAAAAAAATGCCAACTTAGGTGTTTATGCATTGCCATTCATATACTCAAGGAAAACTTTGGTTTGAGGTATAAAACAGGAATAATTACTCTTTTGATTAGGACTAAAAGACTTTGGAATCTTTTTATTGCTTAAAATTTGTTCTCATTTGCTCTAATGAGGTAAAAGGATTCATTCGATGATGAAGGAGAACTAAAAACATTTTTGCAGTCATATGCAGGTTTTTCAACACGTTGTTCCCCAGGCACTGGAGCATGGAACAGTGGTGCTACTGTTGGCGCAAAATGTGGTAGAGGTTGGGGAGTGATTGGTCTATCTAGGAACCAGAGGTCCACACCTAGACTGACAGGAAAGCTGGAGAGGGACTGTTGATCAGGCAGTGCAGGGAATAGGACGAGAGAGAAAAGTTTTCAACTGAAAGAGGGGAGATTGAGATGAGATCTCAGGAAGAAATGTTTTCCTGTGAGGGTGGGGAGGCCCTGGAACAGGTTGCCCAGAGAAGTGGTGGCTGCCCCATCCCTGGAGGTGTTCAAGGTCAAGTTGGATGGGGCTTTGATCAGCCTGATCCAGGGGAAGGAGTTCCTGCCTATGGCAGGGGGGTTTGGAACTGGATAGGTTTTAAGGTTCCTTTCAATCCAAACCGTTCCATGATTCTATGAATGTCAAGAAGGATAACCAAATCCTGATTTGTTTTTCAATTAGCCTTAAAGCTCTGATCTCAGTTATGGAGGAAACGCATCAGAATTGGGCCCACAAGCTGCAAGTCAGCACAGCACACTTCAGCCATCGAGCATGGGTAACAGTATTGTGGTATGTTTAAAATCCATGTAAGAGCAGCTATTTTAAAAACGTGTTCCTTTCCCTTCTCCCAAAGGCAACCATGTTCCATTCATAAATCATAGCTTCTTGTTGGACATTTTATTTATGCCACCAATGTCTACAACACAGTTTAACACAGCTGTTTATGACAGCATGTTAATGATTTTATGTGACTATTATCACAAGTAAATAATCCAATTCTGCAGGCGAAATGGGCTTACAACAGCTTCCAGTGCAGTAAATGCAGAAGTTACAGAAGTTAAACAAAGATTAACTTTCTTCTTGTGTAATTACCCTTGCAGTTCAGCTGCAATTTCAGATATTCACATCCCTTGCAAAAGGAATATTTTACCAAAATCGCTGTTCCAGCAGCTCGAATAACCTGGAAAGCTTTCTGAATGTGAGGAAAATGACAGTCTTCTTGGACATATTATTCCTGGAAATAGAAATAATTGTGACATCTTAAAAATGGAAGAAAATTACCAGAAGATATACTGTGTGCATTTGTGCCCCTCACTACAAGAGGATATTGAGGGGCTGGATCATGTCCAGAGAAGGGGAACGAAGCTGGGTGGGGGGTTGGAGAGGTGGCTGAAGGACCTAGAGCTGTTTAGGCTGGAGAAGAGGAGGCTGTGGGGAGACCTTACCACTGTCTACAACTCCTTGAAAGGATGTTGTGGTGAAGGGCTTCTCTTCTCCCAAATATCAAATGACAGAATGAGAGGAAATGGCCTCAAGTTGCATCAGGGGAGGTTTAATTGAGTATTAGGAAAAATGTCTTCACTGAAAGGGTTCTCAGGCACTGGCAGAGGCTGCCAGAGGAATTGGCTGAGTCATCATTCGTGGGTTTAAAAGATGGGTAGAGGAAGTGCTCAGGGTTTAATAGTGGGTAGATATAGTTGGACTCATCATCTCGAAGTTCTTTTCCCACCAAGTGATTCCATGATTCTATAAGAATCTAATGGTCACATTTTTGTAGTGTGTAGGAGCTGAAACAGAAAGGTAGAAGAGAATTTGTAAAATCCCATTGGTACCTATGAGCATGCTTGAAAGATTATCTCAGTTCAGGAAGCTCAGCTGTCAAGTCACACTTGAATTCAGGGTAGTTTGAAGAGCTTTGCCAGTAACACACCATCTTGTGTCTCTTTCTTCTTACACATAGTTTTCCTACTTAATTTCTGCCTCAAGCAGCAAACACTAAACCTGGCTTCTCTAGACCACATTACAAAAAGGAATACAACACATTTAATACAAAATCCTACTCATCACCTGGAAAAGTAAATATACTTAAAATAACAGAGGGGAGATTCAGATTAGATATTATTAGGCCAGGTTGGATGAGGCTTTGAGGAACTTGATCCAGCGGAAAGTGTTTCTGTCCATGGATGGTCTTTGAGGTCCTTTCTGACCCAAATCATTCCATAATTCTATGATCTAAACCTGGAAGCACCTCAGAGGTTCTGCTGCTGGACATGGTGGGATAGACAAGTCAATAATGTACCAGAAGGTTTAATATTTATTACAATACAGTGGAAACTGCTGATAGTTTCTCACTCAAGCACAGACACTTTTAGACAGTGTTGTCTAAAAATAAGAGTTGTTTGTGGTTTGCTTATTTATAAATTGTTAGAAAACTCTTGATACAGTACAAGAAAGACCACTTTACCTTGTTTTGAGTTGTAACTTCTGATGTAACTGCATCGACACACTCTTAGGTAATTTAATGATTCTTCTGCTCTTCATTGTACCTCTGCCCTGAGAGCATTTCCCTCAGCCTTTACCATCTGATTTATGTGTGCCCTGGAATTGAAAAGGACCAACCATGTTCTGGGGTGTATCAAGCACGGCATTGGCAGCCAGCTGAGGGAGGGGACTGTCCTGCTCTGCTCCACACTGGTGTGGCACCACCTTGAGTAACTGGGTGCAATCTTGTGTGCCACAGCATAAAAGGGTGGAAAGCTCCTGGAGAGTGTTCAGAGGAGGCCACAAAGCTGGTGAAGTGTCTAGAGGGGAATTAGTATGAAGAGAAGCTGAAGTAATTTTGTCTGCTCAGCCTCGAGGAGACTGAGGGGAGGGACGTCATAGTGGTCTGCAGCTTCCTCAAAAGGGAAGGAAGAGGAACAGGAGCTGAGCTCTTCTCTCTGGCAACCAATAACAGGACACAAGGGAATGGTAGGAAGCTGAGTCAGGGGAGGGTTAAGTTGGACATTAGGAAAAGGTTCTTCCCCCAGAGAGTGATGGAGCACTGGAACAGCTCCACAGGGAAGCAGTCATGGTGCCAAACTAGACAATATTCCAGAATCATTTGGCCAACGCCCTCAGACACAGGATGTGAGTGTTGGGGTTGTCCTGTGCAGCGACAGGATTGGGACTCCATGATCCTTATGGGTACCTTCCAACATAGGACAATCTATGATTCTATTCTATGATTTTATAATCTCCTAACTACACAAGATTGATTGGTGTCCTGTTACTGAAGTGACACATAACAATTTGATCTCTGCATTCTTGCAGCGTTTGGAAATCTTGCGTCTTGAGTGCTGTGCTTAGGATAGCGTGCATCTTATGGAGGTGGCAGCACCTCCTCTGACTCTTCTCTACACAAAGGAATGTGCTTGTGTGGTTTTTATCTTACTCCCTGGAGTAATGTTGGAGAGCAATGGCCAGCTCAGTTGGCAGAGAGGAGAATGTTGTTCTGATGAGGTGGAAGAAGATCCGCTATGTCTGAGGTTTTGGCACTGTTCCTGGTAGATGGTGAGACTGCACTCCTGCTTGTTTGCTGTGTTTGTGCTCTTCATTCTGAAATGTATCTCAGTGCATATGACCAGAGTAGGTCCTGCGAGCCTTTAAGTAAACCTCAAGAGGTACGGTGGTTCTATGCTAATTTACATTTCTGCTGTATACAGTTGCACAGGATTTCAACTTTAGTTTATGTCCATGTTTTACATATAAATTTCTATGTATCTTCAAATATTGTTCTGTAGTGATGGGACAAAAATGTAATTTATGCTTGGGGCTTTTCTTGTGTGTGTTAACAATTTACTGAGAAACATTTCTTAATTTCTTATATTTGCCAGCCATATCTATGACGCCTCTGGGGGTTTCCTATATTGAATCTCTGTATCTAATTTAGATTGGATATTGAGAAGAATTTCTTTACCTAAAGAGTGGTGAAGCACTGAAAGAGGCTTCACAGAGGAGTGGTGAAGCCTCCATTCCTCGAGGCTTCAAAAATTATATACATGTGGCACTTTGGGACCTGGTTTAGCAGGCTTGATGGGGTTGGGGTGATGTTTGGTCTGGATGAGCTTAGGCATCTCTTCCAATCTTAATGAGTTCATGATTCTATTTCTTCTTCTATAAAAATGTGTAAGCAGTATTTAATCCATGCCTCTTATGTTTTTTCTGTTTCAGGTTCACAGATTAAGACATTTACATCATTGAGGTTCTTGACTGAGCCTTCAGATGCTGTTACCATGCGTGGAAGCAACGTGCTGCTCAACTGCGTAGCAGAATCAGATCAAGGAACCCCAATTATTAAATGGAAGAAAGACGCAGTCTTCTTAAACCTGGCAGTAGATGAAAGGAGGCAACAGCTGGCCAACGGATCACTCTTGATACAAAACATAGTCCACTCCAGGCACCACAAGCCAGATGAAGGTCTCTACCAGTGTGAAGCATCTCTAGAAGGCATTGGAGCTATCATCAGTCGAGCAGCTAAGGTCATGGTAGCAGGTAATCAGGAACATTTCTACTTTTTGGATTGCTGGAAATACTGTTTGTGAGAAGCTGCTTATTTAAAAAAGAATAGGAGCAAAAAATCTAGTGTGAATTTGCTTTATTCCCCTTTTCAAAAGAAGTAAAGCTCGATATGACACTTCTGCGACAGTAATTTATTTCTGACAAGGTATTATTCTTGTTTAAATATGTCTAATCACCTCTTTGTTGCCGTGAGTTATTTGCTGCATATTTATTGTCTTCAAAAGAGAAGAAACCTCTGTAGTTGGAAATTAACAGCTTTTCTGATAAATTGAAGATCGCAAAAAAAATTGCCAAACTTCTGTAGGGCGGTGAATGTACAAATTTTTATGGTTTAGAAACTTTTTCATAGGCAAGAAAGAACTCATTATGCATCTTACTGGAATTGGCAGCCTCTTTGTATTTCCTTTAACACATTTGTCTGGGTACACGGCAGAAGTTCTCAGACGCCTGGTAACAAACACTTATGGCTCCTCATTGACTTAACAAATACCTTTGTAAAAGAGGCTTGCCTGACGTTGTAAAGGGCTCTTTTACCTCTTCATCAGTTTGTAGAAGGATGTAGTGAGTCCTCAATCTTCTAATTATTGGAGGAAAAAATTGTTTGGAAAGCCTTCAAATAACAGCTATAAAGGAACCCAAAATCACTTAGTAATTGACACCAAGAAAATATTCTCATAGTATACCTCTTGAGAAACTGGCTGCCATTGGCCTGGACAGGCACACTCTCAGCTGGGTAAAAAAATTGTCTGGATGGTCAGACCCAAAGAGTGGTAGTAAATGAAGTTCAATCCAGTTGGATTCTGGTCATGAGTGGTGCTCCCCGGAGCTCAGTGCTGAGTCCAGTACTTTTCATTATATTTATCCATGATCTGGATGAAGGGTGGCCACAAGCTTCACCAGGGGAGGTTCAGATTAGACATCAGGAAAGATTTATTCACTGAAACAGTTATCAGACACTGGAAGAGGCTGCCCAGGACAGTGGTGGAGTCACCATCCCTGGAGCGATTTAAAAGACAGGTGCTGAGGGATATAGTTTGGTAGTGGACAAGTACAGTTGGAGTTGATGATCACAAAGGTCTTTGTCAAGCAAACTATTCTATGATTCTCTGATTCTAATGTGCTAGTGTTCAGAATAATTCTCTTTATGACTGTTTTTTTAAGAATTTCACCAGTTCTAAGGGGATGATTTTTGTTTCTGCTCTTTGTATGGGTGAAGCTCCTGTAACTTGCTGGTCACTCTGACTTACACTTACTAAAGAGTGCCCTGGTTTCCTTGTCTTGTTGAGCAGCCATCCACAGGTGCAAACTTAGTAACCTTGGGAAAAGAGGATAAAATAGTCTTTTATGTGGGGGAGAGGACTGGCACTTATGGTCTTTAGAGCACAGATGAGCTATGATTTTGTAGAGGTACATTAATTATGTGAAGGAACAGTTGTGTCTCCATTATGGAGGAGTTAAAAGGCAGACTGTGTTGAAGTTCTCAGTCTTACCTGGCTGCATGCACACAGCCCATCAGAGAGATGATTTTTTCTCCAGGTCTCCATCCATCCACCCTAGGCACCGCGTAGTCTTGCTGTCTTTCTACGTTTTTGCAGAATCGTAGATTGTTCTTAGTTGGAAGGGACTTTAAAGCCCATCCGGTTCCAATTCCCCTGCTATGGGCAATGATACCTTCCACTGGAAAACATTTCTTCCTGAGATCTCATCTCAATCTCCCCTCTTTCAGCTTAAAACCATTCCTCTTTGTCCTTTCCCTGCACTACCTGATCAAGACTTGCTCCCTGTAGCCTCTTTCAGTACTGGGAGGCTGCTCTAAGGTCAAGAAAATGGTCATTCTCTTATCAAGTCACCCTTGGAGGGATCCTGCAGAGCTGTGTGTTGCCAAATAGGGCTTTTTGCGAGCTGAAGTTGTACTTGCCTTTGATTGGGGTTGTTGGCAACTATTAACTAATAAAATTACTCCATTCATGCTTTTTAAGTGAATGCACATATATCAGTGTTCCGTGTGTTGTGCCCAGCTCTGTAATTTCCATAGGAAGAACTGTGCATGCTTTGCATGACAGGTCCTGATCTCAAATCCCTGCTGTGACAACAGCAAGTTTGACTTTGGGAGATGGGAACTTGCTCTGTTCAAGAACAGCTTGGCTGGAACTGAAAGAGCTGATAAAGAGTTCTTAACTGGAAAGGCGTTGAAAAAGGCAAGAGGCAGTGAACAGAAGGCGAAGTACTCGAAATTTGTTTAAACATAATTATTTTTCTCATAAGGGTGATAGCACAGTGACATGGGTTACCTAGGCATGCTGCAGAGTCTCTGACTTGAAGACATTCAGGACCCGGTTGGACACAAACAAGCACAACCTCCTGGTAGTTGCTCCTTCTTTCTGCAAGGCACAAACTTGTAACATCTCTGTAGGGGCCTTCTGACCTTGCTGATTCTTATTTTGATTTGCTTTTCCAATTATGTGTTCATATTATAAGGCAGAATATAGGATCATGGAATGGTTTGGGACCTTAAAGCTCATCCAGTTCCAACACCCTGCCATGGATATGGACACCTCCCACTGGATCAGGTTCCTCAAAACCTCATTCAACCTGGCTCTGAACACCTCCAGGGATGGGGCATCCATGGCTTCTCTGGACAATCTGTGCCAGTGCTCTCCCACCCTCACAAGAAAATATTTCTCCTTAATAGTTCATCCCTATGTCCCCTCCTCCAGCTTAAATATTAGGTACTTAATATACGGTACTGAAAATCAGCAACAAGTTCTTCAAGTAGAAGTTGTATTTTGCTCTCTGAAGGACGTGTATTCCTGAGTGGGCGGAATTTTTGTGGGTTGTTGTTTTTTTGAGGGAGTCACTGTGGAACGTTGGCAGAACATCATTGACTTAAGGCACTGGCAGATGGAAACACGACAGAGTAAGAGAAAGAGGGCAAGAGGAGAAGTGAAGGTCTCGCACTCCAGTATGTTGTGTTAATCATTGCTTGGCAAAGCAAATAAACTTACTACATTCAGAAAAAAACCTTCCCTTTACAGATATCAGGATAGGGATATGATAGAGCTGTGTTTAATATTGTAACACTTGGGAACTGAATTTTTCTGATCCATTGTATGATCCGTTGTATCCTCCTAAACAAAGTTGGATAACTCATTCAGCTAGATCAACACATAATGCAACAGGTGAGCAATTGGCTGATGAGATTGGTCTCAAAGGGTCACAGTGAATGGGGTTGTATCGGACTGGCAACCAGTTACTAGTGAGGTTGCACTGGGATCCATTTCAGGGCCAGTGCTCTTTAATGTCTTCAAAAATGGCCTGAATACAGGACTTGAAGGTTTACTAACCAAGTTTGCGATGGCACAGAATTAGGGGGAGTTGGTGACACTCTTAAGTGCAAGGAGGCCTTGCACATGGATCTGGGAACATTGGAGAGGTGGGAAGTCACCAACCGCATGAAGTTTAACAAGGGCAAGTGCTGGGTTTTGCCCCTGGGACACGGCAGCCCTGGGCGTCCACACAGGTGGGGAAATGAGAGGCTGGAGAGCAGCCTTGCAGAAGGGATCTAGGCTGACCTCAATTTCAAGAGAATGACCTGGCAGTGCCCTGGCAGCCAAGAGGGCCAACTGTGTCCTGGGGTGCATTCAGCACGGCATTTTCAGGTGGGTGAGGGAGATGATTGCCTCACCTACTCTGCACCGGTACGGCCCCATCTTGAGCACTGGAGGCAGTTTGGGCAGCACAGGATAAAAAGGATCTGAAGCTACTGCAGAGTGTCCAGAGGAGGACACAAACTTGAAGAAGGTTTTGGAGGGGAAGCCATATGAGTAGCAGCTGAAGTCACTTGGTCTCTTCAGCCTGGAGAAGCGGAAACTTCTCCGCTTACCGCAGCCTACAACTTCTTCACAAGGAGAGGAGGAGGAGCAGGTGCTGATTTTTTTGTCTGGTGACCAATGACAGGACCTGAAGGAAAGGCAGGAAAATGTGCCAGGGGAGAGTTAGGTTGGACATTAGGAAAATGTTCTTTCTCCATAGGGTGATGTAGCACTGGAACAGCTCCACAGGGAAGCAGTCACATCGTGACAATATTCCAGAAACATTTGGCCAATGCCCTCAGACACACAGTGTGAATGTTGGAGTTGCCCTGTGCAGGGACTGGAGCTGGACTCAATGATCCTTGTGGGTCTCATCCAACTCAGGACATTCTATGATTCTATGATGTACAAGGTGTCATCGCTAAATAGACTTTTTCTGGATGCTCTTATCGAAAGGAGATGATGATGGGAGATATGATTGCACTGTCCTGCTGAGTGGAAAACCATGTTCATTTCAATGGCACATATCCTCACTCCTCTCAGTCTCCCATTTCTGTGCAAGATTTCATTCCTACAATGTTTTAAAGGCAGTATCATGAGCTTTAGTACTCCAGGCAGGTTTTAGGAAGAGATTCACCACATTACGATCAGGTCTTGGTATTGTCATTTTAAACTATAGGTCTGTTCACAGCATTTTAAGTACTTACACTGTTGTTTGGCAACACAAAATACATCAATGTTTATATCTTCGGAGGTTAAAATTGCCAGACCAGGGGCATGCATAAGGAACATATATCTTTCCCACACTAAAGACTCTGAATGTGATTTCACCATGCTTTTTAAAGCATTAGCAGTCAATAAAGCAGTCATGGCTAAAAGGTAACAGTGAACTCCACGTAGAACAGACTGCTCAGGGGTACTGAAAGTATATTGCCCTTTTAAAACCTTTCCCCTTATACTTTCATGTCTTAAAGTACTTTCAATAAAGAAACTGTAGCAAATGAAAACTGGTTTTAATCAGTCAGGAATTTTATGCATGGAGCCTGCCATGTCCCGGAAAACACAGCGTTTCTCAGAACTTCTCAAGGATCCTTATGGCCTCTATGTGTTCCAGCTGTAGAAGTGTTCCAGGATGAAATGGAAATGAGAGCACTGGAAAGAAATTCAGAGCTGCTTCCTTATCCAGCATTTTTTAAAAACCTCCCAGTTTAACAAACCTCTGATTATTTCTATTTCTAGTAACTGGTGGGATTTCAGATAGAAACCATGCTACCTTATCTTACATCTCTATTTATAGACTTGGAGATCAATCCTTCAAAGGTTCTGGCTTTACTGTTAATCTGAAACATTGGTCTTTCAGAAGCCAATAGAAAGTGAAATCCAAGCATACTCAGTAGGGAAATTGCCACACTTCAACATAGAATCATAGAATGGTTTGAGTCAGAAGGGACCTTAAAGCTCATCAGGTTCCAACACCCCTGCAACAAGCAGTGATACTTTCGCTGGATCAGGGTGCTCAAAGACACATCCAACCCGGCCTTGAACACCTCCAGGAATGGGGCATCCATGGCTTCTCTGGACTTCTCTATAAAAAAGACAACCCGAGCCAAACAACCAAACAACGGAGAAGTTATATCACAGTTACTGGTCTAAATGGCTCTATGTCTTGGATTTGGTAATCACCAGTAACAGATACCTAGAGATTACAGGGACAGTGTATATCCACATTGTTCACCTGAACACTTTTGTCAGTCACCAGTGTGGGCTGTGTGTTAATATATTAAGAGCAGACTGGAAGGACAACTTATTGTGGCCTACAGCTTCTTCACAAGGGAAGGAGGAGGAGCAGGTGTTGATCTCTTCTGAGTGGTGACCCAGGGGAATGGCAGGAAGGTGTGCCAGGGGAGGCTTAGGTTGCGCATTAGGAAAAGTTTCTTCCCCCAGAGGGTGGTGGAGCACTGGAACAGCTCCACAGGGAAGCAGTCACAGCCCCAAGCCTGACAATATTCCAGAAGCATTTGGCAAATGCCCTCAGACACAGGGTGTGAATGTTGGGGTTGTCCTGTGCAGAGACAGGAGTTGGAGTATCAACATGCCCACTAAACTGTGTTCTGAAGCACGACAACTACACAGTTTTTTAATCCCTCCAGGGATGGTGACTCCACCACTGCCCTGGGAAGCGTCTTCCAATGCTTCACCACTCTTTCAGTAAAAAAATTTTTCTTAATATCCAATCTCAACCTGCCCTGGCACAAATTGAGGCCATTTACTCTCATAAGACTCTCAGTCAAGCAGCAATTATTTCTTCAAGAGCTTAAAATGATTTAAAAATATCTGTATATGATGTTAGTGTGTTCCTCAGCTTTGAATCTGAGACTGTTGCTCATGCCATGGTGTTTTATCAGGTTGCTTCATCAGCATTAGAAGAATGAAGAAAAGAAAAATAGGAAGTATTTTATAACACTGTAAAGCATTAATCCAAATTTTGCTGTGTTCTTGTTAAGACAAAGCACTGACAGTTTCCAAAGAGGTGAGGTGAGGTAATCAGACTTAAGACTACAGCCTTATATTCATTGTGGTTGCACCTTGCATTCTGTTGCTGTGTCTGTAACAGTACTGCCAGACTTAAAGTAACAGAAGACCCATTTCTAGGACAGCTGATGAGCCCAAGGTTGAAATCCTGCAGATGTGAAGAGATTTTAATCACTTCTAAGAAAACAATGAACATGTAACGCTCAATTATTTTTAGGATATTACAAATCTCATGATAATTATAAAAGATCTGTGCATCCAGAATGGCTAAGAAAGTATCATAGAATCATAGAATCATGGAACAGTTTAGACTGGAAGAGACCTGAACACCCATCCAGTTCATATGCCCCTGATATGGACAGGGACACTTTCATTGGATCAGGTTACTCAAAACCCCATTAAACCTGGTCTTAAACACCTCCAGGGATGGGCAGCCACAACTTATCTGGTGCCACGGCTGCACCACCCTCACAGGAAAACATTTCTTCCAGATATCTCATCTCAATCTACCCTCTTTTAGCTCCAAACCATGCCTCCTCATCCTATTCCCACGTTCCCTGATCAAGTTTCCTACGCTCTTGTCCTATAAGACACTGTTGTTGGAAAAGTACATATAATCTGGAAAACAAATTAAGGCATGAAAATGGTAAGATATTCGTGAACATGATGCTTATGTTCGTTTAATCAAGTTTTATTAAGTCCAGAACAAGTAAGAATGAGGCTTCTGAGCAATAAGTTCAATAGGTTTTCCACCTATTTGGTTTTAATTCAAGAAAACAGGAAGGGGGCCCACAAAAAAGCTGGGCAAGGACTTTTTACAAGGGCATGTAGTGATAGAATGAGGAGGAACGTCTTTAAATTGGAAGGGGGAAGGTTTCATTTAGACTTTAGCAGGAAATTCTTCACCATGAGGGTGGTGAGACCATGGCACATGTTGCCCAGGGGAGTGGCAGCTGACCCATCCCCGGAGGTGTTCAAGGTCAGGTTGGATGGGGCCTTGAGCATCCTGGTCTAGTGGGAGGTGTCCCTCTACATGGCAGGGAGCTGGAACAGGGAGCTGGTTGATATTTAATCTCCCTTCCAAACCCAGTCCGTTCTGTGACTTTATGTAAGTTTGATACGTCTATTCTTCATGGTCATATGTAGAAGAATTAAGTTCTTATATGTATGCTGGACATCAGAGGATTTTTCAGGATACTGAAACAAAGCCAGTTTAAATAAGGCAGTGGATTTCTCCACTGCCATTATGAGTTCTGTACATAAGGGCAGGTGCTGTGCTTCCAGGTTTTGGTGCCCATCACAGAGGGCCTGATCCTCCCCGCATGGACAAGGTTTTGCTAGAGGCCCTGCTAAAAACTTTTTCCCCACCTTTTTTATAACCCCCTTTTAAAAATATTGAAAAGCCACAGTAAGGTCTCCTCAGACTCTTCTCCAAGCTGAATGACACCATTTTTCTCAGTCTGTCTTAATAGGGGAGGCATCTATAAGGCATTAAATGTCAACGTCTGAAGAAGAGCAAGCCTTCCTTTTTTTCTTTAGTGACTTTTGGGTTTAAATCTGTTCTTTATTTATTTTCCCAGTTGCATAGCTGGAATAAGTATTGATTCTGACAACATCATTTCTGATTCAGCAGAAGTCTTTTTAGCAGTAGGTTGACAAATGCACCTGAAGCACTCATATACCACACTGAGAAAGGTTAATAGGAAACTCTCTCAAAGGAAGTTGCAGCGAGGTGGTTGTTGGTCTCTTCTCCCAAGTAACAAGTGATAAAATGAGAGGGAATGGCCTCAAGTTACACCACAGGAGGTTCAAATTACATGTCAGGAAAAATCTCTTCACTGGAAGGGTTCTAAGACACTGGAAGAGGCTGTCCAGGACACTGGTGGAGTCACAATCCCTGGAAGGATTTAAAAGACAGGTCAATAAGCTGCTGAGGGGTCTGATTTGGTAGTGGACAGGTACGGCTGGACTGGATGATCTCAAGTTCTTTATGAACTAAACAATTCAACCTCTGCAAATTCAGATGTGCGTATTGATACTTCCAGAAAACCAAAGAGATCCCAAAGAAGAGAAATTTTAAGCCATCATATTTAAATGGAGAAAAGCTTTCTTGAAAGATGAGAGCCCTTGGAAACAGATTATTTAACTGGAAGCAAGGAAGGATGGAGGCATTAACAGTGGTTTGAATTCCACATCCCTGCTCAGACCCAGCTGTAGCACAGCCTGCCCTGCCAGCTGGAAGCAAAGATCAGCCTCAGGCAGGGGATTCATTCATCACAGCAAAGGAAAATTCTCCTACATAAAAACTACCTTAGAGAGACTGAACTTGCAGCTGACACTACTGGGAAAGAAATGCAGGGAGGTCTGTCTTTGCTCCAATGACTGCCACTGGGTGATGGGCTGATGAAGAAGAAGAGGACTTACTGAAAAGAGCAGCAAAGAGTAAGGAAGTTCTCAACAAATCTCAGATGAACAAGAGGGCCTTGGAAGGTGTGAGTCACAAAGGCTTTTTGTTATTAAAATTGCTGCATTACAAGCATAGAATCATTTTGTTGGAAAAGATCTTTGAGATCATCAGGTCCAACTGTAGCTGTCCACTAATAAACCAGATCCTTGAGCACCTCATCTACCCATCTTTTAAACACCTCCAGGGATTTTGACTCAGCCACCTCCCTGGGAACCTCTGCCAGTGCCTGAGAACACTTTCAGTGAAGAAATTTTTCCTGACATCTAATCTGAACCTGCCTTGGTGCAACTTGAATCCTTTCCTCTCATCCTACCGCTTGTTACTTGCAAGAAGAGACCCAACATCCACCTTGCTACGACCTCCTTTCAGGAAGTTGTAGTCAGTGATACAGTGATACAGTCTCTCCTCAGCCTCCTCTTCTCCAGGCTGAACAACACCAGTTCCCTCAGCCGCTCCTCATAAGACTTGTTCTCTCAGTTCCTTCAATAGCTTTGTTGCCCTTCTCTGAAAGTGGTCCAGCACCTCAATGTCCTCCTTGTAGTGAGGGGCCCAAGACTGAAACCAAGATTCGAGGTGTGGCCTCACTAATGCCAAGACCAGGGGCACAATCCCTGCCCTGGTCCTGCTGGCCACACTGTTTCTGATCCAAGCCAAGATGCCCTTGGCTTTCTTGGCCACTTGGACCACTGTTGGCTAATGTTCAGCCGCTGTCAACCAACACCCCCAGGTCCTTCTCTGTCAGGCAGTTTTTCAGCTGCTCTTCCTCAAGCCTGTAATGCTGCACAGGGTTGTTCTCTCCCAAGTGAAGGACCCAGTTATTTATGACCAGTTCAGTCACAGCATTCCTAGACCGTAAACAACTTTAAAGGTACTTTTGTAAGAGGAGAAAAAAATACAAACAAAACCCAAAAATTAATTTACACCCCAAAATAAATCAAAATTCAGACATCTGTTTCCAGGCTTAGACAATTATACCCCTGCCACAGCTTTGTCCTTCACAACAGAGGATAAAGTGATGACACTAGGAAAACTGAGGTTCCATTTCCAGAAAAAAGTCCTCCTTACAGATCAGCCTGACACAGTCCCAAGGGAGATGTAGCAGTCTGATCTTGTAAAAGCAAAGCAGACAGATAATCAACGATTGTGATATGCAAATGACCCTTTCCTGGAAGGTAAATTGGCCACATGATCCACAAACTGAAAGCCACCTCTAGCACCTATGATCTATGACACCCCATTATTTTAATTCACTGGAACTGCCTGCCCTCCCTAACCAAGGCTTCTCCTTTTTCAATCCAATCTCCTTTGTTCAGTGTAAGTAAATCTCTGCCAGGCACTAAAAAGAAAGCAAAACCTTTTTCCTAAATTAAATTTGCTAATTAAAGCCATGTTTCTATGCACCATAAGGACAGGAAGAGCGGGAATTGTGGTGACGTGCGTTCCTGCTGAGCTTTTCTCAACAGCCCCAATACCATACAAGAAGACAGTGCAAAAGAGATGGCATTTCTGTAGTCACTTCACACCCAAATACAATTAAAGAATCATAGAATCTTAGAAAGGTTTGGGATAGAAGAGACCTTAAAAGTCAGCCAATTCCAACCCCCCTGCCATGGACAGCGACACTTCCTGCTAGACCAGGCTGCTAAAAGCCCATCAACCTGGTCTTGAACACTTCCAGGGACTGGCAACCACATCTTCCTTGGGCAATCTCTGCCAGGGCCTCACCACCCTCATCGTGAAGAATTTTTTCCTAATGTCTAAATGAAATCTTCCCCCTTCCAATTTAAAGTCATTCCTCCTCATTCGGTCACTCCAAGCCCTTGTAAAAAGTCCCTCTCCAGCTTTTCTGGAGCTCCCTTCAGGTACTGGAAGGCCATCGTAAGGTCTCCCATGAGTGTTTTCTTCTCCAGGCTGAACAAGCCCAGCTCTCTCAGCCTGTCCTAATAGCAGAGGTGCTCCAGCCCTCGGATCACCTTTGCAGCCTCCTATGGACTTGCTCCAGAATGGTTTGGGTTGGAACGAGCCATAAAGGTCAAATGGTCCAATCCCTCTGCAGTGAGCAGGGACATCTTCAGCTGCATCAGGTCTGTCAAATAAAAGGAGTATTGTACAGAAACGCAGGTCACAAATGTATTGTTACTCTGGAATGCAAATTTTGGCGTTGTCTTATGCAGCAAAAGGAGTTGAACTCAGTGGTCCTTGTTGGTCCCTTCCAACTCAGGTAATTCTGTGATTCTGTGTCACTCCTAGAAGTTGATAAACTCATGAAAATTATGAAAGAATCAGTGTGTTGACACCAATTTCATTATTTTAGTTACTGTTTTTCCAATTTCCATTTGTACAAGGAAAATAATTTCTGGCTTGCTGATGTCCACTTAGAAAAAAAATGGAAGAGTTCTGTTTTCATCCTAGTTATTTTGGTGTCAGAAATACCATTGGAAATATGAAAATGCAGGATTGCAAAAAGACAGGCAATCCCCTTGCAGGGCTGCTGCCATCAGCACTTTACTGTCAGTCACTGCTTGTTCTGCTGAAGCTTGTAGAATAACAGCCAACAGGAACAGAGGTGTGTCCACACCAAGAGACACCAAGCATGGTGAACAGGTGCACTGAAGAAGGGCCTCAGTCTTGAAAGAGGCCACATATGAAGTAGAATTAAAAAAACCCTTGCTTCTGTCTAAATGTCACCAAAAGCTCCTTATACCAATTCTGTAGTAAGAAGCAGACATTCCTTTATTAACAGCACTGGATGCACAAGGGAATCATTCCAAGCCATTTGTGCATACTGAACCACTCAGCCAATCCCTCTTTTATTACAAGAAAATATGTACATTCATTAGAATTCCCAGAATAATCATACATATTAATTACTTTTCCCAGAACGAATTATGCAATTTCTCCTCCCCCTTGCACACACTCAGTTATTTGAGGTGGTGGGTCCTCAAGGGTTTTGGGTATCTCGAGCAATCCTTGACGTAGCCCTGTGGAGAAGGACTTGGGGATGCTGGTTGATGAGAAGATCAACACAAACTGGCGATGTGCACTCACAGCCCAGAAGGCCAACCGTGTCCTGGGCTGCATCAAAAGAAATGTTGCTAGCAGGTCAATGAAGGTGATTCTCTCCCTCTACTTAGCTCTGGTGAGTCCCCACCTGGAGTATTGTGTCCAGTTCTGGAACCCCCAACGTAAGAAAGATATTGAACTCATGGAAAGGGTCTAGAGGAGGCCGTAAAGATGATCCATGGGCTGGAGCAGCTCTGCTATGAGGACAGGCTGAGAGAGTCTTACAGAAGTCACTGAAGGACACGGGGTTGCTTAGTTTGGAGGGTGAGGAGAGACCTCATCGCTCTCTATAGCTCCCTGAAAGAAGGGCATTTTGAGGTGGATGTTGGTCTCTTGTCCTGTGTAACAAGTTATGGAACAAGAATAAACGGCCTCAAGTTGCGCCAGTGAAAATTTAGATTGGGTATTAGGAAAAATGTCTTTACTGAAAGAGTGGAGAAGCTGGCAAAGGATACGCAGGGCAGTGGTGGAGTCTCCATCCATGGAGGGGTTCAAAAACTGTTTAGCCATGGCACTTCAAGACATGGTTTATTGGGCACGGTGGTGTTGGTGTGACGGTTGGACTGGATAAGCTTGACAGTCTTTCTGACCTTAATGATTCTATAATTCTAAACATGGAAATTTAGCATTTGAAATAGTAACTTTGGCTCAGAGCACCTTCTACCCAGCACTGGGTTTCCGCTTAGAGGGGAGAAGAGAGGGAGGCAGAGCAGAGCTTTGATGGTTATGAGTCCAGAAGCACATCTTGCACTGGAGTGACAGAATAGGAGCCAATGCCTGGGCATGGCTCCACCCCCTGCCTTAAGGGATCCCAGAGGGCTTTCAGCTGGGAATGCAGATGAAGAGATACATTTTTATTTTTGTGTTAAATATACAATTAATTATTCCTCCTCCTGACAGAAAGCATACCCAAGAGCAACACGCTTGGATACACATCAAGAGATGTGTGACGGGAAAGGGTCCTTGGGAGCCTGCTGCTCCCAAGTCACTCACTACAGTAATTTTAAAGTCAACTACAGAAGTAAAATTAAAGGCTGATTAAAGTGTTTCTGCTAATTATTGTGTTGGTGTTCAGGCAAGGTGGAATATTAGTAAAGACACTTATCTTCAGACATGGCCTACTTCTTTTCTCACTGTTTTAAAACCGATAGAACACGATGGTGGAGCTATTCCCAGTTCCCACTGGCATGGGAAGGAGGGAAGGGGTGACTAAAACTGGTCAATCTGTTTATTGGAAACGTTCAGTGAGTGTAGTCATGACGCTTTGCAACATGGTTTAGTAGACATGGTGCTGTTGGATTGACGGTTGGACTGAGTGATATTAGAGGCCTTTTCCAATCTTAATGATTCCATGATTCTCTACACGTTCAGAACGAAGAATTTGTTATTTAAGTGATGGGGCAAAAACTGGCTCTCACGTTTCTCTTGGCACTGAAAGACAGTAGATGCACAGCATTCAAATCTGCTAGTTCTCGTCATAACGACTTGGTGCTTAGTGGTTACCATAATTACAAGTAACAGTCAATCACCCAAAGAAGCCTTAATTTCCTCTGTAGTGTATAGTCAAAACCAAAGTGTTCCAATATTCAGTTGTCAATTAAGGACTGAAGCAATACAGGAGGGAGTCACAGAGTCATAGAAATGTTTATTTGGAAAAGACTTTTGAGATCATTGAGTCCAACCACACCTGTCCACTACTAAACCAGATCCTTGAGCACCTAATTCAGCTATTTTTTAAATACCTCTGGGTATCTACCTCTACCACTGTCCTGGGCAGCCTCTGCCACTGCCTGAGAACCGTTTCGGTCAAGAAATTTTTCCTGAAGTCTAATCTGAACCTCCCCTGGTGCAACTTAAGGACATTTCCTCTGGTTTTATCACTTGTTTCTTGAGAAACAAGACCAACATCCATCTTACCACAACCTCCTTTCAGGTAGTTGTAGACAGTGAGAATGTCTCCCCTCAGCCTCCTTTTCTCCAGGCTAAGCAACCCCACATCTCTCAGCTGCCCCTCATAAGATTTTTTCTCCAGCCTTTTTCCACTTCCATTCCCTTCTCTGGATGCGCTCCACCTGTCAATGTCTTTCTTGTAGCAAGGGGTCCAAAACTGAACACAGGATGCAACCTGCAGCCTCACCAGCAGAGAGTACAAGGCCACAATCACTTCCCTAATACTGCAGGCCCCACTATGGCTGAACCAAACTAGGATGATGTGGCCACCTGGATCATTGCTGGCTCATGTTCAGCCACTGTCAACTAACACCTCCAGGTCCTTCTCTGCCAGGCAGCTTTCCAGCTATTCTTACCCGGGTCTGTAATGCAACCTGGGGTTGTTGTGTCCCAAGTGCAGGACCTGACTCATGGTCTTGTTAAACCTCATCCTGTTGGTCTGAGCCCATCAATCCAACCTGTTCTGATCCCTCTGTAGAATCTCTCTTCCTTCAAGCAGACCAACGCTTCCACCTACCTTAGTGTCATCCTCAAACTTAGTGAGGATATACTCAAGCCCTTCATCTAGATCAAGTTCAAGTGACCTAGAGGAACCACATGAGTTCCACAAGACCTAAGTCGGGTCAATACGTAGAGGAGTCAGTGATATAACTCAGATCCTTTTCCATAAGAGTGGTCAGACTGAATGGAAACCCTTCACGTAGCTTTACTCCTTACCACAGTCAAAGCACTAATGTTGAAAAAGAACAAAATGAAATCAGTGATCGAATCAAAAGACAACAAACTTACTAGATATGCTGGACATGTTGTTGGTTCCTTACCTCCCTGCACCCTCAGTTCCATCAGGGAAAGTAGGTGTATTTTCTGCATAATACGGTGAAAAAAACTGGGAGTAAAACAGAGAAGTGACACAATGGGCAACAGTTTAAGCTGAAAGAAGGGAGACTCAGATGAGCTATTTGGAATAAATATTTTCCTGTGAGGGTGAAGGTACTGACACTGGTTGCCAAGAGAAATGGCATGTAAATAGTCCAATATTTACCCAATTTCTTGGTATTTCTCTCATATTCAAGATCTGGTTTTAAATACAAATATGCTAACGAGCTGTAATGGCATTACAGTGCCTGTGTTTGTGCACATGGATCTTACCAAAACAACAAAGGAACATTAAGCAGCAATAGCACAAAATGAGCACTTGGGAATTGTCTATTCCATTAAGCAAAAAAAATATTAAGCCCGATAGGTCATCAAGTGATGTAAAAAGTGGTCCCAGAGATTTATATTATTATGGCAGGTAGCAAAGAAAAAAGGGGAAATAATCTAAATGAATAAAGCTAGCTACTTAAGAATCAGAGAATCATAGAATGGTTTGGATTGGAAGGGACCTTAAAGACCATCCAGTTCCAACTCCCCTGCCATGAACAGGGACACCATCCACTGGATCAGGGTGCTCAAAGCCCCATCCAACCTGACCCTGAACACCTTCAGGGATGGGGCAGCCACATCTGACACAACTTCCCTGGGCAACCTGCTACAGTACCTCAGCACCCTCCCTCATCACACAGAATTTCTTCCTAAATCTTCCCCCTTCAAATTTAATATCATGTCCAATTTAAACCCATACTTCTTAAACACTGAACTTAACCAATTCCTAACAGAGTCCTAAGTGCTCTTTACACACAGCGTGTGCTGAATGTATTCATACAAAATGCAAATGTAAAAACAAAACACATATTGGAGAAAAACCTGTTAGTGAAAAATTCATAAACATCCACATGTTTTCCTGAAGTGTCAAGCGGTGATACTTGTAATCTAAGAATTCATCACAGCATCATCGAATCACAAAATGATTTGAATTGGAAGGGACCATGAAGTTCATCTAATCAACCTCCCTGCAGTGAGCAGGGACACATTCACTGGATCAGGTTGCTCAGAACCCCATCCACCCTGACCTTGAATGTTTCCAGGGATGGGATCCACCACTTCTCCGGGCAACCTGTGCCACTGTTTCAGGAAAACATTTCTTCCTAGTATTTTGTATAAACCTTTCCTCTTTTAGTTTAAAACCATCACCACTTGTCCTATTGCTACTGGCTCTGCTAAAAACCTTGTCCTCATCTTTATCATAAGCCCCATTTAAATATTGAAAGTTTTCAAAGCAGGACCAGGGAACTGATTGTGCCCTTGGCATTGATGAGGCCACAGCTCGAACACTTTTTTTTTCAGTTTTGGACCCCTCAGTACAAGAAAAACACTGAGGAGCAGGAGCGCGTCCAGAGAACGGCAACAGATCTGGTGAAGTGGCTGAAAAACCAGCCAGGGGTTGTTTAGCTTAGAAAAGAGGAGGCTGAGGGGAGACTTCATCACTGTCTACAACTGCTTGAAAGGAAGTTCTAGCAAAGTGGGTGTTGAAGTCTTCTTCCAAGTGACAGCTGAGAGGATAAAAGGAAATGGTCATAAGTTGCACCAGGGGAGGTTCAGACTAGACATCAGGAAAAAATTCTTCACTGAAAGGGTTCTCAGGCACTGACAGAGGCTCCCAGGGAGGTGGATGAGTCACCAACCCTGGAGGTGTTTAAAAGATGGGTAGATGAGGTGCTCAGGGATCTGGTTTAGTAGTGGACAGGTATGGTTGGACTCAGTGATCTCAAGATCTTTTCCAACAGAGCAATTCTATGATTCTGCTATTCAATAAGGTCTCATAGGAGTCTTCTCCAAGCTGAAAAACCCCAACTCTATCAGCTTGTCCTCACAGGGGTGGTGTGACAGGCCTTTGATCATTTTGGTGGCCTCCTTTGGATTCACTCCAAGAAGTTCATGTCTTTCCTCTGCTGAGAGGAACTGGACACAGGCCTCCAGCTGGGTTCTCACCAGAGAAGAGTAGAGGAGCAGAATCCCCTCCCTTACCCTACTGTCCACGTTTCTTTTGATGCAGCCCAAGATACCTTTGGCTTTCTGGGCTGCAAGCACACAGTGACAGGTCATGTTGAACTTCTCACCCAACAACACATCAAGAACTTCTCCTCAGAGCTGCCCTCTATCTGTTCATCCCCCAGCCTGTATCAATACAGAAGGTTGCCTTGACCTAGGTGTAGGACCTTGCAACTAGTGTTGTTGAACTTCTTGAGGTTCACACAAACCCAAGTTCCCAGCTTGTCCAGGTCCCTCTGGATGACATCCCGTCCTTCCAGGATGTCAACGTTATCACTCAGCTTGGCGTCATCCACAAACTTGCTGAAGGTGCACTCAGTCCCATCATCTGTGTCATTTATGAAGGTACTAAACAACACCAGTCCCAGAAAAGACCCCTTAGGGTTACCGCTCATCGCTGACCTCCATCTGGACATTGATCATTGACCACTACTCCAGCTATTATGTCTGTTCTGCAGAGTTATTAAGACCTCTTTTTATTTTTTTTAATTTAGCAACAAAATCAATTTTCAGAGCTCTAAAATGAGTTTGGAAGGGAAGTGGAGTTTATTTAAGTTTTGCTTACCTCTTTTATTACAGTTTATGAATTCACATAAAATAGTCTAAAACCTCCTGTGATAAGGAATCAAAAAAGGTAGCGAAAACGAAATATTAAGTATTTGTTGATTTCCGTTCTAAATCAAGTTAAACCTCCTTCAAATATTAAATTCCCAAAGTAATTTTCTTCCTTTATGAAAAAAACCAAAACAAAGTGACTATTCTAGGTCCAGGGAAAGATAAATATGCAACAGTTTAGACCACGTCTTCTTTTATTCATTCCAATACGGTATCTCCTAAATATTGGTATAGCAGGTTTCCTGTGTTTATCCCATGTTTTATTAAAACTGATATCACCTTGTGTCACCAAATAATTTCATATTATCATTAGTTCATTAAAATCCAAAAATACTGATATGCAATAATCTACACTTAATAATTTGGAAATAACACTAAGGTGAGTGACATGGTCAACAGGCTGGAGGACAGAGAAGTCATCCAGAGGACTTGAACAGGCACGAGAGATGGGGCTGTGTGAACCTCATGAAGTTCAAAACGGCCCAGGGTGAAGTCCTGCGCCTGGGTTGGGACAATGCTAAGCATAAATCTAGGCTAGGTAGAGAATGCATTGGGAGAAGCCCTGAGGAGAAGTGTTGTGGGTGCTGGTGAATGAGAAGCTCACGAGGAGTCAGCAACATGTGCCCACAGCACAGAAAGCCAAACTGTGTCTTGGGTTGCATCCAAAGCAGTGGGATCAGCAGGGCAAGAGAGGGGATTGTGCCCCTCTGCTCTGCTCTGGTGAGACCTCACTTGAAGTCCTGCATTCAGCTCTGGAGTCCTCAGCACAGGAAGGACATGGATCTGTTGGAGTGAGTCCAGAGGAGGCCACAGAGATGATCCAAAACTGGAGTTGAAAGAATTGGTCTTGTTCAGCCAGGAGAAGATAAGGTTCCAGGGAGATGTTAGGGGAGATTTCCAGTACTGAAAAGGGGCTACAGGAAAGCTGAGGAGAGGCTCTTGATCAGGGAGTGTAGAGACAAGATGAGAGGAAAGATTTTTGGCTGAAAGAGGGGAGATTGAGATGAAATCTTGCAAAGAAATAATTTTCTGTGAGGGTAGGGAGGCCCTGACACAGCTTGCCCAGAGAAGTCATGACAGCCACATCCCTGGAACTGTTCAAGACCAGGTTGGATGAGGCTTTGAGCTCCGTGATCCAGTGGGAGGTGTCTCTGCCCATGGCAGGGGTTTAGAACTGGATGGGCTTTCAAGGTCACTTCCAAACCAAGTCATTCTACGAAATAAGTGAAGGATATTTCTATATATGTTAATCATATATGTTACGAGGATGTTCTTGAAACTGTTCTTCCAGGTAATGTGCAACACAATTATTACACAAAGAGTTAAAATCTAGACATCTTGTGTGCATGTCTAATATTGATTAAACAGTCAGGAATTTTTTTCCTGAGAAAATCTTGAGTGTAAAGGCAGTAAAATTGAATAATATTATAGCTGTATTTATCTTATCAGATTATAGAAGAACAAGAGCAATTTCTCTGGAAATACTGTGGCTCCATTTGCTGCACTGTGTTATTTTTCTTAACCATGAGCATTTCAGAATAATTTGATACTTCCATTTAAATTTTGATGTCATGTATTTTTGGGATAGTTGGATATAATATCTGGAGTTCACAGTGAACCTGAACTTAAATTGCTCACCTTGCATATCCTGAACAGTAGGGATCTGGCTCTCAGAGTAGCATTTATAATGACAGATTGGATCTTAAGTGTCATTTACAGTGAATGGGGAGAATTAAATGCCAGAGAGAGAGATTTGTAGGAGCTGGTGTGCTGAATGCCAACGTCTGCTGAGGAGAAGTGTGTCTGCAGTCTCATCTCCATCCTTAATTAGGCTCCATTACTGGAAAACACTTTATATAAGGGCACGTAGTGACAGGATGAGGCAGAAAGGTATTAACTGGAAAAGGGAATATTTGAATTAGACGTTAGGAAGAAATTCTTCACAATAAGGGTGGGGAGACCCTGGCACAGGTTGGCCAGGGAAGCTGTGGTTACCCCATCCTTGGAGGTGTTCAAGGCCAGGTTGGATGGGGCTGTTGGATGGGGCTATGAGCACCTTTATCCAGTGGGAGCTGCCCCTACCCATGGCAGCGTGTTGGAACTGGTTGGACTTCAAGGTTCCTTCCAACACAAACCATTCTATGATTCTATGAAAACACCTTCTGTACCTAAAGTAGCACAAACTGGGGCATGTGTGGAATGATTATGTTCTTGTTGCAGCATCATTAGGGGAAGAAAAACTTGTTGTATCTCTTTGAAATGTAATGGGAGATTTGAGTTTCCAACCCATTTCTGTGGAAGGTTCTGAAACCGTTGCACCAGTTCTCGAGGATAATATTTCTGTTATGCTTCCTGTGAAACTGCAGCATATTCCAACCAAAAATGCTTGTTGCAAGAGCATAGGATGGGGTCCCTGTTTACCTGTTTTTAATGAAAGTGACTGTACAGCAGATAGGAATCTGTCAGGTACTTTCTTGCATGCCTGGGAAACTGGAAGGCTCTGTGAATTTTCATAGAATCAGAGAATGATTTGGGTTGGAAGGGACCTTAAAGTCCACCCAGTTCCAACCCCTCTGTCATGGGAAGGAACACCTCCCACTGGATCCAGGTGCTCGAAGCCCCATCTAACCTAGCCTTGAACACGTCCAGGGATGGGGCAGCCACCATTTCTCTGGGCAACCTGTGCCAGGGCCTCCCCACCCTCACAGGAAAACATTTCTGCATAAAATCTCATCTCAATCTCCCCTCTTTCAATTTAAGAATATTGGTTATCTCAAAAAGGATGAATTTGTACGTTTTCAGAGAGCTGGATGAGCCAGAGCAGAAGTGTTTTGGAATATACTCAGCAGTATCATTTTAGGTACTAAAGGACATTTTCTAGTGACAAGTTAGTTGTCTCTACCATTTCATTTGCTTAAGTGGATCCTGTAGAGTGTATTTTGGCTCACTCTCTTTCTAGTTTAGCTGACCAAGTTCTGAATAAGCATATTCTTTAGACAGCAATGTGCTATTCTGCCTGTGGCATTCTTCTGATCCCTGTTTTGGATGACTGTGCAGTGCATTTGAGGATGAATACAAATGCAGCAGAATTTAAAATGTGTCTCTGTGTGATTTGTTTCCTTTGTGCTGACATCTGTACTGGTAAAACCGCAGCAATTGCTCATGGAAAGTGAACATGAAACACTGAACAAACATGATCAGATGGAATAGTGTGTGTGTGTGCATTCCAAAGTGGAAAAGCTTTATAGGGAGCTGATTCTTTGCTTCTTTTTTAGAATCATAGGAACATGGAATGATTTGGGTTGAAAGGGGCATTAAAGCCGATCCAATCTCAACAATCTGCCACGGTCAGGGATACATCCCACTGGATCTGGGTGCTCAAAGCCCCATCCAATCTCCCCTTGAACACCAGCAGGGATGGGGCAGCCACCATTTCTCTGGGAAACCCATACCAGGGCCTCACCACCCTCACAGGAAATATCTCTCCCTAAGATCTCCTCTCAATCTTTCCTCTTTCAGCTTCAAACTGTTTCCCCTCACCTTATCCCTGCACTCCCTGATCAAGAGCCCTTCCCCAGCTTTCCTGGAGCCCCTTTCAGTACTGGGAGGCCGCTCTAAGATCTCGCTTCAGTCTTCCCTTATCTGGGCTGAACGCACCAAGCTCTCTTACCCTGACCTTATAGGAGAGTTGCTCCAGACCTTGGATCATCTTTCTGGCCTCCTCTCAACTCACTCTAACAGTCCTTCCTGGGCAGAGGACTCCATAGGTGAATGCAGGACTCCAGGTGAGGTCTTATGAGAGCACAGCAGAGGGGCAGAATCTCATCCCTGACCCTACAGGTCCCACTGCTTTGGATGCAGCCCAGGATATAGTTGACTTTCAGGGCTACAATCACACATCGCCTTCTGTATTTCTTCCCCTATTTCTTGACTTTTACTTTTTTCCCTAATAAAAGTAATGAAGATGTAGCCACCTTCAGGGATTTCTTAAGGTTAATATAATTTTTTAACTTGGAACAACCTCATGACCACCTTGCATGCTCTCGTTTCCAATTTAACCTTCATAATAGTTCCCTGACCTTGCTCACTCAAAATCTATACATGTTTCTAAAGCGATGTTTGATAAGATGGGAAAAGCTGTTTACAACCCTCTCATTTGTCCTTGATGACCTCTGTTGGGCAAATGAGAAACAGGTCAGTTGTGATGCCATTCCGTCACTACAGGGCAGAGATTTAAAATTACCTGAGTCAATCTTCAAGTTTCATAAAACACGTCATCTAAGCAATTTAATTAAGAAGGATTATGTTTTCTCTACCCTAGTTGGTGGCTATATCTGACCAAGACAAGTAAATGAAACACGCACTACTCTGACAGGTAGTTGACTTGCAGTCGTACAGAAATCATGGAATCATGGGATGGTTTGGGTTGGAAGGAACCAAGAAGGTCCACGCCCCGTGTGGTGAGCAGGAGCTTCAACTCAATCAGGTTGCTCAGAGTCCCATCCAACCTTACCTTGAATGTTTCTAGGGATGGGGCATCTACAACCTCTCTGGGCAACCTGTACCAACGTCTCACCAACCTCACAGGAAAACATTTCTTCCTAGTATGTAGCCTAAAATTCCCATCTTTTGTTTAAAACCATCACTCCTTGTCCTATTGCTACAGGCCCTGCTAAAATAGGTTTTTTTCTACCTTTCTTATCAACACCCTTTAAGTTTTGAAAGGCTGCAACAAGGTGTCTTTGGAGTCTTCTGCAAGATGAACAGGTCCTACTCTCTCAGACTCTCTTTGCATGGGAGGTTTCCAGGCCTTTGATCATTTTTGATCTGCTCTGGTCCTGCTTCAACAGCTCCATATCCTTCTTGTGCTGAGGCCTCCAGAGCTGGACACAGGACTCCAGGTGAGGTCTCACCAGAGCAGAGCAGAGGAGCAGAATCCCCTCCCTTGTCCTGCTTGCCGTGTTTCTTGAGATGCAGACCAGGACACAGTCGTCCTTTTAGGCTGCAAGTGCACATTGCCAGCACTTGTTTATCTTCTCATGTACCAGGACATCCGGCTCCTTCCCTGCGGGGCTGCTCTCAATCTGTTCAGCCCCCAGCCTATACTGATACTGAGGCCTGTCCCAACCCAGGTGCAGGACCTTGCACTTGGCCTTACTGAACCTTATGAGGTTTTCACAAGTCCAGTTCTCCAGCTTGCTGAGGTCCTTCTGGATGGTACCCTGCCCTTCAGGGCTGTCAACCTCACCACTCAGTGTTGAGTAGATGATGCATGCGCTGATTTGGGCCTCTACTGATGTACAGCAGTACAAAACCCTAGATTTCCAGATTTCTTCACATGCCATGATTGATGTAGGATGATTATGGGTTTACAAGTTAAATATAAAATATATAATTCTTAAACCTTCTTATTCCATATTTACAGGCAGATGATACAATCCAGCAATGAAGGGGGATTGAAGAAATGACATATAGGTCTCTTCCATGTCTAATCTCGTCTTCTATGCAAACCTTTAGAATGTAAATTGCAAGCATGTTTTATAGTTGTAAATGCAAAATACTCTTGAAAAGCTTTCATTCTGAAAAGATTATAATGATTAGCATGTATTATGCTGTTGTTTTCATGCAAAAAAAAGAGAATACCCTGTCCAGATTTTACTCCATTTAAACTTTTGTGCTGTGAATAATAGCCCTGCTTGGATTTGAATAAGATTCAGAAGAAAGTGTCCAGATAGTGTTTAACTTCCTGCAGAGAGAAAAATCTTAATTTCAGCTGCTATATATGTATGTGTTAATACACAGACAAAAATGAGGATGTTTACAAGTACATGGTATCGCAAAGGGCACAAAAAAAAGTCTGGGGAAGAAAAAAGTAATATAGTAGAAAGCAAGGTAAGTTTCTTAATTTTCTTGCCTGCAATAAAATCTGGTAAAAGGAGGTGAGTGATGGCATTCATTTTATTACAGTTGTTCCCACTAGTGTAGCTGTAACTGAGAGTCTGTCAGCGTTTCCTTTGCACACTCTATTTTCATGGGTTTATAATTCATTCCAAAAAGCTCACCTGGGCTGATGTCTGGCATTGAAGACTTTAAGTCAGAAATGAATATTTCACAGATTTAGAAAATAATGTGCTAGGCTACACCAAGTTTTAGTAGGAAATTTAAAATAGACTTTGCCTCTCAGAATCACCGAAACATGAAATTATTTGGGTTGAGAGGGACCTTACAGATCGTCTAGTTCCAACCCCCTGCCATGGGCAGGGCCACCTTCCACTGGATCAGGTTGCTCAAAGTCCCATCCAGCTGAGAGTTGGACACCTCCAGGGATGGGGGAGCCACCACCACTTCCCTGGGCAACCTGGGACAGGGCCTTATCACTCTCACATTGATTTCTAAGATCTCATCTCAGTCTCCCCCCTTCCAGCTTCAAACCATTCCACTTTGTCCTGACCCTGCATTCCCTGATCAAGGTTCCCTCACTAGGTTTCCTGTAGCCTCCATCAGTATTGGAAGGCTTCTCTAAGGTCTCCCAGAACCTTGTCTTCTCCAGGCTAAAATGTCCAATTAGATGAGAAATTTTGCAGCTCTCTGGGATCTGAACACAAACTTGGGTACCTGTTTGTAAGTAACCTCCTCAGATACTGAGGAATCATTGCATGGGAGGTGATTCCCACCTCATCTCTGTTCTCGTGAGACCTCACCTGGATTCCTGTGTCCAATTCTGGAATCCACAACATGAGTCATATGTAATTGTTCGAATGGATGCAGAGGAGGACAAGAAGATGATCCGAGGGCTGGAGAACCTCCAATATGAAGACAGGCTGAGAGAGTTGGGGTTGTTCAGCGTGGAGAAGAGAAGGCTCTGGGCGGACATTATAGAGACTTCCGGTACTGATAGGGGCTCCAGAAAATCTGGGGAGGGACTTTTTACAAGGGCCTGGAGTGATAGGATGAGGGTCAATGGCTTTAAATTGGGAGGGAAAAGATTTAGATCAGGCATTAGGAAGAAATTCTTCACAATGAGGTTGGTAAGGCATGGCACAGGTTGCCCAGAGAAGTTGTTGTTGTCCCATCCCTGGAGGGGTTCAAGGCCAGGCTGGATGGGGTTTTGAGCACCTTGATTCAGTGGCAGGTGCCCCTGCCCATGGCAGGGTGTGTTGGAACTCAATGAGTTTTAAGGTCTCTTCCAACCCAAACCATTCTACGTTTCCATGATTGTCTGGACAACGAAAAGCTGTGAAATTGGCTTTAAGTATGAAATCTGATTGAATGCTTTTTATGCTTTTTCTGCATTTTGAATTGTAAATGCACTTTTTTTGAGCTTTCCCAACAGTTGGTAAAACTAGAAAGAACTGATTTTCAGAGAGCGTAGAGAAGACTATGAAGGTCTCTTTCAGTTCTTCTTTCAGAAACTGTTTCTTTAAATTTGGATGAAAATTAATGAGTAGCTGTTTTGCTTGATGAGTGTAGATTTTTTCATTGTTATATTACCCTGTGACCAAATATGAAATATTCTATGAAAAACAGTAGTGGCAGCATTTACAACCTACTGAAATGAATTTATTTCCATTGCAGTCTGCCTTTTCTCTTGATAGTTTCTGAGATTCAGAGGAAATATTTCTTTTCTACTGAAAGCAAGAAGAAATTTGACCAAATTCTGTTACTGAAAAGAAGTTTTTAAATTATTTTCATCTGTTTGAAATGTTTCCTCTAATCCTCTGAATTTGTAGCCTGAAATTTTAACACTTTTCCATTTTTTCATATTTATTATTTAAGGATGAAGATTATGGAATCATATTCAGTCTGGCAGTATGTTGTTTAAGTCATAAAATCATAGGATGATAGAATCATGGAATGGTTTGTGTTGGAAGGGAACTTAAAGCCCATCCAGTTCCATCCCACCTGCCATGGACAGGGACACCTCCCACTGGGTCAGGTTGCACAAAGCCCTGTCCAGCCTAACCGTAAACACCTCCAGGGATGAGGCAGCCACGACTTCTCTGGGAAACGTGCCAGGGCCTCACCATCCTCACAGGAAAAAGTTTCTTCTGAGGATCTTATCTAAATCTCCCCACTTTCAGCTTAAATCTCTTCCTTTTCATTCTATCACTTAGTAACATGGGAGACGATACCAGCATCTGCCTTATCACCACCTCCTTTAAGGGAACTGTAGACAAACAGGATTTCTCCTTAGCCACCTCTGTTCCAGGCTAAACAATCCCAGTTGCCTGGTGAAATGTTCCAAGTAGTGAAGCTCTGGCAGAGGCTGTCCAGGGAAGTGGTGGAGTCTTTTTCCCTGGAGGGGTTCAAAATACGTGTCCATGGCACTTTGGGACATGTTTTTTAGCTGCTGAGGTGTCAGTTTGATGGTTGATCTTGATGATCTTAGAGGTCCTTTCCAACCTCAATCATTCTATGATTCTACTATTCTATGATGCTATATGGTGAAAGCAAATATCTTCAGTGGTAAGCCTGAAATACATGTTCAGTCTCTGTTTAGGTCCCTTTGTACAACAGAGAAATAGTGTTTCCCTACATGCCCCCAACACTCTTTCTCTTTGGGTTTAACCTTTCTTTTTCCTTTCTGTGCAGCACCTAGCACCAATGTTGTATTTATGGTCGTAGTTTCAAGCCACTAGAAGCAGAAATACTAAGACATTTTCAAAGGAGAATACTTCAAAGTGGGAAATCCAGTATAGACTTTCAATTCATGGTTATGTCTTACTTCAGTGATGGCTGTAAATGCAAAACTGCTTCTCAGTATGTCTAGTGTGTTGTTTTTAGGGAAAAGTTTGCAATTTTCATTAAGTGCTGAGTGTAATTTGGCAGCGTTGAGATAAATGAATCCTAAATGTATTGGTATAGTAGGCAATGAGATGTAAAATTAATTTTATGAACTGTTTCTCAGAGGGTGTAAGGATTTTTTCTCCGTGTCTTATCTAGCGGTGTAACACATGCATGGGCTGTTTGGAGGCAGTGAAGATGGGAGAGCTCCTCCGTTCGTCCTGCGGTGCCTTATGAACAAGCCAGAAATTTTTAGAATGGTGTGTTATACAAATCCTGACCAACTTTCAGGTTCACAGCTGAACTTCCAAGCAGGCAGGAAGGGATGTAAGGAAGCAGAGATTTCTGTGTGAAGATCAACAAAAAGGAGATGAAGCAATAGAATTTGTTGTGTTTGGGGTTATTGTGTTGGTTTGCTCATTTAAGCTGAAAGAAAGGAGATTTAGATGAGATACTAGGAATATTTTTTTTCTGTGAGGGTGGGGAGGCCCTGGCACAGGTTGCCCAGAGAATTGGTGGCTGCCCCATCCCTGGAGGTGTTCGAGGCCAGGTTGAATGGGGCTTTGAGCAACCTGATCCGGTGGGAGGTATCCCAGCCTGTGGTAGGGGAGTTGGAAATGGATGGGTTTAAGATCCCTTCTAACCCAAACCATTCCATGATTCTAAGGTTTATTGCTTAACTTGAGAGGAAATGACCTCAAGTTTAACCAGGGAACGTTTAGACTGGGTATTAGGAAAACTTTCTTTACTGAAAGAGAAGTGAAACACTGAAAGAGGTTGCCCAGGTCAGTGGTGGACTCTCCATCCCTGGAGGGGCTCCAAACTCTGTAACTGTGGTACTTAGGCATATGATTTAGTAGGGGCAGTGCGGGTGGGCTGATGGTTGAACTGGGTGATCTTAGAGGTCTTTTCCAACCTTAACAATTCTATGATTCTAACTTGAGAAAGTGCGGCAAATAGTGATCAAATCTGTTCACCAAATTTCAGCAGAACTGCAATACTAACCTCTGAGAGAGGCAATCTTTTAGAAATAATTCCATCAAGGATTTTGAACCTGTGCCTCAATTATCTTGGCAGGTGGTGCTTTTCTTTTTTGGTAGAGATTTTATAAGAAAATATTACTGAAACCAAAATTTTGGCTACAAAAATGTTAATTTTGGTAAAACTGTCCTTAGATCCCTCGTAAAATAAACTAAACAAAATGCTGAAATGCTGCTAAAAGACATAGGGGAGGGCGTCATTAAAGTCTCAGGATCGTTGTGGTGACATGACCCTGAGTTTTCCACCCCATGGTGTCTCTTGACAGAGCTTCACCATGTTTCTCTTTCCTTTCATAACACAATGGGAGAAAAAAATAAAAAAAGAAGCTGTTTTAGGGATATTCTGGCATTTTGCCAACTGAACATGAGGCAGCAGTGGCCCAGGTGGCCAAATAGACCACCAGCATCCTGGTTTGGATCAACCATGGTATGACCAACAGGAGCAGGGAAGGGATCATCCCCTTGGTCTCAGCATTGGTGAGGCCGCACCTCAAATTCTGGGTTGAGTTCTGGGCCCCTCACTCCAAGAAACACATTGAGGGGCTGAAGCTTAGTGAAACCATGATGCTGTGTGGGTTTGTAAAAGTCATATAACAACACATTCCTTATCTGAATTTTAAACACAGGTATAATAACAGGCTATCACTAGCAGCCATGCCTGATTATTACAGTGTTTAAGATGAGTAATTTTATAGTTGAGCATTTCTATGTCCTACATATGTTATGGATCAAGTGCAAACTGCTGCTTTTTTTCCCAGACAGATGTGACAGCCCTGACACTTTGATCACCTCAGTCATATTTATGCGCTGACAATCATCGGTGTCGCAGTTGGGGAGGGAGGGGACTGACTCCAGCAGGAAAAGGCACATCAAAGTGCCTGTATCAGCCCAGGAAGAGACAAGCAAGGGGGGAGAGAGGCAAAGATGCTCCAGGCTATGGGGAGAAGTGGAAGCATTATTATAACATTGTCTGATAAATCTGACTTTTCATTAAAATCAGTCAGAGGAAGTCAATTTTCCCCACCATAATCCTCCCTTCTGCCTCTGGAGTAGTTTTGACAAGATCCATAATAATCCCAGAGCACTGGGTAATTCTACAGACTCGGAAACAAACAAGTGCTTATCCTAACCTTTGCATGGCTGTGGGTTTTAACATAGGTGCAAGTTTAAGAGTTTAATGTGACTTTTCTGATTATTATTTTTTTCCATTAGTGCCTGAAGGCTCATCCCGTTATGTAACAACTATTTCTAATCTTACTTAGCACGGAAAAAATAATAACCTTCCACTCTTAGATGCGTCTTCTAGGGCAATGTGGGACTGCCCCAGTTTTTTCTCCTGAGGCAAGAATATTGATTGGATTCTGCAATAAAATAGCCAAAAGGTCTTTGCATTATGGTTTCCATGGCCACTAATGCTTTATATTGCTAAAACTCTCCCCTGCACTTTGTGCTTGGGAAGTGACTTGTGGCCCCGTACTATTTGGTGAAGGGTAAGTCTGTAAACAGGATTCAGGAGAGAAGATTCCAGGGAGCTATGTGGAAAGCAAGGTATGGTCGCGGTCCTGGCCTCTGATGGTGACTCATGGATTGGTTGGGTTTAGAAGAGATCCTAACACTCGTCCACTTCCAGCCCCCTGCCATGGGCAGGGACACCTCCCACTGGATCAGTGTGCTCAAAGTCTCATCCAACCTGGTTTTGAAAACCTCCAGGTTTTAGGCAGCTACCACCTCTCTGGGCAAACCCTCACAGGAAATCATTTCTTCCTAAGATCTCATCTCAGTCTCTCCTCTTTCAGCTTCAAACCATTCCTCTCATCCAGTCCCTGCACTCCCTGATCAAGAGCCCCTCCCCAGCTTTCTTGAAATCCCTTTCAGTACTGGAAGGCTACTCTAAGGTCTCACACAGGAGCTGCTCCAGCCCTCAGACCATCTCCATGGCCTCATCTGCTCCAACCACCAATCCATGTCCTTCCTCTGCTGAGGACTCCAGAACTGAACACAGGGTTCCAGGTGAGGTCTCACCAGAGCAGAATAGAGAGGCGAAATCACTTTCCTCAACATACTGGTCACAATTCTGATGCAACCTGGGAAAACGTGGCTGCCCCCTTCCTGGTGTTCTGGGCCAGGCTGGATGGGGCTTTGAGCAACCTGATCCAGTGGGAGGTGTCTCTGCCCATGGCAGAAATAAAGAAATAAAATAAAACCTCATCCTGAAACACTGAAGTGTTTTAATTCATAGAATCATAGAATGGTTTCTGCTGGAAGGGATTTTAAAGATCATCCAGTTCCAACCCCTCTACCATGGGCAGGGATGCCTCCTACTAGACCAGGTTATTAATTATTAATTATTTGTTAGTCAGTATTACATTGTTGACCCTTCCCAAAACAGCATAGGTCATTCATGCTGCTGGCCTTTAAGCTAAACTTTCTGATGGGACTTCATTTTGAGGGAGAATATCCTAAAAGCTGAATTCCCAAGATTTTTGCTTACAACGTGTCATGGTTCACACAGTACAGGAGCTTCTGTGCAGGGGGTAGTCGACATGTAGTTCCCATGAAGCAGCAGAGGAGGATATTAAAATTGTTTTCAATATCAGCTGAATGCTTGATGGAACATTTTGCTTTAGTCTTCTAGTTTCATAATGAATGTTTAGAAACATTTTATTAACATTTCTGGGGGGAAAAAAAAGTGATACTTATTTGCAGAAGGAATGAAAAATTAAATTTTCTAAACAGAAAAAAATTTGGTAGGAAGACTTTTGCCCAAACCTATTTTTTCTCATTGTTTCTACGGAGTTGTTTGGTACATCAGGTTTTGACAATGCCCAAGATGATCTGAAAGACAATATTAAAACTGCCAGCAAACATTTACTTTATTGAAAGTTCTACAGCAGGATCATTCCTTTAATTGCTTTGTCTGAAAACTGAGGTTCTAATTTTTTTCTGTGATATTTTTGATCTCTCTTAAAACTTAGTCTCTTTCTTGCCCTGTGGAAAATGTCTCCTTTCTTCCCAATGCAGTATTCAAGAAAGGTATAATGTTGCAATCAGCTGTGTATTCATTACATGAGGAAGTAATATATCCTAAGATATACCATCTTCCCTGAGTGAAATAGTAAATTAAAAGGTAAAATCTGCATTGCATTTTAATTTATTATCAGAAAGTAGTGGCAAAGAAACGTTGCCATCTCTTCCCTGAACAGGTGAAGTGGATCACAGTTGAGACTGTGGGGTTTTTTTGATGTTGCAAATTCGAATATGAGTAGTATTTAAGTACTCAAAAAAACCAGCACAAATGTACAATACTGAAATATTTGGGATGCTTTATCTCTTTAATATATATGCTTTATAGGAAAGTAACATAGAATCATTAAAGTTGGTAAAGACCTCTAAGATCATCCAGTCCAACTGTCTGCCCAACTCAACTGTGTCTGCTAAACAATGCCCCCAAGTGCCATGCCATGTGATTTTTTAATTGATCCAGGGATGGTGACTCCACCACTGTCCTGGGAAGCCTCTGCCAGTGCTTCCTAATAATCTAAATCTCCCCTGATGCAACATGAGGCCATTTCCTCTCAACATGTCACTTCTTACTTGGGAGAAGAGACCTACATCTACCTCACCAAAACTTCCTTTCAGGGAGCTGTAAAAACATATGATGTTTCATGTGTGAAGCTCATTGTACCAAATGTAAATATATTAATGATTCACAAAATTATGTTACTTTTTTTTTAATAAGATGGTTTTCAACTATGAGGTTACTAAACACTTAAAATATATATTATTTATATACACAATATACAATTATATATACGGACTTCATCTTAAAGGTCTTTTCCAACCTAAACTGGAGAGACATTATAGCAGCCTTCTAGTGCTAAAGGGACTCCAGGAAAGCCAGGGAGTGGCTCTTTATCAGGAAGCGCAGAGATAGAAAAAGGGGAAATATTTTTTGGCTGAAAAAAGGGAGATTGAGATGAGATTTCAGGAAGAAATGTTTTCCTGTGAGGGTGGTGAGGCAGTGGCACAGGCTGCCCAAAGAAGTAATGGATGCCCCTTTCCTGAGGGTGCTCCAGACAAAGTTGGACGAGACTTTGAGCAACCTGATGCAGTGGGAGGTGTCCCTGCCCATGGCAAGGGAGTGGAAACCAATGATGTTTAAGCTCCCTTCCAACACAAACCATCCCATGATTCTACAATTTGAACTGTTCCACCTTGATCAACACCAGGAGCTGGTGGAGAAGATGATGCTGATCGACTCTATTTTCGGCGTTATCAAGAACGAGCACCAATGCAGTCATCCGTCAAGGAATGGCCATGTTGAACCCATTCTTCAGCAGCCCAGCCTGTTCCAACTCTTTTGTAGCGTTTAGTCCTTTCTTTCTGATTTTTTACTGTGATTCTTACCCTGTCCTGCAGATTCAGTGGTAAAAGTAGGAGAAAGTCTCCTCACGGACTGTATGTCCCCCATCCGTCCCTTCCAAGGAACCGGGAGGTTGCTGCCCTGCTGGGCAGAGGCAGCATCTGCAGCTTTTGCGAAAGGAAGAGGGGAATGAATCACCTATTGTCTAAACCTGAGGTGTCTGGGATCTGTGCCTGTGTTACATGTGCTGGGATATATTTCAGCCAATGTGTTTTCCATAAAAACAATGTCTTATTTATCCTATGAATCAAAACAGAAAAAAATCCATGTGGTGTTTCCCTGAAAACATCTGCTATTTTGTTACCAGCTGTAGCACAACCAAGGGTTAACCTTTATTTTCTGACTCTTAACTGGAGTTTTTTACTTTATGGGAGAATAATTGTACTTTTTTCTTTTCTCATTTTGAAGTTTTCCAGATTAAAATATAAAATCATAGAATGGTTTGGATTGGAAGGAGACTTAAAAGACCATCTATTTCCAACCCCACTGCCAGGGACAGGGACACGTTCTACTGGATAAGGTTGCTCAAAGTTTCATCTTCCCTCACCTTAAACACCTCCAGGTATCATAAAAACATGGAATGGTTTGGGTTGGAAGGGACCTTAAAGACCATCCAGTTCCAAAACCCTGCCATGAGCAGGGACACTTTCCACTGGATCAGGGTGATCAAAGCACCGTCTAACCTGACCCTCAATTCATCTGGGGGTGGGGCAGCCACCACTTCTCTGGGCAAATTGTGCCTGAGTCTCACAGCTCACACAGGAAAACATTTCTTAAAATATTTCTTCGTATTATCATATAAACTTCCTCTCTTTCAGCTTCAAACTCTTTCCCCTCATCCTAACCCTGCACTCCCTGACCGAGAGCCCCTCCCCAGCTTTCCTGGAGCTTCTTTCAGTACTGGGAGGCTGCTCTAAGGTCCCCACAGCGCCCTCTCTTCTCCAGGTTCAACAATCCCAACTCTCTCAGCCTGTCCTCATATGAGAGGTTCTTCAGTCCTCAGATCATCCCCATTTCCTCCTCCAGATGTACTTCAACAAAACCATGTCTTTCCTGCGCTTGAGAGTCCAGAGCTCAACACAGTGCTCCCAGCAAGGTCTTACGAGAGTGGAGTAGAGGGGCAGCCTCAAAATACTGAAGAACAGAAATCAGAGAAAAATCTTTTTTGGAGTGTATTAACAAGTGCGGCGCTCGGCTTATGGAGACACATATGTGCTGTCTCTGCATGTTTGGAAGATGAAGCAGATTTTGGAGACACTTTACTGAGGCAGAAGTAATTCTCTAATTAGCGGTGGCTTGGTGTGTGTGCACGTATGCTAGGCTTTATCAGCAATAAACAGCCAAGGAAACAGCCTCACATCAGCTAAAACATGCAAAAAGGCAAAGACAATTCTTGACAACAGGGCAACGGGAACTTCGGGTTGTGGAACCTTTTCTCTCCAGCACTAATTAGCAATGATGGTTAAAGCCATCACAAGTGACAACTGCAAACCCCTCGTTAGCGGCAGCGTTTGCACAGCCAGATGCGATGTTTGCTGGAAGACTTGGCCTTAACCCACCCCACTGCTGCCTTGGGCATTGGAGAGTCAAATGTGTATTTTGGGTACTTTCGGTGGAGTCATTTAATTCAGACTATTTGAGGATTGTTTCCATAGTCCAATAGATTTGGAAATAATCATTAAGAAAACACCTTTTAAATTTTTTTTTCACTTTTTAGTCTGTTACATTTGGATTCTTGGAAAACGAAACATGGAAATTGAGAGTTGGTGTTGTTCAGTCTAGAGAAGAGAGGGTTCTGGGTTGACCTTAGAGCAGTCTTTCAGTACTGAAAGGGGCACCAGGAAAGTTGGGGAGGGGCTCTTGATCAGGGAGTGCAGAGACAGGATGAGGGAGTACAGTTTGAAGCTGGAAGTGGGGAAATTGAGATGAGAATATGGAAGAAACATTTTCCTGTGTGGGTGCTGATGTCCTGGCACAAGTTGCCCAGAGAAGTTGTGGCTGCCCCATCTGTGGAGGTTTGAATGCCAGGTTGGATGAGGCTTTGAGTACTCTGATCCAGTGGGAGGTGTTTCTGCCCATGGCAGGGGTGTAGAACTGGAAGGGATTAAAGGTCCCTTATGACCCAAAACATTCTCTGATTCTATGAATTCCCCACAGAAATTGTTTTCTTCAGCCTTGTCTGCGTCCCATTGTTATCGTAGGATTGCTCACACATGGTGAGCTCAGGCTGAGCATTCCCACTTTACAGAGCCAGAGATGGAAGCTGCAGAAACCAGATGTTAAGGGAGCAGCCATGGTTAATGCCCACAAGGCTGCATGTGCTAACAGGATCCTCTCTGAGTAACAAGCAAGGAAATCTTCTTTAAAAACATAAACAAGCAAAATGAAGCAATCCCTCTAAGGCTCCCTTTTTAGTTCCTCCTGGCTTTCAGCTTTTCAGTACTCCAGGAGGAGATTTTACGAAGCCGTATGTGATTTTAGCAAGTGCGATATCAGCCCTGTATGACAACAGACCCTCCCTTCACCCGCAGGGGAACTCAGCAGGGATTTTAAAGCCTGTTTGTAAGAGCACAAGCATCTTCTTGCTGTCACAAACAACACTGAATAATTTATCTGAGGGGAAATCAGTGATACCTCTGCTTTCCTAAAGATGCTATTGTTTATCAGCCATCCATCCCACTTTCCCTGAGCACTTCTCTCTTCCCCCTTCACCAGGCCTTGCGAATGGGAAAAACGAATATTTTTTTTTTCCCCTCATTCAAGTCTTTTGTGTCCCTAAGACATCACAGGTGATGGGTGCATTCATGGTGTGATGTTGGGAGACTTTTCTCACTGAAGCCTCTCTAACAGCAGGAAGACTGCGGTGATTTTTCTGTATTGCTACATCTTGATAGAATCATAGAATGCCCTGGGCTGGAAAGGACCCACAAGGATCATCAAGTCCAATTCCTGTCCCTACACAGGACAACACCAACAATCACACTGTGTGTCTGAGGGTGTTGGCCAAGTGCTTCAGGACATTGTCAGGCTGTGACTGCTTCCCTGGGGAGCTGTTCCAGTGCCCCACCACCCTCTGGGGGAAGAACCTGTTCCTAACATCTAACCTAAACCTTTCCTGGCACACGGAATCATAGAAAGGTTTGGGTTGAAAGCGGCCTTAAAGCCCATCCAGTTCAAACCTCCTTACCATGGGCAGGGACACCTCCCACTGGGTCAGGCTACTTTAAGACCCCATCCAACCTGGCCTGACCCCATCCAGCTACCTTGGGGGTAGCTGTAGCTTCTCTGGGCAACTTGTATCAGTACTTCATGACCTTCATTGTGAAGAATTTCTTCCTAATGTCCAATCTAAATCTTTTCCCTTCCAATTTAAAGCCATTCCCATTCATCCTATCATTACAGGCCCTTGTAAAAAGTCCCTCTCTAGCTTTCCTGTAGGCTCCCCTGAGGTATTGGAAGTCCACTAAACGTCTCCTCAGAGCCTTCCCCAGGCTGAACAAACCCGGCTTTCTCAGCCTGTCATCTTCTGCCATTCCCTCCGGTCCTGTCATTGGTCACCAGAGAGAAGATGTCAGTGTCTGCTCCTCCTCCCCCCCTTGTGAGGAAGCTGTAGAACACAATGAGGTCTCCTCTCTGTCTCCTCAAGGCACAACAGACAAAGCGACTTCAGCCACTCCTCACACAGTCTTCACCTAAACCCTTCATCAACTCTGTGCCCTCCTCTGGACTCTCTCCAGTAGCTTTAGATGCTTTTTGTAGTGTGGCATCCAAAATTGCACTCAGTGCTCAAAGTAGGGCAGCATCAGTGTGGAGCAGAGCGGAACAATGACCTTCCTCACCAGTCTGCTAATGCCATGCTTGATGCACCCCAGCCCATGTTTAGCAATGAAGCTTGATTTCATTGTCCAATAGCACGACTAGAACACAGCAGGCATGGAGAGCTGGTAACTACTTTGCACTAGCGAGAAACTCCCTGCAAAGCTGGTGATACCTAATACGAAGTTTGTGTGTGTACGTACTTCACAAAGGGTTAATGAATGGTTAATGTCTCTTTAATGAATAGTTAATCAGCTCTTAGACTGTTGGAGTCTTTCAGATTAACCAGATGCTTACAACCATCTGTAATACCTCTTGCAGATGAATTTCACAATTATCTGCTACATGTTCTTCATATTTTAGTAGGTGACTGCTAGATGTTATTAACATTCCATGTTTTATAACATCACTGTTGTACGTATCACCTCAAGAAAAGTTGGACTGAAATACTTGGATGCCATAGAGAAAGCACAATTCTGTGTTTAAGATAAATAGTACAGCATGCTGCCACACAAATATAAACTTAAGTGTTGAAAACTTACCATCTGGCGAAGAAATACAGATTACTAGGCAGAGAAACTTCCTTTTTTTTAATGTAGTGTAGATGGAAGCCTTTTTACCTTGATTTGCTTTTAATTTGAAGATCATTCGTAAACTGAAGCTGTAAAACATGAAGTGTCTACTGTGTCTGTTCACCACTGCTGCATCCCATCACCATCAGCATTGGTGTAGCGCTGGGGTCTGAGCCTCTGGTTCTCTTTGTGCTGCACCCATGGATAATAACTTGGATATCAGCTGTTAATGGAGTGAGAGCAGCGGTCAGAGATCTGCGGATAGGGCTGGGCAGCTTTAAATTGAAAAGGTGGTTTAAATTAGACATTAGTAAGAAATTCTTCATGATGAGCGCAGTGAGACACTGGCGCAGTTTGCCCAGAAAAGTGATGGCTGCCCTGTCTCTGGAGGTGTTCGAGGACAGGCTGGATGGGACTTTGAGTGCCCTGATCCAGTGGGAGGTGTCCCTGTCCATGACAGGAGGGTTGGAACTGGATGGCGTTTAAGGTCACTTCCAACTCAAACTATTCTAGGAGTACATGGCCAACTAAAATCCTTACCTAGCAGTTTCCTACAGGGGAACCGAGTTGGACTGGATTATCCTTAGGGGTCCCTTCCAACTCAGGACATTTTATGATCCTATGATTTTATGGTGACGTCTTCCATAGGTAAAACTCCTAGACGCAAATGGTGAAAAACACAGATCTGTTTTACTTTCTGGGGTAATGCTGAATGTCTCAGAACAGATGACATTCCCATTTCTACTGTTAGATGTGTTGGTCCCTTACCTGACTTACCAGCTATGTCACCTGCTGTGTCGCTGTGAAAGGCACCAAAGTATCATCTTTTACCCATCTTATGCTCTGTATATCTAGATTCTGTTGAATCATAGAATCATAGAATGGTTTGGGTTGGAAGGGACCTTAAAGCCCATCCAGTTCAAACTCCCTGCCATGGACAGGGACACCTCCCACTGGATCAGGGGGCTCAAAGGCCCGTCCAACCTGGCCTTGAACACCTCCAGGAATGGGGCAGCCACCACTGCTCTGGGCAACCTGGGCCAGGGCCTCCCCACTCTCACAGGAAAACATTTCTTCCTAAGATCTCATCTCAATCTCCCCTCTTTCAGCTTCAAACTATTTCCCCTCAACCTATCCCTTCAATTCCTGATCAAGAGCCTCTCTTCAATCCTTGGAGGCTGCTCTACGATCTCCTCAAAACCTTGTCTTCTCTGGGCTGAAAAAGCACAACTCTCACCCTGTTCTTGTATGGGAAGTGCTTCATCCCTCAGATCATCTTCATGATCTCCTCTGGACTCCTTCTAACAGATGTCTTTCCTGTGCTGAGAACTCCAGAACTGGACATAGGTGAGGTCGTGTGTGACCGGCGTGGAGCAGAGGGGCAGAATCTCCTCCCTCAATCTGCTGGTCCCACTGCTTTGGATGCAGTCCAGGACATGGTTGACTTTCTGGGCAGTAAGCAGACATGGCCAGTGCATTTCCATATTCTCATCCAGCAGTATCCCAAGACTTTCTCTTCAGGGCTACTGCATTGACTATTAAAGAGGCCTCTCCAACCTTTCTGTAGCTAAAGACTTTCCTACAAAACTGTTCACCGTTCCATTGAGCTCTTACATTCCTTAGAGCTGCTATCTCCATCCAAGTTCCTCTCCTCTCCTACCATAACCTCTATTGCAAACTTTGCTGTTGGTCACTCTAATTCAAAAGTATTTTTACCTGCCTGCATCTTAACAGAGGAAATCCTTTCTTCTAGGTTCTCCACTGGTCACCCCTGGTTTTTCAGTAGTTCACACAATTTCCAGCTTTCAGATACTTTTATTATCTCTGCCAGATTTTTACACAACACTTTATTAAAAGAATAACTTTATGAACCCATGCTCTCGCATCCTTCATTTTCCCTCTTCATGATTCACTGAAGCTATAAGAAATCAATTTAATTATGAAGCCATGATGGGGAACAGCCCTCAATGGCTGGCATAATATATATAATACTCATTAAACTGAAGAAAAAGTAGAGATGCACACAATCACTTTTTATACCCAGTCACTCTTGGAGGTTGCTTGTTACTTTGGGGCTTCATTCTGCATTAATTTTCAAGTAGATTTTTATTTGACTGATGTCATTCTGTGATGCAATTAGCATAGCAGCATTGTCTGTATCTTCATTTCTGCTTGTGTGGTTACCAGCACAGCATTATTCCAAACAAAGGCGCTTGTATCTGAACCTATATAAACACAAGACTTTTTAATTTCCTCCTTAGATTTCATGGAAACATAGAATCGTAAAATTGTATTGTAAGGGACCTTAAAAATCATCCAGTTTCAATGCTCTTACCATGGGCAGGGACACCTCCCACAGGATCAGGGTGGTCAAAGCCCCATCCAACCTCTCTTTGAGCATCTCCAGGAATGGGGCAGCCACGACTTCTCTGGTCAACTTGTGCCAGGACCTCACCACCCTCACAGGAAAATATTTCTTCCGAAGATCTCATCTCAATCTCTCCTCTTTCAGCTTAAAACTATTTCCCCTCATTCTATCCCTGTACTCCTTGATCAACATTTCCTCTCCAGCTTTCCTGGAGCCCCTTGCAGTACTGAGAGCTGCTCTAAGGTCTCCCAAGAGCCTTGTCTTCTCCAGACTGAACAACCCCAAATCTCTCAGCCTGTCCTTGGATGGGAGGTGCTTCATTCCTCAGATCATCTCTGTGGCTTCTGTGGACTTACCAGAAAAGATCTGTGTCTTCGTGCGCTGAGGACTCCAGAACTGGACACGGGGCTCCAGGTGAGGTCTTATGAGAGCAGAGCAGAGGGACAGAATCCCTTCCCTCACCCTGCTGTTTTCAGTGCGTTGGATACAGCAGAGGACAAGGGTGACTTTCTGGGCTGCAAATGCACATTGCCAGCCGACATTGAGCTTCTTATCCCCCAGCACTCCAAGTTCTTCTCTTCAGGGCTGCTCTCAATACATTCTCTGCCCAGCCTGTCTTTTTACTTGGGCTTTCTCTGACCTAGGTGCAGGACCTTGCACTTCTGTGCACTTGTGTGCTGTAGATTTGTGTTTTAACTTACAGCGTTTGTCACTTAATAATGTCATTCAAGCTGTAGAGTTGGAGGGTGGGAAGGTCGATGCTGCTGCTCCTCTCATTTAAGGTTCTCTGAACCAAAAGGTAAAGCTTGGTCTTCTTGGGACCTGATGACCAAGAGAATTGGTCTGTAGAAAACACAGGTTTTCTGATGAAGTCTTCACTAATTCTGAAATTAGATAAAACTTAGCATACTCATGGCAGTGGTGGAGTCTCCATCCCTGGAGGAGTTTAAAAAATGTGTAGATGTGGCTCTTCAGGACATGTTTTAGTAGGCACAGTGGTGTTTGTCTGATGATTGGACTTGATGATCCTAGGAGTCTTTTCCAACCTTAACGTCTCTACGGTTCTATAAGGACACCTGTATTTATCTGCCGATGTCTGAAGGCCAACCCAAGAACAAACACTACAAAACAACTGGGTGGAACATATCAAGAGAAGCTGAATCCTTCAAAAGTCCCAATTTCAGATATTTAGAGCAAATTCTTTCACGAGATGTGAGAGGCGTCTTACTGTCCAAATGCTGGTTGTGTTCTATTGGTCTTTGAACAGTTTGAGACTGTTCACATATTTATGTGTGTGATCATTTATGTGCAGTTGTATTTCCTTATATAACTTAACAAATGCACATATTCTATCCTAAAATAATGATCTTGAATGACGGTCTTGGATGAGGCTTTGAGCACCCTGGTCCAGTGGGAGGTGTTCCTGTCCATGGCAGGGAGATTGGAATTGCACAGGCCTCAATGTGCCTTCCAACCCAAACCATTCCATGATTCTCTGATTCTATGAAAATTGAAATTAAAAATATTGTTAGATATACCTTCCTCTCATTATTGTTTTAATGGTGACTCAAGTTTACTAAGGCCGGAAAACATACTCTGAAAAACCGTGATATTTTAAGGAATTTCCTTCAAATTGTAAAAAACCCAAAAATCCAAAGAAAATATAGGAAAAAAAGCAAGTTATTCTGGCTTATCTGAAGTCCAGAAGTAAAATTGTGGGCAAAATCAATGAATAAATTATTGCAGATTCTAGTTGTTTGATTTATCTGCTGGTTCCGGCTTAACTAAACAAACAACTGCATAGTCAGAAGGCATTTGTTTTTTAAGTTGTAAGCTGATTTTCTAAATATTTTAGGCAAGGGAAAAAATATTGACTCAGAAACTTGAGAGGCTAAAGTGTCTTACCTCACTTTCGCAACAGAAATGAAATTGTTGGTATTTTGTTTAGAGACTCATTCTTAAGTTTTATTCCATTGAGGTTAATACTTTCAGCAATCCTGTAGTGTAACACCTGCTTTAGCCAGCAGTGCAGGGGAGGGGGTTCTGCCCCTTTACTCTGCTGTCATGAGACCTCTCCCGAAGCCCTGCATCCAGTTGTGGAGTCCTCAGCACAGGAAGAACATGGACATGTTGGAGTGAGCCCAGGGGAGGCCATGAAGATGACCAGAGTCCTGGAGAACCTCCCATACAAGGACAGGCAGAGAGAGTTGGGGTTTTTCAGCCTGGAGAAGGGAAGGCCCCGGGGAGATTTAGAGTAGCATCCCAGGAGGGAAAGGGACTCCGGGAAAGCTGTGATGGGGCTCTTGATCAGAGAGGGCAGGGATAGGACGAGGTGTAATTGTTTTAGTCTGAAAGAGGGGAGACTGAGATGAGATCTTAAGAAGAAATGTTTTGCTGTGAGGGTGGGGAGGCTCTGGACCAGGTTGCCCACAGAAGTGGTGGCTGCCCCATCCCTGGAGGTGTTGAAAGCCAGATTGGACGGGGCTTTGGGCACCCGTGGGACCTGTACATGGCAGGGGCTGGAATTGGATGGTCTTTAAGTTTCATTCCAACCCAAACTATTCCAAGATTCCATGATTTACAGTTTTTCTTTGTCCTTTCGTGTGCAACCTTAATGTGCAAGTCTTTCGTACCCACGCTTTGACACTTGGGGTTATGTATACACATACACCTACAGTTTGAACTTCAAAATACAACTACAAGTTTTGTTTGTCTTGTTTCTTATCTGCGCTTTACCCTGCACCCGACACTGCCTTTCTTCTCCTTACCCCTGAGAGAAATTGCACAGCCGTTCACTGACACTGCCTGAGATACAGTTATTAAATCTGGTAACCAAAAGCATAAAGCAACTCATGCAAACATTTTCCTAATGACTGAACAAAATAATACACTCAAATATAAATGAGTTGAATACCGTGACTGACATTTAAAATGCCCCATGCGTTACAGCCAATCGTATATTGCTTATTGTGCGTTGGCTCGTAAATGGTGTTGTTATACTTTGATTAGGCAGTGGAAAGTTCTCTGTCTTCCTTCATGTCTCTTTTTGCTCCATTCCTTTCCTTCCTTTCTCTACTGCACAATGTTTTCACCACAATTTCGCATACGAGCAAGGTGTTCCCCACATTTACTGCCAGACATGGGCACCCAACCACGCACAGAGCATGGAAAGAAATATGAGGAGGGACACTTGATTAGGAAGCTCAGGGATAGGATGAAGGGGAATGGTTTAAATCTTAAAGAGGAGAGACTGAGATGAGGTCTTAGGAAGAAGTGTTTTCCTGTGACAGTGCTGAGGCCCTCGCACAGGTTGCCCAGGGAAGTGGTGGCTACCCCATCCCTGGAGGTGTTCAAGGCCAGGCTGGATGGGACTTCAAGCACCCTGATCCAGTGGGAGGTGTTCATGCCCATGGCTGGGGCGTGGAACTGCATGGTGTTTAAGGCCCCTTCCAACTCAAACAATTCCATGATTCTATGTGATTCTATAGCTGCTGCCCATGATGATCCCTGCTGCCCATAGGATGGACCATTAGAGAGAACCTTTAAGAACTCAAATATTCATAGAATTATAGAATCATAGACTGGTATGTGTTGGAAGAGACTGTTTGTATACAGCCCTGCTGACCGTGTCTGTCTTGAAACAGACCAATAGATGCACCCACCTGCAAGGTGCTGGCAATTTGATGCCTCTGCATCTTTGTGCTTATCTGTGACTGATTCCCCTGTGCTCTTGAATTCAGAGAATAACAGAATAATTTACATTGGAAAAGATCTTTAAGATCATTAGGTCCAACCATAAACCCAAAACTCTGGCACTAAACCTTGCCCCTAAGCACCACATCTCCAGATCTTTTAAATCCCTCCCTGAATGATGACTCCACCACTACCCTGAGTGGCCATGTCAGTGCTTGGAAACCCTTTCAGTGAAGACATTTCTCCTAAAATCCAGTCTAAACCTCCCCTGACACAACTTGAGGCCATTTCTTCTTGTCCTATGCCTTGTTATTTGGGAAAAGAGACCAGCACAAACCTCACCACAACCTCCTTTCAGGGAAATGCAGAGAGCGATGAGGTCTCATCTCAGCATCCTCTTCTCCAGACATTAAACCCCCAGGTTGCTCAGCTTCTCTCCATAAACTCTGTGCTCCAGACACTTCAGCAGCTTCATAGCCCTTCTTTTTATTTCCAGCCTGGTCCCAACCACCCACCTGTGTGGGACTTCCTCTTCCGTCATTGGAGGATCCTATGGGGTTCTTACTCAGGGTGCTCTTGCCACACCTGTACTTGGTTTATCTGTTTCTGGTTTAAGTTTCAGTTACTGAGAAGTCATGAGAGAGAGTTGTGTCTGGGATTTATTTCTGCATATAAACTCAAATTCTGAGAAGGCTTCTCTGAGGTTGTGCATCAGAGAAGGATTTCAGTCATGTTTCTTTGCAAAATTTGGAGGTACTCCCAGTTCTTAGGGAAGAAAGTTCATTAATCTAGATACTCATCACTTCTGTAATTCCCAAACCTAAATGGTCTTTAACCTTAAAACACGGCTGAGTGAGTTGGCCTTGTTCAGCCTGGAGAAGAGAAGGCTCTGGGAGACTTTGTAACAGACCTCCACTACTGAAAGGAGCTGAGGAGACGCTCTTTATCAAGGAATGCAGGGACAGGAGGAGGGGAGAATGGTTTTAAGCTGAAAGAGGGGAGATTGAGATGAGATCTTTGGAAGAAATATTTTCCTGTGAGGGTGGTGAGGCCCTGGCACAAGTTGACCAGAGAAGTCATGGCTGCCCCATTCCTGGAGATGCTCAAAGGGAGGTTGGATGGAGCTTTGAGCACCCTGATCCAGTGGGAGGTGCCCCTGCCCATGACAGGGATTTGGAACTTGATGGTCTTTAAGATCCCTTCCAACACAAAATAATCCATGACTCTATGTTTTGGAATTATAGTCCTAGTAATATTGTAACTGGTTATTCACAGTCAAATTATGATTTTAAGACTGCGTCAGTAGACTGTCAGAAATCTCTTCCAGTAAATGTCTTTAAAGAGGACTCATTTCATTAGGATGACTTCAAGTATATACTGGGGTTTTTTGTCTAATGGACAATAAATTATCATTTACTGACAGTAAACAGATGACTTTGATTCTGAGCAGGAAGGATATGGATATGTATATATACTACTCTGTGCCAGGAATGAAACTCAAGGATCCTCATGCTGAAAGAGCTCTTATCCTTTCAGTAAACTTCTGAAATTTGATAACAAGTTCAGCACAAGTTCACATCTTCATAAAATTAGGAGTTGATACATCACATTAAAATTATGAGGCAGAGCAAGCACTGGGCCCTTAGCCAGATACATATTTGATGTTAGACTCTGCTAGCCAAAGCCTTTCCTTAGAAGATCCAATTTAACTTCTGCTTCATAGTCCTGTCTCTCCAAATTAAGTTCTTCCCCTTCCTCCCATACCTCAGCTTGTGAAAAGGCTTCTGGTGGCTTCTTCACTTTTTCCTGCTGTATCCAGGAGCCCAAAATTTATTTTGAGCAGAGGTAAGCCTGGTGCTTTCAGCAAGCAAAGCTCAGATGTTTTCTATAAATAACGGTACAGGCCTAAAAATATCTATTTATATCCAAAATATCCATTTAACAAACACAGGTGGGAGACTGTTTACAAAAAAATATTAACATTCTTCCAGTGTTCCATGAAACTGGTATTGAATGGAGAGGGTTGGCAGGATGTTCAATAAGATCAAGTGCAAGGTCCTGCACCTGGGTCGAGGCAATTCCAAGCATGTTACAGGCTGTGTGGAGAAAGGATTGAGAGCAGCACTGAGGAGAAGGACTTGGGGTGATGAGGGATGAGAAGCTCAGTAGGAGCTGGCAAAATGTGCTCAAAACCCAGAAACCAACCGTGTCCTGGGTTGCGTCCAAAGCAGTGGGACCAGCAGGGTGAGGGAGGGGATTCTGTCTCTCTACTCTACCCTGGTGAGTCCTCACCTGGAGTCCTGTGTCCAGTTCTGGAGTCCTCAGCACAGGAAGGACATGGATCTGTTGGAGTGAGTCCAGAGGAGGCCACAAAGATGATCAGAGGGCTGGATCATCTCCTGTACGAGGGCAGGCTGAGAGAGTTAGAGTTGTTCATCCTGGAGAAGAGAAGGTTCTGGGGAGACCTTAGAGCAGCCTAATAGTAGGGAAAGGGGCTCCAGGAAAGCTGGGGAGGGGCTCTTCATCAGGGAGTGCAGGGATAGGATGAGGGGGAATGGTTTTAATCTGAATGAGGGGAGACTGAAATGAAATATTAGGAAGAAATGTTTTGCTATGAGGGCGGTGAGGCCCTGGCACAGGTTGCCAAGAGAAGCCGGGGTTGCCCCATCCCTGGAAGTGTTGAAGGCCAGGTTGGATGGGGCTTTGGGCACCCAGATACAATGGGAGGTGTCCCTGTCCATGGCAGGGAGGTTGGAATGGGATAAGCTTTAACTTCCATTCCAAGCCAACTCTTTCTATGATTCTATGACTGTATGGCTACTGCTTGTTTGTCAGTTCTAGGTAAAATGGCATTGATGATAAGGAGCCTCTTTCTTCTCTATTTCCAGACTACTCATGTTGATTAATATCTCTGCTTCCACATTAGTTTTGTTCACATATTGCCTCTTTTACATGACATCTGTGTTTGGTTTGGGAAGTAAATGCATTTGTTGGTATTGTCAGGGAGAGCGAAGTAGGAACAGTAAGTACTGTTATTGAAGAATTGGGGGAAGGTACTGCATGAAAATAAAACTGGGGATGGGAAGTCCCTTTATGAGATGTTTGGATTGGCAGAGGAACAGTACTGAACAAAACCAACTGGGAACACAACAGCCAATGAGTGACTTGTGTCACTAGTGGATTGAGACTAGCCCTGGAGAGAAGGGCTTGGGGGTGCTGACTGATGAGAAGCTCAACGTGATCTACAACGTGTGCCCTTGTGTCCCAGAAAGCCACCTGTGTCCTGGGCTACATCCAAAGCAGTGGGATCAGCAGGGCAAGGGAGGGGATTCTTCTCCTCTTCTCCGCTCTGGTGCAATCCCACCTGAAGCCCAGTTAAGTTTTTCTTGTACACCTATGATGATGCCTATTTCAATTCAAATGCCATTCCCTTGCCTCTTTCCCTGACTTTTAAGTCCCTGCCCATTTGTATTTCTCTGATTGTTAAATATTTGAAGAATTTCCGGTGCTTTAAGTTGTTACTTTGGACTGTCCTTTTTCCATTTAACTTGAGCTGGCTTTTATTTTTTTTTCAGTGTAAGTGTGTTTGAAAGAAACTGATGATTTGATCACTTGAGGGATGACAAAGGGGAGTTTCATCTTAATTATCTCAGAAGAGTCATTAATGTTAGTGAATAAGGTGTTTGATATCCTTTTTTTTTAAGAGAAAAGGTGAATTAAATACAATGCCAAGGGATAAAAAAATTGGTTGTGAAAAACTTTTCTCAGCAATAGGTTTCAGCAATTCCAGTAGCACTTTGTAGCCCCGTCCTCAGGAATTATACTGATGACATCAAGCTGAGGGGTGCAGTTGCCACACCAGAAGACCAGGATGCCATCCAGAGGGACTTGGACAAACAGGAGAAGTAGGTCCAAGTGAATCTCATGAAGAGCGGCCAAGTTCAAAGTCCCTCACCGGGGTTGGGGCAATCCCAAGCGCAAACACAGGCTGGGAGGAGAATGGATTATCAACAGCCCTGAGGAGAAGGACTTTGGGTGCTGGGGGATGAGAAGTTCAACAGGAGCTGGCAGTGAGTGCTCACAGCCCAGAAAGCCAAACCATGCCCTGGGCTGCATCCAAAGCAGTGGGACCAGCAGGGCAAGGGAGGGAATTCTGCCCCTGTCCTCCACCCTGGTGAGACCTCGCCCTGTGTCCACTTGGGGAGTCCTAAGTGCATGAAAGACATGGATCTGTTGGAGTGAGTCCAGAGGAGGCCCAGAGAGGATCAAAGGGCTGGAGCACCTCCCATATGAGGACAGGCTGAGAGAGTTGGCGTTGTTCAGCCTGGAGAAGACAAGGCTCTGGGGAGTCCTTAGAGCAGCTTTACAGTACTGACAGGGGCTTGTGGTCAGCGAGTGCAGGAATAGGATGAGGGGAAATGGTTTTCAGCTGAAAGAGGGCAGATTGAGATGAGATCTTAGGAAGAAATATTTTCCTGAGAGGGTGGTGAGGCCCTGGTACAGGTTGCCCAGAGAAGTCATAGTGCTTTGAGCACCCTAATCCAGTGGGAGTTGTCCCCGTCCATGGCAGGAGGGTTGGAGCTGGATGATATTTAAGGTTCCTTCCAACCCAAACCATTCTATGATTCTATGAATTTTTTCTCCCAGCCTTGCTGATGGAGTCATGGTAGCAAAAATAGAGGTCTCATTTCTTCACAGTCGGTCTCTAATCCTTCCTTGATCAGCAGCTGCTAAAAATGCCCTTGGCGCATAAGGTAAATACATCTTCATTCAGCAAGTGGTCAATGAGGGATAAAATGACTTGTATTCCTTTATAACAAATGTACAGATCTATTTGAACGCCTGGTGCTGAATATCCGCTGCTGAGGGTAGTTTTTATTGGCTTACAGAAAATAAATTGTCTTCAGAACAATAAAGGTAGCATTTGCTATATTTCTCCAGATATTCTGCCACCTTTATTTCTGTAAAGTATTAATCCTCGACTGCAGTGACTTGAATGAGACTACATAAGGGATTAAATGACGTTTGCTATAAGTAAATACATAGCCTTCGCTGGGTAAAAATCCAGCTGGAAGTCTGAACACAAAGAGCTGTGATGAATGGAGGTAAATCCCATTGGTGCCGTGTTCCCTAGGGCTCAGTGTTGAGGCCAGTCTTGTTTAATATCTTTATCCATGGTCTGGACAAGGGTATCGAGTGCTGCCTCAGTCAGTTTGGAGATGACACCAAATCAGGTGGGAATGTTGATCTGCTGGAGGGCAGGAAGGCTCTGCAGAGGATCTGGACAGGCTGGATCCATAGGCTGAGTTAATTGTATGAGATCCAACAAGGTTAGGTCCTGTACTTGGATCAAAAAAAACCCCATGCCACTCTCTAGGCTTGGGGAACAGCGTCTGGAAAGCTGCCTGGTGGAAAAGGACCTTGAGGTGCTGGTCAACAGCATCTGACATGAGCCAGTAGTGGCCCAAGTGACCAAAAAGGTCAACAGCATCCTGGCTTGGATCAACCACGGTGTGACTAGAAAGAGCAGGAAAGGAATCATTTCCTTGTGGCTGGTGAGGCTGCATTTTGGTTTCTGGGTTCAGTTTTGGGCCCCTTAGTAGAAGAAAGACCCTGAGGGTCTGAAGCATGCCCAGAGCAGGGAAAAGGAGCTGGGGAAAGGGTGGGAGCACAGGTGTTCTGAGAGCGGCTGAGGGACCTGGGGATGTTCAGTCTAGAGAAGAGAAGGTTGAGGTGAGATCTCATCATTCTCTGCAGCTCCTGGAAAGGAGGTTGTGGTGAGGTGGGTGTTGGTCTCCTCTGCCAAGTAAAAAGTGATAGGATGAGAACAAATGGCCCCAAGTTTCACCCAGGAAACATTAGTTTGGATATTACAAAAAATGTCTTTACCAAAAGAATGGTGAAGCATTGGAGGAGGCTGCCCAGGACAGTGGCGGTGTCATCATCCCTGGAGGGGTTAAAAACCTGCTAATGTGGCTCTTTGAGACATGATTGAGTAGGCAGGGTGGTGTTGGGCTGATAGTTGGACTTAATTATCTTACAGGGCTTTTCCAACCTTAACAATTCTATTATTCTATGATTGGGAACTATTTAGATGCAGCATTGTTTTTTTATTAAAAACTCAGAATATGAGCCATTTCAGAGTTTCAGTAATACATTCTTTGTGTTGTCTTCATGAGGAATGGTAATTTAAATAAAAAGTTTTGGGAAAAAGTGGAGGGAAAATCCATACTTGGCTGGAAATATCTGCAGGGACATAAACAGTGTTTGGGCAAAACAAATCAAACATCACTGTTAAGTCTGGTGGTGATGTGAAATTGTATGATGTACAGATGTGTTATTGATACAGATGGAGTTGTAAAACTAGTTTTAGTGGCTTTTCTTTCAAAGTATTGGAATGATAACTACACTAACAAAATTACTCTGTATTTGTTTTCGAAATAATGGATGTTATAATCTTAACATATCCTCCTGTAAAGGTGGGTTTGTATGATTTGCTGCCTCTTGAAATATTTAAACCCATAAGGCAGAATTCTCTGAACATTCTGGTGATGATATGGTTGGAGACATTAAGAGGATAGAAGCTTGATGGTGTTAGACTGTTTTTACTTAGACACTTCTGTGATGTATCGTCTAATTAAAATCGAACATTGTAGTCTTAGGGAGTCCCAAATATGAAGTATGGTTGATATCTTGAGCCATCACTATGCATGATGAGATGTAATATGATTGCAGGCTACTTCTGTAACCTCCTGTCTGGTGATGCCCTGTTTCCCTTTGGAAGCCCCTGCTATAGGGGATACTGAGTGCTGTGGACCATTCATAGATTCAGAGACAGGTTTGGGTTGGAAGGGATCATAAAGACCATCCAGTTCCAACACCTTGCCATGGGCAGGGACACCTTACAATGGGTCAGGTTGCTCAAAGCCTTTAAGATGCTGAATGTGCTATGTGTACAACTTTTTGTCAAAGGCAAGTCTTGTCTTATAAGCAGAGTGAAGGATTTTACTAGAAAAGTCATCAAAAAGGTTACAATATTTCTCACAGATAAAGAAAAGTGATTAGTGCTCTAATGAGCCAAATGGCAATAAGAAAATAATAATGGTCTTGTATTAAAGAACTAAACATTGACTAGAAATGACTACATCCTTGGTTAAAGAACTCCATAATTTAATGTATTTTGAGATGTATTAAATAGGGCAATGAAGGAAGGAAATAAAGAAGAGTAATATTTTAGGGTTTTTGTTTCAAGGGAGAGTTAGCTGAGTTAGAATCATAGAATCATGGAATGGTTTCAGTTGGAAGGGACCTCAAAGCCCATCCAGTTTCAATCCCCCTGCCACAGACTGGGACACCTCCCACTGGATCAGGGGGCTCAGAGCCCCATCCAATCTGACCTTGAACACATCCAGGGATGGGGCAGCCACCACTGCTCTGGGCAACCTGGGCCAGGACCTGCCCACCCTCACAGGAAAACATTTCTTCCAAAGATCTCATCACAATCTCCCCTCTTTCAGCTTTAAACTGTTCCCCTCCTTCCATACCTGTACTCTGTGTTCAGCAGCCCATTCCCAGCTTTCCTGGAGCCCTTTTCAGTACTGGTGCAACTTGAGGCCATTTCCTCTCTGCTTGTTACTTGGGAGAAGAAACCAAGACCCACCTCACCACAACCTCCTTTCAAGCAGTTGTAGACAGTGATGAGGTCTCCCCTCAGCCTCCCTTTCTCCAGGCTAAACAATCCCAGTTCCCTCAGCTATGGGGAAGGAGTTGAGAAGGCAAGACAGCCAGAAAACAGAAAGCTGAGTGTGTAACAGATCTTTAATCTGCCTTATGGATTGCTGCAGATATGCAGGAAAGTCTTGCAGCTCTTTTCTTCAGTAGTTATAACCACACATTTTCTGAGCGAGGTACCTGTATATGCCAGCCGTCGTGATAACACATGTATTTGAACTGGCATTAGAGCAATGTCATCCTACTTTTTTTCCGTTCTGAAGTCAGACCTGTGGCTATGCTGCATATTCATAGCAAAAGAGTATTTCAAAGTTTAAAAAGCTACTTTTGGAAATTGTGTTATACAATTATATTTAGCCATCACATGGTCCAGAACCACACAATGCTGCTTAAAGCCCATCCAGTTGCACCTTCCACCGGATCAGGTTGCTAAAGCTTGCACACAACCTGTCCTTCAACATCTCCAGGGATGGGGCAGCCACGACTTCTCTGGGAAACCTGTGCCAGGGCCTCACCACCATCATCATGAAGAATTTCTTATAATGTCTAATATAAATCTTCCCCTTTCCAATTAAAGCCATTGTCTCTTGTCCTATCACTACTTGCCCTTGTAAAAAGCCCTTCCCCAGCTTTCCTGGAGCCCCTTTCAGTACTGGGAAGCTTTTCCTAAGGTCTCCCTGGAGCCTTCTCTTCTCCAGGCTGAACAACCCCAACTCTCTCTGCCTGTCTTCAGAGCAGAGGTGCTCCAGCTTTTTGACCATCTTCATAGCCTGCCAAGAGCAAACTGGAAGCAAACTCCCCTCTTCCCTATGCCCATCACTAGAGCTTTTCTGGAATGTGGAGATTTGTGTGTCCTGGCAGCTGCCAGCAAACAGCAGGACTGTATCAGCGTGTTTCTGGCTTTTAATTGCAAGTAAATTGTTGCCCAATAGGCACCATTGTTCAGTAGTGCCCGAGAGGTAGCTACCTCCTGTGTTAAGCATCTTAAATGGCAAAACTTTTCTTCTTCTTTTGACTTCAGGATGGAGCTAAGATCCGCTGAATCTTAGGGAATGCCTTTTAATCAGGAAATAGGACAACAGTTTATCAGCAGGATTCCTGTCCTTGCTCCCAGTTGCGCAGAAGGAGACAATGAAGCACAGAGAAGTGACTTTCCTGAAGTCACCTCCCAAACCAGAAAGAGAATCTAAAATTTCAGAAGGACTGAAAAACAGCCCACAGAAAAGGCGTGGTCTGTGCTGGAGACATTGCTCCGCGAGTATAGCTCCCTTTTGCCCATGGACACACGGGGTTGCTGGAGCTGATGCTTGTTGACTTGTGATGGTCGTAGAATCATAGAATGTCCTGAATTGGAAGGGATCCACAAGGATCATCGAGTTCAACTCCTGGTCCTTCACAGGACAACCCCAACATTCATACCGTGTGTCTGAGGGCATTTGCCAAATGCTTCTGGAATATTGTTAGGCTGTGACTGCTTCTCTTGGGAGCTGTCCCAGTGCTCCACCACTCTCTGGGGGAAGAACCTTTTCCTAATATCCAGCCTAACCCTTCCCTGACACGTTTTCCTGCCATTCCCTCAGGTCCTATCATTGGTCACCAGAGAGAAGAGGTCAGCACCTTCTCCTCCTCCCCCCTTCTAAGTAGTCTGTAGACTGCAATGAGGTCTCCCCTCAGTCTCCTCTTCTCCAGGCTGAACAGACCAAGCGACTTCAACCACTCCTCAAACAACTTCCTCTCTAAACACTTCACCACTTTGTGCCCTCCTCTGGACCCTGTCCAGTAGTAGGTCCTTTTTATCCCATGATGCCTAAAGCTGCAACCAGCACTTGACATGTGTAAATAATGATATAAGGGTCCCGAGGACACACATAATCTCCGTCTTGGAATACATCACATGGCAGGGCTCAGGTAGTGTTGGCTTTGTTTCTCCTGAGACTCCTGCAAGCTGTTGGGCTGATGGGACTCAGTTCCATCCATGTCTGTGGTCAGCAAAATTACCACTGACTAAGTGAAAAAACAAGATGAGAAACCATTCACATTGAGCAATTCCCAGGTGTCTCTCATGTAATATAAATGGTATTTTTGTTTTTTCTTCCAGGGGAAAATTGTGAAGCTTCATGAGTCAATTAACACTTTATAAATTATTTTGAGATCAGTCGATAAATCGCCTTGTGTAAATGCACCATAGATTACCTACAAACACTAAAAAGACACAACCATGCCTTTTAACTACCCTTTCTCATTTGGTTTATTTGCACGTAATGTCCTTTTTGATGTTAGAAGCCCAATTTTGAACAGCTCCTTCCAAAATGCTGACATTCCCACTTGGGGAAGGAAGGAAAAAGACTGCTTTTCACACATTATATGATTTTCTCCTCTGAATTGACAAGGCTACTCGAGTTGCACTTGAGGGCAGCTTCCTTTATTTTCCACTAAGTGCCTCTTGTACAGCCACAATATATCCTCATATAACCCTGACATATGGAGCAGAGAAATGCAAACACGGAGCATATACTATTGTGGAAGCGGTCATAAAGAAAGAGGGGAAATGAGGATAACAGTGCAGAAAACAACACTGCAGCATTCACTGGGGCAGTTGGGCTTAATGTAACCCAGCCTGTGCTACCAATAAAAAGCAAACCTGAAGTCGGAGATGCTACACTATGAAATATTTCAGTTATTGGTGCTGAAGGCTACTGCTGGTTTGTCTTAAATTTGTGATAAAGAATGACAATGCTGTAGTACCAAACCAGAATGGAGCTAGCAGGTTACTGCATTTTAATACACTGTGTTATTTACAGTGATGTTACTACTGTTATCGTCATTGTCTTTTTCTTTTAGAGAAGAAAACAGACCATTCTGACCCTGTCACAACAGACCATTTTATCAGCAAAGGCTTTTTTGGTGCTATGGGCAAGAAAATGGCCCGTGATAGGAAAAAATGTCCCACTAAAGTCAGGAACGCTTAAGTCATTGAGAATGTGTACATAAATAAAAGTGTGATCTGACTGCTTGAATACAAGTGTTTGCAGAGCAGCCCATGTCTTGTCCTGGGTGCCAGGACAGTGTTTGACCATCTGAGACCGTATAGAATTGTTTCGTTAGAAAAGACGATTGAAATCATCAAATTCAACTGAACCTGTCCTCTACTAAACCATCCCCGAGCACCTCATCTGCCTGTCTTTTAAACACCTCCAGGAGGAGTTATGCCACCACTGCTCTGGGTAGCCTCTGCCAGTGTCTGACAACCCTTCCCATAAGGAAATTTTTCCTAACTTCTAATGTGAACCTGCCCTGGCATAACTTCAGGCCATTTCCTCTCATCCTATAATTTATTACTTGGGAAAAGGAACCAACCCCCGCCTCACCACAACCTCCTTTTGAGGAAGCTACAGAGAGCGATGAGGTCTCCCTTCTTCTCCAGGCTGAACAGCCTGAGTCCCTCAGCTGCTCCCAGAACCCCTGATCTCGAGACTGTTCTCTAGCTCCGTTCCCCTGCTCTGGGTGTGCTCCAACCCCTCAAAGTCCTTCTTGGAGCGAGGAGCCCTAAACTGAACTCAGGATTCAAGGAGTGGCCTCACCAGTGCCAAATCCAGTGTGACGATCCCTTCCCTGCTCCTGCTGGCCACACCATGGCTGATCCAAGCCAGGATGCTGTTTGCCTTCTTGGCCACCTGGGCCACTACTGACTCTCAGCTGCTGCCAACCAACTGGTCCTTCTCTGCCAGGCAGCTTTGCAGTTGCTCTTCTCCAAGGCTGGAGCACTGCATGGGGCTGTTGTGGTCCAAGTGCAGGACTCCCAGCCTCACCAGCTGTGTGACAACACAGCACAGTCTGGAACATGTTTTGGTCGCTCCTGTTTGCTACTTGGCTTTGTGAACTGGAATGTCTCACACAGTAAAGCCAGAGGTAACCTTGTCAGTCCTTACACAGTCCCTGTGGAATGAGGAGGGAGAGGATGTTGTGCTGGAAGACATGTGCCTGTGGATGATAAAGCATCATGAAAGCCAGGGAAAGCATTTGGGACTGGATTATTCTGCAATTTATGTATTGGTCTTTGGTGGTTTCTCCGGGTGTAAATTTAATACTTTTTTGTTTCCTACTTGGTTTCCAATTTCATTTTTCCAGGCTGTTGCTAAAATGTCTGTTGTTTGTCTTCAAGGCAGTGAATCTGCAAGGTTTTGACTTGCTGCTTCTGTTTTGTCTGCTCTGTGCAGACCTGCTTTGAAAGCAATGACAGATGCGAGTTGGAAAACCATGAGGACCAGTTTGTCTTGCAAGGTTGCAGCTGTGTACCCTTTACCTTTCTGATACCATCAAACAAGATAACTTAAACAACTCTACTTTAAGCAAATGAGTTTGTCTTTTCAGAGAGGGGCAAGGAGAGCTCTTGCAGCTCAGATAGGGTGAGAGGTGGCTGAAGATGGTTTTCTACTACTGTCTTGCTGATGGGGAACAGCAGGTCACTGCAGAGGACAAGTTCTCCCCTGCCCTGGCACCCTGAAAGGGTGAAGTTTGAGCTGGAAGCTACCACGGTTCAGACCAAATAGCAACATTAGAGCATGGAGCTGGGTTCAGATAGGGCGTAAACTGGCAGGGTGACATATACTTTATACATGAACTGCAGCATAAAATAAGGGAAATATCACAGAATCATATAATAACAGAATTATTTGAGTTCGAAGGGACCCCAAAGCTCATCCAGAGCATCTCCATCTCCAGACAAAGGAAGAACAAGCAATGCAGTCACCCCTGTCACCAATGAGAAAGGATTATCATACTATCATAAAGTCATGAAATAGTTTGGGTTGGAAGGGAACTCAAACCTCAGCCAGCTCCACTCCCTCTTCCATGGGCAGACACACCTCCCACTGGATCAGGTTGCTCAAAGGCCCATCCAGCCTGGCCTTGAACATCTCCAGGGATGGGGTAGCCACCACTTCTCTGGGCAACCTGTGCCAGAGCCTCCCCACCCTCATAGGAAAATATTCCTGCCGAAGATCTCATCTCAATCTCCCCTCTTTCAGCTTAAAACCATTCCCTTCATCCTATCCCTGCACTCGCTGATCAAGAACCTCTCTCCAGCTCTCCTGGAGCTGCTTTTAGTACCGGGAGACTGTTCTAAGCTCCTTGTGGAGCCTTCTCCTCTCCAGGTTGAACAAACCCAACCTGTCCTCACATGAGAGGTGCTCCAGCCCTCAGACTCATCTCTGTGGCCTCTGTGGACAACAGATCCGTGTTCTTTTTGTGCTGAGGACTCCAGAACTGAACACAGGGCTCCAGATGAAGTCTCAGGAGAGCTCAGTAGAGTAGAGAATCCCCTCCCTCACCTCGCTGGTCCCACTGATTTGTTTGCAGCCCAGGTTACAAACTAGTACATGAAAATAATGTCCATATCTGAGGACATACAGTTTATGGCTATTTTTTCTCCCCCCAGTTGTCACTAACAAATGGTCAGAAGTATTTTGCTAGTGGGGTGCTATGTTAACTCATGTTTCTCACTACCCTTTCTTGCATGTTACCTCTTTTTTCCAGATATATGTGCAGAGCCCTATTCCCTACACTACATTAAAATGGTCCTGTGTGTGGTTTTGTGTGCAATAATGGGAACAACAGAGCCGTAACACCCACCTGGGCTCTTGGGAATTGCTGTTACACAAATACCACTTCTGCTAAATGGTTACTTATACACGATGCTAACCAGTGATTTAGGGTTGCGTGCTAATGTTCAATAAAACGCCAATTGAGCCTGCATTCCTCAAGTTGGTATTTGCCTCTCCCTGCATTTCTTCCAGTTTAATGGCCATGGAGAGTGCGCTCTGCTCAGTTAATTCATTTATTGCACTGTATTTCAGGATTGGGCTTTCGACATGCTTTTAACAAATTTGCCTCATAAAAAGATACATCACATGATTCAAATGCTTCACCGGCCTGTAGATATATTAGTAAATCTGTCAGACCCAAATTACTCTCTGGTCTTAGTTGCTTTTCTGAGGAAGCCACTGATTTCATGGGGGTAGGGGTATTTGTAATTCTGCTAGTTTAATGATTTACAAAAGAGAATGAAGGCTGAATCCTAATGTGTGGAAAAAAATATATAAATATATCTCCCATAAATAAATACTGTGGTTTTATAAGGAATTGATTATTTTAGAAAAATATTGCTACCCATAATGGTAAAAAAATTATAATCTCATTTTCACAGGTTCAGCTGTGTAGTGTCTGACGTCTTCTGTGGATCATGCGCTGTTGCCATTTGTCCTTGAAGATAAATTAAAAAAAAGTACAAGACAATTTAGTTTAGAAAAAAACAATTAACCAAATCTTGTATTTCTGTCACAATTCTAGTAAGTAAGGAGGGTGTACTGCCTGGTTTTCTTTAACCCTTAGATTTGCAATCCTTATGATTAGCAGAAAAAATAGGCATTATGCTATAAATGAAAGTTGAGGGTGTTGAGGCCCTGGCTCAGGTTGCCCAGGGAATGACCCATCCCTGGAGGTGTTCAAAGCCAGGTTGGATGTGGCTTGGAGCCCCCTGATCCAGTGGAAGGTGTCCGTGCCGTGGCAGGGGGATTGGACCCTGAGGTCCTTTCCAGCCCAAACTGTTCTATGATTCTACGATCATCCATGCTCGTTGGAGGCAGGGCAACTGCATTCCTTGTTCTTTCTTTCTCTGGAGCTGGGGTTGCCTCTCTCCTGCAAGAAGACTCCATTCATTTATTGGAAGGTGTGACTGGAGTTACATGTAATTATTCTGAAGGTCTTTTCAAGGTGGTTCTGAAGTACTTTAAATGAGGCAAGTCACAAAAATATCATGGCACATTTGTAGATTGTTACATCAAGGGATTGCTGGTCCGTTCAAGACATCTTTATACTTCTTCTGCGGTGCTTTGTGAAAGCAAAGTCATTTCTCCAAATGCAAGGGTTTTAATAGAATGGACTAAATGATGCCAGCACCAGCAACCCCCCGTGTGTGGAACACAAATGAGAATGTGAGGCCTGCATTTTTTTATTGTTTTAATTAGAGGTTTTGAAATATGTCCCTTTTTAAATTCTCCGGCAATAATAATAAAAAGTCTATTTTCTTCTTGCTTATTTCCTGTTTGAGAAGCAGTTTTGATGATTACATTGGCGACTGGCGGGAAGCCTGTTGGGCTCGCTGGCTGCCAGCCACGAATGCTGGCAAGAGCTGCTGACAGGAAGATGAAGAGATTTACACCCTCTGATTTGTGTGTTAACAGGGGCAAAGAAGTAGGTGGGTTGCTTGGTGCAAGACAAAAAAATAAGGTAGAAATCTTTTCCTGGTGAAGGTGTACTTTACTGCTGTGAATGACATGGAGTCGCACTCGAGGGATTCCTGTAGACTTGTCAATAAATATTAGCAGTTCCACTACTTTGAATATTTTCAGACTTGATTGAAGGAAAGAATATTTTATGATGAAGGCCGTGAAACACTGGCACAGGTTACCTGGAGAGATGGTGGATGCACCATCCCTAGAAACGTTCAAGGCCAGTTTGAATGGGGCTATGAGCAACCTGATTGAGCTGAAGCTCTCACTGTGAGATGGGGTCCTTAAAGGTTCCTTCAAACTAAAATCATTCTGTGATATTCCCCCTTTAATTATAGCCAGGGGAAGAGAAGGTTCAGGTGAGACCTTAAAGCAGCCTTCCAGTACCGAAAGGGGCTCCAGGAAAGCTGGAGAGGGGTTCTTGATCAGGGATTGCAAGCATAAGATCAGAGGGAATGGTTTGAACCTGAAAGAGGGGAGATTGAGATGAGATCGTAGGAAGAAATATTTCCCTGTGAGGGTGGAGAGGTCCTGGCACAGGTTGCCCAGAGAAGTGGTGGCTGCCCCAACCCTGAAGGTGTTCAAGACCAGGCTGAATGGGGCTTTGAAACCCCTGATCCAGTGGGAGATGTCCTAGTCTGTGGCAGGGGGATTGGAACTGGGTGGGGTCTAATGTCCCTTCCAAACCAAATCATTCTATGATTCTATGGCTCCATTTGAGAAATCAGAAAATATTCTTCAGCTGAAAGCTGTTTTTATTCCTGGTAGAAATTGCGAGAGAGAGAAACTGGATCTTGCCTACTGACTGAGCAGCCACAGAGCCACAGAGCTCTAGAAATTCGTGGTTTGACTATGGCTATTAGAATAATAGAAGGACAGGAATCTTTTGGTTGGAAAAGACCTTTGAGATCATTGAGGCCAACCATACTTGTCCACTGCTAAACCAGGTCCCTGAGCAAAAGGTCATAGTTTCAAGTGGTGATCTTGAAGAATAATAAAGGTTGCTCTAAGGTCTCCCTACAGCAGTCTCTTCTCCAAGATGAACAACCCCAGCTCTCTCAGCCAGTCCCTGTTTGGGAGATGATTGAGTCCTTGGATCATCTTCATGATCACCTCTAGATTCGCTCCAAGAGATCCATGTCTTTTCTATACTGAGGACTCCAGAACTGGATGTAGGGCTCCAAGTGAGGTCTTACCACGGCGGAGCAAAGGGCCAGAATTCACCTTCCTCACGCTGCTGGTCCCACTGCTTTGGATGCAACCCAAGACATGGTTGTCTTTCTGGGCTGTGAGCGCACATTCTTGGCTCCTGTTGAGCTTCTCACCCCACAGAACCCAAAGTCCTTCTCCTCATGGCTGTTCTCTATCCATTCTTCTCCCAGCCTGTAGTTGTGCTTGGGACTACCCTGACCCAGTTGCAGAACCTTGTCCTTGTCATTGTCGATCTTCATGAGGTTCACACAGACTCATCTCTCCAGCCTGTCCTGATCCCTCTGGATGACATAATTATATAATGAAGAGAAAATCAATCATTGAGGTTGTACTGGAATGATTCATTGAAACTGGTTTTTTTGTTGTTCTGAGTGTACACTGCACATGTGGAACATTCAGACACAAAAGCTTCGTGCTGATGCTTTGAATCCTAATGGAAGATCTCTGACGACTAAGTAGAACTGACCATGAAGGCATTGAATCCTTGATGAAAATCCCCCTACAACATAAATATGTGGATGGAAAAAATAGATTGTTTCCACGCGTTATGCTGAGCGAAGCCAGCAAGCGAGTCACATGAAAGGTGACAAGTAAATTAGGTTTTAAGATTCTTGCAATTTTGATAATCCTAGTTGACATCAGCAACACAGGTTAGGGGAAAGTCTTTTTCAGAATAATAAGTTCATTTCTTTCCTGTGATAGGTAAGAGGCATCAAAGGGCAGACCCTGGCTTCAGCTTCCTTCAGCTCGCCTTTCTTTGTGGAATTAGATTGCTTGCAAGAATTGGTGCTATAACATTTGTAATGGGCTGTACATGCTGAGATGGAAAATTGCTGTGCTGGAGGAGACCTTCATGTGCCGCCATACTAGAAAAGAGGAAGTTTTCTTCCTGTACAGGATGTTCTGAATTGTCTGTTCATGAGATATGGCTTCTGTCTCACCTACAGTATGTTAAACAGCACTTGTGTGAATGTGTCCACTTGAGGGTCGAGCTGTTGGAGGAGCAGGTGGTTTCTGACCTTCCTCTCCTAGTGGTATAAGAGGAAGCGTGGTGGCTCTCCTAGCATTGTATGAGGAATAATAGAATGTTTTGGGCTGGAAAAGATCTTTAAGTCTGTCCAGATCCAGCCCCCACTGGATCAGGGGGCTCAAAGCCCCATCCACCCTGGCCTTGAACACCTCCAGGGATGCGGCAGCCACGACTTCTCTGGGCAACCTGTGCCAGGGCCTCCCCACCCTCACGGGAAAACATTTTTTCTTAAGATCTCATCTCAATCTTTCCTCTTTCAGGTTAAAAACTTCACCCCTCATTCTGTCCCTGCATTCCCTGATCAAGAACCCCACCCCAGCTTTCCTGTAGGGCCCCTTTAAGTAATGGAAGGAACCTGATGCAAACAGCAAACTGCCAGGATTAAAACCTCCTCAAGAAGTGGAGTCGTCTGGGGAACTGGGGCATTTCCATGGCCAAGTAGCATCATCAGGGTCATAACTCAGTTTAAGTGTCCGAGCCTAAACTCTCACCAAAATCCTCTCCTATCTATCTATCAATCTATCTATCTATCTATCTATCTATCTATCTATCTATCTATCTATCTATCTATCCACGTTCTTGCTTTTACAGTCAGCTATAAAATCCGTGCCTCATTCCTTTGACATTGTTATAAGTTGACACTGGACAGAGATTCCCTCTAGAGCTGTCCTACTATTTGAGGTCAACTAAATTACCCTCCTGGCATAACATCTGCAGAGAAAGAAGTGCGAGGACTGCCCCCTTCAGTCTCCACTGAGGAGCCCCGAGGGCTGTCTACAAGACTAGAGGACTTCACAGCAAGGATGCCAAGATCCATTTTCCAGTGTGATAATCGAATGCTAAATACTAGTTGCAGGAATAATTGTCTCGACCTGATACGTGTAGGCTAAAAAAGCTATCACAGTTTGGTTCTCCTGAAAGGAGGCCAAATGCTTTGTTTGGCTTGGAGACTGGGATGAATCTGGCTGAAAACATCTAAGCTGCTTTCGCTCCCCTGGCACAAAGCAGGATGAGTCACTCCTCTATTCAAAGCAATGAGACACATGCAAAGAGAGCAGCAGAAAAGCATGTTAAATAGATATTTTTTGACACTTGTTCAATGAATATTAAACATAATAACATCTGTTCAAACTCTTCCTTTATTGTTCTATTTTTAGGGTATACCGTGATAGTGATCCCTATGTTTTCTCTGCACGAAGGATAATTTCATCCTTTCTTCAGCACTGCTCACCAACTTGGACTGTACTTTAAGCTCATTCCCTTATGAGGATTTTTCTCCTCTCTCTAAAAAACTGAGACCTGAGCATGAACCCAACCTTTCTCTTCCTCCTAGGCTGTCTTTGAACTGTTTCATAGAATCATAGAACCGTTTGGTTACAAAAGACCTTTGAGATGATCGAGTCCAAATGTACCTGTTCACTACTAAACCCTGTCTCTGAGCTCTTCATCTGCCCCTCTTTTAAACAACTCCAGGAATGGAGAACATTTTCAGTGAAGAAATTTTCCCTAACATCAAAACTAAGCCTCCTCTGGCACAACTTGAGGCCCTTCTCTCTCATCCTGTCACTCTTACTTGGGAGAAGAGACCAATACCCACCTCATCTCAACCTTCTTTCAGGGAGCTGTAGACAGTGATGAGGTCTTCCCTCAGCCTCCTCTTCTCCAGGCTGAACAACGCCAGTTCCCTCAACCACTCCTCATAAGACTTGTTCTCTCAGTTGCTTCAACAACTTTGTTGCCTTTCTCTGGATGTGCTCCAGCACCTCAATGTCCTTTTTGTACTGAGGGGCCCAAAACTGAACCCAGGATTCGAGGTGTGGCCTCACCAGTGCCGTGTATGGGGGCACAATTAAGGTATTCATTTTGTGAATACCTTAAAAGAGGTTCCCACTTAGTGAAAAAGGGGAGATTGAGATGAGATCTTAAGGAGAAATGTTTTGCTGTGAGGGTGGTGAGGTCCTGGCACAGGTTACCCAGAGCAGTGGTGGCTGCCCCACCCCTGGAGGTGTTCCAGACCAGTTTGGACAGGGCTTTGAGCACCCTGATCAAGTGGGAGGTGTCCCTGCCCATGGCAGGGGGGATTTGGAGCTACATGGGCTTAAAGGTCCCTTCCAACCCAAATCATTCCGTGGTTCTATGAAGGAAGCACTGGTTCATTTACAGAGAAGTTTGGGAAAGTCTGGTTCCTATTTCAGTTTCCTTGGATTTCTTCTGTGACCTTGAGTGACTAAGTCAGTCACTGTAGCATTTCCCAAAGTGCCTAAAAAGCTCTTCTCAGCTAGAACCTGCCACATTTTATAAGCTAGCGGGATGCCAGTTTCTGTGGCTCTGCTGCTTTTTAGTATTTTAACCTCTGCCTTAGGGACTCAGTTCCTCATCTATGAAATTAAAATATTATCTCTTGTTTACATAAAAATACAAATTAAAGACACTGATAGACTCAGTTTTAAAGATATGTATATAAAGTAATTGAAATAATTGTGTACATAACCGTTCGAGTAGCTGTACTTTGATTTATCTGGAGTTATTTGGACCTTTCTGCCACTGTACTTCATATATAATGACTTGGAGCTCAATACATAGGTTTAACGCCAAGCACACATCGATTCTTATCTCCTGCAGGCAGCGTCATGCTTGTTGAAGTCTGACTTCTTAAATCAAACTTCCAGACTTTAAATTGTGCAAGTTCTCTTTTTGGTTGCAGCTGTTGTATTCCCAGCTGCATTTTGGTATCTCCACAGGGTTGCAATGCTGGTTTACAACTGTGCTATTGCTGAAATAACACTTGAGACCTGGGGAAAAGAAAAGATAGCAAATTAGAGTATTGTAGATTTATTTCTAAGGATGTCGTGGTGTTCTCTCTCTGAAATTCTCAATTACTTTTCTGTATCTTTTCTCATAGCAGCCTTTCAGGGGACCTACAGTGAAGGGAGGGGCTCTTGATCAGGGAGTGCAGGGACAGGATGAGGGGGAATGATTTGAAGCTGAAAGAGGGGAGGTTGAAATGAGATCTTAGGAAGAAACATTTTCCTGTCAGGGTGGTGAGGCACTGGCCTAAGTTGCCAGAAGAAGTGATGGCTGCCCATCCCTGGAAGTGTTCAGGACCAGGCTGGATGGGGCTTTGAGGAACTTGATGCAGTGGAATGGTTTGGAAGAGGATGATCTATAAGGTGTCTTCCAACCCAAAGCATTCTATGATTCTGTCTTATTTTCGAAAGCAGTTTACACATGATGTACTGCTCCAGTAAAGAGAAATTAAGACAATTGAACGTTCACATCCTAAATCCCAACATGCATATTCCCTGTTTCAGGGTGTTATTAGTATGTGAGGTGACCCAGCAGTGGCCTATGTTGGTGCACTGCAACAAGAATTGGAGTGCTTCATGTTCGCATGTAAACTTTCACAGGATTTAAATCATAGAACCATGGAATGGTCTGGGTTGGAAGGGACCTTAAAGATCATCCACTTCCAATCCCCCTGCCATGGGCAGGGACACGTCCCACTGGATCAGGGTGCTCAAAGCCACATCCAACCTAACCTTGAACACTTACAGGGATGGGGCAGCCACTACTTCTCTATGCAACCTTTTCCAGTGCCTTCTGCATAGTCAGAATGCCAAGTATTGTTTCTATTTAAAGGAAGAAAAAGTAAAAAGACATCCTGCCTTATTCGTAGCGGTCATGAGCTCTTAACTGATCATTTGCATCAGGGTGTTGACACAATTAACATGTTGATAGAACAGAATCATGGAATTGTTTGTTTGTAAAGGACCTGCCCACTACTAAACCAGATCCCTGAGCACCTCATCTACGGATCTTTTAAATCTCTTCAGGAATAGTGACTCAACCGCTGCCCTGGGCAGCCTCTGCCAGTGCCTGAGAACCCTCTCAGTGAAGAAATTGTTCCTAACATCCAATCTGAACCTTCCCTGGTGAAACTTGAGGCCACAGGTACCCCCACATTACCATGTCATGCACGTTATAGCCCATGGGTTCCCCAAACACCAAAGGCAAAAGGTACACCCATTCTCTGTGCTGAGTACTTAGGAAGCCTTGGGAGGAGATGGGCTGTTTAATTTAGGCATAAAGGACAAATTAACACGTACTTTAATGATGTTTGTGGGGTTTTAGCTTGGGCATGTGAATTAGATGAAAATTGAGTGCTAATAAGAAGCTACCATCCATGGTCTCCTCTACACCACCATGAGTGGCTGAAACGAAGGAAACAGCTGGAAACTGGGATTGTAGAGCAAATTAACATCTCCTTGCAAAGATTCTGAGTTTCCTCTGGGGTAGGTCCAGCATGACATCACCAGCTGGTTGAGGGATGGGATTTTCCTGCTCTACTCTACACTGCTGTGGCCCTGCCTCAAGTACTGGGTGCAGTTTGGGATGCTACAGGATACAATGGATCTAAAACTGCGGGAGAGTGTGCAGAGGACACAAAGTTGGTGGAGAGATTTGAGTGGAAGCCATATGAGGAACTGCTGAAGTCACTTGGTCTACAAGGACAGTAGCTGGACTCAATGTGACCCTTCCAACTTAGGACATTATATGATTCCACAATTCTTTGATACTTTGCACATAGTCCTAACTGAAGGTTGCCAGGGATTATTTGAAATAGTCAACTCTTAGCAGGATGAAGTGTTTCCAATGTCAGACATAAGCAAACTTTTCACCTGTTGGGAAGGTTCCTGGTTTATAGTTTTTTTTACTATGATTACTTCATGTGTCATCTTCTCCCTCAGCTACTCTTGCAACACTGGGCAGGTTTCTGTGCTTGACTTTTCAGAGAACCAGGAACCTTCCTCTCCTTCACTTCACACTGAAGGACCCTCTGTGTCAAATTGGTTTAACTTCTATGTACATAAACCTTAACTACCCAAATTTCATATATAAAACTTGTAAAAGAGTAAAATATCTTATTAATGTTAATTTTATTGTAATATTAAAATCCTTCCCTTCGAATAATTTTCATTAATCTGACAGCCAATACTAGGAGAGGCCCCCTGGTACCATACTCCAGCAATTCCCTGGCTGGCAATACTTCTGAATGAATATGGGTAACTTAATTCCCTCTACTCCAATTAGTTTCTTCTAAATCAGAAATCTGAGTGTCCAGCTTCTCATCGGTTTTAATCTCCTCTGAGATATTTGGTTTCTGCTCCCATAAGGAGGCCTAAAGGAAGTCTGGGGAGAGGTTCTTGATCAAGGAGTATAGGGAGAGGGCAAGAGGGAAGGGTTTTAATATGAAAGAAAGGAGATTGAAATGAAGTCTTAGGGAGAAACGTTTGCCTGTCAGGGTGGGGAGACCCAGGTTGCTCAGAGATGTGGTGTCTGTCCCATCCCTGGAGGTGTTCAAGGGCAGGGTGGATGGGGTTTTGAGCCCCCTGATCCAGTGGGAGGTGTCCCTGCCCATGGCAAGGAGTTGGAACTGGACAGATTTTCATCATAGAATCACAAAATCATAGAATTATTAAGGTAAAAAAAGACCTCTAATCTCATCAATTCCAACCATCAGGCCAACACCACCCTGCCTAATAAACCATGTCCCAAAAGCCCACATACACACATTTTTTTACATCCTCCAGGGACAGAGACTCCACCACTGCTCTGGGCAACATCTTCCAATGCTTCACCACTCCTTCAGTAAAGACTTCTTCCTAATATCCAATCTAAAACTCTCCTGGAGCAACTTGAGGCCATTTCCTCTTTTCCCATCACTTGTTATGTGGTAGAAGGGACCCACAACCACCTCACCACAACCTCTTTTTAAGGAAGTTGCAGAGAGCAATGAGGTCTCCCCTCAGCCTCCTCTTCTCTAGACTAAATAGCCCCAGGTTCCTCAGCCACTCCCGCAACTCCTGTGCTCCAGACCCTTCACCAGCTTCATTGCCCTTGTCTGTATGGTCCAGCTCATAAATATCTCTCATGTACTGAGGCACCCAAAAGTGAACTCAGATGTGCTCCATAGACATCACATACAGGAGCAGGATCCCTTCGCTTTTCCTGCTGTCCACACCATGGCTGATCCAAGCCAGAATGTTCTAAGATCCCTTCAAACCCAAATTATTTTATAATTCTATAATTCTAAAATGGGTTTGCAAGAAGGAGTGGAACAGTTTATTTACCTCCTCCTTATATGATTGAACTGTAATGGCACATCACTATTGGATTATTTGGTGAAGTCTGTAGGTCTCGTTCTGATGCTTATGATCCATATTACTCAGAGCACATCTTTTTAGAATTGTAAATAGGAGCTAGCAAATGAAAAAGAATATAGACTGACTAAAGCAAAGCCCGTTTTTAGAAACCAGCCCATGGAAGAGAGAATTAGACAGCAGTTTCTGTAATATTTACATTTCCAAAATCACTCACCCATGTGTTCTCTTTCCTGTTTTCTGAAGCAAGCAGAAGAAAATCACTCTTTTTTCACTACCTTGGTTTCTTGCCCTTCAGCTATTATGTGAATTGAAAGTGGGGAAAAAAAGGTCTTGCCTTGATGTTGAGTAACCTTGCAGACTTTAATTTGAAACAAACAAAGCATTTAAAGCAGTTCTTCTCAGGGGATTGTACTGAGTGCTCCTAAATTGCTGAATATGTAATAGCTAAAGATATTCCAGACCCCAAGGTCTGTCCCCCAAATGATAAGACTTTTTATTATGTGAACATTAATTGCTTAATAATTGTAAGGAAAGATGGTGATCCTGATAGGCTTCCAGCCAGCCTGCATGGTCAGCCAGAGAAGGGTACCATTTTCTATTCAGTGTTCTAAGTAGGTTTGAGCTCGACATGAGCCAGAATCGTGCGCTTGCAGCCCGGAAAGTCTACTGTGTCCTGGGTTGATCCAAAGAAGTGTGACCAGTAGAGTGAGGGAGTGAAATCTCTCCTTCTTCTCCTCTCTCGTGATACCCTACTTGGATTATTGTGTCCAATTACAGAATACCCAGCATAAGAAGGGTATGAAACCTTGGAGTGAGTCCAGAGGAGGCCACAAAGATGATCTGAGGGCTGGGGCACCTCTGCTTTGAGGACAGGCTGAGAGAGTTTGGGTTGTTCAGTCTGGAGAAGAGAAGGCTCTGGGGAGAACGTATAGTGCCCTCCAGGTACTGAATGAGGGCTAAAAGAAAGCCGGGGAGGGACACTTTACAAGGGCAAGTAGTGATAGGAAAATCTTTCTTGGAAAGGGACTTTCTATGAATATATTTGCTACTCTGTTCCCTTGAGAAAGCTCGTAACAACGCAAACAGCTGTGTAACTTCAAAACCTGCCTTTAAAATAAATAAGTGTAAGCCAGGAGAGTTGTAAAGATGCAGTGATAGCTTTAATGTCTCATATATTGCAGTCCTGCAGAGAGATGAATGAGATTATAACATGACCATGGAAAAAGGTGGCTTAGTGTCTTTTCGCTGGGAACCAGCAAAAGATTTTCGTGACTTCCTGCTCCAGTATGCATAGAATCTTGCAACATTGTTTTAAGATTAAATATAAAATGGTTGGGATACTTGCAGAAAGAGTGATGGTTCAGAGACAAGACAAACCATGAGCTGACTCTGTGCATGGGCACGGCAGGTACGGTCCTGACAGAGAAGGAAAAATATCATAGAACCATAGAATCATGGGATAGTTTAGGTTGGAAGGGTACCTAAAGTTCATTTAGCTCCAACTCCCCTGTCATGAGCAGGGGCATCTCCCACTTGATCTGGTTGCTCAAAGCCCCATCCAACCTGTCCTTGAACAACTCCAGGGATGTGGTATCCATGACTTCTCTGGGTAACCTGTGCCAGTGTCTTCTCACCCTCAGAGGAAAATATTTCTTCTTAAGATTTCAAGTCAATCTCCCCTCTTTCAGCTTAAATCCATTCCCCCTCATCCTATCCCTGTACTCCCTCATCAAAAGTGCCTCCTCAGATTTTCTAGAGCCCCTTTCAGTACTGGGAGACTACTCCAAGGTCTCCCCAGAGCCTTCTCTTCTCCAGACTGAACAACCCCAACTCTCTCAGCCTGTCCTTGGATAGGAGGTGCTGCAGTCCTCAGATCATCTTTGTGGCTTCTGTGAACTTTCTCCAAAAGTTCTGTGTCTTCCTGTGCTGAGAACTCCAGAACTGGACACAGGGCTCCGGGTGAGGTCTCACCAGAGTGAAGCAGAGGGGCAGAATCCCTTCCTTTGCCCTGCTGGTCCCATTGCTTTGGACGAAGCCCAGGTTGTGGTTGGCTTTCTGGGCTGCGAGTGCACATCACAGGCTCATTTTGAGCTTCTCATCCATCAGCACCCCAAGACCTTCTCTCCAGGTCTACTATAAATCCTTTCTCTATCAAGTCTGTATTTGTGCTTGGTATTGCCCTGACCCAGGTCCCTCTAGGGCATTTGATTTAGTTCTATTTTTTGCAGTAAACTGCGAGATATAGCTGTCTTTCCTCATGGAAAAACCTGTGGGTTTCAACAGCTTTCCATCACTGTTCACACCCTGTTTATCTTTTTTTTTTTTCAATTAAAGTGTTGAAGGTTTCTATTTTTCTAGCTTGCACCAGCTTTGCTGGGGGTGAAAAGCTGTTACTTATGAGTCTGTGCCAATAGCTTGGCTGGAAAGTAGCATCCTTACTGCAATAAGAACGTCTGTGGAAGGTGCAGCGGGTGACAGGGCTTGCGTGGATGGACTTGGGAACGACTGCCTTTTCTTCACTCACTAAGTTCGCAGGGATAACTTGCAAACATGGTAATTAGGAAATACCACTGCCCACACAACAGTGGATTCACAGAAACTCTTTTTCACATATGGAAATGTCATTGTAAAGCCTTTACTAAGTCAGTTTCAGCCTTGCTGAAGAATTTCCCTTCTTGTGCTTTTGGTTGGGCTTCACCAGCTTGCAAGAGCTGATCCTTGCAGATGTTCTGGGAGAAAGGAGCAGTGTGTTTGAGGAGAAATGATACAAGTGATGGGTGGCTAAAATCATGTCAGAAAATAGGTCATAAAATCTCTGATTCATAGAATGTCTTGAGTTGGGAAGGACCTACAGGGATCATCGAGTCCAACTCCTGGCCCTGCACAGAACAACCCCAACATTGACACTGTGTGTCTGAGGGCGTTGGCCAAATGCTTCTGGAGTTTTTTCAGGCTGTGACTGCTTCCTTGTGGATCTGTTCCAGTGCTCCACCACCCTCTAGGGGAAGAACCTTTTCCTAATGTCCAACCTAATCCTCCCCTGGTACATCTTCCAGTCACACCTTAGGGTCTTGTCATTAGTCAAAAGAGAGAAGAGCTCTGTGCCTGCTGCTCTTTCTCCCCTTAAGAGGAAGCTGCAAAACATGATGAGATCTCCCCTCAGTCCCCTCAGTCTCTTCTCCAGACTGAACAGGTCAAGTGACTTCAGCCACTCCTCATACAACTTCCTCTCTAATCCCTTCATCAGCTTTTTGGACTCCTCTGGACACTCTTCAGTAGCTTTCAATCTTTTTTATCCTGTGTTGTCCAAAACTGTCCCCAGTGCTCAAGATGGGGCTCCAACAGTGCGGAGTGGAGTGGGAAAAATCCCCTCTCTCAAGCAGCTGGCGATGCTGTGCTGGATGCACCCCACCTTGGTGTTTGAACCCACTCAAAGGTCTTTTTCAGTACCTGTTCATGCCCTAGTATGTTTTAAGTTGGAAGGGGGATGATTTAGATTAGACATTAGGATGAGATTCTTCAAGATGAGGGTGGTAAGGCCCTGGCCCAGGTTGCTGCATCCCAGGAGGTGTTAAAGGACAGGTTGTATGGGGCTTTGAGCACCCTGATCCAGTGGGAGATGTCCTTGCCCATGGCAAGGGGGTCCTGTAACTGGATGGGCTTTGAGGTCCCTTCCAACGCAAAACATTCTCTAATTCTATGAATCCACATTGCTTTTGGTGAATATTTGGGTGGCCTTTTAATCTCTGGGAAGCCAGAGCTTTTATTCGTTGTTTCCTCAACTTCTTAACAGCCTCTCTGGACAGTTCATTTTTGAATGTCTTCACTGAATACTTGGTTTACTTGGTTATATAATCTAAAAGACGGAGTTTTTTTTTCCTATGTGCTTTTTAGTTGCTTTTAGTGTCATCTTTTAAGGTTTTCACTCTGTCAGCTCCTTGGTGCATGTTTGCACACAGTTCTGAATAATCGTATGTACTACTAGGACTTGAAATAGTCTTTGAAGGCAGGTGTGTGTGCTCACCTGGGTGCTGGTAGGGTCAAAAAAAATCACAAAACCACAGAATTGTAGAATGACCCAAGTTGTAAGGTACCTGCGAGGATCACTGAGCCCAGATCCTGTCCCTGCACAGAACAACCCCAAAATTCCCACTGTGTGCCTGACAACATTGGCCAAGTGCTTCTGGAATACTGTCACGCTTGGAGCCATGACTGCTTCCCTAGGGAGTTGTTCCAGTGCTCCACCACTCTTAGAGTGAAGAACATTTTCAGATCCACACAATCTCTTGCATACCCCTGATCTAAGCAGTTGCTTCAGCTCACCTTCTTGGTTTGTCCTTCTCATGCTTGTCTGGAAAGAGGGCTGATGATTATTTTATTTCCCCTTCTTTGCTTTTCTTTGATTATTTTATTTCCCCTTCTTTATCCGTTCTCTTTGTAAAGTACTTTGAATCTTGCAGGCTGTGTCCTATGAACCAACCTGGAGAGGACACCTCATTTCTCTCTACAACTATCTGAAAGGTTTTGGTGAGGTGGGCGCTGGTCTCTTCTCCCAAGTGACGAGTGACAGGACAAGGGGAAATGGCCTCAAGTTGTGCCAGGGGAGGTTTAGATTGGATATTGGAAAAAATTTCTTTACTGACAGAGTGATGAAGCATTGGAAGAGGCTGCCCAGGGCAGTGGTGGAGTCTCCATCCCTGGAGGGGTTAAAAAATGTGTAGACGTGGCACTTTGGTACATGGTTTATTAGGCAGGGTGGTATTGGGCTAATGGTTGGACTGGATGATCTTATAGGACTTTTCCAACATTTATGATTCCACCATTCTGGTTTTTAAAGGTTTTTCTCTCCTAGAACACGGGGATTCTGCAATTAAATCTCTTACCACTGCTCCCCTGCCCTCAAAAGTAAAAAGTATTTCATGGAAAACCAGATTCAGGCCATTCCTCATTTGAAATATTTGATTAAGTGAACCAAGTAATTTACTCCGCAAAGTATTTCAAAATATTGTAGAGTCCTTAACATGGCTCAGGGCAATTCTTGGTTTCAATGCTGACTGGGGGATGTTGTGATTGAGAAAGTCTTGGGATGCTGACTGATGAGAAGCTCAATATGTGCTGGTAATTTCTGCTTTCAAACCTGAAGACCAACCATATCCTGGGCTATATCTCAGAAAGCACGGCCAGCACATTGAAGGAGAGGTTTCTGTCCCTCTACTTCATTCTCCCGAGACCTTACCTGGAGTCCTGTGTCCAGCTCTTGAGTCCTGAGCACAGGAAGGATATAAGTCTAATAGAGCGAGTTCAGAGAGGGCCACAAAGATGATCCAAGGGCTGGAGCACCTCCCATACAATGACAGGCTGAGAGAGTTGGTCTTGTTCAGCCTGGAGAAGAGAAGGCTGAGGGGAGACCTTGGAGCAGCCTCCCAGTACTGAAAGGGACTTCAGGAAAGCTTGAGAGGGACTCTTGATCAGGGAGTGCAGGGATAGGACCAGGGGCAATGGCTTTAAATTGGAAAGGGGAAGATTTAGATTAGATATTAGGAAGAAATTCTTCACAATGAAGGTGATGAGGCTTTGGCACAGGTTTCCCAGAGAAGTCATGGCTGTCCATCCCCGGAGGCGTTCAAGGCCAGGTTGGATGGGGCTTTGAGGAACCTGGTACAGTGGGAGGTGTCCCTGCTTCTGCAGGGGAGCTGGACTGAGTGGGCTTTATAGTTCCCTTCCAACCCAAACCATTCTATGATCCTATGGTTTTCATTTTATTTTGAGGGAAGGAGAGAAACGGCAAGATGTGATGGTAACATTTTCTTAACCCTACGTAGGTTTAGTCGTGCCTTGCTTTGAACATCACTGTGTTCTGAGCAGGTTAGATTGCATGATAGAGTCTCTGTGCTTTGTTAAGAGTTGTTCCTGAGTGGGTTTGTAAGTAACAGGTGCAATTTGTTACTCTTTATGTTGATAACACATCTTTTAATTGCTGTTAATGAGTGTAATTTCCAAAGGAAGGTGTTAAGTCACCCTGCCATTATAGCAGTCTCCAAGCAGTTTTCAGAATATCACATAGATTTTTTATTCATTTTTTTGAGCCAGGATTGTTAACAAAACCCAAATCAGCATGGAAACAACGTGTAACTTCTATTTTCAGCAGATATAAAATTGCCTTTTTTTTTCTTGCTTATGTTTTCAGGGCCACTGAGGTTTCTTTCCCAGACAGAATCTGTCACAGCTTTTGTAGGAGACACCATTCTGCTGAAGTGTGAAGTTGTTGGGGAGCCCATGCCTGTGGTGCACTGGCAGCAAAACCAGGAGGACTTGGTCTCAAGTCTGGCTGACCCGCGGGTGGCTGTCTTGCCCTCTGGAGCTCTACAGATCAGCAAGGTTCAGCACGGGGACAGTGGGATCTACAGATGCCTGGCAAAAAACCCAGCCAGCTCAAGAACTGGGAATGACGCAGAAGTCAGAGTTTTGGCAGGTAAGACTTGACCTTTCTATATCACCTCTTTCCTCTTGTCTGGTCCTGTCCTTTGGTTCTCCAAAAGAGCAGTCATTCCTCCTGAGGCATCTAGGATCATTTGTCCCACTTTGTTTCCTGTTACTTCTACAAGCGTGCAAGTTCTTCTTCACATGGAAGAGCCTAGAGGTCTTTGGAATTAGCTGGATGCAAAGGTCAGGATTTGACATCTTAGAAAAGTAGAATCATAGAATATCGCGAGTTGGAATGGTACCACAATGACCATCAAGTCCAACTCCTGTCCCTCCACCCGACAACCCCAACATTCGTATTGTGTGCCTGAGGGTGTTGGCTGAATGTTTCTGCAATACTGTCAGGCTTGGCACCGTGACTGCTTCCCTGGGGAGCTGTTCCAGTGCTTCACTACCCTCTGGGGGAAATACTTTTTCCAAATATCTGACCTATTTCTTCCTAAAATCTCATCTCCGTTGCCCCTCTTTCACCTGAAAACCCTTGTCCTGTCCCTCCAGTGCCTGATCAAAAGCCCCTCCCCAGCTTTCCTGGAGACCCTTTCAGTACTGGGAAGCTGCTCTAAGGTCTCCCCACAGCCTTCTCTTCTCCAGGCTGGAGAACCCCGAATCTCTAAGCTTGTCCTCATATGGGAGGTGCTCCAGACCTTGTATCATCTTCATGGCCCTCCTGCTTGGATTTGTCATCCATCTACATATCTGATCATTTGTGGATGGATTGAAGCGTCCTCCTTTCCCCTGTTTTGGTCATTAACATCCTGAATAAATGGCCTCTCAGGCTGTCTGTGGGAGAGAGGGGAATTAATTTACCTCTGCCTAGCAAGCTAGAATTTTATACCAGAAAAACAGTGAAACAAATAATGAGGAAAATTTATAACAAGGAACTAGTGGAGTCCATGAGACGTTGGCTTAGGGCATGCAGCACACAGTCTCATCTCAGGATAATGTGAGCAGACAGCAGCTCTTATAAGAAATGAGCGGTGCTCCTGAAACAGAAATTCAGATTTTACTGAGCCTCTCGGGAATTTTGTTGTCGTGCGCACGCTTTGATGGTTCAGAGCTATCTGATACTTTGCAGCTAATTCTGCCTCCCCTGTTTTCTGCTTGTTGGTAGAATTCTGTCTTGAGTTGCAGCTCTCCTCTTCCATAATTAGTGAAGGCAGAGTGCTCTTGTTGGCCTTTTTTCCCCTGGTTAGTGAGGAGAAAAAAAAAGAAAGTGCCTTAAATTCTATTCAAAGGACAAGCAGCAAAACAAAAAATAAGTTTAGGTAGTATACCATAAATCCGTGTTTTTAAAATGCTGTTTCTTCCACAGAGAGTGGTTGTGATTTGTTTGAACACACGGCATATCTGTCAGGATTCGTGGCAAAACTGGCCACAATCCTGGCAATTAATTTAGGATCTACTCCACGGCTTCCAAAGAAAATGCAAGAAAAAGAGCGAGGGATCAACATCTTTTGTCAGTTAGCTTCTTTAGTCAAAGTGGCTTAAATATTTGATTAGACAGTGGGTCTGCAGAAATATGTATCTCCTCTTGATAGGAAACTTAATTGTATGACATAGCATCATAGTATCAGAGAACGGTTTGTGTTGGAAGGGACCTAAAAATTAACTCACAGTCCACATGTACCCCATCAATGGAGCTGTTAAAGACAGGGCTGGATGAGGGTTTGAGCAACCTGATCCAGTGGGAGTCGTCCCTGCCCCTGTCAGGGGGATTGGAGCTGGATGGGCTTTAAGGACCCTTGCAATCTAAACCATTCTATGAGTCTTTGATTCTACAAAGAATAGGTGAGCTTTCAACATCTGTTCCTAAAGAGCAGTTGTTTGTAGGTGCTTAATATGTCTAAAAGGTGGAGCAAGGCACTGGGCATGAAGTTTCGACTTTAATAACTAGAAGACACTTCACAAATGACCATTAGGAAGTGTGTTTCTTATGTGTAGTTTGATTCTGCCTGGGAAGGCTGTGGAAGGGCCTGATGCTGCACCAGGGGAGGTGTAGACTTGATATTAGGAAAAAAGACCTTCGTTGAAAGGGTCTTCAACAGTGGCATAGGCTGCCAAAGGAAGTGGTGGGGTCACCACCCAAGGAGATACTTAAAAGATGAGCAGATGAGGTGCTCAGTGGTCTGTTTTAGTAGCAGAAACATACAGTTGGACTCAATGATCTCAAAGGTCTTTCTTTTACAACCAAATGACTCTATGACTCTGTAAATACCTTTTATAAACAGCTCCAGCCTCACTGAATTCTCCATCAGAAACTCTATGCCTATTGACATACGAGGCTGTATGAGAAGAGATTTTGAAGGACTCATAAAAAAGGTCAACAAAGCTGAGCAAAATTCTTGAGGAGTTTTTAATGTGTCAGGTTTTACCTAACCGCTGTGCTTTTTGGAGAAAGCTCATTTCGGATGCATGTTTTTTCACCTTTCTAATTGAACTGCTCTTCTTTTCTCTGGGGTCAAGAAATTTAATCCCAGGTGCAAAGTTTAACTTACTGAAAACATGAGGAAATACATATTCAGAAAACTGTGTGCACCCAGATAATTAACTTAGAGGGAATAATGCTACTGTACAAAAAAAAAGGTCTCATACAAACTAGTACTCTAGTACTGAGGAATTATTCTAAGCAAAATTGTTTACGTAAATTAATCATTAAGCTTCTTTGGGAGGTGATACATTTAAAGCGAAAAAATAACAGTTCAGTGCCCAAAAGCTATTGAGGCTCTATTTACAAATATTAACCCTGCATTTGTCTTTAGAATCATGGAATAGTTTGGGCTAGAAGGGACCTGAAACCACATCCAGTTCCAACCCGCCTGCCATGGGCAGGGACACCTCCCACTGGATCGGGGATCTCCAAACCCCATAAAACCTGGCCTTGAACACCTCCAGGGATGGAGCAGTCACAGCTCCTCTGGGCAAGCTGTGCCATGACCTCCCCACCCTCACAGGAAAACATTTATTCCTAAGATCTCATCTCTATCTCCTCTCATTCAGCTTAACACTCTCTCCCTCATTCTATCCCTGCACACCCTGATCAAGAGTACCTCCCCAGATTTCCTCATGCCCCTTTCAGTGCTGGAAGGCTACTCAAAGCTCCATTCCTGTTCTCTGGATGCACTCCAGTTCCTCAATGACTTTCTCAGGTGAGGGTCCCAAGACTGGATGATGTATGGACTCACCAGTGCAGAGGCAAAGGCAATGATCCCTTCCCTGCTCCTGCTGGCCACACCATGGCTGATCCACGCCAGGGTGCTGATGGTCTTCTTGTCCAACTGGGCCACTGCTGACTCGTGTTCAGCCAATGTGTACCAGCACTCCCAGGTCTTTTTCTACTGGGCAGCTTTTCAGACCTTCCCCCAAGCCTGTTTAAGCCTCACTTGTGCTGCTGAAATAGGAAAACTATTATTAAAGGTTTGATTTTTACCTCATGAGGAGAGAACCATTTGGATGGGGCATGACTTGTCACAGAACATGCTGTGTTACTTAGCAATAGTGCAATTACTCTCATTTTTTTTAAATTATTAGTAGTATTTGGATGAATTAAGTATTTTCTGGTTTGACAAATACATCCTCCTAAGGTCTCAGGTGTTAAAGTCAAGTTTGAAGGGGAGGCAGCAGCACAAGAGCATTCACACATGCACACATGCTGTCCCTCCTTGAATGTTTCTGGAATCCCCAACATAAGAAGGATATAGAACTGTGGAACAGGTCCAGAGAAGCCTACAAAAGATGATCAGAAGGCTGGAGCACCTCTGCTATGAAGACGGACTGAGAGAGTGCCATTGTGCAGCCTGGAGAAGAGAAGGCTCTGGAGTAACTTTATAGCGGCCTTCCACTACCTGAAGGGGGCTGCAGGAAAGTTGGGAAAGGGATTTTTATAAGGGCATGGACTGATAGGATGAGGTGGAATGGCTTTAAACTGGAAGGGAGAAGATTTAACTTAGACATTGGCAAGAAATTCTTCATGATGAGGATGGTGAGACACTGGCTCAGGTTTCCCAGGGAAACTATTACTGCCCCATCCCTGTAGGTTTTCAAGAACAGTTTGAATGGGGCCTTGAGCAGCCTGGTCTAGTGGAAGGTGACCCTGCCCAACGCAGGGGAGTTGGAACTGTATAATCTTTAAGGCCCCTTCCAACCCAAACCATTCTATGACTCTATGCTGTCCTCTCTCCGTGTGCATCCTTAAAAGGTAAATTTGTACTTACAAAAACTCCTCGTAACAACTTTACATATCTGGGTTATCCCTCCTTGAGGCTTCCCAAGTGGATACAGTAGCTGAGGTCGCTTTATAAGTCGTCTGTATTCTGACCTTTGCCAAAAAACAAAACAAAACAAAACAGGTTAAATTTAAAGTGCTTATTAGTAATCCCATGGAATGAGCTATTTTGCCTCCCTTCCTTAGACAAATCTGATTAGTGCTTAAGTAATCTCTTACATAATATGTAGAAATATCAGTTTCCTGTGTTGCAGCAGCTCTCCTAGAAATAACAACAAGCAGGCAGGCAGAGATGTGTGTACAGTCAGCGTGTCCTCTTAGCGTGGAGCTGATGTCAAGATCAATGCAATCACAAGAACAATAACTAATATCTCCTAAAGAGCTGTTTGCTCAACAGCTCCCTGGCTGGGTGCCAGGTCTGTGTTTTTTTATTTATGAAATATGGGATAGAGGGTTCGTTGATTGCTCTAAATGGGATTGGTTTTGGTACTCCTATTCGGAGCACAGGTTTAGTTGAAAACAAAGGGCCTTAAGAATATTATGTGATTTGTTTCTGAATACATTTGAAAGCATAAATTTTTATTGGAATGTTGCTGGTATGTAATTGACCTCCTGAAATTGAGCTAGCTTCAAGATGCTGATACTGTTGACTAGTGGATCATCAGCTAGTGGATTGTATGAGATTCAATAATGTCAAGTGCCAGGTCCTGAACTTGGGTCACAACAACCCCCTGCAGCGCTTCAGGCTTGGGGAAGAGTGACTGAAAAGCTGCCTGGCAGAGAAGGCCCTGGGGTTGTCGGTTGTCAGTGGCTGAACATGAGTCAGGAGTGGCCCAGGTGGCCAAGAAGGTCAACAGCATCCTGGTTTGGATCAGCCATGGTGTGTCCAGAAGGAGCAGGAAAGGCATTGTCCCCCTGGACTTGGCATTAGTGAGGCCACACCTCAAATCCTGGGTTCAGTTTTGGGCCCCTCACTCCAAAAAAGATATCTTGGGTCTGGAGCATATTCAGAGGAGGACAACAGATTTTGGGAATGGGATGGAGAAAAAGTCTCGTGAGGAGAAGCTGAAGGAACTGGGATTGTTTAGCCTGGAGAAGAGGAGGCTGAGGGGAGACTTTATCATTGTCTACAGCTCCCTGAAAGAAGGTTTTAGCACAGTGAGTGCTGGATGGACTCTTCCACCAAGCTACAAGTGATAGGATGAGAGGAAATGGCCTCAAGTTGTGTCAGGTGAGAGTTAGATTGGATATTAGGAAAAATTTCTTTACTGAAAGAGTGGTGAATCATTAGAAGAGGGGAAGTGATGGAATTATCATTATTGGAGAAGTCTGAAAATTGAAACCATGACACTTTGGGACATGCTTTAGCAGGCACGGTGGGGTTGGGCTGATAGTTGGACTGGATGGGCTGAGAGGTCTGTGATTCTATGACTCTATGATCATAGGGTGGTTTGCAAATATCAGTATACAGAGAAAAGTAGGGTAGTTCACTTGAAATTTATCATTGATTTCTGCTTTTGAAGTGTAATCCATAAAGAATCCCAAACAAAAAAGGAACTCAGTAGAGTTGGATCAGTCTTTGCATTCCTGCTTTGAGGCTTGACTCATCCTATATATTGGTACGAAATCTTTAATATGGAATATTATTGTACTCTTCTGATAACTATAACTAATTATAAAATGTTAATGAAATGGAAAAAACAAGAAAACAGACCCTTGAAAAGCTGCTTGTCTGTCAGGCAGGTATATTTTACAGAGACAAAATAATAGAATGGGATATGTAATTAATACCAGTTAATATCAGTGTATGAAAACAAGATGTCCGCATGTTTTCTTAGTAGTGATTTGTATTGGTATACTACATTTCTAAGTGGAATTCTAAGGAATTGGAGAAGATGAAAGTCAGCATGGCATCTATATGCTAGATCAGATTCAAATAGAAATGGTACTGAGCACATGCCTCAGTTCTCACTAAGAAGAAGGGATTTATTCTTGGTCCTATACTCTCTAATACAGCACAGACCTCACCTGAAGTGCTGTGTTCAGTTGTGGATTCCTCAGCACAGGAAGGACAGGAAGAGAGACCAGAGGAGACCAGGGAGATGATCCAAGGGCTGGAGAACCTCCCACATGAGGACAGGCTGGGAGAGTTGAGGTTGGCCAGCCTGAAGAAGAGAATGCTCTGCAGAGACCTTAGAGTAGCCTCCCAGTATCTAAAGGGGGCTTCCAGGAAAGCTGAAGAAGGATGCAGAGAATGGCCATAAAAATTATTTAAAAGTTTGTCATATTTACCAATGAAAAGCTACAGATCATTATGGGGCTGCTACGTGTTTCTAAGACCTTTCAAAGAACTGAGTGTAAAAACTCTCTCTTCTCCAGTTGTATTCATAGGTGTGCATCAAAAATCTCACAGTGAGGGTCTTCTCTGGGTTCAATTTACTGCCTGAATCAAACCACTGCTCCTTAATTGTCTTCAAATTGAAAGGGGGAAGATGTAGATCAGACATTAGGAAGGAATTCTTCATGATAAAGGTGGTGAGGTCCTGGAACAGGTTGCCCAGGGAAGCAGTAGATTCCCCATCCCTGGAGGTGTTCAAGACCAGGTTGGGTGTGTCTTTGAGAACCCTGATCCAGTGGGTGCCCATGTCAGGGGAGTTAGAACTGGATGGTCTTTAAGGTCCCTTCCAACACAAACCATTCTATGTTCCATTCCATGTTCCATTCCTTCTATGAATTGCTTGTGCCTTGCATCTCAAGGACAATGTAGGACCAAGAGAACATCTGCAAAAGCTCTGCGGCTCAGATTTAAGCAAGAGTGCAGAAATTTTGCTGCTTTCTCACCTCAGTTCTATTCTCCATTTTCAGGTTAGAAGGTAATGTAGTTGTGAAGCAGTTCCTCATTCTGTTTCAATTTTGCCTCTAAAACTTTAACGGCAAGAGAAAAAGTTTCCTCCTTTTGTCTTGTAAACATAAACCAGTAATGTTCCTTCTCTACCACTGCAGTAATAAATTTTATATTATTCTTTTACCTAAGGATCTCAAAGAACAAGTCTAAAGGCTGTAAATATTTTTATCTTCATTATGGATGAGGAAACTGTCTGGCAAGAAATCATCATTAAAGCTGGAAACAGGACCCCTGATGTATAGTTTCATGTTCCAGCAGCGAGTTGGCACAATTTTCCTCACACTTTAGTTAATTTTTTGATGTAACTACAGCAGGAAGAATGTTGTAATGCCTTGATTCATGTTGATGCTAGCATTATAGTCTATGTATGTCCTTATAACTTGGATGCTCCAGGCCATGGAATCATAGAATGTCCTGAGTTGGAACGGATCCACAAGGATCATAGAATCAAAGAATGGTTTGGACTGAAAGGGACCTTAAATATCAACCAGTTCCAACCCCCTTGCAATAGGCAGGGACACCTCCCATTGGATCAGGTTGCTTAAAGCCCTATCTAATGCAGCCTTGAACGACTCCAGGGACGGGGCAGCCACAGCTTCTCTGGACAACCTGTGTCAGGGCCTCACCACCCTCATCATCAAGTATTTTTTCCTAATGTCTAACTTAAATCTTCCCCCTTCCAATTTGAAGCCATTCCCCCTCATCCTATCACTCCAGGCCCTTGTAAAAAGCTCCTCTCCAGCTTTCCTGCAGCCCCTTTCAGTACTGGGAGGCTGCTTTAAGATCCCCCCTCTTCTCAAGGGTGAACAACACCAACTTTCTCAGCCTGTCCTCATAGCAGCGGTGCTCCAGCCCTCTGATCAACTTCGTAACCTCCTCTGGATTTATTCCAATATTTCCACATCCTTCTTATATGGGACAGATCTGGACACAGCATTCCATGTGGGGTGTCACAAGAGTGGAGCAGAGGGGCAGGGAATTCCTGCTGATCACGCTTCTTTGGATGCAGCCTGGGGTATGGTTGGCCAGCTGGGCTGCAAGAACATGTTGCTGGCTCATACTGTTGTGCCCAAAACTGCTCACAGTACAGATACATCTACACAATGATATAGGGGTTGTGGGGGACACAGGGTCTCTATCCTGGAACAAATCCCATGGTAGGCCTCAAGCAGCGTTGGCTTTTAGGGAGGAGTGGGCAAAAGTGATGAAGGAGGAAAATGCAAGCACGGGGGTTGGGAGGAGGAGACAAAAAAGCAAAATCCTTGAGTAGAAACTGCATTCTGGTTATACATTTTAATGCATCCAGGGTATTGAGAGATCGGTATCATTTTAATGACAGTTTTTCTGATGCTGTTAGCGCATAACCCTTGCTTTCTTATTGGGATTAAGTGTTCAGCCTCTGGGAATGATGGTGAGATCGGGTTGGGAAATTTTGCTGGTCTTTCTTCACTGACAGCAGAGAGCAAAACTGGGTTTTATTTGGTATAAATCTTTATCTCTTCTAATCGAATTTAGAAATGTGACTATGAACACTTAGAGATATTCCGTCACATCAGTGTCACATTGAAGGCATCTCACTTCTGCAATTTGCAGTAGAAAAACTGCTGCAATAAAATAAAATTTTGCTGGCAAAGTACAATATTATCCAAATACCTTCAGAAAAATGTTCATGGGCATAATATGACGGGAGTCTTTTGTCAGTTGAACAACACTTACAGTAGCATAAAGTAGCTTAGCGCAGTAAGATGCCATACAACAGGATGCAACACACTTTTATGAAAGCATTTCCTTCTTTTTCAATATATAATGTCGCTAAAATACTGCAGTAGCATTTTTCTCCTCAAGTGCTGAAGCGCTGTATCTGTGTTGCTGAATTCAAGTGAATTGCTTTCGACTTCATTTTCTTTGGAGGACCCAAATAAACATCATTGTCTTGAGTTCCATTTGCTCAAGAACGATTCAATATGAGAATAAAATACATCTCCAACTATTATCAATGCATATTGATGCAAATCTGAGAGGCTGTTGGGAGAATAGAATCAGAGAATGCCTTGAGTTGGAAGGGACCCACAAGGATCATCAAGTCCAACTCCTGTCCCTGCACAGGACAACCCCAACATTCACACCCTGTATCTGACAACATTGGTCAAATGCTTCTGGAATATTGTCAGGCTTGTTACCATGACTGCTTCCCTGGGGAGCTGTACCAGTGCTCCACCACCCTCTGGGTCAAGAACCTCTTCCTAATATCTAAGCTAACCCTTCCTGGCACGTCTTGTTGCCATTCTTCATGGTCCTGTCATTGGTACCAGAGAGAAAAACTCAGCACCTATTCCTCCTACTCCCCTTGTGAGGAAGCTGCAAAGTATGATGAGGTCTCCACTCAGTCTCCTCTTCTCCAGGCTGAACAGACCAAGTGCCTTCAACCACTCCCCATGCGACTTTCCCTTTAGATCATTGACCAACTTTGTGTCCTCCTCTCAAGAGAATCCAGTGACTTTAGATCCTTTTTACCCTCTGGTGTACAAAACTGCACTCAGTGCTCAAGGAGGGGCAGCACCACTGCGGAGTAGACATGTCAATCAGTGGTTAACTATGAAGTATGCTGGTAAAATGTGATGGAATTTATAGATTTGAGGTAAGAATAAGAAAAAAATAATTTGCGATTTCTCCTTGCTGCAAAGTACGTGTATGTCCTCAGTTTAAATCACAAACTATCTCAATTACTCCATTAACCATCTATAAAGACGAAATAAAATGACTTATCCAAATAAGGCTTTGTAATGGTACATATTTTTTTGACAAATACTGTGGCATTCTCAAAAATCAGTTTAATGGGGGCTATCGAAATCACATACACGTTCACAGTTCCTATTTGTGCTTTTGAATTTCAACTGTGTGTTATTGATTTAACGAGCATGAGAAATATGTGTATAGCTGTACCTCATTACTGCACATTGTGTGCTCAAGAAAAATGTGAAATAAGAAATGAGAAGTTCTGCTTTGTTCAGGGGAAATAACTTCTTACAGCTCGACACTTTATAATTGGGTTTAGGTCTATACCTGCTCATTCTTAAATGTTAATAGATAGAAATGTATTGAAATAAAATCACAGAGTCATAGAATCATAGAAATATAAAATCATACAACAGTTTGGGTGGGAGAAGACCTCAAAGCCCATCCAGTTCCAACCCCCTGCCATGGATCAAGTTGCTCAAAGGCCCACCAAACCTGGCCTTGAACACCTCCAGGAATGGGACAACTACCACTTCTCTGGGCAACCTGTGCCAGGGCCTCCCCACCCTCACAGGAAAAACATTTCTGCCTGAGATCTCATCTCAGTCTCCCTTCTTCAGCTTCAAACCCTTCCCCCTCACCCTGTCCTTACAATCCCTGATCAAGAGCCTCCCACCAGCTTTTGTGGAGTCCTTTTCAGCACTGAGAGGCTGCTATTAGGATTCCCCAGAGGCTTCTCTTCTCCAGGATGAACAACCCCAGCTCTTTCTGTTTGTGCACATAGCAGAGGTTCTTGAGCCCTTGGATCTTCTTCGTGGCCTCCTTTGGACTCGCTCCAGTAGATCCATGTCCTTGCTTCTCTGAGGACTTGGTAACAAATCAACAAGTGCTAGCAGCTTAGTAGGTGCTTTTCAGGCTGGGAAGTCAGCGTAGCCCTTCCTTCCAACTCGCACAGCATTAGGCTTCACATGTGTGCTCTTGAAGTACAGGCAGTGACAAGGTTAATGTCCCGTAGGTAGGAGCAGCATCCTCCAAGTGGTCCCAATCAAGTAGTTTGCTTGAAAAGCGAATTCTGAACAAGACCAAGAGGTGTCCTGTTCCATCCCCATGGATGGGGGCATTGCAGTGTTGATCTGCAGCCATAAAGGACACATTGGTGCATAAGATATTTGAATCCTGACTGAAATGAACTTGACACCTCCCACAGAGCCAGGGCTTCATGCAAAGAATTTCTAATTTACTAAAGCTAGTCCATAGCTGTTTGATTATGTGGGCTTGATTATGGAGCACAAGTGCCTTCTCAGGGAGAATAGACAGAGTGCTCTTTAATCAAGTGGAGAAGGGCTTAACAAGACCTTGGATCTCTTTACAATCAAGACTGGATGCCTTCCTCAAGAATGCACTTTATTCAGACATGCTTTTGAGTGCAGGATGGGTGTGATTCTGTGGACCATCTACACAAAAAGCAGGATTTAATGGCCCTTTAGTCTTAAAATCTCTTAACTCATTCTCCATTTCTCTCAAATGTGCAAATCTAATTTACTAGAAAGATATTTTTGTATTTCTCAGCTGGAAATAAGTAGTTGCACTGGTGCAACAGTGAGAAGATTTATCAGTCAAGTCTGAATCAAATAGCAGGCAGTAGATGCACACTTCTTCCTTAAGCTCACAAAAGGGTCTGAGTTCATCACAAAGTCTTTTGTGTCACTGACTCTTTTTTTTGTAGAGTTTATTCAGTCTTTTTTTAAAATTATCATATTTTTTCTGCTGACGAGAGTGAATGGGTGGAACCCGTTCCACCTTCAATATCTGCTTATCTTGGGCTGCATCAAAGGAAGTGTGGCCAGCAGGTTGAGGGAGGTGATTCTCCCCTTCTCCTCCACTCTCAAGAGACCCCATCTGGAGTCCTGCAACCAGTTCTGGAATCCCAAACATAAGAAGGATATGGAACTGTTGGAACGGGTCCGGAGTAGACTACAAAGATGACCTGAGGTTTGGAGAACCTCTTCTGTGAGGACGGGCTGAGACAGTTGGGGTTGTTCAGCCTGGAGAAGAGAAGGCTGCAGAGAGACCTTGGAGCCTCCCTTTAATGAAAGGGGCTGCAGGAATGCTGGTGAGGGTGTTTTTACAAGGGCATTGAGTGATGGGACAAGGGAAAATGGCGTTAAATTGGAAGCGGGCAGATTTAGATTGGACATTAGGAAGAAATTCTTGACGATGAGAGTGGTGAGGCACTGGCATAGGTTACCCAGCCACGGCTGCCTGATCACTGGAGTTGCTCAAATCCAGGCTGGACGGGGCCTTGAACAGCTCTGTCCAGGGGGAGTTGTCCCTACCCATGGCAGAGGGAGTTGGAACTAGATGATCTTTGAGGTCCCTTCCAATCCAAATTATTCTATGACTCTGTGATCTCACTCTGCTGCAGAGGTTTGCAGTCTGTGGTCCTACAGACTTCTGGATCAATGAATTCTTTCAATGTCCATCACCATCCTGTCATTCAAGTCGTATCTCAGCTCTGAGAGGAAACTCTGGTGTCCACCTTGGCACCTTTAGAGAAAGCTTGGTTCCTTGTAAGGGTGTGTCTAAGTAATTGTAGTTTCAGATAGAATTGCCTGTCACGTCTTAGTTACTGAGCTCTGCTTTATAGATGACGTCAGTTTTGGAAGATGACACGAAGCCACTTTTCACAGCCTGTGATAACATGTCAGTTCCCCTTGCTAACTAACATGTCGTATCATAGAATCATGAAATGTTCTGTGTCAGAAGGAACTTTAAAACCCATGCAGTTCCACTTATCTACCACAAGCAGGGACACCTGTATCAGGTTGCTCAAAGCCCCATGCAACCAATTGCCACCAGTGACATCCGAGGGCAGAATTGTTCAGCCTCTACTAGGAACTTGCCTATGTATTGAGAAAGTTGTGATCTTTATGGATCTGAAATCACAACTCTTACCCTCCTCTTGCTCACTGGAAATAATAAGTTATTTTCTTCTTTTTTTCTTCCTGTAAGAGGTAATTTCTTCGAGTCTTTCTGTGGCTTTAATCTGCTGGCTTTTTCTGTAGCCCACAGTCTGGGCTGGAAATCAAGCAGCAAAAGGTTGCTTTACAACTAACTCATTTGTTTTCCATCCGATTCTGAGCTGCTTTTCTGGATGAAAGAGAAACTTAGAGAAGATATCACCCTTGCAGTGAGCAGTTTTTTCAATAGGCAGTTCAGAAAAGCTCAAATACAGGTTTAGGCTTCTATTTGTGAGCCTCGAATGGAGCATGAAATGGAAATAATGGAGAACAGGTATTAGCTGTGATATGGTAGAGCATAGGACCCTCGCCCTCCTCCAGGCAATGGAGCATCCCCTCTCTACAGAGGGAATGAGTAGCAGGCAACCCAGGACACTGCCACATTGCAAGCACAGTTGGCTGCTGGAGGCAGAAGGAGCCATCCTAAATAAGGATAAATGTTGGAAAAGAAAGCTAAGAAGAATCAAGATGGTTATTAAATGTAAGAATTAGCAGGGATAGAAGCAGAGATGAGTTAAAGGGATGTGTTATAGTGGTATTTTTTCATGCCAAAATGATTGGTATCATAGAATCATGGAAAGGTTTGTGTTGGAAGGGACCTGAAAGATCATCCAGTTCCAGCCCTCTGCAATGGGCAGGAACAACTTCCACTCAATGAGGTTGCTCAAAGCCCCATCCAACCCGGCCCTGAACACCTCCAGAAGTGGGGCAGCCATGACCTCTCTGGGCAACCTGTGCCAGGGCCTCTCCACCCTTACAGGAGAACATTTCTCCCTAAGATCTCATCTCAATCTCCCATCCTTCGTATTAAAACCATTCCCCTTCATTCTGTCCCTGTACTCATTGATCAAGAGCCCCTTCCCAGCTTTCCTGGAGCCCCTTTCAGTACTGGACATCTGCTCTAAGCTCTTTCCAGAGCCATCTCTTCTCCAGGCTAAACAACGCCAACTCTTAGCCTGTCCTCATATGGGAGGTTCTCCAGTCCCTAGATCATCTCCATGGCCTCCCCTGGAGTCCCTCCAGTGGAACTATGTCCTTCCTGTGCTGAGGACTCCAGAACAAAATACAGGATTCCAGGTAACTGCTTGGTAACTCCAGGTAGTTACCTATTAAGTGAAAAACTAATTTGGAATATATTTTAGATGAAACAATTTTTGACAATTTCAGATCAATTAAGATATTCCAAGATAATAACAAAAAATCTACTTACAGTCAAGTCAGTCCTCTGTTGTCTGCCATTATTGTCTAAGGAGATGTGTTCCACTTTGGTGTTGAATGGTGACCATATCCATCGGAGGAATTAAAGCAATAGTGATACCTCATTAAGGTTGTTTCTTATGTCCCATACAAGAAAAATGTATTTCATGTCACTGTAAAGTATAAGTGTGCAATCCTGATTTTTTTTACAAGTACAGTACAGCAATAACTATTGAGCTACTTTTATGTGGTTTAGGATTGTGAAGCTGTCTGATATTCAACCTGTACCAGCTCTGGAATTCCACTTATTCCAGTTGTATTTGAAGAACCCTCTCAGCCGAACATAATCTGCTAAAGCCCATAGTTTAAATTGTCAATCATATCCTTTTTATAATTTCAAATTTAATCTTTACTGATGTCACTTTCTCTGTATTTCTATTGCTTTGATTCTTACTGCTGTTCATGTATTCCATCCTAACTAGGATCATTATTTTAATCAAAGATGACCTCTTTGTGATTTAAGGACTAAGTGCATTTGAAGGCATGGAGACACTTGTATATTCAGAGTTGGAAGATATTTACAGAGTTTTTGTTTTTGCAAATCTTTTCATCTTTGGACAACTGAATTTAAAAAGTGCTCTTTCAGCCCAGAAAGCCAACTACCCAGACAGCAAGTGTAACCAGCAAGTTGAGGGAGGTGATTCCCCCTCTATTTTGCTCTCACGAGACCACACTCGGAGTCTTAAGCTCAGTTCTGGAGTCGTCAGTGCAGGAGGGACAAAGTTTTGTTGGAGCGAGTCCAGAGGAGAACATCAGGATGATCTGAGGGTTGGACCACCTCCCATCTGAGGGCAGGCTGAGAGAGTTGGGATTGTTCAGCCTAGAGAAGAGAAGGCTCCAGAGAGACCTTAGAGAAGCCTTCCAGTGCTTGAAGAGGGCTACAGGAAAGGTGGAGAGAGGCTCTTGATCAAGGAGTGCAGGGATAGGATGAGGGGAATGGCTTTAAATTGAAAGAGTGGAGATTGAGATGAGATTTTAGGAAGAAATATTTTCCCATAAGGGTGGAGAGGCTCTGGCATAGGCTGCCCAGGGAAGTGGTGACTGCCCCATCCCTGGAGGTGTTCAAGGCCATGCTGGATGGGGCTTTGAGCCCCCTGACCCAGTGGGAGGTGTCCCTGCCCATGGCAGAGTGGTTGGAACTGAACGGGCTTTAAGGTCTCTTCCAATCCAAACTATTCCATGATTCTAAGATTCTATTAAAAAAAAAATAGGGTTGGGGGAAATAAGTGAAAACTAAACAGTAAAGGTTTGGAGTTCTGCCTGGTAACAGCCATGTATGTATTTGCATTCATTAAGGTAACAAGTATATTCGTAGTTATTGTGATAAATACCATGTGATTCACCGGCCAAAGGCATTGCTGTGATCAGCTCAGATGTCTTCACAGATTGATGCTATTGAGTTGTGTTTGATACCTTCTGCATCCGTTGCACTTACTGATGGATGGAAATTGCGTGTCCATCTGGTTACAGTAAGACATTGTAACACTGTGCTGTTTTAATCCATAACAAGTGCATAGAGCAAGTTTCAGTTTGTTTCTACTTGAGTGGCAGAACCAGCTAATTACTTGGAGATGATCCTGGAAGATCTTGTAATTTGGTGGGAATATTCATTTTTATTTTGTAACTTTTATGTTTGTGTCAGGACACAAGGAAGAATGTTTGGTGGCTGGAGTCCAGCACATTTGTTTCAACATCTGTGAAAAGAAAATGAAGTAATTTCCTAGAGGAAGAACAGACTGATTAAAAAGCAAACAAATCCAAGTGATTTCCTTGGCATATGGTTGTGCTTGCTAGTATTTCAGGCTCAGTGGGTGGGGTTCATCTCAATGTGTGCTGTCCCCTGGTCAGAGGTGATCCACTCATGGCAGTCAACTGCAGACATTTGACTCATCCTAAAGCAAAAGCCATGAGCTCAGTTCGTTTCCCAGGAGATAGGTGTCTAGGGATTGCCAATCCAGCCTCTAACATTGGCATGTCCTTGTGGACACCTTGGATCAGGTGAAGGAGAATTTGGGGCACTATAGAATCATAGAACGCTTTGGGTTGGAAGGGACCTACAGGTCACCCTGTCCAACCCTCCTGCAAGAGCAGGGACATCTTCAACTTTACCAGGTTGCTCAGAGCCCCATCCAACCTAGCCTTGAATGTTTCCAGGGATGAGGGCTGCACTACCTCACTGCGCAACCTCTTTCAGAGTTCAACCACTCTCAGCATAAAAATTTTCTTCTTTATATCCAGCCCAAATCTCCCCTCCCTTAGTTTAAAAACATTACTCCATGTCCTGTCACAACAGCCCCTGCTACAAAATCTGTCCCAGATTTCCTGAAGACCTTTTAGTACTGGAAGGCTGCTCTAAGGTCTCCCCAGAGTCTTCTCTTCCCCAGAATGAACATCCTCATCTCTTTCAGCCTGTCCTTTGATGGGAGGTTTTCCAGTCCTCTGATCACCGCTGTGGCCTCCTCTGATCATCTCTGTCGCCTCCTCTGGACTTGCTCCAACACCTCCATGCTCTTCCTGGGCTGAGGGCTCCAGAGCTGGATGCAGATAATCTTTCTAGTTGTTCCTTCTCAGAATTTTCAAATTCTTTCATTCTTAGTTTCTGTGTTTTCCTAACTTGAAGCTTTCTGTTTCTTCACTCACCTGCCATATTTATGAACTTCCCTTTCACAACTCCAAAATTGTGTCGTTAATCCAGTACCACTCTTAACCGTGAGTATATCCCTATCTTATTTTGCCATGACTGCACCTTTTCTTGTGGCTCTCCAAGACCTGACTTTAATACCAGGCTATAAACAGTCTTTTCTCATTTTCCCAAAAGCTGGCGGTTTTCTACCTTCAAATTGCTCCCTTGGGTCCAACCTGTAAACAGCTCTAAGATTGCCTTTTCATACACTTTTTATGTATCTGCGCTGTGGTTTTCCATTTTTTCCATCACTAAGAATCTGTGAAAGCTGTGCTCTCCTGGGTCCGTTATTGATCAGTAATTTTCCATTTCCCATTCCCAACAAAAAGAATGTTGTTTTGTTGGTTTTGCTGGTTTTTAATGGATGGTAACTGTTTCTCTTGCTCTCCTAGATCCAGGTTTACACAGACAGCAGTTTTTCCTGCAGCGACCATCGAACATAGTGGTCATGGAAGGGAAGGATGCTGTTCTGGAGTGTTGTGTTTCTGGGTACCCACCTCCCACCTTCACATGGCTGCGAGGAGATGAAGTGCTCCCTGTCAGGTAAAAAAGCATAGGCAAAATACTGAGTAACACTTTAAATTCAGTGGTGTGGACTTGGAAGCCATGAGGTTTTCCTCAAAAAATAATAAAGACAAATGATCTGGAAGAAAAGATTGAATGCAAAGTTTGCAGGTGACTTTAAGCTGGGAGGAAGTGTTGATCTGCTTGAAGGTAGAAAGGTTCTACAGAGGGATCAGGTCAGGCTGGATCAATGTACTGTGACCAATGGAATGGGGTTCAGCAAGGCCAAGTGTTGGATTCTGTACTTGGGCCACAACAACCCCATGCAGCACTCCAGGCTGGGGAAAGAGTGGCTGGAAAGCTGCCTGGCAGAGAAGGACTTGAGGTTGCTGGTCAATACCAGCTGAACATGAGCCCAGCAGTGGCCCAGGTTGCCAAGAAGACCAACAGCATCCTGGCTTGGATCGGCTAGGGTGTAGCCCGTCGAAGCAGGGAAGGGATTGTGCCCCTGTACTCGGCATTGGTGAGGCCACACTTGGAATCCTGGGTTTAGTTTTGGGCCCCCCAGTACAAGAAGGACATTGAGCAGCTGGAGCAACTCTGGAGAAGCAGAAGAGAGCAGGGGAAGGATCTGGACCCCAGGGGTTCTGGGAGCAGCTGAAGGACCTGGGATTGTTTAGCCTGGAGAAGAGAAGGCTGAAGGGATACCTCATTGGTCTCTACAACTGCCTGAAAGGAGGTTGTGGTGAGGCGGGTGTTGGTCTCCTCTCTGAAGCGACAAGTGATAGGATGAGAGGAAATGGCCCTGGGTTGCGCCAGAGGAGGTTTTGTTTGGATAGTAGGGTCATGAAAACGGTTATCAGGCACTGGAAGACGTGGCCCAAGGAGGCAGTGGATTTACCGTCCTTGGAGGGATTTAAAAGACAGGTTAATGAGGAGCTCAGAGATATGGTTTAATAGTCGACAGGCGCGGTTGGACTCAATGATCTCAGAGGTCCTTTCCAACCAAATGATTCTATGATTCTGTGAGTCTGCATGCTTCTCTTGCGTGCTGTAATAGCTTATCTCCCAAATTCCTTACCCCAGCTGAAGTGTGGAATTTGATCATAAATGTCACCTGCCTGGTATTTGAAATAGAAGTGTAAAGTTATTAACAGCATAATTCACAGCTGAGAGTAACTTACAGCACAATTTATTGCGTATGTTTTTCTAGATAGAGATAGCACCTTAAAATATTGTGAATGTGTGTTATCGACGTTTCAGGTCCAAAAAGTATTCATTACTGGCTGGGAGTAACCTGCTCATATCAAACGTGACTGACGATGACTCTGGGACCTACACGTGTGTGGTCACCTACAAAAATGAGAACAGCAGTGGTTCTGCAGAGCTGTCGGTGATGGGTGAGTACATGAACTACAGCCACTTTGCTTTGCCAACATGTTTAATTATTCCCTTTCCCAGAGTGACTTAATTTTGAAATTCCAAATAATTACAAACTGTGTAAGTCCCTTTGCTGCTTTGATCAGGTATTCACATCTCTGGAAACCGAGTCCTGTAAATCTTTAAGTACCTCCCACTGTGCCCCGTGCCCTTGTTTTTGCCAAATATCTTATGGTATCCGATGCTGATTGCTGCTGCCTTCTGTACATGGTCCTTTTTCTTTGTTTCTCCTCCCTGAAGCCTTATTTTTGGCTTTAAAATTGGTGTCCTCTTTGTGCATGACATCAAAAAATCATGTTTGTAGCTGCTTTTCAATTCTTTTGTTTTTTTTCATGAGTAGTCATAATGGTAAGATAAGAAAAATCAATTTATTTAGCATCCTCTCACCAAATTAACAAAAGCCCAGGTAAATTCATGGAAGTTCTCGCTCAGCAGTGATGGTTGGAGTGTTCCCACTGTTAAATCTCATGAAAGTGCCCTGAAAGAACCTGTTTTTCCCCACAATACTTCCTCATGGCAAAGATTAATGGAATCAGAAATATGTTTAAATCTAATAGCTGCCTTTTTTTCTTTCTTCCTTATTTAAACCACTGAACAATAGCAGAGTGCATTAGCGGCATTCAGTCAGATCTAAAGAATGACATCGTTAATACTTAGTCAAACAATAACATATTTCAATGCGCTGATCATTTTGCATTCTGGCTTTAAAGCTTATGCGTGAAAAATGCTTTTATTAGTGAATAGAGCCTTAATTTGGATTATAGGATATTCAGTTCTTGTATAACAATATCCTTTTATCAAGCTATTATAAAATACAATAATTACTGGTGATGGAGTGTTCAGTGCTAGTTCTTTGGATACATTAATAGAATACATTGTTTTACTGGATAGAAATCAAAATGTGACTTTGTAATTGTCAAAGTTCATTTACTGTGGAATTGTTTTCATGATAAGGAAACAAATATTGAAAAGGCAGGTAGGTTGTTGGGCTGTGTAGTTTGTTTGCCTTGATGAAAATGTTGATTTCATATCTAGTGTGCAGCAGGTGACTAATGGTTTTTTGAGAAGCATAAAGAAATTACACTGGTATTTCTCCCCACCAGTAGATTGCAATATCTATTGGTAAGAACGACTGCTGGGTGATTCCTTGGTTGGTTTTTGACCATGTATCTCCCATGAATATTAATATGAGTTGTGCATGTAAGTTCTTACTGTGTTTATAGAAATATTTATTCCCCTCTGCATTTGCCCAGCTTTGACTCTGGTCTCTAAATTGGGGAGATATGGATTTGTTGGATGGACCACTTGGTGGACAAAGAATTGCCTGAATGGTCACATTCAAAGAGTTTTGGTCAACAACTCAATATCCAGCTGGAGACCGGTGACGAATACATTCCTCAGGGGTCGGGTTTTGGACCAGTGTTGTTTAACATCTTTCTTGCAGACATGGAGAGTGGGATTAAGGGCGTTCTAAGGAATTTTGCCTATAACACGAAGTTGCGTGGTGTGGTTGACACGCAGGAGGGAAAGGATGACATCCAGAGGAACCTGGACAGGATGGAGAACCACATGAAGTTAAACAAGGCCAAGTGCAAGGTCCTGCAACTGGGCCTGGACAATCCATAGTACAATTACAGGCTAGGAGGAGAATGGATTGGAAGCAGCCCTAAGGAGAAAGACTTGAGGTGCTGGGGGATAAGAAGCTCAACACGAGCTTGTAGCGTGTTCTTGCAGCCCAAAAAATCCATCTGGGCTGCATCCAAAGCAGTAGGACCAGCAGGACAAGGGAGGGGATTCTGCCCCTCTGTTCTGCTCTGGTGAGACCCCACCTGGAGCCCTATGTCCAGTTCTGGAGTCCTCAATACAGAGAGCAAAGACACAGATCTGTTGGCACAAGACCAGAGGAGGCCCATGAAGATGATGCAAGGATTGGAACACATCCTCTACGAGGACAGGCTGAGAGAGCTGGGGTGGTTCAGACTGCAAGGAGACCCTAGAGCAACCTCCAGTACTGAAAGCGGCTCCAGGAAAGCTGGGGAGGGTCTCTTGCTCAGGGAGTGCAGGGACAGGATGAAGGGGAATGATTTTGAGATGAAAGAGGAGAGATTGAGATGAGACCTTAAAGAAGGTCTGTGAAAGTGGTGAGAATCTGGCACAGGCTGCCCAGAGAACTTGTGGTTGCCCCATCCCGTGGAGGTGTTCAAGACCAGGTTAGATGGCACTTGGAGCAACCTGATGCAGTGGAAGGCATCCCTACCCGTGGCAGGGGGGGGTTGGAACTGCGTGAGTTTAAGGTCCCTTCCAGCCCAAACAATTCCACGATTTCATGATTTCTTCCTTACAATGGAATGCAGTATCTGTTAGTAATAGGAACAATTCTGGGTGATCATTACATAGAATATTGTGTAGATGGTTTCTGACCATGTAGAACCTCTGAAAATTAATAGGAGTTTTCCATCTAAGTCCTTTATGTATGTTTTGAAAGATTTATCCCTGTCTGCATTTGGTCTGTAAAGCATTCAGGTTTGATGGGGACTTGAGCAGCCTGGTCTAGCAGGAGGTGTCCCTGCACATGGCTTGGAAATGGATAGACTTTAAGGTCCCTTCCAACCCAAACCATTCTATAATTCTATGATTTTATTATGTGACTTCATTTTGCCTTGTGCTGGAAGTGCCTCATGTAGAAACTAAACATACAGAAGTTGTCAAGCACTTTTAGAGGTGTGTGATGGCAACCTGACAGAGCTCTAAGCGTGAATATAAGATGATAAATATAGAGGAGACAGAATGCCCAGGCAATGCTGGGTAGGAAACTAGACTTACACAAAGATGAAATGTGCCACAGTTGCTGACTCTTTGCAGTCTCAAAGGCAAACCTAAACTGTGTTGCCTTGTGTCAGAGAGTGATTTTTGCTGCTCAAATAGTTTGCCTTAAATCATACTGAGACTTCAGCAGAGGCAGTGCCCTTCAGGACCTTATTTCACTCTCACAAGCAGCTTGGTTGTGTTTTTCTGCCCAGAGAGATCATGCTGCGATCCTGCCAGTAGGGAGAGCAAGGGCAGAAGGATACCTGAGACTTACCTCGGACCCCAAAGACCCGTCTAAGGCCACACAGATTTGGTTCCAGAACATTCCAGAGGGAGAACTGTACAAGTCCATCAGGAATTCCTATTCCTTGAGACTTCAATCTATAAATAACATTAATAAGACTGGGTGGGGCACTGCCCGGATATCCTGGGAGGAGAAGCACATGGAGCCCAGGCGGTGGCCTCACACTTTCCTGTGTATTTCTCTTTACTCTCTTTCTCTCTTTCTTTCTTTTCCCTGATCATAGATTAAGCAGCCACTGCCAATCTTATTCCACAAATCACCTGTACAAATAAGTTCCTTTTAGATCAATTGTTTGGCACCGTTTTGCTTTCATTTATCCTGGTGGGCACTGAACCCATAAATTTTATGGCGAGACCTAGGGTCTTACCCCAGGGAGCACTGGAGTGGATTGGGTTGCGACACCATGGCACAATGCAATTCTGTCCACCCTCTTGGTAGATCAGAGATATCTTTAGTAAAGTTTCTGTTCACACACAGAATTCACAAATACGGGAAAAAAATGGAGCTGTAACTTAAGACCAATGTTAATGTAAATTTTTCATCTTAATGAGTAGATTGCTCGTTTGTGACAGACTTAACTGAAAATGAAACACCATGTTCATGTATGTTTGTATTAATAAGGGAAAATGTTCAAAGGCTTCAGAAGAAATTACATAACTGAACTGGAGAGATGATGACAGCAATCCCCTGATGTCTCTTTCAGAGCAATGTACAAGGGCCGTGGACTTGCTCAGAATCTGCTCATTTCATAAGAATCATAGAATGGTTTGTGTCAGAAGGGGCTTTAAAGCCTACACAATTCCAAACTCCTTCCATGGGCAGGGACACCTCCCACTGGATCAGGGTGCTCAGAGCCCCATCCAGCCTGGCCTTGAACACCTCCGAGGATGGGGCAGTCACCACTGCTCTGGGCAACCTGTGCCAGGGCCTCCCCATCCTCACAGCAAAACATTTCTTCCTAAGATCTCATATAAATCTCCCCTCTTGCAGCTTAAAATTGTTCTCCCTTGTCCGGTTCCAGCACTTCCACAACAGGAGCCCTACCCCAGATTTCCTGGAGCTGCTTTCCATATTGGAAGGCTTTTTTAAGATCTCCCCAGAGCATTCCCTTCTCCAGGCTAAACAATCCCAACTCTTTCAGCTGGGAAGGTTCTCCATCCCCCAGATCACCTCCATGGCCTCTTCTGGAGTCCCTCTGAGAGATCCATGTTCTTCCTGTGCTGAGGATTCCAGAACTGAATGCAGGGATCCAGGTAAAGGAGGATGGATTTGTCGAATCCATCCTTTACCATCAGCCAACCTTAAAATGCACTGAAGTTTCTTAGGTAACCGTTATATCTCATAAACAGAATAATTAATTTCTGCTGTTGTTAGGTACAAATGTAGATATTTCTGTGTTTCCTTAGAGCTAATAGGCTTGTTTATTTAACAAAATGTAAATTGCCCATCAGTGTTTCCTTACAAGAATCACATTTTTGAATATTGATGTAATCCTTTAATTGTTAATGTGTAAGTAGTGTGGAGAGGGATAAATGAGACATTTACAGTCAGCGTGCAAAAAATGTAACAGTCCAATAATTATCTCCTCTCAAGTCTGAGTAGACAACATCAGATCAAAGTTGGTTATATCACATGGTAGCAAGATGCTTTTGATCTTTTCAATAATGAGGCTATTTGCAGGAAACAGAGTGTGTTTCACAATGGAGTTCCTGTTAGTTCTTTTAAAGACCTAAAAATAACCCCTTTTTTGTTGGGTATTGGACTAAAATCGCAAGAGGTAAATGAATTTGCAAGAAGAGAGAATGCATTTTATTGAATTTTAGAATCACAGGATCATAGAATGGTTTGAGTTGAAAGCTCATCCAGTTCCAGCCCCCCTGCCATGCCCAGGGACAACTTCCACTCAAACAGGGAAGTCAAAGCCCCATCCAACCAGGCATTCAACATCTCCAGGGATGGGACATCCACCATTTCCCTGGGCAACCTGCGCCAGGTCCTGCCCACACTCACAGAAAATAAATTCTTCCTAAGATCTCATCTCAGTCTCTCCTCTTTCAGATTGAAACCATTCCTCTCATCCTGCCCCCGCACTCCCTGATCAAGAGCCCCTCCCCAGCTTTCCTGGAGCCCCTTTCAGTACTGGAAGGCAGCTCTAAGCTCTTACTAGAGCCTTCTCTTCTCCAAGCTGAACAATCCCAACTTTCTCAGCCTTTCTTTGGATGGAAGGTGCTCCAGCACTCAGATCACCTTTGTGACCTCCATTGGACTCACTCCAACAGAACCATGTCCTTCTTGTTCTGAGGAATTTTGAACTGAATGCAGGGCTCTGGATGAGGATTCACCAGAGCAGAGCAGAGGGGCAGAATCCCCTGCCTTGACCTGCTCATGTCATGGCCTTTTGGCAATATTTTAGTCTTATCCCCCCTTGAACTGAAATATAAAAGGTCCTTTGCAGGTTGCTTGGTTACTGTATGAACCATTTGCATGCTTGGTAGCTTTAGAGAGCTTAGTGTTTGAACAAATATTTAAAGATAATTAAATGTGTTAACCAGTGTTGACTGTTATTATCTTTTGAATATTTTCTGGCTTTCAGAAGTACATTTTCAACTTGTTCCCTTTAGGCCTTAGAAGGCTCTTCTTTATATAGGATTTTTTTGTGTTTACCCAGAGAAGTGGTGGACGCCCCATCCCTGGAGGTGTTCAAGGCCAAGCTGGATGGGGTTTTGAGCACCCTGATCTAGTGGGAGGTGCCCCTGCCCATGGCAGAGGGGTTGGAACTAGGTGGGCTTTAAGGTCCTCTCCAAAGCAAACTGTTCTAAGATTCTGTGATATTTGGTTCTGTACTTATTTACCACAAGGTTTCTCCCAGCCTAGTCTGATGCTGTTGATACTGGTTGAGGGAGGCTGGAGGGGAATGGACAGCAGTCTGATTTTTAAGAGTTTCTGTACAGGTTGGATTATTTTTTCCCCAGTCATATTTGATAAATTATTTTGCTTTTAGAGTAGTTTGACCAATTTCTTTTGAGTGATTTCCCTTTAATATAATTTGTGAATAATGGGTTGAATGCCTACTTGTAGGTTAAGGGAAGCTTATCCTGGTAATTTTTTGTGATTGAAGGACAGTCAGCTAATTTTTATTGTCATGGATGGAATGGGAGTTGATTCAGAGCTTTCTGGAAATGTAATTCTTGTCTGTTCAATGCATCATGAGTATCAAATACTTATTCAGCACCTGATGCTTGTAAAAGGCACTTGAGTGAAACTTCAGCATTGCCATTTTCTGATAATGGTGTTTAAATTCTATCCTATTAAAAATAAATATACCTAACAAGGCTCTGTGATATCGATGCTCACTTGGCTGATCATAGGAAAATTGCTGTGCCTGGCCATGATCTAGGGTTTTATGTTTAAGAGAAAAAATATTCATGCAATAATCCCTTTGAAACCACAGGAGAATGAATGTTGGCAAGTTAACTGCACCAGATCTATGCATGGTCTGATTTTTAAACCATTCATTTTGTGGATCAGCTTGCAAGAGTTGCAGAGATTTTCTGCCAAATAGCTTGTTAAAAAAACTATTTTCTCTCTGAAAAGGGAGCTTTGCTGCTGCCAGAAACATCGAGCATGGTGGTGTGTTGAATTGGAAGGGATCTTAAAGATCATCCAGTCACAAACACCCTGCCATGGGCAGGGACACCACCCACTGGATCAGTTTGCTCAGAGCCCCATCCAACCTGGCTTTGAACACCTCCAGGAATGGGGCAGCCACCACTTCTCAGGGCAACCTCAGTCCCTGGAGGTGTTTAAGTCCAGGTTGGATTGAGCACACTTGTTGTTGCCAGCAGGTTAAGGGAAGGGATTATGCCCCTCTACCTGGAGCTTTGCATCCAGCTCTGAAGCTCTCAGCACAGCAAAGACATGAATCTGTTGGAGCAGATCCAGATGAGGCCACAAAAATCGTCAAAGGCCTGGAACACCTGCCCTGTGAAGACAGGCTGAGTGAGCTGGGGTTGCTCAGCCTGGAGAAGACAAGGTTCCAGGGAGACATCATTGTAGCCTTTCAATACTTTAAGGGAACTGATAAGAAAGATGGGGAAAAACTTTCTAGCAGGTCCTGTAGCAATAGGACAAGGGGTGATGGTTTTAAACTAGAAGAGGAGAGGTTTAGACTACATATTAGGAAAAAAAATATTTTCCTGTGAGTTTGGTGAAACATTGGCACAAGTTTCCTAGGGAAGTGATAGACGTTCTATCCCTGGAAACATGCGAAGTCAGGTTGGTTGGAGCTCTGAGCAACCTGATCTCATTGAAGATGGTCCTCTTCAATGCAGAAGGGTAGGACTAGGTGACCTTTGTGGTCCCTTCCAACATGAACTGTTCCACGATTCTATGATTCATGTGCAGAGCCATCAGAGTGACCATGGGAGAGAGAGGTGCTGTATATGCTACTGCCAGGGCAACTGAAATACAGCGTGGGGATGAAGGAAACATTCCCTGTAGCAACAGGGGATAACACTCCTCACTCTCCCATACAAACCAACCTGTGCCAGGGCCTCACCAGTGTGGTCTCTCACAGGAAAACATTTCTTCTTGAAACCTCATCTCAATCTCCCCTCCTTCAGCTTAAAACCATTCCCCCTCATCCTGTCCCTGTATTCCCTGATCAAGAGCTCCTCTCCAACTTTCCTGCAGCCCCTTTCAGTACTGGGAGGGTGCTCTAAGGTCTCACCAGGGCCTTATGTTCTCCAAGTTGAACAATCCCACTCCCTCAGCGTGTCTCAGTCCGTCGCAGTGCCTATTATTGTAAAATAATGCAACATAATAATATAACATTTCATAACCCTACATTATATAATGTAACACCTCTCTGAGGTGTAGGAGCTCATCCAGAGAAGGGTGACAAGGCTGGTGAAGGCACTGGAGAACAAGTCCTGTGTGGAACGGCTGAGGGAACTGGGGTTGTTCAGCTTGGAGAAGAGGAGACTGAGGGGAGACCTCATCACTGTCTACGGCTGCCTGAAAGGAGGCTGAGGCAGAGCGAATGCTGATCTCTTCTCCCAAGTGACAGGTGGTAGGAAAAGGGGAATTGGCCGTAAGTTGCACCAGGGGAGGTTCAGACTGGATATTGGGAAGAATTTCTTTATTGAAAGGGTTCTCAGACACTGGAACAGCTGCCCAGGGAGGTGGTTGAGTCATCATCCCTGGAGGTGTTTAAAAAATGAAGAGATGAGTTTTTGAGGGACATGGTTTAGCAGATGATGGGTGCGGTTGGACTCAATGATCTCAGAGGTCTTTTCCAACTGGAAGATTCTTTGATTCTATGATATAATAATACAATATAATATTATAAATAGCCTGCAATTTGTTAATATAAGTTATGGATGCCCAGTCCCTGGAGGTGTTCAAGGCCAGGCTGGATAGGTCTTTGAGCAACGTGATTGAGTGGAAGGTGACCCGGTCTGTGACAGAGTTTTGGGACTGGATGGGCTTTAAGGCCATTTCCAACGCAAACCATTCAATGATTCTGTGATTTGTTCGCGTAACACTAGTTACTACATTTAGGTATGAATCAAGCCTCTCTTTTCTAACCACCAAACAGGATAAGAAAAAACACACCAAAACCCAGAGAAGAGGTTTATTTTCTTTCTCTGTGCAGCTCCTCAGGAATGGCATCTGCTTATAGCATTCAAGCTGCTTCTGTGAACATCTAATTATAGCTTTATGAATGTTTCATAGTATGGTATTATAATTAATAACTTAACATGGTTTAGCACCATAGGATTTCCAATAAGGAGAGCATAGAATCATGGAATGTCTTGAGTTGGATGGGACCCACAAGGGTCAATGAGTCCAGCTTCTGTCCCTTCACAAGACAACCCCAACATTCACACCGTGAGTGAGGGCATTGGCCAAATCCTTCTGGAATATCGCCAGCCCTGGTACTGTGACTGCTTCCCTAGGGAGTTGTTCCAGCCCTCCACCACCCTCTGGGTGACTGAAAATGACAAGTCAAGAAGAGTAAAATTAAATGAGAGTTTCCCTTGATTGAGAGCTGTGTACTTATGTATTCTAACAGGAGAGGTGGTTTCTTTTTGCCTTCGCAGTGGTTTGCTCTCTGTTCCCTAACACTCCAAAGTACCTTCTGCAGAAAAGCGCTTGAGAATCATTCACCCTGGTACTTCCGTAAGACAGTCAAAATATGTGGATCCAATTGCAAAGAAATTCATAATTTTAAAATAAATTAATTTTGTGTCTGTATATGACAATTTCCTCTGGGTTACAGACACGTGTGTAGTTTTAAGGACTGATCACACATGCAGTTTTCAAATATGTGTAAATGAAGATGAAGTGCCCAGAGAACAATCTTATGAGGAGTGGCTGAGGGACGTGGGGCTGTTTAGCCTGAAGAAGAGAAAGGTAAGGGTTGATGCTATTACTCTCTGCAGCTCCCTGCAAAGAGGTTGTGGTGAGGTGGGTCTTGGTCTCTTCTCCAAAGTAACAAGTGATAGGATGAGAGGAAATGGCCTCAAGTTGTGCCAGAGGAAGTTTAGGTTGAATATTGAGAAAAATTTATTTACTGAAAGAATGGTGAAACACTGGCAGAGGCTGCAAGGAGCCTCCAGCCCTGGAGTGGTTAAAAAAACATGTACACATGACACTTCAAGACATGGTTTAGTAGGCACAGTGATGTTGTGCTGACAGCTGGACTAGGTGATCTTAGAGGTCTTTTCCAATCTCAATAATTCCAGAATTCTATGACACTGTAAGTGAAGGCAGATGCTGCCGTGGGGCAGTGGGATGGGCTGAGATTTCTGCAGATCCCTTCGTGCCCTGTTTTTATCATTGCTTTTATCATTAGCCACGTAGATTTTTGATGGAGAGCTAAAATTCTCTGAGAAGTCTCATCTTCAAAATCAGAGTTACATAGGTAAGTGGGAAGTTGACATCACTGTGCTTACATGCTGCTGCAATTCCCTTCATACTCTATTTATAACACGAGATAAATGGCAGTGTTCATTAGACATTTATTCTTCCCTTTGCCTTCTGGCTCTGGTTTGATTCAGCACAACAAGAGTGATTGGCTATCAGTTTGATTAATGGTTAGAAAAGGTCCTAAATGAAATGAATGGTGAACTGCACTCAGTTATGGATTAGTTCCCATTACAGTACATAGTTAACACAAGTTAATGCAACCGCCAACATTCAATTGTTAAAAAAGAAGGCAGGAGAGTGTCCAAGACTAAAAAGTGTCTGTTACTGGTGACGGATATGTCTAAACATTATTCTCATGGCTTTTCCCAGCTTTTGCTTGTTCTTCAGGTTCCTAAAAGTGTTTTATGTTGGCTTCAGTGGCGTGCTCATGACTTGCTGGTTAAGTATTAACAGCTCACAGGAGTGGCAATCTGTTAAAACCACTTGGGACTTTGAGACTACTCAGACTCAGAGTGTGAGGTATGTATGTTTCAGTTGTGAGCAAGAGGCTTTGAAAAGCCTTTTGAACAAATGATTCTGATTAGTTCAACTAGAAGATATTGAACAAGGCATGGAACGTGCTTCCTACGAGGTGGCTGGGTTAATATATACATTTATTAGCTTAGACAAACAGTTCACTATGCTGGGGGAAAGAGCAAACTCAATTTAGACACTGGCTGCATCATCGTTCATAGGAACTACATAAACAAGCTGGCATGGAATTCACTATGACTGCTAAGTAATTGCAGCTTTTGAAATAACAGGATTTCATTTTTTTTTTCCTGCTGCCCAAGGGAGATGTTCAACATAAGCACAAGTTCTTTTTCATAAGTATATTTAGATATATAGTTACACACTTAACAGAACATTACTTTTGTTCCTCCTGGAATTCCGTATATTCTTGCAAAATTTGACTATACACAGTACATGGGCTGACGTTCTAGAGAAGCTGCTGGACTGGTGAGGATCTTCAGCAGAGAAAGAATTTGGCCAGACAGTGCATGGTGATAGTATTTATTATATTTCTGTATATTATTTATTATAATAGTATCATAGAGTGGTTTGTGTTGGAAGGAACTTCAAAGCCGATCCAGTTCCAACATCCCTGCCCAGTGCAGGGAAAACTCCCATTGAATCAGGTGGCTCAAAGCCCCATACAACCTGGTATTCAACACCTCCAGGGATGGGGCAGCCACAACTTCTCAGGGGAACCTGGGCCAGGGCCTCCCCACCCTGTCAGGAAAACATTTCTCCCTAAATTCTCAACCCAATCTCCCCTTTCTTAGCTGAAAACAATTCCCCTCATCCTATCCCAGTGTTCTCTGATCAAGAGCCCCCCTGCCCAGATTTCCTACAGCCCCTTTCAGCACTGGGAGAGTGCTCTATGGTCTCACCAGAGCCTTCTCTTACCCAGGATGAACAACCCCAGTTTTCTCAGCCAGTCCTTGTATAGGAGGTGCTGCAGCCCTCACATCATCTTCGTGGCATCCGCTGGACTCACTCCAACAGATCCATGTCCTTCATGAGCTGAGGACTCCAGAACTGAATGCAAGACTCCAGATGAGGTCTCACAAGGGCAGAGCAGAGGGGTAGAATCCCCTCTCTCACCCTGCTGGTCCCAGGACACAGTAGTTTCTCGGCTGAAATCATGTTATATACACACAGAGCCACTTAAAATTGCTGTGAAATACCAGCATCACTGAATATTAGCCCCATCAGAAGGTTGATATTGAAGATACCAGCTACATTAGCCAAGCTAAACTTGCTTTATTCACAGTGATACTGCAGGTACAGATATTTGAAACAACCACTACCCATTGGGTGGGAAGGGCTATTTGAAACAACCACTACCCGTTGGGTGGGAAGGGCTACAAATAGTCAAAGCACATTCAGTCAAAGCTAGATTTTAAAATATGCAGAATTTCTAACTTTAAACAACTTTGACTTTAGGTAGTTTTGAAGGACTTCTGTGGCTGATGATCTGTTTTTTTTATTCCCTTTTAAACCTTGGAGGTGTATTAGATATGCACAGCATGGGCTTTGTGAGCAACATTTTGTCACAACTTATCTAATTAAAGCATAGCTGTAGGCCAATTAGACACAACCATTGAGCTCTTTTAACCACCTTTTTATACATGAGAGAAGAAATCATGAACTTGAATTTCTTTTCATGGAGAACATCATACCTTCCCAATTAACTCTGAGGTTTGTAAAGTGAAGTTCTTCTCCTAAGTAATAAGTGATAGGCCAAGAGGAAATGGCCTCAAGTTGTGACAGGGGTGGTTTGGATTAGATATTAGGAAATATTTCCTTATGGAAAGAGTGATGGAGCATTAGGAGAGGCGATTTCCCCAGCCCTGGAAGACTTGGAAAAATGTGTAGCCATGGCATCTGGGGACATGGTTTGCTAGGTACAGAGGGGTTAGACTGATGGTTGGGCTGGATGATATTAGAGGTCTTTTCCAGCCTTAATGATTCCATAATTCTATCAACTGAAATGATGTTTAAAAGTGCTGCAACTTTTTACGTTTTGGAAGTGGTTCTGTTCAGTGCCTTGTCTCAGATGACACCCAGGTGCTGAAGGGGAATCTGTGCAGAAGCACCTCTTTTGGGCCATTTTAACCTGAGCTGTGGATCAGTATGAACCTGGAGTAAAACTTCACTTCTACTGTTTTCAAAATTGGATTGAGTGGCAATTTTTCAAAACATAAATGAGTAAATAAGTTTGCATATTTTGATTCTCCGTGAGTTTTGCAAAATTGTGAATGAAGTAGCACAGACTGCTCATATTTCTAGTGCTGAGATTCACACAGGCCTGTAAAGGTAGTCACCAACTATTACCAAGAGAACCAGCTATGTCCTGGGGGGTATCCAGCACGGCATCGCCAGCCAGACAAGGGAGGGGATTGTCCTGCTCTGCTCTGCACAGGAGTGGCCCCACCTTGAGCACTGGGGGCAGTTTTGGGTGTCACAGTATAAAAAGGATCTAAAGCTACTGAAGAGTGTCCAGAGGAGGCCACAAAGTTGGTGAAGGGATTAATGGGAAGGTTGTATGAGAAGCAGCTGGAGTCACTTGATCTGTTCAGCCTGGAGAAGAGGAGACTAAGGAGAGACCTCATGGTGGTCTGCAGCTTCCTCACAAGGGGAGAAGGAGCAGGATCTGAGCTCTTCTCTCTGGTGACAAATGACAGCACCTGAGGGTATGGCAGGAAGATGCGCCATGGGAGGGGTAGGACATTAGGAAATTTTCTTCCTCCAGTGGGTGGTGAAGCACTGGAACAGCTCCCCAGGGAAACAGTCACAACATGATAATATTCCAGTAGCATTTGGCCAAAGCCCTCAGACACACTGTGAATGTTGGGGGTGTTCTGTGCAGGACCAGGAGTTGGACTGGATGATCCTTCTGGGTCCCTTCCAACTTAGGACATTCTACGAGCCTATGATTTTCTGGGACATTTTGTAAATAGCCAAAACAAGAGAAGAGAAAAAAAATACATATTTTTTTCAATCCATTTTCTTTATTTGCACAGAATTTTGCAGAAGAAAAAGGAGAACTGAGGTAGGAAATAGGTCTCCTTTCAATTTTTAGGTTGTTTCCCTCTGATCTGATAGGCAACCATGCACAAAAAGGAAATGTACAGTAAAACCAAAAAATGCAGCTTTTCTTTCTTGGTCTGACCTGTAGTCATGCCCTCTCTTAGTAGGACTGTACTGTTCTATCCATCATCAAGACCCTTGTCCATATGTCAAGCTATTTTTACAATGTTTATTTTTGCTGCCTCTTTCAAAGCGGAAAAGAACATTAGAAAAGATTGACCATTTGACCAAGTCAGACTTGTGAAGGGAGGGCAGGAGGAGGGGGAGAAAGTGGTGGAAACAAGTAAAACAACATAGGTGAGGGAAGACCCACAGCACTTTGGGAGACATAACATCTGTTTTCTAACTGGTGCCTCAATGGAGCCATGTCTCCTCTCAATATTCAGAGTATTTTTATTATCAAGTAACAAACGATTGGACGAGATGAAATGGTCTCAAGTTGTGCCAGGGGAGGTTTAGATTGGATATTGGGAAAAATACCTTTCTGAAAGAATGTTGAAGCACTGTCAGAGACTGCCCAGAGCAGTGGTAGAGTCTCCATCCTGCAGGGGTTCAAAAAATACGTAGATGTGGAATTTGGAACATGGTTTATCAGGCACTGTGGTGTTGGGCTGACACTCGGACTGGATAAGCTTAGAGGTCTTTTCCAACTTTAACAAATCTATGATTCTATCATTTTTCAAGCTCCCATTTCACCAGTATCATTCTGGATCTGGAGGCCTTAGGGAAGGTTAGCATTTTACCCTTGAATTCAATCCCCCTTCCTAAATAACGTCTTCAAAATACATCAGTGCAATAATGTGCATTTCTGTTACTTGTTCCTCAAAATTTGGCTTCCTAAATTCTATGTCCACAGCCCCGTTACTCAGAATACCATTAGCACAGTCTTACAGCGCTGTGAGCTGGGCTTTCTTTTGTTAGGCTAATTTTCATTTCTTTATGTGTAACTTTTAAACCTTCCTTTTATAAATTGCTTTCTGTATGAAGAAAGATGAGTTGAAGTTTTCCTGCATTGAGCTACTTGAAATGTAGGTCTCCACAAGACAGGATCTGTTTGAAGTCTGAAAATTAATCATTTATTAATAGATGCATAATAAAATTAATTTTAGCTAATATTTTTTTGTTCCAAATGGAGAAGTCTCAGAGGCTACAACTTGAATAACTTAGCATGGGGAGTAAGTGGCAACTGTATTTATTTTCTATCCACTGTTTTTAAATATTGGGAAGTACTTTTATTCATGGTGTAGATGCTTTAGATACTAGCAGCAAAGAAAGTTTTAAAATTCAATTATATGAAATTGTTAAGTACTGCTGAGCAATATACTTTTTAAAATAATTTTTTGAGTATTTTATCAATAGCTTCTTCTCAGTTGATTCAGCATAGTCATAGAACTATAGAATGGTTTGGGTTGGAAGAGACCTCAAAGCCCATTCAGTTCCAACCCCCCTGACATGGGTAGGGGCACCTCCCACTTCACAAGAGAGCTCCAAGACCCATCCATCCTGGCCTTGAACACCTCCAGGGATGGGGCAGCCACCACTTCTCTGGGCAGCCTGGGCCAGGGCCTCCCCAGCCTCACAGGGAAACAATTTTCCGCACTGATCTACATCTCAAGGACTTCGGGACACGGCTTAGCAAGCACATTTCTGTTGAGTTGAAGGTTATCCTTGGTGATCTTAGAGGTCTTTTCCAGCCTTCACGATTCTATAATCTACTGCTGTTCCATTTTTCTATGTGGGAACCTGTTGTTCGTTGAGAAGAATACGATGCCACTTATTTTGTTGGTATGGATGCTGTAATAATTCTCCAGCACTGATAAGATGATAAAAGAACTTGGTCATTTTCTTTTGTAGACAGTAGCTGTCTGAGGTGTGATGAGATGTGACCTTTGAGCTCTAGGCGGGAGCTGGAAGCTGTGGCACTGCCCTGGCGTGAAGCATTATGCAAATGCTGCGGGACCGCTGTCGAGACCAAGCTTGTGTGTCACTGGAAGGTTACGTGAAGCATATGAAAGACACTTTTAGGGAATAATTATAAATTTAGTGGGAAATGGGCAAGAGCAGAGCCATGGAAAGCACTAAAGGATGACATTGCAAGGGGAGGAGCGTGACCAACAGTGCTGGAAATCAGTGGCAAGATCTGTGGGCTAGAAATATCTTTCACATTCACTTTTCAGTGAAACACTGAAGAATTTAATGGCTTCCCCGTAACTTTCCTCCTCCTCTGCAGTACAAGCAGCTTCCTTATGGGCTTTGAAGATGACCAGAGGGCTGGAGCCCCTCTGCTCTGAGGACAGGCTGAGAGAGTTGGGGTTGTTCAGTCTGGAGAAGAGAAAGCTCTGGGGGGACCTTCGAGCAGCCTCCCAGTATTGAAAGGGGCTGTAGGAAAGATGGGGAGGAGCTTTTTATAAGGGCCTGGAGTGGTGGTATGAGGGGGAATGGCTTTAAATTGGAAGGGGGAAGATTTGTATTAGACATTAGGAAGAAATTCTTCATGATGAGGGTGGTGAGGCCCTGGCCCACTTTGCCCACGGAAGTCGTGGTTGCCCCATTCCCGGAGGAGTTCAAGGCCAGGTTAGATGGGGCCTTGAGCAGACATATCTAGTGGAAAACGTTCCTGTCCATGGCAACACATTGGAACTGGATGGACTTTAAGGTCCCTTCCAATGAAAATCATTCTGTGATTCTATGATCCTGTTTATCACAAACATTTTTAATGGATTTTTTCATCTTTTATAGTGTCAGTAGAAAAAGAGTGAAAGAAAAAAATTCCCCATTGGATAAAGGGTTAAAACTAAACTGTTCCATGTGGGTTTTGTGTCCTGGAGAAAGAATTCCTTCTGTAAATGCTGTGCCATAGCAATTGCCATACACTGCAGCGTTGTTTTTGTCTGATTCTCTTAAAAACAACAGCACACTTCGGTAATTCACATTTTTAAGCAGTCCATGTCCTGGAGTCCATCAGTTAATATCTAATGGGGACAACTTGTCCTCAGTTATGTCTTTTTCTTGTATTTATGTGAATAAATAGAAGCATTTTCTAATGTGAGCATTAAGTGCTCGGTCTTTCATTTGGTCACAACAACCCCATGTAATGTTCCCCACTAGGGGATGAGTGGCTGGAAAGATACCCTGTGGAAAAGGACCTGGGAGTGCTGGTTAACAGTGACTGAAAATGAGCCAGCAGTGCCCCAGGTGGACAAGCAGGGCAACAGCATCCTGGCTTGAATCAGCCATTGTGTGGCCAGCAGGAGCAGGGAAGGGATTGTGCCTCTGGATGGTTCAGTGCGTTTTGTCCCAGAGCCTTTTCATAGAATCACAGAATCATTAAGGTTTGAAAAGATCTCTAAGATCACCCAGCCCAACCATCCGCCCACAATACTTTGCCTACTAAACCATGTCTCCAGGTGTCACACCCCCTTCTTGGGGGTCGTGACTCCACAATTGCCCTGGGCAGCCTCACAATGCTTCATCACTCTTTCTGTAGAGAAATTTTTTCTAATATCCGGTCTTCACTGAAAGGGTTATCATCCTCTGGAAATGGCTGCCTAGAGCAGTGGTGGAGTCATCATCCCTGGAGAGATTTAATAGATGAGTACATGAGGTACTCAGAGATATGTTTTCATAGTGGACAGCTATGGTTGCACTTGAGGATCTCAAAGGTCTTTTCCAATCAAATGACTTTATGATTCTATAAACCACGTCCCAGAACTCCACAGGCTCAATGCCACTGGAACAATGGCCAGGTTAGCAGAAAGGATTTCCAGGTTCTTCTGTTCCCTGGGGAGCTTGTAACCATTCCCAGTGGAAACTCTAGAGATGCGCAGTTTGACTAAGTCCTGAAAACAGTAAATATTCCAAGGAAGTCACCTGAGAGGGATCACATCACATCCCTGTGGTTTTACACAACCAAAATATCCACCGAGAGCAGCAGGAGCCTTGTTTGCCTCAGACCTGCAAGGTTTGAATCTTTATCTTCAAAGAGAGGGATAAAAACTCTGAGCAGCTTATATACGTGTGTGATAAGAGCATCTTTGTAAGGGGCTCTTGGATAAAAGCTCTTTTTCAGAGGAAGCCACGATCTAACGTAGCCTCTTTTCCCTTTTTCCTGCTTTTCTGTTTTCCCATCCCCCTTCACACAGCATCCTCTTTGCATTTGCCTTTGGCCCTGCTAAATTCTAAAAGCAGCAGTGATATTTATTCAGTGTTTGTAGTTAAGTCTGCTTTGTGTCTGTGTTGTGCCACATTATCTTCAGACGCATCATTGAATCCAATGTTGAACGTCGCTTTGGCTGTATATCATTTTTTTCTGTGTGTGGGAGGGGCAGTAGACTGTTAACTTTGCCTCATCTGCATTCCAAACAAAATGAGACAGAGGCGGAAGAAGGAACAGTTCAGCCAAGGAGAGAAGCATTAGCAAGCAGGGATGTACTAAGCGCTGAGGCTCGTACTTTGTTCATCCCTGCACATCAGCCCTGCAACTATAATAATATTTCACAGGACGGTTCCTCTCTGGCCCATGGTGCAGTGTCAATAGACTGGTAAATCTCAGAATTGTGGAGAGGTTTGGGTTCAAAAGGAACTTAAAGGCCACCCAGTTCCAACAACCTGTCACAGGCAGGGACACCTTCCACTGGATCACGTTGCTCAAAGCCCCACCCAGCTTGGTCTTGAACACCTCCAGGGATGGGTAAGACACCACTTCCCTGGACAACCTGTGTCAGGGCCTCCTCATCCTCATTGTGATGAATTTCTTTCTGATGTCTAATTTAAATCAACCACTACTTCTCTGAGAAACCTGTGCCAGTGCCTCCCCATCCTCACAGGAAAATATTTGTTCCTAAGATCTCATCTCAATCTCCCCTCTTTCAGCTTCAAACTGTTCCCCTTCATCCTATCCCTGCAATCCTTGATCAAGAGGCCCTCCGCAGCTTTCCTGGAGCCTCTTTCAGTATCTTTCAGGCTGCTCTGAGCTCTCCCTGGAGCCTTCTCTTCTCCAGGCTGCACAAATCCAACTCTCTTAACCTGTTGCTGCATGGAATGTGCTCCAGCCCCTGGATCTTCTTCATGGCTTCATCTGGTGCTGCTCCTATAGATCCATGTCCTTTCTATGCTGAAGAGAGTATTGATCTAAAAGCATCTTGTGGGCAAGATTCAACCTCTGCTGACCACTGCTTGCTTCAGCTGGTGAGAGAATGGACTAGAGAAGCAAGAATTTTTTGTAGATCATGTCTAGAGAAGCAAGAATACAAATTACCAAGATGAATGGATATTTAAACTTCTAAGTTACATTTACTATTCCTGGGTTTAGTGTATTTGATATAGAAAACTTGGGACGAATACTACAGATTTTCCCCAAATTTGTGAATGCCCCATCCCTGGAGGTGTTCAAGACCAGATTTAAGAAGGCTTGGAGCAACCTTGGATCCAGTGGAAAGTGTCCCTGCCCACGTGGGGGGGTGAAACTGGTGCTTTCAGATCCCTTCACACCCAAATATGCAGAACAGTATTTTTGTCTTTTAAGTAAATACAAGTGATCGCCATGATATATGACCATATAGAGGAAGGCATTATATTTTTTGATGTCAAAAACAATACTTGAAAAGTTCATAAAGATATCCTTTATTTTTTTTTATGTGTTCCATTTTTGGTTCAAGATCTTCAGCCTTTTCCAAGAAAATTAAACCTAATTAGCAAGTCCTTAACCTTTAAGAAATAAAGAGAATTACTTTTTCTAAAATCATAATTATAAGGTCATGTTAATTATTTGTGGATTTATTAGACCTGAAAAATATACTTCTGCAACAAAGATGCAGAAAAAACTATTTTAAGAGAGTTTTCTACTTTTATTTTAATTTTGACCCTTCTTTTAAATTTGACTCTAACAGACCTGAGTGCTTGTAGAACTTTTTCTCCAGCGGTTTTCATGCCTTGGAAAGGGTCCTTATTTTTACTTCTTGTGATGGAGAATTCTCCATTGCTTTAAGGATAGAGGTGTAGTTTTGTCACAGACCAGTGTGACTTTACAGCTTTTGTTGATTCTGTGCTATTGATACTGTCATGGTTATTTCACAGAATCACAAAATGGTTTGGGTTGGAAGGGACCTTAAAGCCCCCCCAATTCCAGCTCCCTGCCATGTAGAGGGACACCTTCCACTGAGTCAAATTGCTCAAAGCCCCATCTATCCTGGCCTTGAACACCTCCAGGGCTAGGGCAGCCACCACTTCTCTGGGCAACCTGTGCCAGGGACTCCCCACCCTCACAGGAAAATATTTCTTCCTAAAAGCTCATCTCAATCACCCCTCTTTCAGCTTCAAACCATTCCCCCTCTTTCTATCCCTGCACTCTCTGATCAAGAGCCCCTCCCCAGCTTTCCTGGAACCTCTTTCAATACTGGGAGGTTGCTCTAAGGTGTCCCCAGAGACTTCTTTTCTCTAGCCTGAAAAACTCCAACTCTATCAGCCTGTCCTTGAATGAGAAATGCTCCAGAGACCTTGGATTATCTTGTTTTCCCTCCTCAAGGTGAACCCCCTTCTCTCAGACTCAGAGGACACCACCATGTTCAGCAGGATATCACTAACGCAGGTGCCAGCCTCAAGCACCATCCTGGTGCCTGGACAAGCTGCCTTGAGTGTGAAAGGCATTTTTGTCAGGAAGGGTGGAATTGGACGATCTTTAAGTTCCATTCCAATCCAAACCATTACATGATTCTATGATTCTATGAAAACCTTCTTGGAAAAATGCAAAGGATTCTTCATACGTGAATTGGTTTTTTTGTAGTTCTCTGTGGGTTAGTTGAACAATTGATGGGATATTAAGATGTCTAAGTTTGAGATAGTAGTTTCTAAGTTGCCTTTAAAATACTTGAACCAACATGACAAAAAAAAGACCGACGGAAAGTAAGTGCTGTGGTCAATGGTTTTGCTTTTTTTATTCTTCCCATTGACCTACCTAGGTTTTGAGTCTGTAATTTCTGTTATATCCTATGAATGTCCAAGAGGGTGAGGGGGAACAGTTTGAAGCTGAAAGGGGGAAGATTTGAGATGAAAGCTTAGGAAGAAAATTTTCCTGTGAGGAGGGTGGGGAGGCCCTGGCACAAGTTGCCCAGAGAAGTGGGGGCTGCTCCACCCCTGGAGGTGTTCAAGGCCAGGTTGGATGGGGCTTTAAGCCCCCTGATCCAGTGGGAGGTGTCCCTGCACATGGCAGGGGGGTTGGAACTGGATGGGATTTAAGGTCCCTTCCGACTCAAACTGTTCTAGGATTCTATGATAAAGTGTAAAGCATTTTGAATGCTGAAAAATGTTGCAGCATCCTACATGTGGATAATGTCCAGAATAATTGAGGGAGTTGCACTTTGACTTTGTTTACATCTGATTCAGGAAGAAAATTATTATTTCATGTATTAATGTTGATTGTATGATGCTGTGTTGGGGGGAAATGTTGAAATATCAGTAAAACATGCCTTATGTGCATGTCAACAGCCTAACCTGCCGCAGTGCATGTGCTGCTTAAATACTGTGTAATAGTATTTCCATTAATTTGAGTAACTGAGTTAAATACCTGCCAAACTTATTTCAATGTAACCCTAACTAAAATCTTTAAAGTCAATGATCAGGTGACAAAATAAGTCATTTTTTGTAAAAGAAATGTCAAACTATGACCTAGAGGACAAGAATATTTGAGGAGAAATAAAATAAGTGGTTTGTTAATATAAACACTTCAGTCCCCCTCTGAACCAAACACCTTGGCTTTTCCAGCACTTGGGTTCAAAGGTCCATCTCAGCTGTCAAAGTTTTGTGTTAATGAGGAAACAAGTCAACATGATCTGAATTCTTGGTCGTAACGTTCCATTTGAATGGGAGGCTGCTCAAGGAGCGATTTCAGATTCAAGTGGTGCTTTGTTAAATCTATTTTCCTCACAGTTTTTATACTGCAGGTGTTGGTTCACAGTGGCTGAATGTGAGCCGGTAGTGGCCCAGGTGGCCAAGAAGGCCATGCAGCATCCTGGTTTGGATCAGCCTTGCTGTGGCCAGCAGGGAAGTAATCATCCCTCTGGACTCAGCTGTGCTGAGGCCACACCTGGAATCCTGGGTTCAGTTTTGGGCTCCTCACTACAGGGAGGACGTTGAAGGGTGGAGCGTGTCCGGAGAAGGGCAGCGGAGCTGATGAACAGTGTCGAGCACAGGGGTTATGGGAGCACTTGAAGTATCTGGGGATGCTTAGTCTGGAGATGAGGAGGCTGAGGGGAGACCTCATCGTTCTCTGCAGCTCCCTGAAAGGAGGTTGTGGTGAGGTGAGTGCTGGTCTCCTCTCCCAAGTAACAAGCGAAAGAATGAGAGGAAAGGACCACAAGTTGCACCAGGTGAGGCTTGGATTGTATATTAAGGAAAATCTCTTCACTGAAATGGTTCTCAGGCACTGGAAGAGGCTTCCAAGGGAGGTGGTTGAGTGACCATCCCTGGATGGATTTAATAGACAGGTAGATGAGGTGCTCTGAGTAGCTTACTAGTGGGCAGGTACAGTTGGGCCTGATGATCTCAAAAGTCTTTTCCAACCAAATGATTCTACGATTCTATATCTCAAATAATCTTATCACTTTGTCATTCTTGACTAATAAACAGATAAGTATTGGTTCTGAATTTCAAACTAAAAATACTTTCCAGGCTATGTAGAAGGATTGCTCCAGATCCTCTGTGGAGCAGGAAGAAAGGGAAACCACCACCTCTATTACAAGCACTCTTTTCCCTGGGTTGTCATTTCAGAGCATCCCATCAGGTTTTGAAACTGCCAACTCTCACCAGCTACTGGCACTTTTTGTGATAGTTCTTTCAGGTTTGATTTTGGGCTTTCTACCCTTTTTGATGCTTGCCATGGGAAAATATGGTGAAAAATGAATCATAGATTCCTGGAATCATTCACGTTGGAAAAGATGGCTAAGATCATCCAGTCCAAATCTTAGTCCAACCCTATCGGACTTATGAAACCATGTCCCAAAATGCCACGGCAACGTGTTTTTTTAAAACCCCCTGGGGATGGGGACTCCAGTACTTTCCTGGGCAGCCTCTGCCAGTGCTTAATAAAATAAACTAACTTCAAAAGTACAGAGGCAAAACAAAATTCAGAGGGAATCCTGCAAGCACCATTTCAGATAAGAAGCAAACACTACACACCACCAACGGGCCATCTCTCATTCTCAATTACGGGGGCATATAGTGATACAACAAGGGGGAAAGGCTCTATGTTGAAAATTTAGATTAGACATTAGAAAGAAATTCTTCATGATGAGGTTCACGAGACACTGGCACAGTTTGCCCAGAGAAGTCATGGCTGCCCCATCCCTGGAGGTGTTCAAGGCCAGGTTAGACGTGGCTTTGAGCACCCTGATCCAGTGAGAAGGGTCCCTGCTTATGGGCTTTAAGGTCCCATCCAACACAAACCATTCTATTATTCTGTAATTCTCAGTGCCAGTCTGTGTTGGAAAGGGTTTTGGAATGAAACACTCCTTTTCCAGATGTTCGGTTAGAAGTGAAAAACAGAGCGGGGAATATTTCCGTATGCTTTTCCATATTTTACGGTGTAATGTTGTCAGTGTCTGTAGTATATTGTTATCTGCATGTTGGTGAAACATAGTATTTTGGTGCTTCCTCTGTAGGATTTTGTCTTAGACAAAGGTAAGGGGTCCCTATGGGTGTCTTTCAGTTGTTTTTCAATTTGGCAATGTTTATTGGTGCATGAAATATTTCCAACTCCTCTGCTTCTTCAGGACCACTCTATCAACGTGATGTCATGTCTATGTCATGAGGTGGGGTGGGCAGGGTTTGTTTACCCATCGCTGTATCATAGAATCATATAATTGCTTGGTTGGAAAAGACCTTTGATCTCATCAGGTCCAACTGTACCTGTCCACTGCTAAACCAGATCTCTGAGCACTGAATGTACCTGTCTTTAAATACCTCCAGGGATGTTGACTCCACTACTTCCCTAGGCAGCCTCTGCCAGTGAATGATGGACAGGGGTTTATTCCGAGTTGTGATTGTTGAGTTTGCTACAGGTAGTTGGGTAGTTCAGACTGCACTGTCAGAAATAAGCCCTTCAAGAGCACTTCACATATCATTGTTATAAATTTGAATGTGACTTACCTTTTAAGTACACTAACTCAGCAGGACACATTTGAACTTCTGAACATTACAGACATTATGAGAGTATTATGAGGAGCATCTGAGCGAACTGGGATTGTTTAGCCTGGACAAGAGGAGGCTGAGAGGAGACCTTATTGATCTCTACAACTACCTAAAAGGAGGTTTTAGTGAGGCAGAGGCTGCTCTTTTCTCCCAGATAGCCAATAATAGGACAAGAAGAAGTGGTCTCAAGCTACGCCAGGAGAGGTTTCGATTGCCTATTGGATATCTTCACAATGAGGGTGGTGAAACACTGGAACAGGTTGCCCAGGGAAGTTGTAGATACTGGCAGTGAGTGCTCAAGACCAAGTTGGATGGGGCTTGGACAGCGCGGTCTAGCGAGAGATGTCCCTGCCTGTGGAATGGGTGTTGGAACTGGATGGTGTTTAAGGTCCCTTCCAAACCAAACCATTATATGATTCTATGATTGGGAAAAAAATCTTTACTTACGGAGTGCTGAAGCACTGGAAGAGGCTGCCAAGGGCAGCGGTGGAGTCCCCATCCCTAGAGGGGTTCAAAAATTGTGTAGATGTAGTGGTTCAGGACACTGTTTAGTAGGCACAGTGATGTTGGCCTGTGTAATCATAGAGGTCTTTTCCAACCTGAATGATTCTACGGAAGAGTGAAAATCAGGGAATATTTTACATAACTTCTTTCAGTGCAAGTCTGTCAATTCTTAACTGAAAACTGAAAAATTAGTCATAGATCTTGGCTGGTGAAAAGGCTTAGAGAATTTTTTGATTCCAAACTCAAGCACAGAAGCCAAATGTTTTTTTTATTGCATCTTCTGAAAGTAAAGGAAACAGCAATTAATATAAATAACTGTTGGGGTCAAAGGGGGGTGGGGGTGTGTGTGTTTGAGCATGTGGGAGTGTGTGCATATGTATGTACAGAGCCAGCTGGGATTCTGCCCATTATTTATTGGGTCACACACATTCTTTCCAGATACTGCTTTAAAGGGGAAGTTCAGAGCAATGACATAACTGGGTAATACACAGAATGGTATTAAAAATATAGATTTCAAATGTTCTGAAAGGAATCTTATTGCAGCATCTGTAGTTGGTTTTATTAAAAGCAGTTTAAATTTCCCTGCCTGGAGCAGTTTGGAATTACAGAGATGGGCTGGAGAAATTTACATTTTAATTGAGGCAGAAGACAAAATAGGGCAAGGCACAGCATTCACACATTACGAGAAAGAATAAATAAGATATGTATCAGCTGGGAAAAAAAGAAATGACTGGTCGTTTTTCACTGCCTCCTGAGCTATATTATCTAACAGGGCAATGAGCAATACTGGGCTTGTTTTGTTTGTTCCATATGAAATTACACGAACTAAAGTTACCACTGCGAACAAGTTCTTTATTTAAAACATATTATAGAATCGTAGAATCGTTTCGTCAAAAAATACCTTGGAGATCATCGAGTCCAACTGCACATGTCCACTGCTAAACCAGATCCCTGAGCACCTTGAATGCCCATCTCTTACACACCTCCAGGGATGGGGACTCCCTGGGCAGCCTCTGCCCATGCCTGGCAATCCTTTCAGTGAAGAACTTTTCCTAATATCTAATCTGAACCTCCCATGGGCGGATGCCTTGAGGCCATTTCCTCTTGTTGAAAGACTACAAACATTCTTTTAAAAAGCAAGACCAAGGACTCAAAGGAAAGTAAAGACATGACTATGTGATCTTTCCACTGCTTCCTCTGAAGGCAGGAAGTTAAGAGTAGTTTCTTGCATGGTTTGTGCAGCCTGGACTGTTGACAGATTTTACGGTCTGCTGTCTAAAAGATACATTCTACAAAATGCTGTGCTGATGCAAATGGGAGCTGGTGCCTGGGCAAGCATGGTTGAATTTACTTGAGAGGTGTTGTGGATCACAAAATCATAGAAAGTTTTGGATTGGAAGGAACCTTAAAGACCATCCAGTTCCAACTCCTCTGCCATGGGCAGTGGACACCTCCCACTGGAGCAGTCTGCTCAAGGCCCCATCCAAATTAGATCTTGAGGATGTTATACATAGTTGGAGAAGAAACTGTACTGTTTTGAATGAAGACTTTGCAAAAACTTCACTGAAGATTCTGCATCAAAAGAAATGTGACCATCAGGTTGAGGGAAGTGATTCTGCACCTCTGCTTCGCTCTGGTGAGACCCATCTGAAGCTCTGTGTTCAGTTCCGGAGTCCCCAGTACAAGAAGGATGTGGATCTGTTGGAGAAAGACCAGAGCAGGCCACAAAGATTAATCGAGGACCGGAGAACCTCCCACAAGAGGACAGGCTGAGAGTTGGGCATTTTCAGCCTGGAGAAGAGAAGGCTGCAGGGAGACCTTAGAGCAGCCTCCTCGGTATTGAAAGGGCTCCAGGAAAGCTTGGCAGGGGCTCTTGATCAGGGAGTGCAGGAATAGTATGAGGGAAATGGTTTTCAGCTGAAAGAGGGGAGATTGAGATGAACTCTTATGAAGAAATGTTTTCCTGTGAGGGTGGGGAGGCCCTGGCACAGGTTGCCCAGAGAAGTGGTGGCTGCTGTGTTCAAGGCCAGGTTGGATGGGGCTTTGAGCAACCTTATTGAGTGGCAAGTGTCCCTGCCAATGGTAGGGGGTTTGGAACTTTAAGGTGATCTTTAAGGCCCCTTCCAACCCAAACAATTCCACAATTCTAAAATTCATTATGTTTCGTGTTACTGCTGCATTATAATAGGACCCAAAAATAGTACTGGGGAGTAAGAGTGTATTATACTTTTATATCACATTTAAGTGAAAAATAAACACATGCAGCCTAAGTGGTTTGTTATTTAGACTGAGCAGGTCAAAATCACGGAAATAAACACAGGCTTTGGGTTGTGGTGTCAGAACCCAGCTCTCCTGACCCCACTGCAGTGCATTTTCATAGGCAGAAAAGTCTTCCCTCAGCTTGCACAATTATTTTGAATCAATTGGCAAAGTGTTATTGCTTGGTCTTTCTTTTGAAAAATATCTTAAGGCATCCTTTTCATTGGTTTCAGCTGTCCAGATAAAAAGTCACATCAAATTCATGAGTTTTAACATTAAAACATTTTAGCATTCTGTGATTCTGTAAATCATAAACTTAGAGGACCTGCTGTGTTTTTGCACAATCCATGCAAAGTGTCCTCAGCTTGGTGGAGCCCTTAGGGCACTCTCATAATAGAAACCTCTGCAGAGAAGCAGATAACATACTAGTCTAACAGGCAATGTCTAAGGTTTTCTTTTGCACTGTCTGGAGAAGAATGAAATGTGGTCAGATGCTCCCCAAAAGCCCTGCAAATTCTCACTTTCTCCAAAAAAAAAGGCAATTGTAACCAATAGGTGGTGTTATACCTTCTGACCTTGTGGAAAGCTCTCTGGAGGCCTCAGTAATGTGGGGAAAATCAGTACAAACTAGCAATAAATATAACGAGATTGCTGACAACACCAAACTCTGTGGCCCAGTTGACACACTGGAGGGAAGGGATGGCATCCAGTGAGACCTTGGGAAGCTTCAGAGGTGGGGACTGTGCGAACCTCGTGAAGTCCAAAAGAGCCAAGTGCAAGTTCATACACACAGGTCAGAGCAATTGCAAGCAGCAACATAGGCTGGTCAGAGAATGGAGTTGTAGCAGCCCTGAGGAGAAGGACTTGGGGATGCTGGCGGACAAGAAGCTCAAAACGAGCGGGCAGTGTGTGCTCACAGCCCAGAAACCAACGGTGTCCTGGGCTGCATCCAAAGCAGTGGGACCAGCAGGAACAGGGAGGGGATTCTTCCCCTCTGCTCTGCTCTGGTGAGACCCCACCTGGAGTCCTGTGTTTATAATGGAGCCCTCAACACAAATATGTTGGAGTGACTTCAAAGGAGGCCATAGAGATGATTGGATGGCTGGAGCATCTCCCATACAAGGACAGGCTGAGACAGACGAGCCTGTTTAGCCTGGAGAAGAGAAGGCTCTGCAGAGACCTTAGAGCAGCCTTGCAGTGCTGAAAGGGGCTCCAGAAAAGCTGGGGAGGAGCTCTTCATCAGGGAGTGCAGGAACAGGAGTGAGGGAAATAGGTTTAAGCTGTAAGAGTAAAGTCTGGGATGAGATTTTAGGAGGAAATATTTTCCTGTGAAGGTGGTGAGGCACTGCCACAGGTTGCCCAGAGAAGTGGTGGCTACCCTGTCCCTGCAGTTGTTGAACGCCAGTCTGGACAAGGCTTTGAGCTACCTGATCCTTTGGGAGGTGTCTCTGCCCATGGCAGGAGATATGGAACTAGCTGAGCTTAAAATTCCTTTCCAACTCAAACTATTCTATGATTCAATGATATCCTATTTGTTCAGCTGAAAAACTCTTAATTCTTGTTTCGCAAAGCCAAGACTGTAGAAGGTCCATTCAGCTGTAATTTCATTATATGAGTAAGGAAGGGGAAGAGAGGGTTGAAAAGTGACTGCATCTGCTTAGAAACATAGAATCATAGAATGGTTTCGGTTGGAAGGCACCGGAAAGGTCATCAGGTAACGTGGTCCAACCACCCCTGCAGTGAGCACAGACGTTTTCAACTAGATCAGGTTGCTCAGAGACCCACCCAACCAGACCTTGGCTGGATGAGTACTTTCTCTGTCCTACAAAAAACAATTGGGTGTTCACTCCTGTTCACTGGTGTGGAAGCAAAGACAAACTTGTGAGACCGGAGAGCCTTCCAACTCTAGTATGGAAGGCATAAGCAGGGGCTGTCCTTGATGCCTCCTCAAGTTTCTAAATTGCAGGAGGATTATTGGGCTAAAGCAGAGAATTATCTGCATGCCCTGCAGGAACTGACACAAGCATCGGCAGTGTGTGGCATGGATCAACTCCTCTTTCCCCAGAGGAGGAGGTACTCATGCAAACACAACCGTGTTGTCACTATGGATGAAACTCCAAATGTGTTGAATACTGGTCCCCTGCCACGTGTACACATGGCACTGCATGTGAACTTTCTGGGCTGCTCCCGAGAAGGGAATGAACAGCTGAAGGCTCGAGAAGCTGGCAAATAACTTCCACCATGTGTGTATTCCTTATGGCTGCCCTAGAAATGACGAGATCTTGCTCTTTTGGATCAGTGGGAGTGCTATATTAAAAAATAAAATTGAAAACAATTGGCAATGCTAGAGATTTTTTTCTTCTAATCCACCGCTTAGATTACTCTCCTCTCGTCCAAAAAAAAAAAGCCTAAAACAAAAAATCGTGTCCTACATATTTTCTTGAAAGGATTATTTCTTTGTGATTAAAAAGAAAATAATAATTTTCCTACTTTTAAACCCCTGAATTCTGACCTTTCTTGTCTTTCATCTAAACTACTGATACAGTGAGAATTAAATTGTGACGTGGTTTCACAGTTTGGTTCCCTGCTGATTTTTAAATGGTTTGTGTGAAACATGACCAAATTTCCAGCAGTATGGTGCTAATTAACATCATCCCAATATGCTTTTACCTCCAGTTAAGCCCAAAGGCAGCAGCCAAATCCAAAGGCAGTTGTCCAAACCACCTATCTAGCTCATTGCTCAGACTACCTTATACTCATCTTTGTTTAATTACAATGGGTTGTCTTCATCGTTCAAACTAAATTACCTTCAGCATTCTGCATGATGATGTCTTCATCTGCAATGTTTAACCACTTTGTCCTTTTGTTGCAACAAAGGTGTCAGAAAATTCAGTTAATTTCTGTAATTCTTCTCTTTCTGGCTTCTTAGAATCACAGAATCATAGGATCTCTTTATTGCAAAAAGAACTTTGAGACCAGTCTACTGCTAAACCAAATCCGTGAGCAACTCATCTCCCTGTCTTTTATGTCCCTCGAGGAATGGTGATGCTCTTGGCAGCCTCTTCCTGTGACTGACAACCCTGTCTTGCTTACAATTCCAATATTTCCAGCTCCCATGATTTCAGCCCATTTTTGAAAAAAAATTTTCTATGGGGAAGCTACAAATGCAAACTTAGGGTTCCAATCTTCTACAAATACATTTATTATTTTACATTTTCTTTTATTCTCACCTTGTATTTCATAGAACCATAGAATGATTTGGGTTGGAAGAGACCTCCAAGCACACCCATTTGCAACCCAACTGCCATGGGAAGGTATCCCTTACCTGGTCAGGTTGCTCCAAGCCCATCCAACCTGGCCTTGAACACCTCCAGGGATTGGGCAGCCACCACTTCTCTGAGAAAACCAGGCCAATATCTCACCACCCTCACAGGAAAATATTTCTTCCTAAGATCTCATCTCAATCTCCCCTCTTTCAGCTGAAAACTGTTCCCCCTTGTCCTATTCCTGCACTCTCTGATCACGAGACCTTCCCCGGGTTTTCTGTAGCCACTTTCTATATTGGAAGGATTTTCTAAGTTCTCCCTGGAACCTTCTCTTCTCCAGGCTGAACAACAAATTCTCTCAGCCTGTCCTCGTATGGGAGGTGCTCCAGCCCTTGAATCATCTTCACGGCCTTCTCTGGACTCCCTGCTTTAAAAATTACTGTATCTTTGGGTTAGGACCAACTGGGTATTAAACTATGCTCACAAAGAGGTAAGTCAGTTTGAATTTGGGTTTGAATCGTGCTGTAAACTGTACTTGTATTTAATATTCAGCTACCACTACAAGTGTAGTATATGTTCTTTTCCCTTGGGAAGAAAACAAAGCAAGACCATTGCAAAGGATGGATTTTCAATGTTTTGTCATCTTTTTTTTTTACTGTGATCTAGTGGTTCCCTTTCAGTCTTGTATTTCTTGCATGACATCTATTCTTCTTCTGGCTTCTATATGGGTAGATTTACCCAATGACTGTTTTGAATCCTGAATAAATGTACAGATAATCTGTACAGATAAATCTCCAGATAATCTGCCCCTTTTATAGGGGCAACTGATAATTTAAAAGATACCAACTCTGACTTTGTTGCTACTTAAAATCTTGTATTTGTTATTTTTCCTTTACTGTGAAAGATTTGTCCTGAGATTATGTATAAGGGAAAGATCTGTTAATGCACTGAATTAAATTATTATGTATACCCAAGGATAGTTATCTTTTTGCACCTGGCTAGATATGGAATGATTAATGATAAAAATTCCTAGGGTCAAAAGTATTTGTTTTGTCACATGTGCTAAGAAACACAGAAGGTAATGCAAAAGGATAACATAAGGCTGGATGGAACAGATAAAGATATGATATTTGTATTCTAGTTGTTCATCCTTTAATAATGCAATCATAGAATCTTGAATGGTTTATGTTGAAGGGACTTCAAAGCCCATCCAGTTCCATCCCCCTGCCATGGGCAGGGACACCTCCCACTGGATCAGGTTGCTCAGAGCCCCATTCAAGGTGTTGGGTGCATCTCAGAACAAGGTTCTGCCTCCTGGCTGCCAGGGAACACTGGTGGTTCATGTTCAACTTGCTGTCAACCAGAGCCCCAGAACCCTTTCTGCAGAGCTGCTCTCCAGTCTCTTACTCCACAGTCAGTTTAATGGTGTCTTGTTTTAGTGGTCTGTTGTTTGGGACTAGAGGATTGCCTCCACTTTTGGGACACAACACAGATCTCTGCTGGGAATAAATCAAACATCTTCTACTGACGCATGGAATGTGAACCAAATCTGTTAGGTGATTTTGGGCAAGGCAGCATTCCTTGTACTCCTGTAGATGGGGGCATTCATGTTATGCTTGGCCTTTATTTGTGAGACAGCAAAGCATATTAGTGTTTACAGTCCAGTTTGCATAGCATTAAGTGACAAATTGTGATCTAGTTCAGTGTCTTGATCAATGATGGCACAGAAATGGCTGGTTAGAGCAATCAGCATATTGCTTACGTATGACATGGCTTCAAATTGAGAGTCTATCTCTGATACGTTGTCAGGGCTTATCTAAGAGCTTAATGTATGAGATATGAATTTATTGCTGCTTCATTCTAGAAATTCACACAAAAATCGATAGGGATTTTCAAGCTGTGCTCCTTGTTCCTTTAGAAAAGCATCGTGTAATGGTTTGGGTTGGAAAGATCTTAAAGATCATTCAGTTCCAACCCCTCTGCCATGGGCAGGGACACCTCCCACTGGATCAGGGTGCTCAAAGCCCCACCCATCGTGTCCTTGAACACCTTGAGGGATGGGGCAACCTCCGCTTCTCCGCGCAACCTGTGCCAGGGCCTCCCCACCCTCACCAGAAAATATTTATCAGAAATGGACTTCAAGGTCCCTTCCAATTCAAAACATTCTAGGAGTCTATCATTTTATTATACTTTCTTACATAATAATTTGATAAGGTTGTTGCAAGAAACCCTACAGGTTTAACTCAGTTTAGAATATTTTACTTACTCTGATGTATCAAAATTTGTTCCATTTTCTACTTAAAGCTATAGTCATCCTCTTAGAAACCAGAGCTTAAATCATGAGGAATTCAGACATTTCAGTAACTTTTATGTTTTCAGAGTGCTGTGGAGCCACATGTTAAATGACAGCTGAGTACCACCTCCTCTTGTTTTCTTGGCAGTGCCTTCAATGTTTTCAAGGGAAAAGCGTATTTCCCCCATGACCACTGACAGAGTCTCTGGGTGCTCTGAAGGATTCAGTTGCTTCTGCTGTCTTGTGTCTGGAGCTCATGGGTAATTTGTGGGAAACTCCAGCTTGATAACTTGTACAGGGATGAGTTTTGACGTCAGGCTGGGCTGTCAGAGCAGGGAGGTAGTGTTGGAACCAGGGGTGAGCAAGCACCTGAGGTTTTTTGATGTTTCCCTGTGGAGGAGGAGGTCAATTTGGCCGTACTCTTGCTTTGTTTCTGTTTTGGCCTCTTGAAGCCCGAGAGTAATGTGCAACAGTCAGTGCATTAATTGAAAAGGGAATAAACTCTCTTATAACATATTTCCTTGCTGTGAGTCCATCTGAATGTATAGAGCAGTTTTTTTACCGTTGCAGTTGGACCTTTGTCCTGTCAAAAACTTAGGCTTGGTTTTATCCTCTGCATATTTCTGTGCATACCTGGAGAATTTTGGCGTATGTGCAAAATTCATCTTACTTTATCTATGATCAACAAAATCACCTCACTTATAACTTATTTAAAGCATTATTTGTTTAAACAGGCTGAGTGAGTTCGGGTTGTTCAGCCTGGAGAAGAGAAGGCTCCAGGGAGACCTTAGATCTGCATTCCAGTATCTGAAGGGGGCTCCAGGAAAACTGGGAAGAGACTTTTTACAAAGGCACGAATTGACAGGACAAGCGGGAATGGCTTTGAAATGGAAGGGGGGAGATTTATTTTAGATAGAGGAAGGAATTCTTCACAATGAAGGTGGTGAGACGCTGGCACAGGTTGTCCAGAGCAGTGCTGGTTGCCCCATCCCCTGAGGTGTTCAAGGCCACGTCAGATGGGGTTTTGAGCAACCTTTTCCACTGGGAGGAGTCCCTCCCCATGGCAGGGGATGGGACTGGGTGATCATTAAGGTCCCTTCCAACCCAAACTATTCCATGATTCTGTTCTTTTATGATATAATTTTCAATAAGGTGCTTATTAACAGTATTAATAATATTGTTATTAATAGAATTAGTATTCAGAAAAAAATACTAATTTGCGCACTGAATTACTTGTCTTAATGACTGCCATCAGTCTAAAGATGCTACTATTCATTTGTCTTCATTTCTTCCTGCACTTATTCTTTACTGAGAGTAATTTACTTTTTATTTATGTCCATCATTGCTGGATTTAGTACTGAATACACTCACAGGTGGGAAGGCTGTATACATTCATCCTGCACCTTAACAGTACATTTTTCTTCTTTGTCATGATGTTTTCCCCTCTACTTTGAAAGATGGACATATGGCTCCTTTCAAAAGAACACCTAAGAGTTCTGTACGTATCATAGACTCATAGAATCATGGAATGGGTTGGGATGGAAGGGACCTCAAAGCCCATCCAGTTCCAAATCCTCTGCCATGGGCAGGGACACCTCCCACTGCATCAGGGGGCTCAAAACCCCATCCAATCTGGCTTTGAACATCTCCAGGGATGGGGCAGCCACCACTTCTCTGGGCAACCTGGGCCAGGGCCTCCCCACCCTCACAGCAAAACATTTCTTCCTGAGATCTCACCTCTATCTAACCTCTTTCAGGTTCAAACCATTCCCCTCATCTTATCCCTGCGCTCACTGATCAAAAATCCCTCCCCAGCTTCCCTGGAGCCCCTTTCAGAACTGGGAGGCTGCTCTAAGTTCTCCCTGGAGCCTTCTCTTCTCCAGGCTGAAAAACTCCAACTCTCTCAGCCTGTCCTCATATGGGAGTGAAATATTCATTCCATAAGGAATTATTATGCCTAACTCCAGGGGACCTTATAAAAGGAAGGATAACCTTCCGAATCAACAAACTCACTTTCCAGTGGAACAACCACCAGCCACAGAGTGCTTTAAAGCTGTTTTCTGCTTTGAGCAGGACTTCAGATGTGCATTAAGTGCCTGGGAGCCCTGGTGCAAAAATGTTCCAATGCTCTCTGCCTAGCTCCCTCCTGGCCTTTTTCAACCAAACACATCAACTTTCTAAACAACAAGGGTAAACAGAGAGAGGCATCTAAGAGCGTAAAGGTATTTTTTTCCTCATTTCTTGGTGTTTACTGAATTCTAGCAGCAGTGAGATCATTCTGTTGGTTGCTTCAGTCTTTTTATTTTCAGGTGCTTACATCTTTGCCACATTCAAACAGTCTCCGTTCTGCTTCCCGCTGACCAGCGTTCACTGGAAACAGCAATCACTCTACAGGGAAGTTCTAAGAACATCATTTCTCAGAGAATTTTCCTTTGCCTTTTTTTTTTTGTCTGAGATCTTTATTTCAGCAACTTCCAACAGACAAGATTATTATTCACAAGCATCATTTATTTCCTCTACTTTTGTGCAAAAAGCTAATTAACACTAGCAAAAAAAAAAAGAAAACAAAACCAAAAATGTGCAAATTTATTAGTGTGGTCCTGAGGACTGTAATTATAGCTTTTGAGTGTTTGAATTTCCCATGAAATTCATTTTCATGTGCTCAACCTGTCTGCCTGAGATAGAGTTGGAGTATGGTAGGAAGGGGGATTCATTTAGACAGTTTCAACGGCAGACCTGGGAACAAATGTAAAGCAAAGAATCATTCTTCCTCCCACACAAAGACATGCCTCTCAGCCCCCTTTCAGCTTCTTTTTTTCCCTCAGTTCTCCTGAATTTTGATGACAACAGATCAGTTTCAGAAGAAAACAACCAGTGAACTACATGTCTGTCGTTCTGTTTGCTGCATCTGAACCCATTCACTTCCAGCAGAACCATCTGACTGTCCAAACTCACAGCAGGGACCCTATGGAGTGGTGCCGGATACCTGCAAGTCCCACATCCTTGCTAGGCCACCCGTCCTCACTATTTTATGATCTTAATTATTAGCTTTTGCTATCTATTCTGTTTCATATAAAAGAAAATCAGATAATCATAGAATCATGAAACGGTTTGGGTGTGAAGGGACCTTAAACCCATCCAGTTCCAACCCCCCTGCCATGGGTAGGAACATCTTCCACTGGATCAGGGTGCTTAAAACCCCATCCAACCTGGCCTTGAACACCTCCAGGGATGGGGCAGCCACCATTTCTCAGGGCAACCTGTGCCAGGACCTCCCCACCCAGGAAAGCATTTCTTCCTAAGATCTCATCTCAATCATACTTGGTCCTTCAGAAGGGCTTAGGTTTGAGTTTCTTCATGTCCATTTCCTGATGAAATGCAGCTTTTCATTCTCTTTTCTATTGAGGTGACTAATTATTCGTGGCTTGCAGAGGTTATTTTTCAGCTTTGCCACCCCCCATGAACAAAGACTACCTTAAACGTGAGCAAGGAGGAGCAGAAATCAATGCCATTCCCATGGCATCTCCCACTGAGGCCACTGTTCAGTAAGGGAAAGCTTGGCTTTTCTGGGGGAGACAATGCAAAATCAATGGGAGTGAAGCAGGGTGAGTTATCTCTGGAGATCTTGCTTAGGGTTTTAGTGCAACCTGCTCACGTTTTCCTTTTGCTGAGGCAGAGGAATGACTGTTTCTGCCTTTCTTAGCTCTGTTATCTTTTAGCTATTTTTTTCAACACCCAAGACCTTTTCATAACACAAGCAATACAAGGGATATCCCTGTTGGCTCTGCTAAAATTGATCATCAGCCTCTGAGGTGCTTTAAATTAAGACCTAAAGAAGGCACTGGTGTAAGACCACCTCACCCAATGTGTCTTCCATCCTTGCCCAGTGAGTCCACCACACAGTGACAGGGTGAGACAGCATCCATGGAGCTTTGTTCTCCTCATTATCACAAGGTGGTGTCAGGAGTGTTTCCTGGATGCAAAATTTCCATTTGACAGTGCTACATTTTATAAAGTTCTTTTAAATTGCTTACAGATCTGATCCCTTCTGTCTCATACATCAGCACAGACACAATTTTACAGCAGCTGATTTGTTGTCATTTCTCCCATGCTGCACTGTCCCACAACCCTTTAAAAACAATAAAAATTCAAACACAATGTCACATTTGGGGCCTTCTGGCTTTCCCTTTATTTCAGTAACTTTGATTTTGAAGACTATCAGCTAGGGCAATTTCCCAAATTTTTTTCTCTCTTCTTGAATCTTATTTAGCAAATTTCACCCATCGCCCTTTTCCAGCGAACTCGTGCCTCAATGGCTTCTTTCGTTACCTTCCCAGCTCTTACCAAGTGATAGACCATACTTTGGATACGACTGACAGCTCACAGCAAATTGATGGCCTCCAGTAGGAACGCTGCATCTGCCTTCTGCATATTCATCTGATGACATCCACAGCTGACCTTATTGAAGATTTGCTATCATATTTTTCAGTGTCAATTTTTCCTATTACCCCAGCAGGCTTTCAGCTTTGAATTATTGTATCCACGTGTAAATCTTCTTTGGTACTTGAAGATTAACGTGCAGTCCAATCTTACTGCCTCTTTGTGAACAGGCAGCTGAAGTACAATATACCCTTTTCATGAATACTATGATTTTTGGGGCATCCACATGTAAAGCAGACACCTCACCTCTATTCATTTTCATTTCTGCAGTCCTTCCATAACCATCTGTTCTGTTCTGAAGTAGAATCAGTTTTCTAAGTTCAGCCAAGCTTCATCTGAGCAACTTCATTTTCTGAGAATCAACTGTACGTTTTTCAGACAGGGTTTCTCTCTAGAAGTGATCATAGGGGGCATTGGGATGCAGAAAGGTCATTGCTTGTACTTATTTTGACAGAAACCAAGGCCATCCTGGAGCTGGTACAGCTGTAAGGGAAATGGAAGTAAAATGTTGGCACCTGCAGGTAGGGGCAGACAGGAGAGGTGACTCCAAACTGACCAGCAGAGATTCCATCCCATAGATGCCACATCTGTGACAAAACTGGGGGTTCATGAGGGTAAAGTTCTCTTCTTCAAGGGCCAACATCCAGTAAGAATGTTGTCTGTCTTATTGCTCCTGATCCTGCATCCATGCATTCCTGAATCAAGTTCATGAGTCCAGCTCCTTCATAAGCTGGACTTGTGCCTGCTCTGCAGATTCTGTGGTCAAGTAGTCATCGAGAGGTGCAGTGGGGATGCAATCCTGTATATTTGTCTACTTGTATATTTGTATATACCTTATGATTTTCTTATTAAGAGTATTTCTTTATTATTTTTTAATTTTATTTTATTTTTTCATTAATATTGTTGCAGTTTTAGTTTCCAGACCAAGAACTTTTTGCTTTCATTTCCCTTTCCCTGGGAGTCAGGGGGGAGGAAATTGGGAGGCCAACTGCTCAGCTTTAGCTGCCGATTGGAGCTGCCAGGTTGGAGCTAAACAGTGACCTCATCCTACATTTCCACTGAAGTCGAACCATCAAATAAGAAGACACTGTTGGTACATGTGCATCCTGATATCGTGGTGATCTGAAGGTGGCTAAATGACACTCCAGCTTTCCAGAATCTTCACCATTTCTTAGGGTATGGCACAAACCTACTGAGACCTTGCCATGCTCTGACTGAACTGAACCTGCTGCCAGACATTTGTTGACAGGACCCATGACTTAAACCCTTCCTCATTAGAGCTGACAGGGCCAGAGCAGATTGCTGGTGCTAAAGCAGCTGACCAGAGCAGCTGCCATATGAGATGGCTTTGTTAGCAGCCTTTACCTGCCCATACAGTCCCTCTGAAGTAGAAAATATTCATACGCATGAATTACTGCAGTTTTAGGCACACCCAGTGAACAAACTGGGGATATCAAAATCATTAGAGCATTACTAAAGAGATCTGCATGTAGTATGAAGATTTCTTTCTTCATTTCATATCTTCGGCCAATGTTCATTCCTCTCCTAACATCCTTAAAGTCCTTTAAACTTGCTTAGAAATTTCTTTTTTAATTACTCAGTCCCTAAAAGGTATGAGAGAGGATTAAGGCAATTCTCTCAGCATAAGCATACCCAGGATATAAATTATATCATTAGGGAAACTTTCAAGCCACTTCTACTTTGTTCTGATCTAGGAAACAGGTGAAACTCTTGTGAGACCCTCATGAGACTCGTGATCACCTGGAGAACTTAGCACAGGAGGGACATGGATCTGTACAATCAAGTCCAGAGGAAGTAAAAAAGATGATCCAAGGACTGGAGAACCTCCTGTTCTAGGACAGGTTGGGAGAGCTGGGGTTGTACAGCTTGGAGAAGAGAAGGCTCCAAGGAGACCTTAGAACAGCCTCCCAGTACTTAAAGGGTCTCCAGGAAAGCTGGAGAGAGGCTCTTAATCAGGAAATGCAGGGACAAGATGAGGGGAACAGTTTGAACCTGAAAGAGGGGAGACTAAGATGAGATCTCAGGAAGAAATATGTTCCTGTGAGGGTGGAGAGACACTGGCCCCGGTTTCCCAGAGAATTGATGGCTGCCCATGAACACATGGAGGTGTTCAAAGCCAGGTTGGATGAGGTTTTGAGCCCCCTGACCCAGTGAAAGGTGTCCCTGCTCATGGCAGGGGGCTGGAACTGGCTGGGCTTTAAGATTCACACAGTATCACAGTATCACAGTATCATAAGGTTGGAAAGGACCTCCGAGATCATCGAGTCCAACTTATATCCCAACACTAACACCAAAACTAACACCATCATCTAAACCATGGCATTCAGTGCCTCATCCAGTCTCCCCTTAAACATCTCCAGGGTCGGCAACTCCACCACCTCCCTGGGCAGCGCATTCCAATGGATGATCACCCTTTCAGGGAAGAACTTTTTCCTAACATCAACTCTAAACTTTCCCTGACGAAGCTTGAGTCCATGCCCTCTGGTTCTGTCACTGGTCACCTGAGAGAAGAGACCAACCACTGCCCGTCTACAACCTCCTTTTAGGTAGTTGCAGAGAGCAATGAGGTCTCCCCTGAGCCTCCTCTTCTTCAGACTAAACAGTCCCAACTCCCTCAGTCACTCCTCGTAGGGCTTGTGCTCCAGCCCCTTCACCATCTTCGTTGCCCTCATCTGGACACACTCCAGCATCCTGACATCTTTCCCAAACTGGGGGGCCCAGAACTGTACACAGTATTCAAGATGAGGCCTGACCAGTGCCGTGTACAGGGGGACAATAACTTCTCTGGTGCTGCTCGCCACACTATTCCTGATGCAGGCCAGAATGCCATTGGCCTTCTTGGCCACCTGGGCACACTGCTGGCTCATGTTGAGCTTCCTGTCAACCAGCACTCCCAGGTCCTTTTCTGCCTGACTACTCTCCAACCACTCTGTCCCCAGTCTATAGCTCTGCATGGGATTGTTGTGTCCAAAATGAAGTACCCGACATTTGGACTTATTAAACATCATCCCATTGGAATCGGCCCATCTCTCCAATCTGTCCAGGTCCCTCTGTAGGGCCATCCTACCCTCTAACAGATCAACCCTTCCTCCCAGCTTGGTATCATCTGCAAACTTGCTGATGATGGACTCAATAAAGGTCAATATGACCTCACTTCCTCCCAACCCAACGCATTCCATGATTCTGTGGTTCTGCTGTGATTTGCTGACTGGCTTTCCAGTTTCACTTGCAGTGTGAACTTCCTTAAACTGGTGCGTTTCATTCTCAAAGCCAGAGATTAGGCTGGAAGGAGATTTTCCTTTCCTTTTCAATGTTGGCAAGCTGCCTGTTGTTTTTGTTTTGCTCTTTACTCACCCATCATTCTGAAGAATTTGATTTAGGAATTTAATGCCACTTTTCTGGAAGTTTCAGTGATTCCATGGGGTTAAAGCGTGCTGGTTCTTGACAGAGCAGCATCCAGTGAGGAAGCATGTCCCTGAGGTTGTCTCTGTCTTGGTCTTTCCTACGTTTTCCCCAGTGCACCAACCTCCTGCCTGACAGAATGGCTCTGATTTAAAGGAGGTGGTGGAGATTAATGGAGATATGGGTTAATCATAAATTTAGTGCTGCTCTTTTCCTGTTAGTTAAATATCTGGGAACTGGCAACTAACGTGGTAAAATTATTTCTTTCACCTTATGAATGAAATGTCCAAAATTATCCAGAGTGTAATAAAAACAGAAATGGCATTGTCATGAGAACACATTTTTCTCGTGTATGGATGGAAAGAGACATTTACAGAGGTTGCTCTAAGCAGTTCCATTTGTTCTTTTGTCACCTTTCCATACCCTGGGCTATAGAGCTACAAGGTGATATTAAGTAAAGTAAAAGCAAATCAAAATCATCACGAAGGTATTCCTTTGCAGTGGCAGAAATATTGCAACGTGATGACAGCAATCTATTCTCAAACCTCTATGATTTATACATCTTCTCTAAGGAGAGAGAAATTATACTGTTTTTTGTTGGGCTTACTTTAATGAAGAATGTTAAATACTCCCAGTCCTCCAAAAAGTCTGACAGGAAGCAATGTGTGTCTTTATCTCATTTTTGAACAGATGAAGGTTTTGAAATGTCAGTGCTGTTGATATTGTTTCATAGAATCACAGAATGTCCTGAGGTGGAAGGGACCCACAAGGGAGCATCGAGTCCAACTCCTGTCCCTGCACAGGACAACCCCAACGTTCACACTGTGTGTCTGACAACATTGGCCAAATGCTTCTGGAATATTGTCAGGTTTGGTGTTGTGACTGCTTCACTGAGGAGATGTTCCAGCATCCACCACCCTCTGAGTGAAGAAATTGTTCCTTATATGCAACCTAATCCTCCCCTGGCCCATCATCCTGCCATTCCCACGGGTCCTGTCTTCGGTCACCAGAGAGAAGAGCTCAGTGCTTGCTCCTCCTCCTCCCCTTGTGAAGAAGCTGCAGACTGCAAGGAGGTCTCCCCTCGGTCTCCTCTTCTCCAGGCTGAACAATGCCTTCAGCCGCTCCTCATACAGCTTCCTCGCTAAACCCTTTACTATCTTTGTGGCCTCCTCTGGACTCTCTCCAGTAGCTTTATGTCATTTTTACCCTGTGGTGCCCCAAACTGGCCCCAGTGCTCAAGGTGGGACCACCCAGTGCAGAGCAGAGTGGGACAATCCCCTCTCTCTCCTGGATGCACCCCAGGACACAGTAGCCCTCTTGACTGCCAGGGCACTACTGGCCCATGTTCAACTTTCCGTTAACGAGAATCCCCAGATCCCTTTCTGCAGGGCTGCTCTCCATGGACATGCAGTGCTGCCTTGTCCCAGGTACAAATTCCAGCACTTGCCATGGTTAAACCTTATACAGCTGGTATTGCCCAACTCTCCAACTTGTCCAGATCCCTCTGCAGGGCCTCCGTGCCCTCGAGAGTGTCAAGAGCTCTCTCCAATTTCGTGTCATCTGCAAACTTAGTTATTAAATCATCAAGTCCTTCATCCAAGTTATTTATAAGCACATTGAAGAGTATTGGCCCTAGGACGGATCCTTGTGGAACCCCTCTAGCAACAAGTCACCAGTCTCGTGTAACCCTATTTATGATGACCCTTTGAGCCCAGCCTGCCAGCCAATTACTTGCCCATTGCATTGTGAGTTTGTCCAGCTGAATGGGTTTATCCAGCCGGTTTGATCTTCCCACAGTGATTTATTTCTTTAGTGGGAAGATGCAGTGAGGCCAGAGGAACATCACTTCAAAGTGCAAGTGGCAGATGTTTCCTTAATCAAATACATCAAGTATTACCATTTAAAATTGACTTAGAAACTGATTAAGCCCAATTGTGTGATATTGCCTCATACTGGTTTGGGTTTGTTTTGTTAATGTTGCAATTAATCTTCGCAAAAATCTAATTCATCCCTGGGCTGCTTTCATGCCATGATCAGTTTGTTGAAATCATATGAAACAACCCCCCTGTCTAATCAGTTACGTTATCTTGATGTAGAGTAACAGCAGTTTTACGGAGTTTTGTTACAGTGTAATAGAATTACGTCTTCGAAAGTTTGAGGGAATTAATTGGTTTTGGTTTAGTTTGGTTTGGGTGTTTTGTTTTGTTTTGTTTTGTTTTGTTTTGTTTTGTTTTGTTTTGTTTTGTTTTGTTTTGCTTTGTTTTGTTTTGTTTTGTTTTGTTTTGTTTTGTTTTGTTTTGTTTTGTTTTGTTTTGTTTTGTTTTGTTTTGTTTTTAAGAATAACCATAGAACCATGGAATGGTTTGTGTTAGAAGGGACCTTAAAGATCATCCAGTTCCAACTCCCTGACATAGGCAGGGACACCTCTCACTGGATCAGGTTGCTCAAAGCCCCATCCACCCCACCCAACCTGGCCTTGAACACTTCCAGGGATGGGACAGCCACAAATTCTCTGGACAATCTGTGTCAGTGTCTCATCAACCTCACAGGAAAATATTTCTTCCTAAGATCTCATCTTCATCTCCTCTCTCTCAGTTTAAAACTGTTCCCCTTGTCCTGTCCCTTCACTCCCTGATCAAGAACCCCTCCACAGCTTTATTGGCACCCCTTTCAGTACTGGGAGGCTGCTCTAAGTTATTCCCAGAGCCGTCTCTTCTCCTGACTGAACAATCCTTCCCTGGTGCATCTTAAGACCATTTCACCTCCTCCTATCACTTGTTATTTAGGAGAAGAGACCAACACCCACCTCACCACAACTTCATTTCAGGTATCTGTAGACAGATCTCCCCTCACCCTCCTCTTCTCCAGGCTAAACAACCTCAGTTCCCTCAGCCACTCCTCTTAAGACTTGTTCTCCTTTCACTAGCGTTGTTTCCCTTCTTCGTACACGCTCCAGCCCCTCAATGACTTTCTTGTACTGAAAGGCCCAAATCTGAACCCAGGATTTGAGGCGTGGCCTCACCAGCACCAAGTGCAAGAGAACGATCCCTTCCTTACTCCTGCTGGCCACACCATGGCTGATCCAAGCCAGGATGCCATTGCCTTTCTTGGGCACCTGGGCCGCTGCTGGTTCATGTTCAGCCACTGTCAACCATCACCCCCAGGTCCTTCTCTTCCAGGCAGCTTTAGCCACTCTTCCACAGACCTGGAGCATTGCATGGTGTTGTTTTGTCCCAAGTGCACAACCTGGCACTTGGCCTTTTTGAACCTCGTAGTGTTTTTAGCAACACATTGATCCAGCCTGACCAGATGCATCTGGAGATCCTTCCTATCCTTTCATGTACTATACCTGCACATGAGAAAAAACTGTCTGCTTTCTACGGCTGCAGCTGAATAAATGGCAAGTCTGCAATCTTTAATGTACAGACAATTTCCAATATGGTTTGTAAACTGACAACCAGTTACTTAAGTTGGAAAGTTGGAAAGTATTTACCTTCAGGGTAAACCACAAGTCTTTATATTTCAGCCCCTCTGGACAGTGATGTAGTCAGCTCTGAGAATATTCAAACAGTTGAAGGCATTAAATATGTCTCTCAGTCCTCAGCTCCTAGATAGTCATCAAGAGGGTAGAGAGTAGCCTTGCAGAAAAGGATCTGACAGTTCTGGTCAACAGCAAGTTGAATATGAGCCAGAAGTGCTCTGGTAGCCAAGAGGGCAACCATGTGCAGGGGGGTATCTAGCACAGCATCACCAGCCAGGAGAGAGAGGGGATTGTCCCACTCTACTCTGCACTGAGGCAACCCCACCTTCAGCACTGGGGGCAGTTTTGGGTACCACAGGATACAAAAGATCTAAAGCTACTGGAGAGTGTCCAGAGGAGTGCACAGAAGTGGTGAAGGTTCTAGAGGGGAAGTTATATGAGGAGCAGCTGAAGTTCAGCCTGCAGAAGAGGAGACTGAGGGGAGACCTCATCACGGACTGCAGCTTCCTCACAAAGAGAGGAAGATGAGCAGACGCTGAGCTCTTCTCTCTGGCAACCAATGTTGGGACCCAGAAAGATGTGCAGGGGAGGGTTAGGTTGGATATTAGGAAAAGTTTCTTCACTCAGAGGATGGTGGAGCTCTGGAACAGCTCCCAGGGAAGCAGTCACAGTTCCAAGCCTGACAGCATTCCAGAAGCATTTGGCCAACACCCTCAGACACACAGTGTGAATGTTGGGGTTGTCCTGTGCAGGGACAGGAGTTGGACTCGATAGATCTTGTGTGTCCCTTCCACCTCAGGACGTCCTGTGATTCTGTGATTTCTGTGACCTTTCTTTGTGCTTCCTCCCTCTGGTATCTTCTTACCTCCCTTTAAGCAGGTGCTAGAGCTAGACACACTGCTATAGTAGCGGTCTCAGAAAGGCTACATGACATGGAAAGATCACACCCTTTTTTCTCCTTGATGTCCTTTCCTTTAAATACCCAAAGCTTACACTTTTTTAAGCCACCGTAGTGTGCTAAGAGCTCGTGTTGAGCTTGTTTGAGACCTCTAAAAAAGCCTTGTGTGGCCTTAAATATTTAATAACTGTGTGGAAACAGGATAAATACATTAATAGGCTGGATTCCATATATTAAATGACTGTAAAACTGTCACTATTTAGAATAAAATGGATTAAAAAACATTTTGGAAAGGTTTCCCGTGAAGGCTGGGATCGCAGTATGAAAAATAACACAGTTTATTTGATGTAAATAGATTGCTGGATGGGAGGCATTTCAATAATTCAATTTGATTGTATAACATATAATCGGCGGGAAACCAATAACTTGCCATTTAAAGAAGTGCTCATTCCTCTGAAAAATCTTCAATAAACATTCTGTTTAGAAACAATTCATGTTTTATGTTCTACATTCTCTTCCTGCATTTTTTTTCTGATTTTTTATAGTTAACAAACCCGGATGAAATCTGATGTCTTTTTCCACATTTATTTGCTGGTTACTGCTTATCTCACACCTGAAGTTATAATTCTCAGTTCATGAAAATGTGATTACTTTTAAAAGTGAAGGCTTCAGATAGCTTAACAATTTCTTTTCTTGCAGTTGAATAAACTGCCACAGGTAGGAAATACCTTTCAGAAGTAAAGTGCAGTCAGTAGGGAGAGGGAGGTGATTCTCCTACTCTACTTTGCTCTGGTGAGACCCCACCTGGTGTCTTGTGACCAGTTCTCGAATCCCCAACATAAGAAGGAGATGGAACTGCTAGAACCAGAGGAGGTCATAAAGATGATAAGAGGGCTGGAGAGCCTCTGCTATAAAGACAGGTTGAGAGAGTGTTAGAACAAGGAGGAATGGCTTTAAATTGGGAGGGGGAAGATTTAGATTAGACATTAGGAAGAAATTCTTCATGATGAGGTTGTTGAGACACTGGCACAGGTTGCTCGGGAAAACTGTGGATGTCCCTCCCTGGAAGTGTCCAGTGCCAGGCTGGATGAGGCTTTATGCACTCTGATCCAGTGGAAGCTGTTCCTGCCCATGGCAGAGGGTTGGAACTGGTTGGGCTTTGAAGTCCGTTCAAACCCAAAATACTCCATGATTCTATGAATATGAGGCAGGGAGGGGACACCTGGGCTATGGGTGCATTTCTCTAGGGCTACAGCACTCCTGTAAGTGGGGAGTAGGCTCGAGTTTTACTGGAGTGAAGAACCTGTTCTCTTCTGAAAAGTGTGTGTTTATTTTTATTAAAAGTAGGGTGATCTTTTGAACCATTCACTGCATTTTAATGCTGGTTTACATGTTGATTCCTGTTAATCAGATATGTTCTGACCCTGATGAAACCAAGAAACAGAGGGTGAATTAGATGAATAAACGCGATACTCCTTGCCTTCTGTGCCTGCTACGTGCCATTGCTACTGCAGCAGATCTGGGGCTGTTTAGCCTAGATAAAAAGAGGCTGAGGGGAGACCTATTCACTCTGCAGCTCCCTGAATTGAGGTTGGACCGAGGCTGTGTCCTTTTTTTCTTCCAAGAAACAAGTGGTAGGATGAGAGGAAATGGTCTCAAGTTGCACCAGGGGAAGTTTGGATTAGATATTGGGAAAAGTGTCTTTACTGAAATAGTGGTGAAGCATTGGAATAGCATTCCCAGGGCAATGGTGGAGTCTCCATCCCTGGAGGTGTTCAAAAACATGTAGACATGGTGCTTCAGGACATAGTTTAGTAGACATACCGGTATTGTGTTGACCATTGGAATTGATGATCTTAGAGGTCTTTTCCAACTTTAATAATTCTATGAATATTAGGTTCAGGTTCTGCAAATACATCTTGCTGCAAGCTTAGGGATGCTTTCTCTGTGTAGGTCCTCCTTCTCAGAGGAGAATATGTTTGATAAGTGTTGCGAACGTATTCTTAAAATATTTGCATACAAACACTAATAGCATAAAATTTGTCTTCCTGTTTAATTAGATGAAAAGACATAAGTGCAACAAGGCTTGGTATTTATTACTGTTCTGATGCTGTGTCCTGTGGGAAGCATCCCAAGCAAAATTACAGGATGGGAGCAGCCCTAAGGAGAAGGACTTGGGGTGCAGAGTGCTGAGAAGGTCAACATGAGCTGGTAATGTGCACTCACAGCCCAGCAATCACCCGTGTCCTGGGCTGCATCAGAGGAAGCACAGCCAGCAGGGCGAGAGAGGTAATTCTGCCACTCTGTTCCGCTGCTGTGAGACCTCGCCAGGAGTAACGAGCTCAGTTCTGGAACCCTCAAAACAGGAAAGACATGAATCTGTTGGAGCAAGTCCAGTGGAGGCCATAGAGATTATCCGAGCGCTGGAGCTCCTCCTGTAGGAGGACAGGCTGAGAGAGCTGGGGTTGTTCATCTTGGAGAACAGAAGGAAAGCTGTGGGGGTAGGACAAAGAGAACGGTTTGAAGTTAAAAGAGCAGACATTGAGATGATGTCTTAGGAAAAATGTTTTCCTGTGAGAGTGGTGAGGCCCTGGCACAGGTTGCCCAGAGAAGTGGTGGCTCTGCCATCCCTGGATGTGTTCAAGGCCAGGCCGGATGCAGTTTGAGTACCGTGAATCCCCATAGCAGGGAGTTGGAATTGAATGGGTTTTTAAAATCTCTTCCAACCCAAACCATACCATAACTCTGTTCCATGATTCTAAACAGGAGCTTAATCCAGAGCAGTCCAGTCTGTTTTGTTGGAGTGAAGCCCAGTGGCTACCAGGGCTCTGCTGAGCAATGCCACCAGCAAAGCCTGGATTCCCTGGAGTAAAAGGAATGAAAATTCATCTGCATTTCTGGTTAACTGAGAAACACCTTTGGTTGATTTCTTCCCGAGCAGCAGGATTATCCAACTTCAAGTAAAATTGGATAAAAGCCTGTTTATATTAAACAGTTGATTGACTGTCTGAGGCATTTTGGGGTAAAGAGTAGAGGTTAACTACTTCTTCGCTGTGAAAAGCAATCTGTTTACTGCCTGCAGCATATGTTTTTAGACATTCCTGGCTTTCCTAGTAGCTTTCTCTGGATCCTGTTGTGGATTATAATATTTAGCCTAATGAAAAACTGTATGAGGTAATTCTGTCCAAAGAATTGCAAATTTCAGGTAGCCAACTCCTAATTTTCTTCTGTTGTGTCCCAAATTATAGGCTTCATATTACTCTTAGAGGTATTATTTGCATAATGTGCTGTATTTTTGTCTTTTGAAGACTGACTGACCATCTAAATATTTGGAGTATTGAAATTTTTCTCTTTGTATCTTCACTATATTTAAATTATAGTATATCAAGTTATATTCATATTGTTTTCATAGAAGCATGGAATCATAAAGTAGTTTGGATTGAAATGGACTTTAAGTATCACGTAGTTCCAATGTCCCCTGCCATGGGCAGGGACACCACCCACAGCATCAGGCTGCTCAAGGCCTCACTCAACTTGGCTTTGAACTCCTCCAGGGATGGGACAGCCACAGCTTCCCTAAACAAATTTTGCCAGGGTCTCAGCACCCCCACCACAAAGAATTTCTTCGTAAATTCTAGTCTAAATATTCCCCTTTCCAATTTAAAGCCACTCCTCGTCGTCCTATCACTCCATGCCCTTGTAAAAAGTCCCTCCTGAGCTTTCCTGGAGCCCCTTTCAGTACTGGGCAGCTGCTCTAAGTACTCCCCAGAACCTTCTCCAGGCTGAACAGCCCCAACTGTCTCAGCCTGTCCTCACAGCAGACGTTCTCCGGCCCTTAGATCATCTCCATGGCCTCCTTTAGATCTGTTCCAACAGCTTCATATCCTTCTTATGTTGAGGGTTCCAGAACTGGAAACAGGACTCGACGTGGGGTCTAATAAGACAATAAAAGAGAGGTGAGAATCACTTTCCTATCCCTGCTGGCCACGCATCTTTGAATGCAGCCCTGGGTGCATTTGGTCTTCTGGACTGTAAACTCACATTGCCGACTAATGTTGAGCTTTTATTTGTATGTTTTAGTTGGCATTCAAAGCATAGGAGAATTCCATTTTGGATTTTACTTGCCAATTTTATCAATGACCTTCCTCTCTCTATCAATATTTTAGAATTGTTTTCTGTCAACAACTCCTGTATTCCCAGAGTATGGGAATTCGTTAAATTCATTAAAACTTTGAGTGTTGCTGTTGTCCTTTCAGATCTTTAAAGATAGGCAAGAAGACTACAGGAGATAACTCCTCCTGCAAAAATTATAATGACCATCTAATCACAGAAATCTTTTGATTTGTTTTATTTTGCTTAGTTTTAAAAACAATAGAAGATAGAACAACCTTTCTGGATCCAGTTCCAGCGTCTACTTACTGAAATTACTAAGCTTGTGCAAAGGACATGGTCAGAAAGATGCTTAATTTTATGTGCATTTGGGAGAAGAGTATGTGCATTTATTTTATAAGTAATATATGTATAAAATACACACACACAGAATCATAGAATGGTTTGTTTTGGATGCCCACTAGTAGCAAACCCCCTGCCATGCACAGGGACACTTCCAACTGGATCAGGTTGCCATCCAGCCTGGCCTTGAACACATCCAGGGATGAGGCAGCCACAACTGCTCTGAGCAAAATGAGGAGCCAGGGCCACCCCATACCCACAGGAAAAAAAAAAATGTTCCTAAAATCTCATCTTAATCTCCCCTCTTTCAGATTAAAATTATTCCTCCTCATCCTATCCTTTCACTCCTTGACAAAGAGCCCCTTTCCATCTTTCCTGTAGCCCATAGTACTAGAAGGCTGCTCTAAGGTCTCCTTGTAGATTTGATGTCACTCAAATCTGAAGTTACTACAGGAGATTTATGTGGATTTTCACATCCTTATTATGTGTTCATGGTCTACACAGTGGCTTATTAAATTAATAAAATCTTCCATTAGAGAACCTTGACTCAGTGATGACCATAGTCTTTGGATAAGCATTGTTGTCATGTGTTTTTTTCACCCCAAAGTGGTTAATCATAGCTATAGAATCATATAATTTTTAAGGTTAGAAATGACCTCAAAACTTCTCCAACCCAACCATCATCCCAACACCACTGTGCCTACTAAACCATGTAGTTTAAGTGAAGTGCCATGTCTACATGTTTCTCGAACCTCTCCAGGAATGGTGGCTCCATCACTGCCCTGGGTAGCTTCCAGTTCTTCACCACTCTTTTGGTGAAGAAGTTTTTCTTAATACCTATCCTATATCTTCACTGGTGCAATTTGAGACCATTTCCTCTCATCCCTGTCACTTATTACTTGGGAGTAGAGACCAGCACCTACCTTCAGCACAACATCTTTCTGGGGAGCTACAGAGAGCTCTTCTCCAGAATAAAGAGCCCCAGGTCCCTTAGCCATTCCCAGAACCCATGGGCTCCAGACTCTTCCCCATATCCGTTCCGCCTCTCTGGATGCACTGCAGCCCCTCAAGGTCTTTCCTGGATCGAGGGGCCCAAAACTGAACCCAGGATTCAAGGTGTGGCCTCACCAATACTGAGTTCAGGTGGTCAATCCCTTCCCTGCTCCTGCTGGTCACATCATGGCTGATACAGGTCAGGATGCTGTTGGCCTTCTTGGCCACCTGGGCAATGTTTGGCTCAAGTTCAGCCACTGTTCTGCCACAAAACTTTCCAGTTCCAGCTGCTCTTTCCCAAGCCTACAGTAGAGTTCCTACTAAAATAGACCCCTTGTTTTCTGTATAGCTCAATACCCACTTGTTTCTTCTTTTGTCTGAGTCCTTTCCTTAAAGATAAGATTTCCTCAGTAAAGCTTTGTCTGATTTTGTAGGTTCGATTGTAGGTAGAGAAAATCGCAATGGATTCATTAAGAACCTCAGAATTCACTCCACTGTGTTCTGTTTTTTTCTGGAAAATAATCTTTACTATTGAGAGAAATTGTGAAAGACGTAAGCTAAAATCTACTTTTTAATTTTGAGCTTTGTTACAGACGTCTTATCTGGCCTCAAGTAATTCATTGAGTATTTCAGTAAAGGTTTTTACCACTCTGCGTAAATGTGGTTAATAATAGGTATCTCAGAGGAGCATAGTGAGGTTTAATTTATTATTTTTTGTGAAGTGCTTTGTGACTCTTAAATGGAAAAATGCCATAAAAGTGCAAAATAGTAATATAATAAATTAATGTGCAACTTTTTTCAAATTGTTAGGCAGATTGTGAGCCACATACTCACCCTGAAACATGTTCTCTTCCTGTGTGAGTAGTTCCATTGAACAAGACAAGGTATGAACGGAGAATGCATTGGCAAAATTGAAAAGAAAAAAGGAATAATATTACTGAACTGGGTTTATGGGTGCTAAGACATTAAAAATAAAAGCTGTTGGGAAAGCTGGTCAATATACAGCATTAAGAAAAGGAACCCTCACATGAAAATATTTCTTCCTAAGACCGCATGTCAATCTCCCCTTGTCCAGCTTAAAACCATTCCCCCGGTCCTGTCCCTGCAATCCCTGATCAAGAGCCCCTTCCCAGCTTTCCTGGAGCCCCTTTCAATACTGGGAGGCTGCCCTGAGGTCTCCCTGGAGCCTTCCCTTCTCCAGGCTGAACAACCCCAACTCTCTCAGCCTGTCCCTTAATGGGAGGTGCTCCAGCCCTTTGTTTGCCTTTGTGGCCTCTACTGGACTCGCTCCAACAGATTCATATCCTTCCTGGGCTGAGCATGCCCACGAAGAGAGAGAACTGAACACTGGGCTCCAGGCTAGGACTACACCAGAGTGAAGCAGAAGGGCAGAATCCCCACCCTCGACCTGATGGACACACTTCATTGGATGCAGCCCAGGATAAGGTTGGTTTTCTGGGCTGCAGAAAGTCCTAACCTTCTGTCCTTACTGACAGCTTCAGTTTTGCAGATATTGGATGTTCTTTAGGTCTAGAAACCACTACTCTTACCTTTAAGTGTACACTCTTTTAGGTTGGAGTTGAGAAGAGTTAATTCTCCAGTACTCACAGGTTTTTGAGTTGTACTGTATTTAATCCTGTCAAGGTGCTGCAGCAGAAAATATTAGGCTCTGCCTCTTTTCTTGGACTGCAGGCATTAACAAGAATAATGTTGTGCTTTAATTTTATAGCACTCTCACAACATGTATTTTGAAATCACTTCATAAACAAAAATAACCAATAAGTACAAACCAAAGTAGCAAATGCCTGATAAAGTGATGCTCAGATGAGCAAAGCTATGGATTCCCCGATAATTGCCCCAAGCACGTGGAATATGAGACTTGCAAGATTTCAACTGTAATTTGGAGTCTGAACCTTTTTGTTCAATTTATCAATGACTTCTGCCACGGGACTGTTGGGCTGAACCATGAGAAACCCCAAGGGCACAACAAAAGGTGTTGCTTCCTTGGTGATGGATGGCAAGTTTGGGACTGAACTTTACCTACTGTAGGCTCAGGCATTGGAGAGCTGCTCCTTCCCCCATCTCGTCTCAGGAGGAGCTGTGCAGGATGAATTTGACTCTAGTGGTAAAGCCTTTAAAGTGCCTCTTGTATCATTCAGAATTACTTAGCAACAGCAAACTACAATATCATCTGAAGAAATGTGGCAAGCAGGGTGAGGGAGGGGATTCTCCCCCTCTGTTCTGCTCTCATGTGACCCGACCTGGAGAACTGTGTCTAGTTTTGGAATCCCCAACATAAGAAGGATATGGAAGTATTGGAATGGGTCCAGAGGAGGTCATGGAGATGATCAAAGGACTGGAGAACCTCTGCTAAGAGCAGAGGCTGAGGGAGTTGAGCGTTTTCAGTGTGGAGAAGAGAGGGCTTCAGAGAGAATTTCAAGCAGACTTCCAGTGCCTGAAGGAGCTTCAGGAAAGCCGGGAAGGGACTTTTGACAAAGACCTGTAGTGATAGGACAAGGGGGAATGGCTTTAAGTTAGGCATTAGGAAGAAATTCTTCACAATGAGGGTGGGGAGGCTCTGGCCCAGGTTACCCAGAGAAGTCATGGCTGCCCCATCCCCAGAAGTGTTCAAGGCTGGGTTGAATGGGACTCCGAGCACCCTTGTCTAGTGGAAGGTGTCGCTGCCCATGGCAGGTGGGTTCAACCCAACCGTTCTATAACTCTATGATTCTATGATTCTATGATACTGTTCCTAAACCAAGTGGGGGAAACGCAGAGAAACCAATCAACCTGAGATCATGCAGGCTTCTTGTGCATTGCATGCTTTGTTCATACTCCCAAATGAACGTGGGGTTTCCATGAGCGGCAACGGTGAGGGTGCTGCCTCTGCCACAGAACCCAGCCGTGCAGCAATGAAATGTCGCACCAGGGTTGTTCAGTCCAGCAGGTTGCAGGTTTCATCTCCTTGCAGCTTACAAAACATTAGTAAATGTGAGTCATGGCTCTCAGTGGTTTTCCAGCAACTAGAAATACATTTTTTTAGAGAAAACAATGACTTGGAAAAGGTGAAACCCTAACCTTTTGCTTGCTAGTGGAATGGTATATATGGTTTCTTCCTTTTTTGATTCTTAAAGATCTCAAGATCATTTATCTGTGGGATTCGCAAAGCTCCCCAATGCTTTTGGTTTTATATATCAGTTGGAGGTGGCATTGAATGGATCTGTAGTATTCCTTTGGACAGCTCAGCCTGGAGAAGAGAAGGCTTCAGAGAGAACTTATAGTGGCCTTCCAGTACCTAAAGGCACTAACGAGAATACTGGGGAGAGGTTTTTTACAAAGGCAAGTAGTGATAGGATGAAGGGAATTGGCTTTAAATTGGAAGGGAGAAGATTTAGATTAGGCATTGGGACATAATCTTCATGATAAGGATGAGGAGGCCCTGGCACGGGTTGCCCAGGGAAGTCATGGCTGCCCCATCCCTGGAAGTGTTCAAGGTCAGGTTGGATGAGGCTTTAAGTAACCGGGTCTAGTGGTGGGTGTCACTGCCCATGGCAGGGGTGTTGAACTGGATGGGCTTTAAGGTCTCTTCCAACCCAAAGAATTCTATGATTCTTTGACTCGAAAAAATCATCACATTATTTGTCTTATAAAGTCTTCAAGAACTCATAAAGTCTTCAAGAATTAAGAGTAGAGAATAAGTTGTTGAATATGCCAAAATACCTTAACACATACCCATGATTACAAACTTAATATTTTTGGCGTGTGTATCCTGGGCTGCATCCAAAGCAGTAGGACCAGTAGGGTGAGGGAGGGGATTCTGCTCCTCTGCTTCACTCTGGTGATACCTCACCTGGAGCCCAGAGTCTAATTCTGGAGTCCTTCACAAGGGAAGGAGATGGATCTGTGGGAGCGAGTCCAGAGGATGCCATGAAGATGATCCAAGGGCTGGAGCACCTCTGGTGTGAGAATAGGCTGAGAGAGTTGGGATTGTTCATCCTGGAGAAGAGAAGGGTCTGGGGAGGCATTAGAGCAGCATTCAAGTATTTAAAGGGGGCTACAGCAAGGATGGGGGGCAAGGCTTGTTGCGACTGGACAAGGAATGATAGTTTTAAACTATGAAAGAGGAGATTGAAACTGGATGTAAGGAAGAAATTTTTTACAATGAGGATGGTGAAACACTGGCAGAGGTTGCCCAGGGTGGCAGTGGAGGCCTCTGTCCTGAAGACATTACAGGTCAAGTAGGGTGGGGCTCTGAGCATTCTGATCGAGTTAAAGGTGTCCCTGCTCCTTGAGGGGAAGTTGGATTGGATGACATGTAAAAGTTACTTCCAAACCAAAAGATTTTATGATTCTATGAGTTTTGAATGCTTACCAATGGATCTCAACTAGAAGAAAAAAAAATGCCTGCAAATTTCTGGCTGATGTTATTTTCCAGTTGTCACAAACACTGAAAAGATTTTGAGTCTCTTCATTTAACTGAATTTTGTTGTAGGTTTTCCATCTTCGTTATACTGATTTTTACTTATGAAATGATCTGAAAAAAGATGACAGTAGTTCAATATCAAACTGTTTCCCACAATTGTTAAAAATTTAGGGACCTTGGCTCCAGTTATCTTCTACAAAAAATGATTCTTATTCCCTTACTGGGCTGTGAGTGCACATTGCTGTCTCCTGTTGAGCTTCTCACCCTCCAGCACCCCAAGTGTTTCTTCTCAGGGCTACCCTAAATCCATTGTCCAATGATCTTGTAATTGTGCTTGGGACTGCCTTGACCCAGTGGAAATTTTCAAGTTCATGAATGTAAGTAAGTCATTTACTTGAGAATTTCCATGTATAAATTTAATATATATATATAGTTAATCGTGTATACTCAGTAAAATGGATTGAAAGGGAAGTAATTAAACATTTGATTACATCAAATTTGGAGTAATGGAACAAAATTAGGATCCCACATACATACAGAAGATTTTTCTTGCTTATTATGTTCTCCACTCCAGTTTGGAACTTGCTTTGTCATCAATTTCAATTTTGTGTTTAATGAGAAATAATGCAACCACATTTAGAAGGTTTTAGGCTTCATGGTTATTGGGAAAATTACATGAAAACATACAGTGTAATACAGACAAATGTGAAATAAGTCTAGAGGCAATGAACCAAGCCTCAGAGTACATGTGACTGTAATAGCAAAATCCTTGAGGCCATCATTTTTGCTTTCTGATAGAGTAAAATGGCAAAGATGTTATTGAGATCAATCAGCAGAAGGGAATATAAATCATTAAAGTCACGGCTGAGAGGAGCTGATGCGTTGTATGAGCTCAGGGGCATCCGGTGCAGCTCACCCCAGGGCAGGGAGCTGCGGTGGAGGAGTCGCATGTTGCTGCTTAAGGCTTTGCTTCTGCAAGAGCACCGCATGGATTTGGAAGAACCACTGTCTCTTTATTGTGGAGCTTTTTCTAAATTATTGGTGGTTTTATTACATTCATTTGGGGCCGGGGGGTGGGTTTCTAAAAGGTCTACCAATTCCAACACAGGAAATTATTCAGATCTTTAATTTTAAGGTTAATGTGTGCTTAAACAAAAGACTTTCAATGTAGAAGAAAGATTTCTGGCATCATATAGCAGATTTCCCTGGCTACCTATCAACAGTGAAACATTTCCCAAGCTTTATTAAAAATTTGAGACAAATGCAGCCTGAGGTCTGGACATAAGCCCATTCCTCATGGCCAGTAGGACCAGGGAATTCATCCTTCCCCTTTACTCTGCATTGGCGAGGCCGCACCTCGAATCCTGGGTTCAGTTTTGAACCCTCATTCCAAGAAAGACCTTGAGGGGTTGGAGTGCATCCAGAGAAGGGGAACAGAGCTGAGGAAGGGTCTGGAGCCCAGGGGTTCTGGGAGTGCCTGAGAGACCTGGGACTGTTTAGCCTGGAGAAGAGGAGGATGAGAGGAGACCTTATCAAGGACTGAAACTGCCTGAAGTGAGGTTTTAGAGAGGTGGGTGCTGTTCTCTTCTTCAAAGTAACAAGTGATTGGATGGGAGGAAATGCCCTCAAGTTGCATCAGGAAAGATTTAGATTGCATATCAGGAAAAAGATCTTTACTGAAAGAGTGGTAAAGCACTGGAAGAGGCTTCCCAGGGCAGTGGTGGAGCCTCCATCTCTGGAGGTATTCAAAAAACTTGTAGAAGTGGTATTTTGTGGCAGGCATGGTTGAGTCGAGCTGATGATTGGACTGGCTGATCTAGGTGAACTTCTCCAACCTTAATGATTCTGTGATTCTATCATCAGCTTTCATTGGGTATATCTTTTTTTTTCCTCCCTCCACCCTAACCATTGGCTGCCTTCATGACCTGGTTTCAGAAAGCCGAAGAGTTATAGCTGAAAATGTGTTTGCCCTTGGGGTATCTTGCAGGTTAGCTCTACCCAGCAGAGCCAGTGGTTTTATGTTCTGTTTGCTCTGTTCCAAGTCTCTCATTACGATAGGATTCAATGTGGCATTTCAGGGAGTAACTGGACTCCAGCAAGACAGTTTTTATGGTAGGAGTGTTGAGTACATGTTCTGAATTAATCTTATGAGTTTTTCTACCTCAGTACATAAAACACTTGAGTACGAATCAAAACACGTTTCATACATTGATAAATTGTGTTCCTTCCGTCCCCTGAAGTGCATTGAATTTTGATGGATACGTGTAATTCCTTAAAACTCAAGCTGGTTTTTACTAATATTTTCATCAGCTTTTTCAGCTTTTCTCTTTTTCTTATCCAAGCTTTTCAAACTGTAATGTTCCTGAGACTTTCCAGGGGCAAATCTTTAAAATCTTTGTTGCAGAAAAAGCCTTTTTATTAAAGTTCTAGTCTGGTTTTCCCTTCAGCACCTGAATGTGTTAAGTGGTGATGGGAGGAGTGACAGCTGTCACAGTGACTGGTATCGCAGCAGAGCAGCTCCGTACTTAAAGTTGATGAAAATTTTATCTTGTGCATAAATTAAGGTGTAAGCAATCACATGATGGATAGGAGAAGTAACCCAGTACGTCCTTCCAGTCCTATTTTGCAGGTAATATCTCCTATTCTGAGCCAGCGGTGTGCTCAGGTGGCCAAGAAGGCCAGAAGCATCCTGGCTTAGATCAGCCACGGTGTGGCCAGCAGGAGCAGGGAAGGGATCATCACCCTCTGCTCAGCACTGATGAGGCTGCACTCGAATCATGTGCTCATTTTTACTCCCCTCAGTACAAGAAGGACATCCAGAGGCTGGAAGAGGGCAATAGAGTTCAGAAACACTTTATGCAGGGTGGCTGAGGGACCTGTGACTGTTTAGTCTGGAGAAGAGGAAGCTGAAGGGTGGCCATACTGTGCTCTACAACTACCTAAAAGAGGCTGTGGTGGTCGTGGATGTTGGTCTCTTCTCCCATGTAAAAAGGCACAGGACAAAAGGAAATACCCTAAAGTTGCACCAGGGCAGCTTTAGATTAGATATTATGAAAAATTTCTTCACTGAAACGGTGATGAAGCATCAAAAAAGGCTGCCCAAGGAATTGGTGAAGTCACCATCCCTGGAGGGGTTAAAAAAATGTGTGGATGTGGCAATCTGGGACATAGTTTAATGGAGACAGTAGTTTTGGTCTGATGGTTTGACTGGAGGAGCTCAGAAGTCTTTTCCAGCCTCAACAATTGTATGATTCTATAGCTAAGATAAACCATTCTAGGGTAAAAACCCCAAACATTGCTGTCATATCTGAGTCAAACTTCTACTCTACTGGAAGTTTTTCATAATTTAACACACCACAACGTGCACCATGAAAATATAACAAGGAGGTGAAAATAACTCTCTTGTAGTGCCTTAAGATTTTAATAACTTCAAGGACCTGGGGAGACCTTCTAGCAGCCTTCAAGTACTTCAAGGGGTCCTACAAAAAAGCTAGAAGGGGCTCTTGATTAGGCAGTGCAGGGATAGAATGAGGGGGAATGGTTTGAAGCTCTACAATGCCTCAAGGAAATAGTCATGCTTTGTGTGTGAAGGTAAATTTTTCCCACAGCCTGTGAATTAGTGGCCTGTTTGAGCAGAGGAGATGAAATATCTATTATTAAGCAGAGGTCAAGAATGTTACTTAAAGCAGTAAACACTAATCCTAGCAATAGAATCTGAGCCTGCAGGTTTGGGATCACAGTGGTAGCACCTTAAGGTTATAGATTACAGCTTTTATTTCCTCTGTAAACTGCTGAGAATACGAGAGTGGTAAAAATGGCATTGCGGTGTGCACTGGTGCTTGTAAATCCTGTATCTGAAGGAATGAGATGCGTAATGTGAATGGGTTTAATTCAGGATTTTAAAACGAAAGCTGCCCTTTGTGGAAATAAATAAATAAATAAATAGGGCACTGCAGGTATTTTAATCATCACCGGTAATGGTAAAGGCTTCAGTTTTAATTTTTAATTAAAAAGAGACAGCATTCCCAGCAGTCTGGTGTCCCCAGTAGCGTGATAGAGCATTGATTTAGTAATTCAAGGAAGAGTTGCTGATAGAGACTGAAATTCAGTGATGTGACCCTAATTCAGCAAAACACTTGCCTGGCTTTAATCAAATGAAATACTTCATTGGAAATGAAGTACTGTGAGTGGGTTGGCACTGCCTGACCAAGGGGAAGAGGAAGCCCACGGGTGCTTATAGTCCCTGTGCTCACCCACCTTCTCTCTCTGTGCTGCCATGAATGATCTCTTTAACATTTAAATTGGAAAGGGCAAAATTTAGATTAGACATTAGGAAGATATTCTTCACAATGATGGTGGTGAGGCTCTGGCCCAGGTTGCCCAGAGAAGTGGTGTCTGTCCCATCCCTGAAGGTGTTCAAGGCTAAGTTGGGTGAGGCTTTGAGCACCCTGATCCAGTGGGAGGTGTCCCTGTCCATGTTGGGGGTCTGGAACTGGATGATCTTTGAAATCCATTCCAACCAAACCCATTCCATGATTCTATGATTCTGTGATTTTATCTCCATGAAGATCCATCTCTGATGGTGAAACAGCACCTGCTGTGAGGACAAGTCGATTTTGCAGGGAGTCCAGACCTGATGAAGTTAATTTGAATGCATCTTCTCTGTAGAAACAGACTTGGCTGCAAGCTGGTTTTACATGTGGAGACAAAGCTTGGTTTATTTCATAAATACAAGGGGTTCCTCTAGCTTCATGTTGCTCTGAGAACTTTTAGATTTACAATATCCCTGAGGAGAAGGACTTGGGGGTGCTGGTAGATGAGAGGCTAACCAGGAGGCAGCAATGCATGCCAAACATGTCCTGGACTGCACCCACAGCAGTGGGATCAGCAGGGCAAGGGAGGGGATTCTGCCCTTCTGCTGTGCTCTGGTGAGACCCCACCTGGAGTAATGTGCCCAGCTCTGGAGTCTTTAGCACAGGAAGGACATGGAGCTGTTGGAGTGAGTCCAGAGGAGGCCATGGAGATGATCTGAGAGATGGAGCACTTCCCGTATAAGGACAGGCTGAGAGGGTTGGAGTGGTCCAGCCTGGAGAAGAGAAGGCTCCGTAGAGACCTTCTAGCAGTCTTCTGGTACTGAAATTGTTCCTACAGGAAAGTGGGATGGGGGCGGGGGGGGGGGGGGGGGGGGGAGCAGTTACAGCCCAGCAGCTCAGGTATTTGGCACAGATTTGCATTTTGCTGAACTGTAGGTTTATATATGGTGGAATTTTCAGTTAAACCACGGATATGGAGGTATTCTGTGTGATTAGAATCATAGAATGCTTTAGCTTGGAAGCAACTTTTACAGGTCATCCAGTCCAACCCTGCTGCAGGAACACGGACATCTTTAACTGAATCAGGTTGTTCAGAGCCCTATCCAAGCTAACCTGGAATGTTCCCAGAGATGGGCCCTCCTTTACCTCTCCGGGCATCCTGTGTCAGTATTTCACCACCCTCATTGTAAAAACATTCTTCCTTACAGGCAGTATAAATCTACTCTTTCTTAGTTTAAAACCATTCCCCTTGTCCTATCGCTGCACTCACTGGTCAAGAGCCTCTCCCCAGCCTTCCTGGAGCCCCTTTCAGTACTGGAAGGCTGCTTTAAGGTCTCCTCAGAGCCTTCTCTTCTCCAGGCTCAATTAACGGAAAAGGTGTGTGATGTATGCAGAGCACAGCACATCACTGAAGCTTCTTCACTAGGAGTTAAATGGTAAATGAGGAAATTCTGAAAGTGCCATCTAAAATAGACATTTTCAAATGTCTAATTTCAAATTAGCTTGTCTAAATAGGTCATATTCAAGAACTTGAAAAGAACTGTTTGAACAAGTGTCTAAATTATGAATGTTCCTTTTTGCACAATTCTTGAGATAGTGGGAAATTGAGGAAACTGGAATAGAATTGCGTGTGTGCTGAGGTTTGAAAAGGCCAAGGGGATGCCTCAGTGGTTGTAGGCTTCATAGGTAACAAAAGCACAGATAAGTTATTTTGTGAGAGCAGGAATTAATGAAGAAAACATCATCGTGTCATGGTTTAGCCTCAACCCAATTTGGCAGCTAAAACACAAGCATTTGCACTGCCAATTCCCTTACTTCTCAACCATAGGGAAAGGAAAATTCAAGGAAAAAGACTTGTGGGTTGGAAACTAAAACTAAAACAGCTTTAATGAAATAACAAAAACAACAACAATAATAATAATGAAATAATAAGATATATAAAAATACATGAAATTATGGGACCCCCTCCCGCCCCATGACCATGTCACCACTGATGCTTCAGAGCAGGTGCAGGGAAAGAATCCTGGGCTGGGAGGGAGCTGAACTCAGGAACCGAATACAGGAGTGTGCAGATCCAGGATCAGGGGCACCAGATCAACAAGGTGGACATCAGCCATTGAAGAGATCTTGACCCTTGTGATCCCCTAGTTTCATCCTGAGTACAACATATGTGGGATGGAATCCTCTGTTGGTCAAGTTTGGGTCACCAGTCCTATCTACCCTTCCCTGCAGGTGCGACCCTTTTCTGCCCCTTTTCCTTATGTCTCCATCACCTCCAGGATGGCCTTGGTTTTTGTAGGAAGTACAAGCAATGGCCTTTCTGCATCCCAGTGCCCCGTGTGATCAACCCTAGACAAAAACCCTGTCTGAAAACCATGCAATTAACTTCCAGAAAAGGAAGTTACTTAGACAAAATTAGCTGAAGTTAGAAAACTGATTCCACTTTAACTCAGACGAGAACACAGTGATTGAATAACTCTGAGCTCTCAGCAGGGGAAAGACATGGACCTGTTGGAATGAGTCCAGAGGAGGCCACAAAAGTGATCCAAGGCCTGAAACACCTCCCCTATGAAGAGGGGCTGAGAGAGTTGGGCTTGTTCAGCATGAAGAAGAGAAGACTGCGAGCAGACTTTATTACAGCCCTTCAGTACTCAAAAGAGGTTGATAAGAAAGATGGGGAAAAAACTTTTGGCACGGCCTGTAGCAATGGGACAAAGGGTGGCGGTTTGAAACTATAAAAGAAGCAATTTGGACCAGATATTAGGTAGAAATTTTTCATACTGAGGGTGGTAAAACACTGAAACAGGTTTCCCAGAGAGGTGGTAGATGCCCATCCCTGGAAACATCGGATGGGGCTTTAAGCAACCTGACCTAGTTGAAGATATCCCTGTTCACTGCAGGAATGTTGGACTAGACGACTGTCATGTTCCCTTCCAATCCAAACCATTCTATGCTTCTATGATCTGGAGTAATTAGGAGACCTCGGTACAAGCAAATGCTTTGCATGTGGACATGTAGTCTGGATTAAAGATGCCAGTTGTACAGACTGCAGGCTTTGCTGGAAAATATGGACTGGAAAGTCTTGAAGGTCAAGGTTACTGAGCAGCTGAACATCACACCCAGCACAATGCAGCAGCCAAAACTGTTGGTGAGATTTGGGAGTTTATGAAAATAGTACCCTCGTGTAATCTTAGCACCACTGTACTCAGCACAGGGGAATGTTCTGCTTAAGGATTGGGACGGTCGTTCAAGAAGGAAAAGAAAGAAGTGATAAAGACAACCAGGTTGAACCACAATATTGCTTAAAGAATTGGAAAAGATGCTTAAAATGATAGAGTCCCTTCTATTTATTTAATTTGTCAGAGAAGGTTACGGAGTGGTTTGATCATGATCTGTAGCTGGAACAGAAATAGAATAATGGAGCCTCACAGTCTACCTGACAAAGATATGAAGAACATCCACTGTTGAAAAAGGACAAGGGTAGACGAGAAGTGAAATTATACTTCTTTCTTAAATCAGAATAATTAATCAGTAGAATGATGTACCAAGGGCCAGGGTGTGTTTTGTATCACTGGGAAAAAATGAATGAGTTTCCTAAAATATACACAAGAATTCAAGAAGTGATTAATTCCAGGAAGTCCTATTCTGATTTATATGTTAGGTTGGAGTAGATCATCATAGTGTACCTTTCTGATAAGTCTGATCCAACGTGCTCTCATTTTCCCATTTGTAAAATGACAGTGAGGTGTCAATCTCATTCACTTGGGTATTGCCAGCCCATTAGTATCTACAGGCAAAATGTGTCATAGTAATTAAAGTATTATTGCTTTTGCATCAAAGGTTAAGGCACTTGGAAGAACTGAGCAGCCTGTGACACCAGCTGACAGTAATTCAACTCATTCAATCCATTCAAGCTCCGTTGGTGCAGTTTGTGGTGTATTAACGTTGAGATTCAGAAGCAGCGCACTGAAGGACGTTGTGCAGACACAGAGTTCATGTTCCTTTAGTCTCTTTATAGAACCATGGAATCGTTTCATTGCAAAAGACCTTTGAGATCATTGAGTTCGCCCGCATCTGTCCACTTCTGAATAGGAACACGTCTACCCGTCTTTTTAAATGCCTCCAAGCATGGTGACACCACAGTGCCTACTAAACCATGTGCTGAAGTGCCATGCCTATGCATTTATTAAACACCTCCAGGGATGGTGACTCCACCACTGCCCTGGGCAGTTTCTTTCAATACTTCGTCACTCTTTCAGTGAAGGAATTTTTCCTGATATCCCATCTGAACTTGCCCTGGTGCAACTTGAGGCCATTTCCTCTTGTTCTACCCCTTCTTACTTGGGAAAACAAACCAACATCCACCTCACCACAACCTCCTTTCAAGGAGCTACGGAGAGCGATGAGGTCTCCCCTCATCCTCCTGTTCTCCAGACTACATCCCAAGGTCCCTCGGGTGTTCCCATAACCCCCAGGTTTTAAACCCTTCCCTAGCTCCATTTCCTTTTTTCAGGACACACTCCAGCCCCTCAATGTCCTTCCTGGAGTGAGGGCCCCAAAACTGAACCCAGGATTTGAGGTGCAACAGAGTACAGCGGAACAGTCACTTTCCTAGTCCTACCAACCACAATATTTTTGATCCAAGCCAGGATACTGATGGCCTTTTTGGCCCCCTAGCTACACTGCTGGCTCATATTCAGCTGCCGTCAACCAACACCTCCAGGTCCTTCTCTGCCAGGTATCTTTCCAGTTACTTCCACCCCCAGCCTGGAACATTGCATGGGGTTGTTGTGGCCCAAATGCAAGATCTAGCCTTGTTGAACTTCATCTCACTGGTCTCAGCCCATCGATCCAGCCTGTTCAGATCATTCTGTAGAACCTCCCTATCCTCAAGATCAACATTTCTGCCCAGATTAGTGTCATCTGCAAACTGACTAAGGGTGCTCTCAATCCCTTCATCCAGATCATTGATAAAGGTGTTAAACAGAACTGGACCCAACCCAGACTGTCTTTTCCTGTGGAGGAATTGACTGAAGCATAGTGTTTTCTAAGATGTCACTCTTAGTTTTCTTAGCTGAGTAAATGTGTTTCTAGAAGCACCATCCTCTGTTGGCTTGGCTGGTGCCAGCTCAGATGCGGTTTCGCCCAGATTGGGGGTGCAGGACTGGGCAGCAGGAATAATGTTGGCTTCATTCTGCCCCTCTCCTTTCTTGCCGAAGGAACCTGCATTATTTTCCTGTAATCTGGGGAAAGGGGGTTGTAACAAGGTCAGTATGGTACTGCCTGCAGAATGGGAAGTACTTGATGATCTTAGAGGTCTTTTCAAACCTTATTGATTTTATGGTTCTTCACCCCATTTCATTTCACAGTGTGATACAAGAGCAGTCCGTGGTTTCAGTAGGGGGGGTGCTGTGATTGAGAGCAGCCCTGCAGAGAAGGACTTGACGTGCTGATTGAGAAGCTCAACATGAGCCCAGCAATGTGCACTCACAGCTCAGAAAGCCAACCATGTCCTGGGTTGAATCAAAAGAAAGGTGAGGTGATTCTCCCCTTCTGCTCCACAGTTACCTGGACTATTGTGTCCGGTTCTGGAATCTCAAACATAAGAAGGACGTGGAATTGTTGGAATGGGTCCAGAGAAGGCCAGAAAGATGATCAAAGGGCTGGAGCACCTCTGCCATGAGGACAGGTTGAGAGATTTGGAGTTGTTCAGCCTGGAGAAGAGAAGGCTCCGGGGACCCTTTAGAACAGGCTTCCAGTACTGAAAGGGACTCCAAAAAAGCTGGGGAGGGTCTTTTACAAGGGTCTGGAGTGACAGGGCAATGGGAAGTGGCTTTAAACTGGAAAGGGGAAAATTGAGATTAGACATTAGGAAGAAATTCTTCACAATGAGGGTGGTGAGACGCTGGCACAGGTTTCCCAGGGATGCTGTGGCTGCCCCATCCTTGGAGGTGTTCAAGGTCAGGTTGGATGTGGCTTTGAGCAGCCTGAGGTAGCGGGAGATGTCCCTGCCCATGGCAGGGGGGTTGGAACTGGAAGATCATAAAGGTCTCTTCCAATCCAAACCATTCTGTGATTCTATGACTCTTTAGTCCTGGCTTTTGTATGAATTAAAGGAAAACAAACTGTTAGGCTTTTGCTCCCTGGAGGAGGCAATTAGTACCTAAAATAATAACTGTCTGATCCATATTTTGGTGAACAATGTGTGTGTACCTCAGTCACTTTTATTCTCAGTGACCTTGAATTACTTGAAAATCATTTGACATTTATGCCTGCTAATCGAATTAGAGCTTGTTGACTCCTTTCTCTTTGATCAAAATGCAACTGCCTCACCCAGAGTGGAAGGGGGGTTGTTGTAATGGAGTGCCTGTAGCTGCAAGGGCTGCTTCGAGTGTCTTTTATCTATCCACACTTTTGGTGCTGAGAACAAAGGTCATGGCATGCCAGAACAGCCAGTGGAGAGGGAGGGTCAAGCCAGCTACACTGAAAGCTTCCTCAGTCTTCTCCATAATCCATATTCTGCCTTAAAGAGGGGATATTTATGTTCAATATTAGGGAGAAATGTTTTCCTGTGAGAGTGGTGAGGCCCTGGCACAGGTTGCCCCGTGAAGTCGTGGCTGCCCCATACCTGGAGGTGTTCAAGGCCAGGCTGGATGTGGCTTTGAGCAACCCGATCCAGTGAGACGTGTCCCTGCTCATGGCAGAGGCCTTGGAACTGGATGGACTTTAAGGTCCTTTCCAATCCAAACCATTCCATGACTCTATGAGTCGCTCATATTTTTGCATGGATTGGCAAGTAGAACTGTTCACTAAACAAACAAAAATAAATCTGCCTAGGATATGCTTTTACTTCTTATGTTAAATGAACCTTTTGATGCTTTCATTAAGACCCAGCACTTGCTAGCTGTCAACCTTATCTCTACAAGGAAGATTAAATGACAGGTTTTTTTTTATTTAGACAGATAGCTACCTATCCACCTCCTGGCCTGACATCTAAACTGAGTGATGGTGTAAAGTTTATGTTCATTTGACTTGGGAACAGGATATCCTGGCAGTGACTGCCATGGCTCCCATCACCCTGCAGCTCCCTATTCTTCCTTAATTACTTTGCAGGGCGGGGGGAGAACACACTCATATTGTCAGCTTGAAAAGTGCTTACTTCATTCCCCTTACTAGGATTACAATTGGCTCCTCCTCAAAGGCTGAGAACTGGAATTAGGAGGCAGGTCAGTGAGGACCAGGAGAGCTCTGGCATCATGCCCTGCATGCTCTTGCCACTTTGTTCTTTACTGGAGGGCTGGGGCAGCTCAGTATCTTGTTCTACCTGGAGAAGAGAAGGCTGAGGGAAGACCTAATTCCTAGTTGCTCTCTAAAACTCTCTGAAAGGAGATTATAGCGAGGCATGTATTGGTCTCTTTTCCCAAGTACCAAGTGACAGGACAAGAGGAAGTGGCCTCAATTTATGGTGGGCGACATTTAGATGGGGTATTAGAAAAAATGCCTTTACTGAAAGAGTGGTGAAGCGTTGGAAGAGGCTGCCCAGGTCAGTGGTGGAGTCACCATCCCTGGATGGGTTCAAAAAAGGTGTAGGCATAGCACTTCGGTACATGATTTGTTGACCGTGTTGGTGTTGCGTTGATGGTTGGACTGGATGATCATAGAGGTCTTTTCCAATTTCAATGATTCTATCTTTCTGATTCCCCAGAGAGTTGTCATGGGCTCTGCAGCCCTGAGATATCATGGAAAACTGAGCAAACACTGACAAGAAGGGGAGGTTAATGGCAGGAGAGCTGTGGCACTGCATTTTCCTTGGCTGCACCACCACATTTTGTCTGGTCCTGATCCTTCCCTGCAGGGAAAGCCACAAATGTCCCTCTACACCAACACTGCATTGTGAAAGTGAGAAAGGGATGAAATCATGAATAACAGCAAAAAAACCCTTTGTCAGAGACCAGAACTGCTACAGAGAGGGTAATAAATGCATACAGCGTTCCACTCACTTCGACTCTGTTTTTATCTGTTTTCAACCTCTCCAGTTTTCTTTTTGATGAGGTTACTGGGATTGCTTTTAACCTTAATGAGGAGTGCTGGGGGAGGAGGAGAACTGTATGGAGAAGGATGGTGCTGGTTCATTAACTGACTCACTGTAAGCGAGAGAACGTCTTCACTGCCTAAAATGGGACTTGCACGGAGACCAGGCTTCTGCTCCACTGATGGTGATGTCCAGCTGGTGCAACCGCACTCAGTGCAGTGCAGACCCTGAAAGTGATTTTCAGTCCAGAAGTAAACCTGGGAATGATGTACAGAGAAGAGGCAACTTTCTTTCCATCTAGAGAGGAAAGGGAGTCTTAAATATACAGAAGTCTCACAGGGACATCTATTAATTACACTGGTTTTTAATTATCTGTCACTGATATGTTACATGACCTTGAGCAAGTCATTTACTCTATGTGTGTGTATCTATCTGTAAAATGCTTGTGAATTATTTAATGCCTACAAATTGCTTTGAGATCCCAAAATGAAATGCATTATAGTTGCAATTATCAAGTCTGATAGCATGGTGCAGGCTGGTGTGAGCTCGAATCTTGGCAAAGAGCATTGGAAAAGATCCTTTCCCGGTCCTTAATGCACCATGAGGAGCAAGAGAGAGATCCTGTGGCATCCCAGGAAGACAGTTATTTTTCTGTCTAACCCCAAATACTTTTTGCAAGCAGGATGTGGCATTATGAAATTCTGCCTCTTGCAAAAATGCTCAGTAGGAAAGGTTGTGGAATATTTGTACATTCTTGTTTCTTTCTTTTTTTGACGAGATGAAGGTTGGGGCGTGTAAGTACTTTTCTCAACTCTAGTTGCATGAGGGGACGTTTAGATTAGACATCAGGAAACATTTCGTCACCAAAGGCTTATCAGGCACTGGAAGAAGCTGCCCAGAGAGGTAGTGGAGTCACCATCCCTGGAGGTTTTTAAAAAGATGGGTAGATGAAGTGTTCAGGGATCTGGTTTATTACTGGACAGGTACAGTTGGACTCTATGATCTCAAATGACTTTTCCATCCAAGCAATTCTATGATTCTGTCATTCTTGAGTCAACTCAGAGTGATTGCATCTTGATGTTTTTATGAAGGGAAAGAGAAAAAAAAACAATTATGTCTGCAAAGAATCACAACACCATAGAAAGGTCTGGGATGGAAGGGACATTAAAGCCCATCCAGTTCCAACTCCCTGCCATGGGCAGGGACACCTCCCACTGGATCAGGGAGCTCAAAGCCCCATCCATCATGGCCTTGAACACCTCCAGGGGTGGAGCAGCCACCACTGCTCTGGGCAACCTGTGCCAGGGCCTCCACGTCCTCGCAGGAAAACATTTCTTCTCAAAATTTCATCTCAACCATTCCTCTTTTAGCTTAAAACCATTCCCCTTTGTCCTGTTCCTGTGCTCCCTGATCAAGAGCCCTTCTCCCCAGCTTACTTGTAGACCACCTCTAGGTAGAGGAATAAATAAGACCACAGTGTGGAATATTCAGGATTAAACTGAACTTCATTAGAAATTGTTTATAATAAACAAATCAGGAACAGAAGCTTTCAAATGAATTATAATACTGAAATGCTATTTTAACCACAATATTGTGGAGGAATTCAGTGAAATCTGTCTGGCAGAGAAGGACCTGGGGGTGCTGGTTGACAGCCGGCTGAATATGAGCCAGTAGTGGCCCAGGTGGCCAAAAAGGCCAATGATATCTTGTATTGTATCAGAAAAATCATGGCCAGTAGGACCAGGGCAGGGTTTGTGCCCCTGCACTCAGCACTGGTGAGGTCACACCTCAAATCCTGGTGTGAGTTTTGGGCCCCTCAATACAAGAAAGACGTTGAGGGGATGGAGAACATCCAGAGAAGTCAGAGAAGCTGGTGAAGGTGCTGGAGAACAAGTCCTATGAGGATGAGCTGAGGGAACTGGGGTTGTTTAACTTAGAGAAGAGGAAGCTTAGGGGAGACCTCATCGCTGTTTACCACTGCCTGAAAAGAGGTTGTAGTGAGGTGGATGCTGGTCTCTTCTTGCAAGTGACAGGTGATAGTACGAGAGGAAATGACCTCAGGTTGCACCAGGGAGGTTCAGACTAGACATTAAGAAAAATTTTTTTACTGAAAGGGTGGTCAGGCACTGGCGGAGGCTGCCCAAGGGGGTGGTTGGTTCACCATCCATAGGGGTGTTTAAAAGATGGGTAGGTGAGTTTCTCAGGGATCTGATTTAGTAGCGGACAGGTGCTGTTGGACTCAATGATCTCAAAAGTCTTTTCCAACCAAGAAATTCTACAACACATAGAATCATAGAATCATCGTAGAATCACACATGGGGCCACAAAAGACACCCAGTCCAACTACAACAGGAGGGATATCTTCAACTGGATCAGGTTGTTTAGAGTCCCGTCCAACCTGATCTTGAATGGTTCCAGGAATGGGACCTCCAATACCCCTTTGGGCAACCTGTGCCTGTGCCTCACGACCTTCACTGTAAAAAAACCTCTTAGAATCATAGAATGCTTTGGGTGGGAAGGGCAACCTCTTTTATCTTCTTCCTTATATCCAGCCTAAGTCTCCCCTCCCTTTGTTTAAAATCATTACTCTTTGTCCTGTCACAACAGGTCTTGCTTAAAAGTCATTGTCAGGAGCTGAGGAAGATGGGCCAGGGGAGGGTTAAGTTGGACACTAGGTAAAGATTCTTCCTGCAGATGGTGGTGGAGCACTGGAACAGCTCCCCAGGGAAGCAGTCACAACATCAGGTCTGACAATATTCCAGAAGCATTTGGCCAACACCCTCAGACAAACGGTGTGAATGTTGGGGTTGTGCTGTGCAGGGACAGGAGTTGGACTCTATGATTCTCACGGGTCCCTTCCAACTCAGGGCATTCTATGTTTCTATGATTAAAGTCTGTCCACAGCTTTCCTGTTGCACCCTTTCAGTACTGGAAAGTTGCTAGAAGGTGATCCTGAAGAATTCTCCTCCCGAGGTTGAGCAACCTTAACTCTGTCCTTGTATGGGAGGTGCTCCTGCCCTCAAATAGTTTTCATACAAGGTTCCTTCTTGTTGCTAGAGAAGTTAGGCATGGAAAGAGGATTTCTCCCTATTAAAATATTTTTTCATGTATGACCACTGAGTTAAAAACAACATAAAGAAGAAAAAAATCACCCCTGCCCCTTGGAATAGGTAAAATTGTTGACCATGAATGGGTTTGCCTGGCTGGAGAACACGGAAGCAGGATGCTAATAAATGTTCCTTTTATATAATGCACCAATAATGGACAGCCCAGGAAGACAAAACTAAGGTCACAGATATCTGTCAATTTATAACTACCTAAAGATTTTATTTTATTGCTGCCTTTATGACTTATAGTACAGACAACAGTTATTGACCACATATCATCTGCCCCAGGAACAAATGAGCATTTCATAATTGCGTATTGGGTCAAACTTCAACTTTAGATGCATTAACGTTATTGCTGTCAGCCCCTGTATAATAGGAACACATGCATCACAGAGCAGGCTTTCCGAAGGCTACTATGATAGTGACAGTTAGCTAAATTTGAAGTAAATAACATGAAAGGGAAAAATAGATTGTGGGAAACTTGCATGTGGAGTTGACTTATCTCCATAAATATATTTTTAATAGTATTTTTCATAAAATATTAGAATCTAATAGAACTATAGAATGGTGTGTGTTGGAAAGGACCTTACATATCACTTATTTCTACCCTCTCACCATGGGCAGGTGCTCAAAGCACCATCCAACCTGGCACTGAAGACCTCCAGGGATGGGGCAATCACAACTTCTCTTGGCAACCTGGACCAGGGCCTCCCCACCCTCTCAGGCAAACATCTCTTCCTAAGATCTCTTCTCCATCTCCCCTTTTTCAGCTCCCTTCTTTTCCTGTGTGACAATATGCTGTGGGACTACAAGGAATTTTCAAGGTCTTAGAGCAGCTTTCAGTTCTGGAAAGGACTACAGGAAACTGGGGAAGGGGCTCTTGATCAGGGATTGCAGGGACAGGATGAGGAGAAACTGTTTGAAGCTGAAACTTGCTTTCCATTTCAATGTTCTTTAACTGCACGAGCTTTATCTGTGAGGCTGAACACTCAGAGCAGTTCCATCTCCTCCTTAGGTGCTGACACTGCAGTAGCCCAGCAGCAGCCAGATGGAGCTCCTAGTAATTTCACAGAATCATTATCAGCCTTGCTGAACTTATTAGGGTCTGGCTACCAAGAGGAAAATAAAGTGGGAGTTATTATGAGCCACCTGGCAACACAAGCTTCCCCCCTAAAACCTTAGGAGGGTGGGGTTTTTTTATGATGAGATGCAGATTATGCCCTTGGCAATCATTTCAAATGAATTTTTAGGGAAATGACACATAGTGGCCAATTTCTATGGGGAAGGTTCTCCACATCTACTCTGCTCTTGTGAGATCCCCACCTGGAGTATTGTGTCCAGTTCTGGCATCCACATAGAAGAAGGATATGGAACTGTTGGAAGGGCTACAAAGATGGTCTGAGGGCTGGAGCACCTCTGCTATCAGCATAGGCTGAGAGAGTTGGAGTTGTTCAGCCTGGATAAGAGAAGACTCCAGGGAGACCTTATAGAGGCCTTACAGAGGCCTTACAGCAGATGAAGGAGGCTACAGGAAAGCCAGTGAGGGACTAAGTAGTGACAGGATGAAGAGAAACAGCTTTAAATGGGAAGGGGGAAGGTCTAGAGTAGACATTAGGAGGAAATGTTGTCCAGAGGGGTTGGAATGAGATGTTCTTTAAGGTCCCTTCCAACCCAGATCATTCTATGCTTCTATGATTCTATATTGAGTTACGGTCTGCGGTGGAACTTCCTTTACTACTGCTTTGACCCTGATGGAAGCTTTACAAGTTATCTTGTGCCTTTTGAATTTTGGTGAGATAGCTTCCCTTTGAACCAATACAGAGGCAACAATGGCTTTTACTTACATACAGGTTGTCACCTTTTGGTGGCTTGCACTGGCCTGAGGAACTGGCTCCTAGAAATCTGTGAGAAAGTATTATTTCTTTAGATACAATCAAGACTTACAGCTCTTCGCATATAAAATCATAAAATCAAAGAACCATTAAGGCTGGAAAAGACCTCTAACATCATTGAGTCCAACTATGAATCCAACACAACTGTGTCTGCTAAACCATATCCCCAAGTGCAACATCTACACCCTTTTTGAACCCTCCAGGGACAGAGACTCCACCACTGCCCTGGGAAGTCTCTTCCAATGTTTCACGACTCTTTTAGTGAAGAAATTTTTCCTAATATCCAATCTAAACTTCCCCTGGTGGAGCTTTATTTTTGTTTAATTAACAGTCCTACCTGCCAACTCCATGCACAAATGGACTCATAAAATCATGGAATGTTTTGACTTGAAAGTGAACTTCAAGCCCATCCAACTCCAACCCTCTGTCATGGGCAGGGACACCTTTCTCTGTATCAAGATGCTTAAAGCCTCCACCAGTCTGGTCTTGAACACCTCCAGAGATGGGCAGCCAAGACATCCCCGGAAAGCCTGTGCCAGGGCCTCAACAACGTCATAGTGAAGACTTTCTCCCTCATGTCTAATCTAAACCTTCCCCCTTTCAACTTAAAGCCATTTCCCCTTCTTCTCTCACTACAAACCCTTGTAAAAAGCCCCTTCCCAGCTTTCCTGGAGACACTTTCAGTACTGGGAGGCTGCTTTAAGGTCTCCCCAGAGCCTTCTCTTCTCCAGCTCTCTCCACCTGCTTCTTCCATGCAAGTGTTCAAGACCAGGTTGGATTGGGATTTTACCAGTCTATTCCTGTGAGTGTTGGAACTAGGTGATCTTTAAGGTACTTTCCAACCCAAAGCATTCTATGATTCTATGATTCTATCATTTTAATGAACTGTTGAACTGGAGATTCAGACTGATTTAAATATGTGTCTAATATGTTAAGTACAAAGTGAGATGTGTGTCTCAGGAGAGAATGCTTTGACTACAAAAGCCCTGCTCTAGTTGCGGGAGTGGTGGGGCAGCCACAGTTTCTCTGGGCAACCTGGGCCTCCCAGTCCTCTCAGGAAAGTATTTCTCCCTGAGATCTCATTTCAATCTCCTCTCTTTCAGCTCAAAACTGTTGCCCCTCATCCTGTCCTTGCACTCCCTGAACAAGAGCCCCTCCCAGCTTTCCTTGAGTCCCTTTTAGTACGGGAAGGTTGCTCTAAGGTTTGCTTAGAGTCATCTTCCCTCTAGACTGAGCAACCCCAGCGCTCTCAGCCTGTCCTCATATGGGAAGTGCTCCAGCCCTTGGATCATCTTTGTGGCCTCCTCTGGAACTACTCCAACAGATCAATATCCTTCCTGTGCTGAGGACTCCAGAACTGGACACAGCTCTTCAGGTGGAGTCTTACCAGAGCAGAGCAGAGGGGCAGATTTCCCCCCCCTCCCTGCTGGTCCCACTGTTTTGGATGCAGCCCTGGACACTGTTGGCTTTCTGATCCGTGAGCGCACGTTACCGGCTCGTGCTGAGCTTCTCCTCCACCAACACCACAAGTCCTTCTCCTCAGAGATGCTCTCAAATCATTTTGTACCCCATTTCTACATTTCTATTTTGCTTGGGATTGCCAACCTCGTTGACCCATACATATGTATATGAATATGCTCATATGAAAATGCAATTCACCTGCCGTTTTCAGGTCTGGAGGATTTCCTTTCCCTTTCAGTCAGATTTTGCAGACTCCCCTTAAGGCAGGCTCAACCTGGTACATTCCCTTGATGTAACTTTATTTTAAATTCACAGGCTGTGCAAGTTAGAAGCGAAAAGTAGAAGATTTTTTCCTTGAAAAAAAAAGGATTTGAATCTCTGAGGTGACAAAGCCACCCTTTAAGTACATGCAGTTGGAAGTCTTCTCACTGAGAAGGCTGACAGGATTGGGCACTTGCTGACAGCAGTTATCTTTCTTGGGTCAGTAGAAACACATTCTTTATTCAAACATGCAAAGAGAAGACACTTTGCATTAGGAAATGCTGACATTTCTTGGAGTTAAAATTGTTTCCTCTTGTCGCAAGATCAGCTGTCACCCTGCAAAAAGGTATTTCTAGAAATAAGGAGGTTGCCCCAACACGTCGCTCTCTAAACCAGCTGTTTCTTCTGGCAAGTGTTCGATTAGTCCCCAAGACTCTGCTACAGCCTCATTACAACAAATCTTTGACATTTTCAGTAATAAATGCAGCCTGCTGTGGTCTTTAAAGGGAAAAACCCGTTTGGCTGAAGCTGCTGTTTAACACATGAGACTCAGACCCACACCTCCTTTCTGCGGCAATGCAGAATTCCCACACAATATTTCCAGGAATTGCTTAGAAGACCACGCTTCAATACTGCCCTGCAAGAATCATGTAGATGTGTCACTTTAGGGCAAGGTTTAAAATGCATGGTGTGTTGTGTTGATGGTTGGACTTGATGAGCTTAGAGGTCTTTTCCAACCTTAACGATTCTAAGATCTTATGAAAACAGAGCAGATCAGAACACATTCTTCATCCAAGGAACCTTCAGGCAAGTGAAGGTCAGGGCTGTAGTTTGATCTGTACTGGAGCATACATATTAAATTTCCTTTTCAAATTTACTATTTTTCTTGCACTGTGGGCAACAAAGTGCTCCTCCTCTCCCAGAGGTGCCTGGAATCTGCTCACATGTGGGTCAATTATTGCTTTCTGAATCATAGAATGTCCTGAGTTGGAAAGGACCTACAAGGATAGTTGAGTCCAACCCTTATCCCTGCACAGGACACCCCCAACATTCACACTGTGTGTCTGAGGGCATTGTTCAAAAGCTTCTGGAATATGGTCAATCTTTGCCCTGTGACTTTGCTTCCCTGGGGAGATATTCCAGTGCTCCACACCACCCTCTGAGTTAAGAATCTTCCCCTACTGTGCAACCTAACCCTCCATTGACACATCTTCCTGCCATTTCCTCATGTCCTGTCTTTGGCCAAATAATAAGCGAGAAAATGGGAGAAAGTTGGCCTCAACTTGTGCCAGAAAGAATATAGATTGAATATTAGGAAAGCTTTCTTCACTGAAACAGTGGTGAAGCACTGGAAGGTACTACCCAGGGTAGTGGTGGATTCACCATCTCTAGAAAGTTTTAAAAAACAGGGAGATGTGGCAATTTGGGACATGGTTTAGTAGACACGGTGGGGTTAGGCTGATGTTTGGATTTGATCTTAGAAGTCTTTTCCAATGTTAATGATTCTATGATTCTGTGACTGGTCACCAGAGAAAAGAGATCTCCATGTATGGCTGTGGTGTCTGTTGGGGGCCAACTTCATTGACTAAGCACTCACCAAGTGTATTTACTGTAGTACTGAGAGCTTTAAACTGTTGTGCACACTTTTATACAGAACTACTTAGCCTGAAAATGTCTCCTATCTTGTATTTCATTTAAGTTACGACATTCAAGCAATCAAAAATGCCCCATCTTTAGAAATATATTCCCCATCCCTGGAAATATTCAAGGTCAGGTTGGATGAGGCTCTGAACAACCTGATCCAGCTGAAGATGTCCCTGCTCCTGTAGTGGGGTAGGGTTGGACTAGATGACCTGTAAACATCCTTTCCAAACCCAAACCATTCTATGAATCTATGAAAGAACATCCTGAGCAGGGTTACACACTGACACCTGTCCTAATTCTTTGTCATAAACCCAAAATCTCATGGGCTTCTTTCTCTATAGACCTTTATTAACCTTTTAGGGGTTTTCCTCCGTTTTTTTTGCTGCAGTATCTACAGGAAATATCATTTTTCTGTGACTGGGACATTTTGATAGGGATTGGGTTGACAAGAAATAATGAAAACAAGCATTTAGAGAAGAGTTTTCATCCTGGTATGGGATAAGAGTAACCATTCCGAGATGTCATTTTAAGTTATTTCTTTCTGAAGACAGAATTTTAAGGCCTTTTCCCAGAGCCAGGGCAAAGCACAGTATAAGCATCCTGCAGAGCCAGGTTGTGCTGCAAAAGTCATAGAATCACATAATGGTTTGGGTTGGAAGGGACCTTTACAGGACATCCAGTCCAATTCCCCTGAAGGAACAGGGATGTGTTTAAACAGATCAGGTTACTCAGAGCCCTATCCAACCTCCATATCTCACTAAACTCCCATTTTCCAACAATTCACATAAATTTTCTGAATAATAAAAAATAAATATTTCCGTGAAATAGATTTTGGGGGAAAAATTGTGCAATTGGTACAAGCCACTTCTATTTTGCCACAATATAATTAGAAGGAACATGAAAACAGCGTGTGTTTTTATTTCCTTTGCAACTCACCTCACCAGCCTTCTTCACATATGCATGCCTTTAAAATATTCAGTACTGAACAAAAACACATAGAGAGCAAATATGGCAATGCTTGACAGTTATTGATCGATAAAATATTTATGGGGTGTATATTTATAGTGCTTGACACTTTATATATATATATATATATATATACGCATGCATATTTCCAGTCTAAATGTATTCCCTCTGCCTTCTTTAGGGTGGACCATTGTCTTTATTTGTCGAATCTTACCTGTGTTCAATATGGCATGGTTTTAGAATCACAGAATCATTAAGGATGGAAAAGACCGCTAAACTCATCCAGTCCAACCGTAAGCCCAATGCCCTGTGCCCACTAAAACATGTCTCAAAACACTACTTCTACACAGTTTCTGAACATTTCCAGGGATGGGGACTCCACCACTTCCCTGAGCAGCCTCTTCCAATGCTTCACCACTGTCTCAGTAAAGACACCTTTGGCAAAGTGGTTATGCAGATTACTGACTTCAGTGGTGTCCTTAGGAAAAACACAGAACACCCCTACTCGGTGTAAGACTGATATTGGTGAGTGCATTATTGTTGTTAAATACATCTGGTTTGTATCAAACTCAACATCAAATTTTGATACTTAACATGAGCCATAAATAAAAAGAAGAGCACCAAGCTTTCTAGCAGTCTAGACTAACATCAGCAATTTGAATGCCCCATCCCTGGAAGTGTTCAAGGCCAGGTTGGACGGGGCTTTGAGCAACCTGGTCCAGTAGGAGGTGCTCCTGCCCACGGCAGAGAGGGTGGAACTGAATGGGCTTTGAGATGCTTTTCAACTGAAATTGTTCTATGATGTAAAAAGGATGGAGAGGGGCAACAGCTGTGGCAAAGGGAGTGAAAAGTTACTGGCAAGAAGGGTCAGGGTCCTGGAGTGGGTGGATCACAAAGAATAACTGAAACCTGTGAACTACATTTCTATAAATTAATTGCAGGCTTCTGGTGACATTGTAATAAAGCACAATAATGAAGATTGAATACTTCATGATTTCATCACTGCTCTGAGATTTTATATGGTTTATTAACTACATGGATACTGGTGTGTTTGTGTGAGGTCATTGAATAAATTATACTAGGAGTCTAGAGCAGGGGGGAAAAAGTGTTAAAAATTAACATATGAATGTTATGCTGTAGTTTAACAAGGAGTAACACTGGGTTTTGTACCTGGGAAGCAGCAACCCTGACTGTCAATCCAAACTGGGGACTGAGAGGCTGGAGACCAGCCCTGTGGAAATGAATGTGGGGGCCCTTGTTGACAGCAAGATGACCATGAGCCAGCAGTGCCCTGGTAGCCAAGAGGGCAGCCATGTCCTGGGGTGTATCCAGCACAGCATCACCAGCCAGGTGAGGGAGGGGATTGTCCCGCTCCGCTCCGCACTGGTGCAGCCCCACCTTGAGCACTGGGGGCAGTTCTGGACACCACAGGATCTAAAGCTGCTGGAGAAGGTCCAGAGGAGACCACAAAGATACTGAAGGGTTTAGAGGGGAAGCCATATGAGGAGCAGATAAAGGCACTTGGTCTGTTCAGCCTGAAGAAGAGGAGACTGAGGGGAGATCTCATCACAGTCTGCAACTTCTTCACAAGGGGAGGAGGAGGAGCAGGAATGGAGCTCTTCTCTCTGGTCACCAATGACAGAATCATGGGAAATGACAGGAAGATGTGTCAGGGGAGGGTTAGGTTGGACATCAGGAAAAGCTTCTTCCCCCAGAGAGTGGTCATGGTGCCAAACCTGACAAGATTGCAGAAGTGTCTGGCCAATGTCCTCAGACATGTGGGGTGAATGTTGGGGTTGTCCTGGGCAGGGACAGGAGTTGGACACGATGATCCTTGTCGGTTCCTTCCAAATCAGAACATTCTATGATTCTATTTTTTGTCTTCAGGCTTTTCTAATGCGAAGAACTTGTTTCTTTTTCCTTGATCCATAGTTCATGTTGATTCTTTAGAACTCTGCCACAAAATTGTATATTACTGTTTGTCTCTAGTATAAGCATGACTGCTGTTTAAAAACCTCTTGGTCAGCATCCTAGTTACAAGTGTCATTTTTTGAGTGATGTTTTATTGGATAGACATCTGCAAGATTTGTGTCTGTGTGGTCCACAAACCCTGATTCATTGGGTTGGAAGGGAGCTCAGAGATTATCCAGTTCCAACACCCATGCCTCCCACTAGACAAAGCTGCTCAAGGTCACATCCAGCCTGGCCTTGGACACCTCCAGGGATGGAACAGCTTCTCCAGGAAACCTGTGCGGGGGCCTCCCTACCCTCACAGTAAAAGATCTAGTGTCTTGTGACCGCAGAGCAAGAAGAGTCCAGCCTAGATTGTTTCTGATAGACACACACACATCCATCTGAGCCTTTTCAATGGGAAATCAGGCAGCTAAGTTAATCAGGACACCTCATCAGTTTTAATTTGCATGCACTGGGTTTGATCTGTACTGGATTGGAAGATTGTAGATATTCTAAATTATTAAATATACAGTAAACAAGATTACTCTAAGAAGAGAAAAGAAGACGGGGCATTTGAACAGTGCTGGTGGGTCCCAGGGCAAATGCTTATTTAAATGTAGGTAATTTAGCCCAAAAGCAGAAACAATTGCTAAAATCAAGAAAACGCTGACATAAAAACTTTGCAGTCTTACTTTGATCTGCTTGGTTTTATGCATTGTACAGCTTTTAATATGCATTATACGCAGTAAGTCTACCTCATTCAACACACAAATCTGCAGAGCACTCAGGATAAACTGGGGGTTTATGGTTGAAGAAGTGGGGATATCCAGGACTCTGCCTTCATTTATTGCCAAAGTTGGAAATCTTTTCTTTTTACCCCTCCCTGGAACTGTTCAACACCGGGTTGCATGAGATTTTGATCAACGTGATTCGGTGGGAATTGTCCCTGCCCATGGCAGGAGGGTTGGAACCAGATGATATTTAAGGTGCCTTCCAACACAAACCATTCTACAATTTCATGATTCTTTTGAAAATTAGGTAAAAAAAAGGATACTATTAATAGTATATTGAGTAATCTGTAGCAGAGACTGCTCTAAATCACACTAACCGAACAAGAGAAAGGGAGGGGATATCTTTGTTCCTTCACTGGTATCTTGGCCTTGGGCTCTTAGTGTCCAATCACATCCTGGGCTGCATCCAAAACAATGGGGCCAGCAGGGCAAGGGAGAGTATTCTGTCCCTCTGCTCTGGTGAGACCCCAGCTGGAGCCCTGTGTACAGTTCTAGAGTCCTCAGCACGGGAAGGACATGGATCTGTTGGAGCAAGTCCAGAGGAGCCACAGAGATGATCTGAAGGAATAATCACCTGTACGAGGACAACAGGAACCAAAAAAAAAAAAAAAAGGAAATAAAAAACCTGAGAAATTAATATTTTGGTTGCAGGGAAAATCTGAAAACTAGAAAGCATGAAGCCGTGTAGTAAATGGGAAGTTGGATATCAAATCTTGACTTGCTCTTAAGGGAAGAAGGATCATGGAATCATAGAATGGTTTGTATTGGAAGGAACATTAAAGCCCATCCAGTTCCAATCCATTCCACTATTTCTCATTTCTGTTCAACTCATTTTATCATCTTTTTAAAGGCTTTTTGTTTAATAATACGGCTTTATAAATATTATAATCGGACACTAGGAATGAGGGCTCAAAGAATGCAATTGGATTTTCTGTCTGAAATGATAAGTCTTCGATGGTACTTAGAAATTAATCCATTGTGGCAACTATAAGTATTCAAAACAGAGTCATTCTGTTATAAAGACCGACAAAAATGTACGTGGGCTGCTGAGTTCTGTTTTTCAGTACAGTGCTAGAGGGGAGGGAGGAGGATCCCCGTTAGAAATATGATGCTATTAACAGTTTTCTTCAAATTGCTAATTTCCTTCGTCCTAGTATTACAATAATGATGAAATTAAATTAAATTAGCATATCATATAGCATACTGAAAAACTGTGAATACATTAGAGTAATACAAGGCAACAGATAATTGCTAGCTTAATAAGAATTCTTTTTCAACAAAGATAATTCAACCTTTTTATTCTTCCAATCACTAGGGACAGCTTTCCTGGTTATTGATTATCTCCTCATCTTGTAATAACCCAGTCAAAAAGTCCTTCCTGGGTGTATGAAAATGTCTCCACTCTAAATACTTCTATTTTTGCATCATTAGTTGGTCAATTTGTCTTTCTTGCTTTCTACCCGTATGTGCCTGTCCATATGTTGACTTGTAGGTCCTTGTTATGCATGCAGTTGGCATCTGATCCTTTGAAATGAATGAGGTTTTATTACCCCTGTACTCACTTTGAGACAATTGTATGTATATTTTGTTATACATAAAACTTACATGTCTTCTAAATTGAGGTTTTAATTCTTTCTTTGGGCAAAAGAAAAAAAGTTAACATCAACTGTTTAAGTGTCTAGAATAAATGTTTTCCCTAGTATTTCATTTTTAATAGGCTCAGGGTTAAAGAGAATAATTTGAATTACAGAGGTGTTTTCTATTTTGTCTAATACTCTTTAGGCTTATTGAAATGATTTACTTGCTAAGCTTTAATTTGTATCTTCTCATTGCCACTTTAATTTTTTTTCCTCTGTCTTTTTGCAGTTCCGCCGTGGTTTTTAATTCGCCCTTCAAATCTTTATGCTTATGAGAGTATGGATATTGAGTTTGAATGCTCCGTGTCTGGTAAGCCTGTGCCTACGGTGCAGTGGATCAAGAATGGAGAAGTGGTCATTCCAAGCGACTATTTTCAGATAGTGGTAATTATCTGGCTTTGATTTCCTAAATTGTGGGGGTTTACTAAGTTACGATATGTATTCTGATATTTGATCCAACTATTGCCTTCATAAACCTACTGGTCTACTCGAACAAAGCAGAAGTTCTGTTGCATCCTTGTAGCAGTAAAGCCCATTGCACTGAGATATGTTAGGTCATAAAATCATAGCATCACAGAATCATGGAATGCGTTGGGTTGGAAGGGACCTTAAATATCATCCGGTTCCAGCCCCCCTACCACGGACAGGTGCATCTTTCATGGGATCAAGTCACTCAAAGTCCCATCCAAGCTGGTCTTGAACACCTCTAAGAATGGGGTTGCCCATGACTTCCCTGGGCTACCTATGCCAGGGCCTCCCCACCTTCATTGTGAAGAATTTCTTCCTAATGTCTAATCTAAATCTTCCCCTTTCCAATTTAAAACCATTCCTCCTCTACCGCAAGGTCAAGTACATTGACATTATTTCCCAGTTTTAGTGAGGGCTGAACATGGTCTTTTCATGGAGAGGGACCAGTATCAGGTCACGCTCTGGGTTGCCATTAATAATATTTTTTGCCACATGATAATGACTTCCCTTACTTACCATTGTCCTGTGTGAACATGAATAATAGATCTCTTCTCCAAGAAATTATTGTAGTCAGGCACAGACCACCAAAAATGTTGTGGGTTATTTGAATCCTAAAATCATCAAGGTTGGAAAAGTCCTCCGAGATCAATCAGTCCAACCATCAGCCCCAACCCCACCGAGCCCACTAAACCATGTCCCAAAGTGCCACTTCTACAGTTTTTGAACCCCTCCAGGAACGGAGACTCCACCACTGCCCAGGGCAGCCCCTTCCAGTGCTTCACCTCTCCTTTGATAAAGAAATTTTTCCTAATATCCAATCTAAACCTCCCCTGGAGGCCATTTTCTCCTGTCTTATCACTTGTTACTTCGGAGAAGACATTTAACATAATCACAGCTTTTCAAAGGGAAGAGTTGTGCGCTCTTCCCAAAGTAACATTCCCGTCCAGGACTCCAATCTCTTTCATTTTAAATGTTGCTGCTATATGGGCTAAGAATCCATGCTGTGTTTTCTGAAAACGCTGATCTAGGCCTCTCCTGAAAGTAGGATCACCTGTAAGTGAGCTGAGACATTGGGGACCACCACTGAAAACTGTGAAGCTGCCCATAGACCGTCAGGTCTGGCTGAACCAGAGCTGTGACTTGGTTCTGCACTTTCTTACTTTTTGTGTTGTAATAAATAATGTTGATTGTTTTGATGTCTTTTAATTATCTATGACAAAAGGAAGGTTCTTTCAGTGTGGTTTTCATACGGGATTGACTGACTTGAATTTGCTTACAATGGTAAATTCAAGCTTTTCTATAGTTCGTGGTTTAGAAGAAAGCTGCTAGAAGCTAACCAGGCAGCTCTGTTGATGTTATGGTTGCATGGTGGAGGTGGTGGAAAATTGTCTCATTTAATAGTTAACAGAAGGTACATTTCAACCAGAGCATCCCCTTGCTTGAGATATTTTACCCAACATAATCAGTTTTTGCTTGTGCTAACAGAAGTTAAAAGCTAAATCTGTTTCAAATGAAGTAGGCACAGAGTGACCTTTCCTTGAGGATCTCCGGGCCTTGAGCCATAAGGAGCATTTGACCTTCAGAGCGGTATTTGTTCAAAGATGCAGAGTTGAAAGTTCTTTTAAATCTTCCCTGCAGCAAAGGGCCAAGACAAAATTCAGAGCGCTGCTCAAGTGCTGGCTGTAATTTGGAGCTTAAGTCTTGAGAAGGATATCGGATGGACTCTACAACAAAAACCAATTCACCCCTGGGCCATAGGAATCATCAAACAATGCGCAAAGACTGCAAAGTGTCAAGAGATTCCTAATGGAAGTGCTTATGGTTACAGCCCTCTAAGGACCAGGGTCATTTGAGCTGGAGCTGGGATTACATACACAGTAGCTTGTTTCACAGAATAGCTGTTCTGGAAGGATTTCGTAATCCACATTCATTTTGGATGGTGTTTTTCTAATTAATTCTCTTCAATTCCTTTCTTTTTTTCTTTTGCCGTCTCTCTAGGGTGGCAGCAACTTACGGATTCTGGGCTTGGTAAAGTCAGATGAAGGTTTTTATCAGTGTGTAGCTGAAAATGAAGCTGGAAACGCACAGGCCAGTGCACAGCTAATCATCCCAGAGCCTGGTAAGATGCAAAGGACATACAGAATTGTAGATGTAATTAATGCTATTAACATAAAACTCCCAGATGGGTAGCTACTATTCTTTATTCCCTTTTACTTATCCAGCTGGCTGGCTGGAGTTAAAAGCATGTCCTAGCGTCGTTTCAGTCATTTTTTTCACTGGTGCAGATGCAAATGCTGGCCTTGTTCTAGAAATTCCTCTGGAGGCCAACTCAACGTGCATGAAAAGTCAGCCACAACGTCTTGCTATGTATTGGGTGGGTTTTGTCCTGCTGATATACAAGAAGATGATCATAAATGAGTGAGGTGATACAATAAAATAGTGGAGAGTTATATCATACATATTTTGCATGAAACTATTGTAAAATATTTGTCTTGGGGAAAGGAAAAGACAAGAAAAAGAAAGCAGGAGAAAGAACAGATTGTCAGTGGGATATCAAGTGCAGCCAATTTTTGAGATCAGAAGGTTTGTGCCTACGTGCCAGAAGGATGAATATAGGGGTGTTTTGTCACCCTGAAATTAATAGATATTTGGTTTTATGGACTGCACTGTGCAGCAGCAAAATGTTTACTCTTTTATGGGCTTTTAAGTAACAGAAAAATGTCTTCATCTGAAGGTAGATAATATGTAAAACATGGGCAAAAGCCTTTCAGACTTTCTGAGTTGTAAATGATTAATGACCTGCACTGGGCTGCAGGTTACACTTATTACTTCTCATGAGTTATGGCAGTAACCTGAGAAAAAGACCACATTCTGAAGTACAGTTCGTCCTTCAGTTTGGTCAGGGAAGAGCAGAGCCTTGGTAGCCCACAAATACTCAAGACAAGAAGGCCTATCACAGGATCAATTAGCCAGTCTGATAGCTCAGACCACAGAATTTCTTTGGGAAATCCTTTAAAAAGTGTTCACACAGCATCAGTGTGAAGTTTTAAAACTTTTCCAAAAATCTAACCATCTAGACATAGAGAAGTATGGCCATACTCCACGGTCTCATTAGTTGCAGTAGTCCAACTTTTAAGGACTCCTCTCTGAGCTGGTATCTTTGCTGAGGTCCATCAAATTTCAGTCATGTAAGCTGTTGTGTTAGCAGCACTGCTATCCACAGTGGTTCCTGGTGGTATGGAAGGAGGTGGCAGTACCACGTGGCCATAGCTGAGATCATCTGGTAGACAAAAGTGAGGAGTAAGCATCACTGACAACCACAGATCCCCAGTTTGCAAAGTTCTGCCTGTACAAGTCATAAAATCATTGAATGTTTTGGGTTGAAAAAGCCCATCCAGTTTCAACCTCCCTGCCATGGGTGGGAACATTTTCCACTGGATCAGGTTGCTCTGAACCCCATCCAACCTGTCCATGAACAACTCCAGGGATGGGGCAGCCACAACTTGTCTGGACACCTGTGCCAGGGCCTCCCTATCTTCACAGGAAATTATTTATTACTCATCTAAATCTCCCTTCATTCAATTTAAAACTCTTCCCCCTCACCCTATCCCTGCACTCCTGAATCAAGAGCCCCTCCCCAGCTTTCCTGCAGCCCCCTTCAGTACCATGAGGCTGCTCTAAGTTCCCCCCAGAGCTTTCTCCTCTCCAGGCTGAACAGGCTCAGCTCTCAGCCTGTCCTTGCGCGAGAGGTTCTCCACCAGGGTTTTTCCTTCTGTTTTCTCTCTTGGTCCTGAATGAAGGGTTGAATATAGATTTTGCACATCCTTGAAGACCACCTCCCTCTTATTCCTTATCCCTTGTGATTCAGCTTCTCTTTTATGAGCCTGTTCTCTTTCTTTTCTCTCCAGTGCCTGCAATAAATTCCAGTGGCAACAGAGGAATTCATAGAATCTTAGAATGGTTTGGGGTTTGGGTTGGAAGGGACCTTAAGGATCATGCAGTTCTGACTCCTGTGCCATGGGTTGGGATACCTCCCACTGGACCAGGCTGCTCAAGACCCCGTTTAGTCTCACCTTGTGCACTTCCAGGGATGGGGCATCCACAGCTTCCCTGGGATACCTGTGCCGGCATCTCACTGAGCTCATCATGAAGAATTTCTTCCTGATGTATAATTGCCAAATGACCTCTCAGCCAGTCAGCCCGTAGGTGCTCACGCCGCAGACACTTTACAGCTATGAGAGCATGTGTCTTAGTGGAAAGTCTAGGAGGGGGGCAAAAGAGAAGAAATGTAATGTCCATAGATCATAATTATTATTATCATTATCATCCTCCTGCTAGCGTGAACTTCCAGCCTGTGCTCCTTCTTCGCCCTGTTCTGTGGTGCTAATTGACGAGCTGAGGCTGGTGGCTGGGGTGTCGGGATCAAGAGGCAGATGTTTATGTGGTTTCCCACTTTTATACATGCCCTCTACCCAGTGCAGTGCAGGATCTGGTCAGATGAGCGTTTCCAGTCGTGCAGTCACTAGAGGTGATGATGAGGTTTTCTTCCCTGAGGGGCGAATGTGAAAATGAGAAGGCACTTGCAAACTAGATTTCATGGTCACAAACAACAGCCTGTGACAGTGAGAAAGGCTAGCTGGGATCAGAGGGACATCATCCTGTGGAAAAACAGCTTCAGGTCTCACTGTGGGGAGACACACAGTTGTTTTTCCTTTGATTTTTGTTTGTTCGCTTTCTGCTTTCCTTTAGGATGAATCCCAAGTTCAGTTTGTGTACTTGGATTATATTTACACACATGAATACCTAAAGGTAATGGTCCATCTCCTGCTGTAGTGGGGTTTAATCTTATGCTGAGATGATCCAAGCACACACTGGATAACTCATTGCTGCTCCCAGCTCATCATTGAATGACAAAATGTCCTGTGTTGAAAACATAAAAATGTTGGAAACCTTTTCCTGATGTCCAATCTGAACCTCCCCTGGTGCAACTTGAGGCCATTTCCTCTCATCCTATCGCCTGCCACTTGGGAGAAGAAAGCAGCACCTCGCTCGTTACAGCCTCATTCAGGTGGATGTAGGCAGTGATAAGATCTCCCCTAAGCCTCCTTTTCTCTGGGCTAAAACCCCCATGTCCTTCAGTTGCTCCTCATAATACCTGTTCTGCAGCCCCTTCACCAGAATTGTTACCCTTCTCTGGATTCACTCATGCCTCTCAGTGTCACCTCATTGAGTCAAACTCCTGTCCCTGTACAGGACAAACCCAACATTCACACTGTGTGTCTAAGGGCTTTGGACAAATGCTTCTGAAGTATTGTCAGGCTGTGACTGCTTCCCTGGGGAGCTGTTCCAGTGCTCCAACACCCTCTGGGGGAAGAACCTTTTCCTAATACACAACCTAACCCTCCCTTCGCCCATCTCCTGGTTGAATCACCGTCCCTGGAGGGATTTAAAAGATGGGTAGTTTTGATGCTCAGAGATATGGTTTAGTAGTAGATAGATACAGTTGGATTCTATGATCTCAAAGGTCTTTTCCAACCAAGCGATTTGATGATTCTATGATTCCATGATCTTCCTGCCATTCCCTCAGGACTGGCACACTCATTGCAAAATGCTGTCGGTACATTTTGCACCCTGTGTTGTTGCTTGGCATTGGATTAAAATTAAAGTTGAAGAAAATGAGCACAAAACCCTAAAGATCACAGGAGACACCATTGTAAACTGTCTCCATTTCCCTTTTTTAAGTAAGTGATGGATTACTGTTTTCTGGCAGTTTAATCAGATCTTCAAACAATGCCACTGCAATTCCTGTGAGATGAAGGGAGGGCGGGCTTGCACAGATGGTGGAGGAGCCAGCTATAAATACAAATGAAGTGGTGGGGCTGGTCCTGTGGGAGGAACGCAGCCTCCTCGGCTTTGATATTGCTGGGGCGCACTCAGCACATGTTTGCTGCTCAGGTTTTGGTGTTCTAATGTGGCACCTCTGAGTAGCTGGTGCAGAAAATGACCCAAAAGAGCCCATACTTGCTGTTGACACGTTGTTCTGAGAGGGCAAGGAAGTTTCAATACACTTATTAATAGCTATGATCCCTTCCTGCAGCCATTAATGCAAAAGGGGTATAAATGGAGACATTGAAGGCTTACTTGAGCTCCCTTTTCCTGACAGCCAAACCCAAATAAACCCTTTATTAACCTGGTAATGATTTTACACCAATAGGGATGTCTATCCCAAATTCACAACGGAGTAAAACAGTCAGGATTTTTTGGTGATTCATAGAATCATAGAAAGGTTTGGGTTGGAAGGAACCTCAAAGCCCATCCAGTTCCATCCCCCCTACCATGGACTGGATCATCTTCAACTGGATGAAGCTGCACAAAACCTCATCCAGTCTGGTCTTCAGCAACTCCAGGGATGAGGCATCCATGACTATGTCTTCCTAATCTCGCATCTAAATCTCCCATTTTTCAGCTTAAAACCATTCCCTCTTCATCCCGTTCCTGTAACTTGATCAAGAGGCCCTCCTCAGCTTTCCTGGAGACGCTTTAAGTACACAAAGGCCACTATAAGATCTCCCTGGAGACTTCTCTTCTCCAGGTTGAACAAACCCAACACTCTCAACCTGTCCTCATATGGGAGGTTGCTCCAGCCCTCAGATCATCTTTGTGGCCTCTTCTGGATTCTCTGTAACAGATCCATGGCCTTCCTCTGCTGATTCATAAGGCCATTTGCTTTTATCTATTGCAGATAATTTGGAACATCCAGTGGGCTAAATATGGTGTGTATGGGAGACTTTTGAAGTCTATTCAGGTAGAAAAATATAATCAGTCTGATTGTTCCTAATACAGTGTATATATCCACAACCACTGTTGACCACCATTAAGTGTAGGACCTGAAGTAGCTGCACGTTAAGTTGACATTAAAATAAATATAAATGAGCTCAGATTGAAACCAAATGCACCCTTTGTAAAGGGTGTGATGCTAAATTAGAATTAGTCAATACTGAAATGAGAAGTGAAAGCCAAACAGGCTGTGAGCTGATGCTGATAATAGCTTCTACTTTTAGTATTCCAGATGTGGCTATAGGATGCTCAAAACTATTTCGATATGTGTTGTTTAGACTATAAAAAGCCAACGAGCTCCCTGAGAAAGATAAAAATTCTGTCTTTTTTATCTGAGATTATGACTGGAGCGGCATTGTACTTAGTGCATTATGAACTAGAGTAAAATAAGTGGTAGTACATGGTCTGCAATACACACATTAGTCAGTAAATCAAAGTACATTTCTGGATTCCAGCACACTCAGGGAAAAGGCACTTGGGTTTGTTACTTCTTTTTTCCTTTCTTTCCCATTAGCAACCTTAATGTTACCATTTGTGGAAGAGATTGTTCACCAGTTTATAACACAAGGGAAAAAACGCACGTTTAAATGCTTCTTATTTCTGTAAAAAAACAGAGGAATAAATGAGCCAGATTTAAGGATTTCAGGTCTCTCATTTCATGTTCATGTGTTCTGAGTTTCTCAGACCACTCTGCTGTTTGGCTTCCTCTATTTCTGCCCCCTAACTCCGCTAAAGGGCGATGGCTTTCTATGGTCTATGGGAATGTGGAACCTAACCTGAAGCCCTGTATTCAATTCTGGAATTCCTAGCACAGAAAGGACATGGATCTGTTGGAACAAGTTCAGAGAAGGCTACAGAGATGATCTGAGCGCTGGAGCAAATCTGCTATGAGGAAAAAATGAGAGAGTTGGTGTTGTTCAGCCTGGAGAAGGAAAGGCTCTGGAGAGACCTTACAGCAACCTCCCAGTACTGAAAGGAGCTCCAGGAAAAACAGGGAGGGGCTTTTTATCAGGGACTGCAGGGACAGGATGAGGGGAATAGCTTAAAGCTGAGAGAGAGGAAACTGAGATGAGATCTTAGGCAGAAATGTTTTGGTGTGAGGGTGAGGAGGCCCTGTCACAGATTGCCCAGAGAAGTGGTGGCTGCCCCATCCCTGGAGGTGCTGAGGGTTGGATGGGAGTCAGAACCCTAATCCAGTGGGAACTGTTCCTGCTCATGGCAGGAGGTTTGAATTGGGTGTGCTTTGAAGTCCCTTCCAACTCAACCCACATTGCCAGGTAGCCCTTGGACAGAAAACTCATGTGTGGCTCTGGGATCCTGCTCCAAAGGAGGCAAAGGGAGATGGTGTGCCTGGTCCATCACTCATGGTTCTTTAGCACCATCGGAGCAGCCTCAGCATTGTTAAAGGATGCAGCTGGCTGCAGGAGAGTTTATCCTCCCTTACCCTGTGGCACGCAACTCATCTCTGGCTTTGTGCTATAAAAGCTGAACTCTACTGAGCTGCAACACTGAGTGTTGAGTATTTAAGATGCTTTGAAATTAAGATATCATGCAAAGTTGTGAATATACCTTAGGGATATGAGATATACCCTTCTGTGGGATGCAGCCACAGGATGAAGTGTGATGTACCCAGATATAATGATTTATTTGCAAAGGTGAGGTGACACTTTGCAGGCAGCTGGGACAAGAAAAGGTATATGTCTTGTGGCTCTGGTCTCTGAAGGAACTGCATCTCACATACTGTATTCTGGTTTGGGCCTCTTCTACAAGAAGGACATTGAGGTGCTGGAGTGTGTCTCGAGAAGGATAACAAAGCTGGTGAAGGGACTGGAGGACAAGCCTGAAGAGGAACAGCTGAAGGACCTGGGGTAGTTTAGCCTAGAGAAAAGAAGGTTGAAGGGAGACCTCATCACTGTCTGCAACTCCCTGAAAGGAGGTTGTACTGAGATGGACATTGGTCTCTTCTCCCAAGTTACAAGGGATCGAACAAGAAGAAACAGCCTCAAGTTGCACCAGGGGAGGTTTAGATTGGATATTAGGAAAACTTTCTTCGCCAAAAGGGTTCTCAGGCACTGGCAGAGGCTGCCCAGGGAGGTGGTGATCCTTGGACAGATTTAAAAGACAGGCAGATGAAGTGCTCAAGGATCTGCTTTAGCAGTGGAGAGGTACAGTTGGAATCAATTATCTCAATGGTCTTTTCCAAACAAGTAATTCTATGATTCTATGGTTCTACGAATTTAATTTTCTGTATCATCATCCTGTCAGAGCCCCACCACTGGACATGTCCAAACAGGTCCTTCAATTGAAACCACTGGCAGTAAAAAGCAGTAAAAAACACCTGGTGCCTGCAGATGTGGAGAAGAATATCCTCCTCAACAAGAATGTCAAAGGGTTTTCTGCTGAAATAAGAGATTTAGCCTCCTTATATTGGTATGCACGACCACTAAGTTGCTCACATTTATGGCACTGCATAAGCAGTAATAATCATGATAATAGTATGAATAAATTTTGTTTATACGCTTTTATGGTGGTCTTTGCCATAATATTATGACACCTTACCGGGGATTTATAACAGATGTATGCAAAAATGTAAAATCAGCGGAATAATTTTCCAGTTAAAAAAAAAAGTTGGGGTATAAAGATCATCCTAAAAACAGCAGAGGTCTTAGAAAAAGGCACTTCTAGACAGACACACTCTAAGGGATTATATTGAAGATTTTTGGAGCTTCTGTATTTGTATGTTTTTTACCAACAAGATATGTAAATATCTGTTAGGAGTAATAGGGATATTTTTAATCCATGGGTTGTAGGAAAGGATTAGTCGGGTTCATGTGATCATGTCTGGTTCTGTGTTCCATTGATCTAAGGGACATTGGTGAAAACGTCAAACTGCAAAATATTCTGGAAAGGTGTGGTTAGAGATGCTTCATCTACTCTTGAAATACCAATATAAATATTGGTGGCTTTTTTCTGCAATAGGTATAAAAGCTTCTAAACTTGGCAGCTGGGTTTTTACCCCACCACAGTCTGCTATGAAGGTCAGGAAACAACCTTCTGTGCTGGAACTGCTCTGTTTTCCCCAGCCTGAGTTAAACTGCAGTGCAAGCAAAATTGGGCACTCAGGGAGAAATTCAGCAAGAGGAATTCCCTTGTATGGGGAGAGAAGGAATACACGAGAGTATGCTGAAATCAGGAGATGTCTCCTGGTCTGAAATCAGGTGTCTGTCCTCTTGTGGATGGATGTATTCCTATTAATGTCAAATATTTGGGGGTGAGACATTTCTCAGCTGAGCTGGAGTTGTCTTGCTGCATGTGAAAGGCCTGGATAAGGGGAACAGGATAAGTTTTGTAGACAGCTTCAATGGAAGAGAGAAGAGTGCAACCAGGAATTAATGCTCCTGTCATAAGTAGGAAGGGTGTGCTTGTAGCCTTTACATGTCTGAGATACGAAGCAGTGGGACCTGGACATTCTTCATCCTCGCGGAGTCCTGCTGATGGGTGCAGGTGGGAGACTTCACTGTTTTCGCCTTTGATTTGCAAATTGCCTGTCTCTCTTTGTACCACTGATGTACCCTTAGGGGCAAACGTGTGCAGTTCTGGACTCCTCTGCACAGGAAGGAAATGGATCTGTTGGAGCAAGTCCAGAGGAGGACACAAAGACAATCCCAGGGCTGGAGGCACCTCCTGTTCAAGGACAGCCTAAGAGAGTTGGGTTTGTTCAGCCTGGAGAACAGAAGGCTTGGGGGGAGACCTTGGAGCAGCCTCGCAGTACTGAAAGGGGCTCTGGGAAGGATGAGGAGGGGCTATTGTTCAGAGGGTGCAAGGACAGGGTGAGGGGGAATGTTTTTCAGTTGAAAGAGGGGAGATTGAGATGAGATTTTTGGAAGAAATGTGTTCTGGTGAGAACCTGGCACAGGTTGCCCAGAGAAGTTGTTCTTGCCCTCTCCCTGGAGGTGTTCAAGCTGAGGCTGCATGAGGCTTTGAGCCCCCTGATCCAGTGGGAGGTGTCCCTGCCTGGGGCAAGGGAGTTGGAACTGGATGTTCTTTAAAGTCCATTCCAACACAAACCACTTCATGATTCTGTGGTTATTCTCTGAAAACCAAGGGATGCTGGAGAATGCAGCTCCTACAAGGAGGCTTGCTGGGACTCCACAGACAATGGCTGAGGGGATTTACTGTCAGAAGAGGTGACAGTGCAATTTTCAGAGAAGCCATGGTCATTCTTGAATGTATGTACATGCTCTCAGGGTTGGATATAGGTCATGATCCATCTGCCCTGATTTGCAGGGAAATATCTGTGGCACAAGTTTCAACAATTTAATAGCAAAGTTTTGGGGGACTCTATGGGACTTTGAAGCTTTAGAGGGCTTAAACTTTCTCCCTTTAAACCACCTCTAAGGAAAAAACTAGGAGAAAAATACAGAGAAAAATCTTTGAGAAGAAATGCATACCCATGCCTAAAGTGCTAGTCTGACCTGGTGTGACAAAGGTTTTGCCACAGACCTCCCAGTAACGCTCTGGGATGCCTACTGATCAAATGAGTTCAATAGTATTTCATAGAAACATATAATAGAGCCGCTTGGTTTGAAAAGACCTTTGAGATCATTGAGTCCAACCATCCCTGTCCACTACAGGATATCCCTGTCTGGATATCTGCTGGGAACTTAACACTGCCGAGAGGAGGCAGTCCAGGAGGTTCTTAGAGTGTATTGAGGACTGCTTTCTGTCACAGCTGGTGAGTGAGCCCACCAGGGGAGAGGCTCTTCTTGACTTGCTGTTTACAAACAAAGAAGGGCTGGTGGGTGATGTTGTTGTCGGAGGCTGTCTGGGGTGTAGTGATCATGAGATAATCGAGTTCTCTCTAAACAATGTAAAAAGAAAAGCCAGGAACAGGACATCGATGCTGGACTTTCGGCGGACATATTTTGGATTACTTAAGGAACTGGTCAGGAAAGCACCCTGTGAAATAGCTCTTAGTGGCAAGGGGGTCCAGGAAGGCTGGATGCACTTCAAGAATGAAATCTTGAAGGCACAGGAGCGGGCTGTCCCCATGTGTTGTAAGAAGAGTCGTAGGGGCAGACGTCTGGCCTGGATGAGTAAGGAGCTTCTGAAGGAACTAAGTAAGAAAAAGAGGATGTATCGTCATTGGAAAGAAGGGGACGTAAGCCAGGTCATGTTCAAAGATGTTGTTAAGTCGTGTAGGAGGAAAATCAGGGAAGCAAAAGCCCAGCTGGAGCTCAAATTGGCCACTTCTGTTAAAGATAATAAGAAGAGTTTTTATAAATATATCAATGGTAGAAAGAAGGGTGGCAGCGACCTCCACTCCTTGTTGGATGTGGAGGGAAATACAGGAACCAAAGATGCAGAGAAGGCTGAGGTACTTAATGCCTTCTTTGCCTCAGTTTTCAACAGCAAGGATGTCTGTTCGCTTGACAGTTGGTCCTCTGAAGTGGTTGATGGGGACAGGGTGAAATATGGCCCTCCTGCAATCCATGAGGAGGAAGTTAGAGACCTGCTGAGCCACTTGGATCCTCATAAGTCTATGGAGCCGGATGGGATCCATCCTAGGGTGATGAGAGAGCTGGCGGATGAGCTTGCTAAGCCACTCTCCATGGTCTTTCAGCAGTCTTGGCTCACTGGAGAGGTCCCGGAAGACTGGAAGTTGGCCAATGTGACGTCCATCCACAAGAAGGGCCGTAAGGATGATCCAGGTAATTACAGACCTGTCAGCCTGACCTCGGTCCCAGGTAAAATCATGGAGCAGATAATCCTGGGTGAAATCATGCGGCACCTGCAGAACATCCAAGAGATCAGGCCCAGCCAGCATGGGTTTAGGAGGGGTAGGTCCTGCCTGACTAACCTGATCTCCTTTTATGACCATGTGACTCACCTGGTGGATGAGAGGAAGGCTGTGGATGTGGTGTACCTGGACTTTAGCAAGGCCTTTGACACTGTCCCCCACAGTAGACTCCTAGGGAAGATGGCAGCCTGTGGCTTAGATGGGAGCACTCTGTGCTGGGTTAGGAATTGGCTGGATGGCCGAGCCCAAAGAGTGGTGGTGAACGGTGTCTCATCCAGTTGGCGGCCGGTCACCAGTGGTGTCCCCCAGGGATCAGTGTTGGGTCCGGTCCTGTTTAATATCTTTATTGATGATCTGGATGAGGGGATTGAGTCCATCATCAGCAAGTTTGCAGATGATACCAAGCTGGGAAGAAGGGTTGATCTGTTAGAGGGTAGGATGGCCCTGCAGAGGGACCTGGACAGATTGGAGAGATGGACCGATTCTAATGGGATGATGTTTAATAAGTCCAAATGTCGGGTACTTCATTTTGGACACAATAATCCCATGCAGAGCTACAGACTGGGGACAGAGTGGCTGGAGAGTAGTCAGGCAGAAAAGGATCTGGGAGTGCTGGTTGACAGGAAGCTCAACATGAGCCAGCAGTGTGCCCAGGTGGCCAAGAAGGCCAATGGCATTCTGGCCTGCATCAGGAATAGTGTAGTCAGCAGGACCAGAGAAGTTATTGTCCCCCTGTACTCGGCACTGCTCAGGCCTCATCTGGAATATTGTGTACAGTTCTGGGCCCCCCAGTTTGGGAAAGATGTTAGGATACTGGAATGTGTTCAGAGGAGGGCAACGAAGATGGTGAAGGGGCTGGAGCACAAGCCCTACGAAGAGCGACTGAGGGAGCTGGGGTTGTTTAGCCTGGGGAAGAGGAGGCTCAGGGGAGACCTCATTGCTCTCTACAACTACCTAAAAGGAGGTTGTAGTCAGGCAGGGGTTGGTCTCTTCTCTCAGGTGACCAGTGACAGAACTAGAGGGCATGAACTCAAGCTTCGTCGGGGGAAGTTTAGGCTTGATCTTAGGAAAAAGTTCTTCACTGAAAGGGTGATTGGCCATTGGAACGCGTTGACCAGGGAGGTGGTGGAGTTGCCGATCCTGGAGGTGTTTAAGGGGAGATTGGATGTGGCACTGAGTGCCATGGTTTGGAAGATGGTTGGTGTTAGTGTTAGGTTATAGGTTGGACTTGATGATCTCAGAAGTCCTTTCCAACCTTGTGATACTGTGATACTGTGATACTAAGCCAGATCCCTGAGCACCTCATCTACCTGTCTTTTAAATCCCTTCAGGGATGGTGACTCCACCACCTACCCAGGCAGCCTCTGCCAGTGCCTGAGAACCCTTTCAGTGAAGAAATTTTTCCTGATCTCTAATCCGAACCTTCCGTGGTGCAACTTAAGACATTTCATCTTGCCCTATCGACTGTCACTTTGGAGAAGAGACCATCACCCACCTCACCACAACCTCCTTTCAGGCAGTTGTAGACTATGATGAGGTCTCCCCTCAGCCTCCTTTTCTCCAGGCTAAACAACTTCAGCTGCCCCAGCTGCTTCTCATAAACTTTATTCTCCAGCCCCTTCCCCAGCTCTGTTCCCTTCTCTGGACGCACCTCAATGTCTTTCTTGCAGTGAGGGGCCCAAAAGTGAACACAGGATTCAGTAAGATGACAACTTAAGAAGGTTCTTATATTCTGTAGCTGATTGAGGCTAGGAATTTGAGTTATTTAAGCACTGTTCACATCCGTACTGTTCATGTCCTTCTAACCTTGTTTGTTTGGTCATGTATAGCTGGGTGTTTCTTCCCCGGCTTCTGACTTCACCTGCCACTTCGCAAGCCAGAGAGAGAGCTTAATTTTTAACTTAACTCTTCTCTTTGCCATCTGTTTTCCCCCTTTCTCAGGTGCTCAATTTTCCTAGACATAACAGTTCCCTTTAGAGGCGTAGATGAAGTTACACTGCAGAGTTCAGGAGTAATAAGGTCAGGAGATGCATTGTCTGCAGTCCTGAGTGCTGATGGGTTTTTATATGTAGTGCACTACCTTAGCACCTTCCTAGCAGAAACCTATTTGCTAAGCTATCATTTGATCAATGATAACAAAGGGTAAGAAATAGCTGAATGTGTTTGGTTTATGGGGAAACAGCAAATTAATCTTTGGGCATATTTGTCAGTGATGCTAACTTGGTATCCTTGCTCCGTGATGGAAAGCTTTAGGGAAAACAACCTCCAAACGAGTAGGCATTTACACATGGTCCTATTTAGGAAACTGCTGGATATTATTACAGGGCTGACAGTTGAACCTGATGATCTTAGGGGTCTTTTCCAGCCTTAATGCTTCTATGATGGGTAAAAAAATGGCTGGCTGGCCAGGCCTAAATACTTGTGGTAAATGAAGTTAAATTCAGTTGGAAACCAGTCATGAGAGGTGTTTCCCAGGGTTCAGTGCTGTGCCCAGTCCTGTTCAATATATTTACCAATGATCTGGATGAAGGGATTGAGTGCACTCTTAGTGATGAGAGGAGACCTCATCACTGTCTACAGTCTGACAAGAGGTTGTAGTGTGGTGGGTGTTGGTCTCTTCTCACAAGTGACAGGTGATAAGGCAAGAGGAAATGACCTCAAGTTATACCAGGAGAGGTTCAGATCAGACATCAGGAAAAATTTCTTCACTGGAAGGGTGGTCAGGCATTGGAATGTCTTCCCAGGGAGGTGGTTGAGTCACCATCCCTGGAGGTGTTTAAAAAATGGGTAGATGAGTTTCTTAAGGACATGGTTTAGTAAGGGGACAGGTACGGTTGGACTTGATGATCTCAGAGATCTTTTCCAACCAGGTGATTCTATGATTCTATGATTCTATTAGTTTTGCTTTGATTGATACTTGGGGCCAGTGGTACATGGAACATGTGCAGGAGATACAAAAATCTGTTGCAAATATCACTCTCAAGAGTAGAATATTTATTGACTCCACCCTCAGCAAGATTGCCGATGACGCTAGACTGTGTGGCACAGATGACACGTTGGACGGAAGGGATGGCATCCAGAGGGACCTGCGCAAGCTGGAGAAGTGGGACTGAGTGAACCCCTTCAACAAGGCCAAGGGTGAGGTCCTGCACCCGGGTTGGGGCAATCCCAAGCACAAATAAAAATTGAGCAGAAAATGCATTTGGAGCAGCCCTGAGGAGAAGGATATGGGGTGCTTGTGGATGAGAAGCTAAACATGAACTAGCAATATGCACTTGCACCCCAGAAACTAACTGTGTCGTGGGCTGCTTCCAAAGCAGTGCGACCAGCAGAGGCAGGGAGGGGACTCTACCCTTCTGCTCTGCCCTGGTGAGACCTTACCTAGAGCCCTGCATTCAGTTCTGGAGTCCTCAGCACAGGAAGGAAGGCGATCTATTGGGGCAGGTCCACAGGATGCCACCGAAATATTCCAAGGGATGAAGCACTTCCTATCCAAGGACAGGCTGAGAGACTTGGGCATGATGAGTCTGGAGGGGAGAAGGCTCCGGGGAAACCTTAGAGCAGCCTTCCACAACTTGAAAGGTGCAACAAGAAAGCTGGGGAGGGGCTCTTGATCAGGGAGTGCAGGGGTAGGATGAGGGGGAACAGTTTTAAGCTGAAAGAGGGAGACTTAGATGGGAACTTGGGAAGAATTTTTTCCTGTGAGGGTGATGAGGCAACAGCACAGCTTACCCAGATGGATGACCCACCTCTGGAGGTGTTCAAAGCCAGGTTGGATGGGATGTTGAGCACCCTAATCCAGTGGAAGTTTTCCCTGCCAATGGCAGGAGTTTGGAACTGGATGATCTTCAAGATCCCTTCCAATCCAAACCATTCCATGATTCTCTGTTGATTCTATGAATATATTGATTTCATTAGCACCCACAACTCCAACAGTAAAAGATCCTAAGCTTTGCCATCCTTGTTTACACGTTTGTTTGTGCTCTTGTATCTGCAAAAGTAATTTTTCAGAGTTGCAAAAGATGAGAGAGTTGAAGCAGAAGGGCAAACTTAGGCATTCCACCACCTGGACTAAAATCCATTTAATTCACCCCGACTATCCTTGTTATAGTGTTAAATATAGACTAAATGGTTTAATATGGATTTATGTAATGAGCTTGCAAATTGATTTTGCAACGCAAGCTCTGTTGAGAGTTTAGGAGCAGGCAGTCTGTTGTTAAGATCAAAGCAGTGCTCCTGCCTTCTGACAATGCTGAACACAGGCTTGGGGGCAAAAACGATGATCTATTTTCTTTTCTTTTGGTTCTGACGTTGATTCACACCTATTGGGACTTTCTTTGTTTGTATACTTGTTATATGTTTGTAAAAACGTCTTCATTGAAGGGGTTCTTAGGCACTGGAGGGGGCTGCCCAGGGAGGTGGTTGAGTCCCCATCCCTGGAGGAGTTCATAAGATGAGGTGCTCAGGGGTCTGGTTTAGTAGTGGACGGGTACAGTTGGACTCAATAACCTCAAAGGTCTTTTCCAACAAAATGATTCTATGATCTGTGGGATCAGAGAGCAATGAGGCAGAGTGGAAATAAAACAGTAAAGCCACACACACACCAAAATACCCTTTTTGTAAGTTCCTAAGGGAGGAAGCAGGCACATTTCTTCTAGGAATGCAAATGCCTTATCTGATTGACAGGGGGGAAAAAAAAAGCAGGCTTCTCATATTGTCCCATTCCCTCTCCTCCATCCCTTTCTTCTCTCCTATTCCCCTCACCACCACCATTTAGGACTAATTTCATGCCCCTTGTTTAAACATTAATTATTTAGCGCAAGCTATCTGCTAATAATTTGCAGAGTGAAATTTCTTGGAAGTTTAGAAGGTGAATCCCCGAGATGGTGCATCTTTCATCCCGCCTTTCCCCTGTCTGGCTCAGTGGCCTTGGTGAGATGTAATTGTAATTGGTGTCTGGGTCGGGATGACAGTGTCAGCCTATCATTTCAGGGTTTAGAGCTGTACATTGGATATCCAGATTTGTAATTATAATGTGCTTTACTCTTATTTATATTCAGCAGCATTCTTGCCTGGCTGTTCCTTTCCCTGGGAGAAGACTGGGCTGGGGAGGGGTGGTGTGAAAGCTGTGAGAGCCTTTATTTGTTCAGAAAACACTCTGATTCTCAGAGGAATAGAGAGCCAAGGTGAGCAGTCCTTAAAGTTACCATTTATCGTCCTGGAGCATGTGCTCTGAAGTAAGTCCTGTCAGAATTAAATGTGCTGATCCCTCCAAGCAGGATAAAACCAGAATTTTCCTTGCATGGATAAGCAGAACGGCCTTATCTGTGCTGCAAGCATGGGTGTGTTTGCAGCCAGGAGGGCCAACCACATCCCAGGCTGCATCGAAAGAGCTCTTGGCAGCAAGTTGAGGGAGGTGATTCTCTCCTCTACTCCACTGTCGTGAGACCTCACCTAGACTCCTGTGTCCACTTCTGGAGTGCCCAGCATAAGAAGGATATAGAACTGTTGGAACAGGTCCAAAGGATGCTACAAAGATGATCTAAGGGCTGGAGCACCTCCTATATGAGGACATGCTGAAAGAGTTGAGGTTGTTCAGCCTGGAGAAGAGAAGGCTCTGGGGAGATTTTAGAGCAGTCTCCTGGTACTGAAAGAGGCTCCAGCAAAGCTGGGCAGGGGCTCTTGATCAGGGAGTGCAGGGATAGAACGAGGGGGGATTTCTTTAAATTAAAAGGGGGAAGATTTAGATAAGACATTAGAAAGAAATTATTCACAATGAGGGGGATGAGGCCCTGGCCCAGGGAATTGGTGGATGCCCCATCCTGGAGGTGTTCAAGGACAGGTTTGATGGGTCTCTAAGCAGCCATGATCCAGTGGAAAGTGCCCCTACCGATGGCTGGGGGCATGGAACTGCATCGGCTTTAAGATCCCTTCCAACTCAAACCATTCTGTGATTCTATGGTTCTATGACTAGGTAGAAGAAGTCCCACTGGCCTAACCAAGCTCTGCCTGAAAAGCTGATGCTGTGTCTCTGGCTGGGACATTGCTGCTCTGTGTGCCGTGTCAGTTGACCACTTTGCTAGTAAGCACTTGATTTTCGTGTTTGGGATATTATCCATTCAGCCTCTTTAATATTTTTCATCTTTCAATTTCATCACAATATCTTTGCGATGAATCCACTTTGAAGGATTTTTCTTGCTCATGGGTCTGCTTTCTGCAGATTCCTTTATGTAATTATATTTTCCCCAGCATCACATCTGCAGCTATCACATGTAGTGTATGGAAATGCTCTCTTCTACCTAATGGGATTTGAACCTATAATCCCACAAGAGGTGTCCTAATCCCACTGTGGATTTTTGGGTGAAAGGTGTTTCCAGATCCTTTCATTTCATATTCATGGGGCTCCTGTCTGCAGAAAGAAATGTTTGTTAGAAGAAAGCCTAAGTTCAAGATATTCACGTGGTTCTCCATTGAATTCCCTAAAGCCCTGCTAAAGCATTATTCACAGGATTGTTCAGGGTAAAAAAGACCTTTGAAATCATTGAGTTCAACCAAACGTTGCCAGATCCACCACTAAACCTTGTCGCTAGGCACCACATCCAAACATCTTTTAAATCCCTTTGGGGGTGGTGATGCCACCACTGCACTGGGCAGCCTCTTCCAGTGCTTCACCGCTCCTTTGGTAAAGAAATTTTCCTTAATATCCAATCAAGATCTCCCCTGGTGTTACCTGAGGCCATTTCCTCTCATTCTATCACTTTCTACTCGGAAGACAACAGCACCCACCTCACCACAACCTCCTTTCAGGGAGCTGCAGAGAGCATTGAGGTCTACCCTCAGCCTCCCCTTCTCCAAGTTAACATCCCTGGAACCCTCTGATGCTCCCAGAATCCCTGGGCTCCAGCTTCTTCCCCAGTTCCATTCCCTTTGTTCAGATGCACTGCAGCCCCTCAGTGTCTTTCTTTGAGTGAGGAGTCCAAAATTAAACCTGGAACACTGTTGTCTTTCTGGGCTGTGAGCACACGTTGCCAGCTCATGTTGAGCTTCTCATTTTCCAGCACACCCAGTCCTTCTCTTCCAGGCTGCTCTCAATTCATTGCATCCTTGCATACTTTTATTTTTATTGTATCATTATTTAATTTATTTTTTTCTTATCTTTACATTTATAATTTTTAAAACCAGAATTATGAGAAGCTTCAATAGTCTTTGTTTACCTTGTTTGTTTGTTTGTTTTTGCTTTGGGGTTCTTGATGGATTTCTTCCCGGTTATTTGTAATTTAGCGTCTGTCAGATTTCTGAGCCGTTTGGAGATATTAACAATTCCATTACAGAAACAGTTGGCAGGGTTTTCCCTGCCAAAACTTCATCTCTGTCTTTCAGGTAGCAACAGCTGTTCACAGTTGTTGTCAGTTAAAACATCTTCAGTTGAATAAAGGAAAATTCTGCTAATCTAGTGGTGTGGAAGAGCAGAGGAGGATTTTGAAGGCTCTGTCACAGCAGTTAACTCTGGAAAGAAACAGGAATTGAGTAAATAGACTGGGAACCAGGTGAAAATGAGTACTGTTTTGTAATTATTGCAAGAAATAGGACAATTAATGACATGGTTTGCACAGGCAGGATGCAGACAGTTTGACCCTGCATCACCAGTGCCGGTCATGTGAGACTCTATTTTCTCTTCAGTGGGAACTAATCACTGTGGGCCAAACCATTTCCTGTCACACTGAGGCAGATGGAACCAGCTGAATTTAATGGCTTTATTAGAACAGTATTTAATTCTCTATATTCCCTTCAGTGGCTGTGGTTTGCCCTCAGCATTGCTGTGTGCGGGAGATATCCCCGGACACCAGCGGTGGTGGTAACTCCTCTTATTTTCCCCCACAGCCCTGGAGCCCAGATGCATAACATACAACAAACTCTTTGCTGCAGTATGACTGTCGAATCTGATCTCTTTTCAAGCCAGATTATGAAATAATACAAACTGAGTTAATTCGCATTATGTGTGACTAGATAAAAGCATGTATCTACAATCATAAATTAAAATGGATCCTCCTTAAAAGAGTTTTATCTGAAAAAGGCAATTTGCAGCGTGAGAATCAGCATGGTTGGCAAGATGAAGGAAATAGTTTGGTCTAGTCGACATTTGCCAGACCTTGGGATGAAGTCTGGTCTGCAGTTTTGAGCCTTTCACTGAAGGGAGCAGAGAGGAAAAGCATAGGAATTAGCAAACCTTCATTAAAAAAGAGAATCATAGGATCAGTGAAACTGGAGAAGACTTTTAAGCTCATCTGGTCCAACCATCAGCCTGACACCACTGTGTCTGTTAAACCACGTCCCAAAGTGCCGAAGCTACATGTTTTTTAAATCGCTCCAGGGATGGAGACACCATCACTGCCCTGGGCAGCCTCTGCCAATGCTTCACCACTCTTTCAGTAAAACCATTTTACCTAATATCCAATCTAATCCTCCCCTGGCACAACTTGAGGCCATTTCCTCTCATCCTATTTACTTGGGAGAAGAGCCCAGCACCCACTCCACCACAGGCTTTTTTCAGGCAGATACAGAGAGCAATGAGGTCTCCCCTTATCCTCCTCTTCTCCAGACTAAACAGCTCCAGGTCCCTCAGCTACTCCCCATTACCCTCAATGCCCTTCTTAGAGTGAGGAGATCAAAACTGAACCCAGGATTCAAGGTGCGACCTCACCAGCACCAAGTCCATGCAGACAATCCCTTCCCTGCTCCTGCTGGCCACACCATGACTGATCCAAGCCAGGATGTTGGCGACCTTCTTGGCCTCCTGTGTCACTGCTGGCTTGTGTTCAGCCACTGTCGATCAGCACCACCAGGTCCTTTTCCACGGGCAGCATTCCAACCACTCTTCCCCAAACCAAAAGTGTTGGATGGGGTTGTTGTGACCAAAGTACAAAACCCGGTACTTGGCCTTGTTGAACCTCATAGCATCGTTTTCAGCCCATTGATCCAGCCTGTCCAGACACCTCTGCAGAACCTTCCTATCTTCAAGCAGATCAATACCTCCACTCAGTTTGCTGTCATCTGCAAACTGACTGAGGAAAGACTCAATCCCCTCAACCAGATCTTAAATAAAGATATTATGCAATATATATTAACTCTACATGTTTCTTAAAAATCAACGACAACGTCCCAGAAGGAATTTTTCCCATTTCTGGCTCAAATCATTCTGATGTAAAGTTCCTTATGACAAAATCAATTCCTTTGGTTTCAACCACTCTATATAAGATAAGAATCCGCTTATTATATAAGATTTTACTGCTGTTGGTATTTTACCAAGACTATATTATTTATGTGTCACTTCGTGACATGATTTAGCAGCCATGCTGATGTTGGCCTAGAGGCTGGACTTGATGGTCTTAGAGGTCTTTTCCAACCTTAACGGTTCTGTGATTCCATTGAGCTAGCTATGCAATATTTCTCTTTGCATGTTTTTTGCCTAATCCTGGTAAAAAGCAAAATGAAGTTGCTGATAACCCAAATTAAGGTATTTTTCCAGCGTGTTCAAGGCATGCTTAAAAATGGCAACTTTAAACCAAGCCTTTTCACAGAAATATGAAGCCATATAAAAATTAATGTTGCACATGTGATATTGTGTATTTGTGCTGCTGTATTTATCCTGTGCCTTTCAGTACTGAGATCCCATTAAGCCTTGTTTTCAGCGCGCAAGGGGCACCTTTATGTTAAAAACTGCACATAAACTAGAAAAACACAGTCTAAATGTTGTCCTCTAAAGAGGCTTCAGCTTAGCCAGCAGTTTAGTCATTCCATGTCATTTTTAATCATAATTAGTGAGGGATCATAGAATCATAGAACGGTTTGGGTTGGAACAGACCTTAAAGCCCATCCAGTTCCAAACTCCCTGCCATGGGCAGGGACACCTCCTACTGGATCAGGGTGCTCAAAGCCCCATCAAATCTGGCCTTGAACACCTCCATGGAGGGGATATCCACAACTCCCTAGGCCACCCGTTTCTGTTTTATGCACAATGATAAATTCTTAATGTGACTTCCTGCTTGTGGGCAGGACTAGAAGGTATCACTTCGCATACCTGTCCCCCTCTGTGCTCTCATGTCTGCAGCTTTACAGTGGCTGTGTCAAACAGCAAACCAGCTGGGAACATCCTTGGAAGCTTTTTCTCACCCTCAGATGCTTTTTCTCACCCTCTTGTTTTATATTCAGCAAAGACTTCCCTGTCTTCGGCAAACCTTCCGGCTCCAACCATCACTTTGTTCTCCTTGTTTGCACAGCCAGCAAAGCCACGGCTGCTTGGCCAGCCCAGCCAAAAGAGCTATATTTACTAAATATGTGCTTAGTGTCCCCATGGCTTTTCAGGATCCTTCTGTGTGCCACCGCTTCACGGCTGCCGCATCCACGGCATCTCATTGTACTCTGGGTCGAGACCTCTTGAGCTTCGTGCCTTAATAACTTCTCTGCTTCACCATCCAATATTATTAAAATATATTTAGTATTCAGGGATTTAGATCCTGACCTTCTATAATTATTGACACCTATTTAATTTCTCCTTTCATCCATGGCCAAGCCTGGTACAGCTGCTATGGCACATGTATATACATCATTGTTGCCAGCGCAAGCTGATTGGCATTCATGCTTGAGTGTCTTTTTATTTTCTCCTTGGATGCTGGGAGCAGCCTGAGTAGCTCAGAAACTAAAGAGCTTCATCTATTAGGCATGACAGATTTGTATTCAGCGGTAAACGCCTGACCTTGCTCAAACTCCCTCATCCATTCCCATCATCCCCTCCCAGATGAAAGATTCTGCTTAACTCCTGCTTCCTGTCTGTCGCCTTGGCAACAGGGGCGAAGCGATGCTGCCTGAGAGAATAACTAATAAGAAAATATCTCGGGTGTGAGAATAAAAGCCCATTGTGAGGAAAGGTGCTCGCCGCGAGCTGACATGCGAGGAGCTTTCAGGAGGAGGACTTTAAAGGCAATCAGACCTGAGGAATGTTGTCGTGGTACCCTTTGGTGAAACAGGCTATAATAAATGGGCTGAAATTCCAATGCCTTCCTACTGTGGGAGTGTTTTATCTTGAAGTTTCCATGTAGATTTGCAATATGGTAGAACACTTAGAATCATAGAATCATGGAATGATTAGGCTTGGAAGGGACTTTAAAGTGTTCAAGGTCAGGCTAGATGGGGCTTTGAGCAGCCTGATCCTGTAGGAGGTGTCCCTGCCCATAGCAGAGGGGTTGGAACGGGATGATCTTAAGGTCCCTTCCAACCCTAACCATTTCGTTATTCTATGATTCGGTGGTTCTATGAAATATGTGTATTTCCAGATTGACACAGAAGAAATTGGTGGGGTTTCCTGACCTCGGTCCACTGTGTAATCGCATTCAGCAAACACAGAACAACTGATAAAGCAAATCCAACAGATATAAAGCAGACCTGTCCAAACATCCCACTTATTACCTAGGATATTTCGCGACAGGAAATCTAGCAGAACAATTGAGCTGAAAATACTGGGCTCAGCACTGGAGATAGAAAGCAAAGAAAGTCATTATGGGTCTTTTCAGTGCAGGGCCCTTTTCATCTTACTATGGGCATCCAACAGTGGTCATGGTCTGGGAAAACATTTGTCCTGAATGATGGAGATGATGGCAGAGGCTCTTCACAATGGCTTTGAAATAGGTTCCTAAAGCAACACAACGCAGTTGTATGAAGTTAAATATGAGCAGCAAAGTGAGGGAGGAGATTCTGCCCCTCTACTGCAGTCTCATGAGACCCCACCTGGAGCCCTGTTTTCAGTTCTGGAGTCCACAGCAAAGGAAGGACGTGGATCTGTAGGAGCAAGTCCAGAGGAGGCCATTGAAATGATCCAGGGTCTGAAACACCTCCTGTATGAAGACAGGCTGAGTGTTCTGAGGATAGGCAGCATGCAACAAGGCTGAAAATATTCAAAAAACATGTGGACAACACCCTCAGACACACGGTGTGAATGTTGGGATTGTCCTGTGGAGGGGCAGGAGTTGGACTCAATGATCCTTCTGGCTCGCTTCCAACTCAGGACATTCTATGATATTGTGGTGATACAACACTGTGCAAGGTTTTACGATACCCTTATCTTCCATGAAGGATTTCTGGAGGGAAGCTACAGGTGGAATGAACAAACTGCAGAAATCCTGTAGTGAGGAATTCAGATACTTAAACGCTTATTTTCAGGCTAAATCTTGAGTGAGAACATGAAGCCTAGAAATGAAAACTGTGGACTTATCTACTGCTCTGCTGATGTTTAAAATGTCAAACGAGGAACTGCTGAAAATATTCACAATTTTAGTTTTTAGTAGCAAGAGGAGAAGATGTAAGGAAAGCAATCAGACACAGGAGGTGCTCCAGCCCTCAGATCATCTCCGTGACCTCATAATAACTTGCTACAACAGATCCTTGTCCTTCCTGTATTGAGGACTCCATTTAATTGGCAAAAAAAAAAAGAAATTAAGGCAAAATGAAATTAATATTTCTTTTCCAAGGAAAAATGGAGGATTGGGTTAAAAAAGGGAGAAAATTCAGATTTGTAGAGACTCCTATTTTCATTGGAACTGCTTTGAGATGTTAAAATACATTCAGTCAGGATTTTGGAGAGGAGAAGTGTTACTGGTGGAAGGAAAGATGTTTTACTTTTCCAAAAGACTTCATGGGATGGCTAAAAGTCTAGAAACACAGAATTTCTCATTTGGAAAGGCCTTTCAGGTCATCGAGTCCAATCATACCTGTCCATTACTGAAACAGGATGCCAAGCATGTAATCTGCCTGTCTTTTAAATCCCTATGGGGATGGTGACTCAACCACCTCCTTGGACAGCCTCTTCCAGTGTCTGTTGACCCTTAGGGTGAAGAAATATTTCCTAATATCTAATCTAAACCACCTCCAGCACAACTTGAGGCCATTTCCTCTCATCCTATCACCTGTCACTTGGAAGAAGAGACCAACACCCATCTCACCACAAGCTCCTTCCAGGGAGTTGTGGGGAGGGATAACGTCTCCGCTGAATCTCCTCTTCTCCAGGCTAAACAACCCGAGGTCACTGCTCCTCATAAAACTTGCTCTCCAGACACTTCCCCAGCTCCATTCACCTTCTCTGGATGCGCTCCAGCCTCTCCGTGTCCTTCTTGTAGTGAAGGACCCAAAACTGAACACAAGATTCAAGGTGCAGCCTCATCAGTGTTGAGTACAGGAGGATAGTGCCTTCCCTGGTCCTGCTGGCCATACTGTTTCTGATCCAGGCCAAGATGCCATTGGCTGCCTTGGCCACTTGTCCTACTGCTGGCTCATGTTTATCTACTGCCAACCAACAGTTTTTTCTCTTTGTGTGTTACAGCAAAATCTATTGTTTGTGTTGATAGATTAAACAGAGCATAGGTAGCTGGATTAGACTGAATGCATTTCATGAGACAAACTGTGTGGAGGAATGTGATTGTCACATTTAATGAAGTGTAGTGCACTCTCATCTATATGATTATTATTTTTTAACACAGAGCAGTGAAGATGCCATTATAGAAAACCCTTCTATTATGGAAATTTCTGATGAAGTAGAGGGGAAGGAGCTATCATTGATGCCAGCAGAAGGAATAAATAAGTCCTACCAAAGGTTTAAATGAAAGATGCACCAGCCCATTTGCAAGTCTGTTTTACAGAAGCTAGAATGCAAGGGCTTTGTAACCTTGACAGAACTTGCTCTATACGAAGGGGAAAACACTTTTCCAATATGTTAGTCACACCCTGGCTTCCCTTCAGCATCAGATATGCATGAGTATTTCCCCAGCATTTTCTTTCTTATGAAAACCATTGGGCTGTATTCTGCTCTACACATGACTTGGTTTGATTTTTTTTTTAAACCAGGAGCCTTTGTGCATTTTTTGCTGTAACCAAGGAAAGGGAAAAAGAGCCATGTCCTCTGCTGAGCCATTTCCAAACTGTCTGGGCTGCTGATATATTATGGATGCTGTATCCAAAAGCACACTTGTTTGTTTTGGCTCTGCTTTCAAGACCCTTGTGCCACAGAATCAATATTGTTTAATGTCAATCTTGCTAGCGCTTCCTTTCTTTTGGGAATGAAATTAATTTTCTTCGACTTGGCATGTGTAGGACAACAGTGTCCCCCCTGACGTATTGCTTGAGTGTGCGTATTATCCTAAGAGTGGAGGCTGTGAAGAGAACGGCTTTTGAAGCATTAGACGTGGCAGCTTTAGGACGTTTGCGAGCTGAGGCAGTTTTCCCATGGCACTACTTGTTTTCTATCCTCTGTTGGATAGGACAAAAGTAGGTATGTTCCTTTGACTGAAGAATTTGTTGGGATAAAGCCTGCACTCAACTGGTTATCATAACTGATGAAAATCCCCTTCCTTCATAGCTGATGACAATCCCCTTCCATGCCAAGGCTCCATGGTCATACCACACAGGGCAAACCCAAAATCCATGAGGTTTATCTATGGTTCGTCAGATTTATCACAAAGAGCATTGAGTTTGAGAATTCTGGAAATGTATCATTTAGGACATTTTTCTAGAAATCGTACAATTTATCTTTACATATCTAAGGAAAATGGAAGGACAGCACAGGAAGTAGATAGATATGGATGCTTGGGATAGATATGGATGGCCCTCCAGAGGAGGGCCACGAAGATGATCTGAGGGCTGGAGCACCTCCCATACGAGGACAGGCTGAGAGAGTTGGGGTTGCTCAGCCTGGAGAAAGAAGGCACCAGGGAGAACTTAGAGCAGCCTCCCAGTACTGAAAGGGGCTCCAGGAAAGATGGGGAGGGGTTCTTCATCAGGAAGTGCAGGGATAGGATGAAGGGGAATGATTTTAAGATGAAAGAGGAGAGATTGAGATGAGATTTTAGGAAGAAATATTTTCCTGTGAGGGTGGGGAGGCCCTGGCACAGGTTGTCCAGGAAAGTGGTAGCAGCACCATCCCTGGAGGTGTTCAGATCAAGGCTGGATGGGGCTTTGAGCACCCTGATCCTGTAGGAGGTGACTCTGCCCATGGCAGGGGGTTGGAACTGGATAGGCTTTGAGGTCCCTTCCAACCCAAAACATTCTATGAATCTATGATTCTATGAAATGCATTACAAACTGATTCTTAAAATGCTCTTCATAACCCTCCTTTTTCTAAACTCATAGAACTATAGAATCATTAAGGTTGGAAAAGGCCTCTAGGATCATCCAGTCCAAGGTCAGCCCAACACCACTGTGCCTATTAAACCATGTCCTGAAATGCCACATCTACAAGTTTTTTGAACCCTTCCAGGGATGGTGACTCCACCACTTCCTTTTTAACCCTTTGAAATTCTTTTTTTTTGGTCTACGTTTTGAGTATCAAAACATTCTCTTGCACCCTCACTACATTATATTTTTCCATTGCCAGCCCTGAAGAGGTGATGGTGGGTTTTTTTGCCTTTTCAGGTTAGACTGAGTTTCTTGAGCTTGGAAAACGTGATGCCTTTTTGCTGTAGATAGATTGTTTTCTTATCAGTCTCTGCCAATTTCTTTTCTAAAGCTTTGGGTTTTTTTGCCATCACACAAGAATTGGGGGGATTATTCTAGTGTGACCACTGTTTGAATGTAGTGTTTGGTGTATTCGTCAGTTTTCCTGGAGGCAGTTTTTCTGCCTGCCTTTTCTTACATTACACTGATGGCCTGAGAAAAAAAGCACGATGTGTAGAACAGAAAATGCCATACAATTTAAAGGAGTCTTTCTGCAGTAAGCAAGTCATGCATTTTTTTTAACTTTATTTGAATATATGAATTGGAAACTATATCAAACCACTCACTTTTCATTTAGGGAACATCACTTAAATCCAAGCAGTTGTAAATATGCTGAGCAGTTTGTTATTTTCTCCTGTTATGAAATTTACATCTGTTAGGGAAGATGGTTCTGGAATCCCCAACATAAGAAGTATGTGGAACTGTCGGAATGGGTCCAGAGGAGGGATACAAAGATGATCCGGGGGGTGAAGAACCTCTACTATGAGAACAGGCTGAGAGAGTTGGGGTTGTTCAGCCTGGAGAAGAGACGGCTCTGGGGAGAATTTAGAGCAACTCTCCAGTACCTGAGGGGGCCCCAGGAAAGCTGCGGAGGGACCTTTTACTAAGACAAGAAGTGATAGAATGAGAAGGAATGGTTTAAATTGAAAGGGGGAATATTTAGATTGGACATTAGGAAGAAATTCTTCACAATGAGGGTCATGAGGCCCTGGCCCAAGTTGCCCAGGGAAGTGGTGGCTGCCCCGTCCGTGGAGGTGTTCAAGGCCAGGTGGGATGGGCCCTCAAGCAACCTGATCCAATGGAATATGTCCCTACCCATGGCAGGGAATGGAATTAGATGGGCTTTAAGGTCCCTTCCATCCCAAACCATTCTATGATCCTGTGATATATTGTCTAAATTTACTATCAAAACTATATGTAGGCATATGAGGGATACATTAATTACAGCCACATGTCCAGTTCCTTGTTCAGCTCCCTGATGCTTCACTTCTCTAATTTCTATCTGTCAATTTGCCAGAAGTGACAACAAAAGCTGGAACTCCCTTTACGTGTTACTGGTTTCTACATTCCCTACTGAGAATTAATTGACAGTAGGCAATTAAATGAAGGCATATTAATCCAACGTAATGTAGTTACGAGGAGACTTATCTCTTTAGCTTCTTCCTAATAAAATATTAAAGGAACATAGCTTAATATTGAGTTGTGAAGGTTTCTGCTGATGGCTGATTTCTGGTGAGACACTGGAACAGGTTGCCCAGAGAAGCCGTGGATGCCTCATCCCTGGAAGAGTTCAGGGTCAGGTTGGATGAGGCCTTGAGCAGCCTCGTCCCGTGGGAGGTGTGTGTGATAGTTAGAAAACAAAACATTTTCATTTTCTTGTTCATTTGATGACTTTCATTCAAATATGCATAAACAGCACCAGTTGTTAGGATTTGTTTCAAACCTTGGCAGTGCCCTCTTCCAAAAACATATCTGCTTTTAATGAAAACACTCCCCCTTCCCTTATCACTGCGGATGAGCGATGCCGACAGAAACGGGATGAGCTTTAAATGGCTGCTTTCTGCTTTGTAGAAGTTGGTTAGCATGCAGGAGAAGAGCAAATGTTTGCCAGCAACACAATGTGTTCCCTAGAGATCCAGCTCCCGCATAAGTTAGCAGTCGCCACATGGCAAGGTAATTCCATGGAGTAAGCAAACCTAAATGATTTTGATTCCTTGCTGTGGATCTTGTACAGGACAGCCTGGAGTGGGTAGAGGACAGGTCAATACACCATCAGCTGTAGAAAGAATCGAAAGCTGTTTTGGAAAGGAGGTAAAAGCATCATGATAGAGACAAAGCTAACGGTTCTGCAGGGCTGCAGAATGAGCAGCAGCCTGTCATCCTTTCAGGCCCTCGTGGTGGATTATTTACATGCAGATCAGCCCCTGCACACTGCACTGAATTGCTCCTGTATAGAATAACTCAGGTCTTCAAATCACTTGGAATAGCTTGAGATGGAGCTATAGATTTCCGCTGGCCTCACCGCTTGATTACTTTTCTGGTTGGATTCACAAATTTATAAAAATAAGGCAGTTCATTTATTTTGGGCCAAACACAGTACACGTGAAGGAATTTTCTGTGTCTGACAGAGGGGAAAAAAAAAAAAAGAGTGTTCAGATGTAATGACTACCTTGAATTTTGAGAGCTTAGACCCTCTGCCCACACAGGTGCGGCCCCACCTTGAGCACTGGGTGTAGTTTTGGGCACCACAGGATAAAAAGGAGCTAAAGGTACTGGAGAGTGTCCAGAGGAGGGCACAAATATAGTGAAGGGTTTAGAGGGGAAGTTGTATGAGGAGCGGCTGAAGTCACTTGGTCTGTTCAACCTGGAGAAGACACTGAGGAGACACCTCATTGCGGTCCACAGCTTCCTCACAAGAGGGGAAGGAGGATGAGCAGGTGCTGATCTCTTCTTTCTGGTGACCAATGATGGGACCATGGGCAATGGCAGGAAGATGTGCCAGTGGAGGGTGAGGTTGAACATTTGGAAAAGGTTCTTGACCCAGAGCATGGTGGAGCACTGGAACAGCTTCCCAGGGAAGCAGCCAAGGTAACGAGCCCGACAATATTTCAGAGAAATTTGGCCAATGCCCTCAGATACATGGAGTGAACGTTGGGATTGTCCTGTGCAAGGACAGGAGTTGGAGTCGATGATCCTTGTGAATCCCTTCCGACTCAAACTCAGGACATTCTGTGATTCTACAACTGTGGCCATTGTGCCAAGCTGTGCTGTTTGTTAAGGAGATGGCCCTCATTTACCTTGTGTTTAGCACCTATATTTGCAAGCTTTCTTATGGACATGCACATGAAATAATTTGTCTACTCTAGATTTTGATTTACTATTCTCATGATCAGCCACAGATTATTTCCTGCTTAGAAATCCACACAGCAGATCTACACAAACATGCAACCTCGCAATTGCCAATCACATGGAGTGGATTTGTTCTTTTTTTTCTTGCTTGTTTTGCTTCTGTTTAGATGAAATTCTAATTTTTGGCACGTTTTTCTCTATCTTCAAGAAGAATAATTCCTATATATTGTTTCTCCTTATTTGCTTGTTTTTTTCTTTCTCATAGAAAAGGAGTTGTGTTTAGTCAGACAGGCCAATATGTGCTGTTATTGAAAGATGGGTGACTGTGTGAGCTACACGACATATATAGACTCCCTTCTGGTGCTAACCCATTCCCTTCATTTGAGTTAGGGTTGTTATGTCTCGTGTCCACTCTCCAAGAGATGGGTCAACTTGTAACCAAGCTACTTCCCTTAATGAGGTTTAAGTGAGTCCCTTGATCAAGCAAATCCCTTGTTAGAGCAGGTCCAGAGGAGTCCATGAAGATGACCCAAGGTCTTGAGCAACCTCCCATAGGAGGACAGGCTGGGAAAGTTGGGCTTGTTCAGCCTGGAGAAGACAAGGCTCTGGGGAGAACTTAGAGCAGCCTCCCAGTTCTGAAAGCGGCTCCAGGAAAACTGGGATGATGTTCTTAATCAAGTATTGCAGGAACAGGACAAGAACAATGTTTTATAGCTGAAAATGGGGAGATAGAACTGAGATCTTAGGGAGAAATATTTTCCTGTGAGAGTGGTGAGTCCCTGGCACAGGTTGCCCAGAGAAGTCATGGCTGTCCCATCCCTGGAGATGCTCAAGGCCAGGTTGGATGAGACTTTGAGTAACCTGATCCCCCATGGCAGGGGGCTGGATCTGGATGGGCTTTGAATTCCCTTCCAGCTCAAATCATTCTATGATTACATGATTCTATGATGACATGTGTACATCTCCTAAAATGCAACTCACACATGGTATTTCTTTTCTCAGCTGCCAATATTCCAACATTTAGTCAGCTTCTGTAAATATCTACAAGACTTTTCCTGAATTAGTGATGTCTATTCTCATCCTCAGCCAGTTTTCATATATTTCTTAAGGTTACTAGTTGCTAGCCTGGCACTGCTGAGCGTGTGACATGGTGTGACATTTTTATGTTATGACACACGATAAAAGCTTATTTATGGGTCTTTAATACCTATAATGTATATCTTGCACTTTATCAGCTCCTCAGGACTTGGCATAGACATCAATAACTCAGTCTTTTCTCAAAGACATGGGAAGAATAATCTTTCTTTTATTTTTCCTCACCTATTCCATCAAGTTCAGGGTTTCTGCAGACAGTCTCTCTCCAAGTCTTTCTTTTCTTTCAAGCTTATATGGCCATACTGTCAGTGGAGTATACCCTCTTAAGATCTTTATTATCATTTGGTGGCTGCACCATCCCTGGAGGTGTTCCAGGCCAGGCTGGATGGGACTTTGAGCAACCTGACCCAGTACAAATTGTCCACACCCATAGCACAGGGGTTGGAATAGGATGGACTCTTAAGATCCCTTCAAACCCAAACAGTTCTATGATTCTATTAAAATGGAGAAAGTTGAAGCAAAGCAACGGAACCAAACATAATTAAGTTGGCTCAAAACCAAGAAAGTTTTACAGTTGAGGTATTTCAAGCTGCAGTTAGGATGACAGAAAAATAAATGATCATTTCCCGACAGTATTTATGAAAGATGATTCACCAAAGATTACAGTCAAATGTAAACAATCACCAACCTCATCAGTGAAGTTATTTTTCAGCTATTTGTTGACAGAACTTAATATTTCACTGCTGGTGCCCTTCAGCAGAGGCTGCATCAGCTGAAACCCGTGGTCCAAGCCACTGAAATCGCACCTCCACAATGCAACCTGGAATGCAAAAACTGAATCATAGACTCGTAGAATGGTTTGGGTTGGAAGGGACCTGAAAGCCCATCCAGTTCCAACGCCCCTGCCATGGACAGGGACACTTCCCACTAGACCTGGCTCCTGAAAGCCCCATCCAACCTGGCCTTGAACACTTCCAGGGGCAGAGCAGCTGCAGCTTCCCTGGGTAACTTGTGCCAGTGCCTCACTACGCTCAGCATGAAGAATTCCTTCCTAAAGCCTAAACTAAATCTTCCCCCTTCCAATTTAAAGCCACTTTCATTCTGTGACACCATGCCCTTGCAAAAAGTCCCTCCCAGCTTTCTGTAGGCCCCCTTCAGGTACTGGAACGCGGTTCTTTGGTCTCCCTGGAGCCCTCTCTTCTCCAGGCTGAACAATCCCAGTTCTCTCAGCCTGTCCTCATAGCAAAGGTGTTCCAGCCCTCAGATCATCTTTGAGGCCTCCTCTGGACCCACTCCAACAGGGCCATATCCTTCTTATGTTGGGAATTCCAGAACTTGACACAGGACTCAAGGTGGGATCTCACAACATTGGAGTAGAGGGGAAGAATCACCTGCCTTGACCTGCTGGCCCAAAATAGGTGTTTAAGATGTTCAGACATTTATGGTGGTTTTATCATTGCACTATAGAATCATAGATGGTTTGGATTGAAAGGGACCTTCAACCCTATCCAGTTCCAACCTCCCTGCCATGGGGAGAGACACCTTTCATAGGATCAAGTTGCTCAAAGCCCCGTCCAATCTGGTCTTGGTCTTGCTTTAAAAATTTTAAGTCAGCCTGAAACTTTTTCTGCAGTGTGCAAAAGGATGCCCAATGATATACGGATAAAACTGCAGACTTTCTCTTTCTTGTGTCTTTCTACAAGCATCATGATTTAAAATGGTAATGCTTTTGCTGAATAACCAAGAGAACAATAGAATTTTCTTCACCTAAAGATTTCAGAGGTCTGATAACAGGTTTTTTTCTTCTAAAATGAAACTAAACTTTTCATGTTTTATTTATGAAGAGAGACAAATTACTCAGATGTCATGGAAGGAGAAAAGAGTAAACATGTTGCTGAAAGGATTCAATAACACAGAGATCATCACAATCCCCAACATAAGAAAGAAGAATTACGTGGGACTGTTAGAAAGGGTCCAGAGGAGGCCACAAAGATGATCAGAGGGCTGGAGCACCTCTACTATGAGATCAGGCTGAGACAGTTGGGGTTGTTCAGTCTGAAGAAGAGAAGACTTTAGTGAGACTTTAGAGCAACCTTCTTCAGTATCTGAGGAGGCTCCGAGAAAGCTGGGGAGGAACCATTTACAAGGGAAAGAAGTGATAGGAACAAGTGATAGGGAATGGCTTTAAATTAGAAGGGGAGGAAGATTTAGATTAGACATTAGGAAGAAATTCTTCATGATGAGAGTGGGGAGGCCCTGGCCCAGGTTGCCCAGAGAAGTCATGGCTGCCCCATCTCTGGAGATGTTCAAGGCTAGACTGGATGGGCCTTGAGTAACTCAAGTAGGAGCTGTCCCTGCCCATGGCAGGCAGGATGGACTTGGATGTTCTTTAAGGTTCCTTCCAGCCGAACCCATTGTGTAACTCTGTGATTAAAGTCTTTCTACGGATTTTGTTGAAAGAACTGGATTTCATAATCCTATACAAGTAGAGGGACTTTGCACAGATCAGAAGTTTACCTTTTAAAAAGTTACGATTGATATTGAATTGTGGATCCCTTCCAACTCGAGATGTTCCATGATTCTATGATCATGGTGGAGATTATTGAGCTCTAAGATTGTTCAAGTGAGGGATTCTCCCACAGCTCTGCGCAGCAACTCCCCTCTCTCTTTCTCCTTGAATAAACTTCTAAAGGTCTCGGGCTCATCCAAATGCGGAAACGTGCCTCTCTTATCTCACATTTCTTCTCAAGACAGGAAAACCACTTCTGTCTGGCTCTGAATAATAACGTAGAGCACGGAGAGCCCCGTTGATATCAAAGCGTTCGCAGCATAAGCATGGCTCAGTATGAACAGGGATATCATAATTCATCCCTCCAACATCAAATGTTTTACTGTAGTTTTTAATTCTTTATGGATTTGCATGGGCTTACTTTGTACCTTTGAAAACAAGAAGGAGTTTGCCCTTGACTTCAGGACAAAGGGGTGCCAAATCTTACCGAATGAGACTTTTAAACTGAGATGGAGAGGATTCATTTTTTTTATGAAGGTGTTTGTTTTCTCTTCTTTTGCATTTTAGAGGACTGTTCCCTCTGGTAACAAACTTAATGCAGGGGGATGGAATAGAACAAAGCAAATTAACTGTGTTGTTATAATTCTCTTCCCTTGTACAATCAGTTTCATAATTTTCAAAGGAAACAGTCTAAAACTTGCAAGACTAATAATCATAATTATTATGAATAATGAATCCTGAGATGTTATTACACAATAAAAACAAACCCTCCCATGCTGCGTCTTGCTGTTCAATTATTTAAAGCTCCCTGACAATTAAAACTCGCTTTAAGTCTGTCTGAGGAACTGTAACCCCAGCCACTGCAGCTTTTTTTTTTTATCATTCCAGTTCAAAATAAAATTGCATTTAATATTTCAAAAGGAAGAATTCTTTCTTTAGTCCTCCAATTTTTCTGCTAAGAAATGCTATTTTAAATCAAAGCATTATCCAGGAGAAAAAGAAAGCAAGCAACGTGTCCAACCAAAGCCCTGTGATTATGTTCTCCAAGGAGCAGAGCTGGGGGAAGAGGATTGCGTTGTCAACTCCTTAAGAAAAATTAACTGTACTAAAAATCTGAATTATGTATTAGTGTTTGTCAAAGTTGATAAGAATTCTATTGATACAGCTTACAGCAGCAAACTCTCTGTGCTGGGTCTGTCTGAGTCGAAGCTGCCGTAGTGCTGTGTTACAAAAGCATTGGTAACACCAATGTTCTGGCTATTGTTGGGCAGTGCTCCCACAGCATCAGTGCTGTCTCTTCAACACCTCCTCTTCACCAGCAAGCGAGGGGTGGGCAACATAGGACAGCTGACCCTAAATACCAAAAGGATATTCCATACCATAGGATGTTTGTTCAGCAATAAAAGCTGAGAAAACAGCGGAGGAAAGAGGGCATTCATTATTACAATGTTTTTCTTCATAGAATTATAGAATCACAGAGGGGTTTGGGTTGTAAGGGACCCTAAAGTCCATCCAGTTCCAACTCCTCTGCCATAAGCAGGGACATCTTCCACTGGATGAGGCTGCCCAAAGTCACATCCCACTTGGCCTTGCAATCCTCCAGAAATGGAGCATCCTCCACTTCTCCATGACAGTGCCTCACCACCATCACAGGAAAATATTTCTTCCAAAGATCTAATCTAAACCTCTCCTCTTTTAGTTTAGAACCATCACCCCTTGTTCTATTGTTTCAGACCCTGCTAAAACGTTTTTCCTCATCTTTCTTATCATCCCCCTTTAAATACTAGAAGGACCTAACAAGGTCTCCTCAGAGTCTTCTCTTCTCCAGGCCAAACAACCCCAACTCTCTCAGCCTCTCCTCATGAGTGAGGTGTTCTTGCTCCCACAGATCCGTGTCCCTCTTGTACTGAGGACTCCAGAACTGGATGCATCACTCCAGGAATGGTCTCATCAGAGCAGAGTAGAGGGGCAGAATCACTTCCCTCAATCTGCTGTCCCCACTTCTTTTGAGACATCCCAGGATATTCTTGGTCTTCTGGGCTGCAAGCACACATTGCCAGCTCAAGTTGACCTTCTCATCTACCTGCACCCCCAGGTCCTTCTCTGCAGGGTTGCTCTCGCTCTCCTCATCCTCCAGCCTGTTATTGATACTGAGGGTTGCCCTGACCCAGGTGCACTTGCGCCTGTTGAAACTCATGAGGTTTTTCACAAGTCCACTTCTCCAGCTTGCCAAGGTCCCTCTGGATGCCATCTGCTCCCTCAGAAATGTCAACCTCACCACTCAGTTTGGTGTCATCCACAAAATGTATTGCCTTGGGGTAATCAAGCCATGTCTCACATGTTTACTGAGCCCATTTGTCTAGGTCTGAAGCTCTTACATAGGATGGGATTTTTCTTCAATAATATGTAAATTTAACCAGAACAATTATTTCCAGGTGTCCCACATTCAGTAAAATACTTTCCAGATAAAATCTTCACTCTGTAGCTCCTATAGAAAGTAAAATATTTTTTACTTTTTTTTTCCCCTATACTGAGAAAATATTTCTCCCATCAGCTCTCCCATATCCTTCTCCTTACAAAACCCTGGTGGGTAGTTCTCTGCTAAAAAAATTGCAACCTAATAGGTGAGAAAAAGGTTGAAAATTACAGGTGATTGAGGAGAGAATTAGAATGGCGAAAAGCCAACAATTTTGGAGATGCTACTGTAACTACCACTATTATCTGTAATTCTTTTTAAGTCTATGGCAAAGTAGATAACGTTAACCAAACTATTAGTATCGCTACACATCCCTATAAATATCCTTCCTATTGTCTCAGACTAACTGCTTTTCTAATGGGGCACAGTGAGTTTCATTAATGTATAGATTAGTTCTGCTGCTTTCTCGCTTTTATCTGTAAATTCAATATCCCAGTGGAAAAAAACTCACCTTAAGAAATATGGAACACCTTACTATATTATTTTCAGTGTTTTCCACCTTGTTAATGGCCTCAGAATTAGTATTCAACCCATCTGATCGCTATTTGTGAAACTGGCTTAGGTGGGAAGATAATTTTTAGAGAGGACAGGGCGGTAAAATCTCTGCTGACTCTTCTTTTCCCTATGGCAGCGCGATCTGTGGTTGAGTTTTCTAATAGGTGTATTATAGATTGGAGGCACTAATCCCTTCAGGTTGGGAATCCTCTTAATTACTAATTTTCTTACTCGTATTGTGGAACAATTGCTCTGGGAGCAGAATAACTGATGAAACTTGCTTTCTTCTAGACTCGCATCCTATCAGCCAGCGCCTTGGACTCACAGTTCTCTTTGCTGAGGTCCTTTTCTGACTCCTTCTCCCATCCCTAGAGCACATGCCAGGATCCCAGCACGTGTAAAAGAAATCAGCTCCTCTTCTTCTGATGCCCTCAGTACCATCAAAAAGTGGCAGTTGATAGGGTAGTTATTATTTAGCAGATTTCCCATCCCTGGAGGTGTTCAAGGCCAGGCTGGATGGGGCTTTGAGCAACCCTATCCAGTGAAAGGACACCCTGCCCATGGCAGGGAGGTGGAACTGGATGAGCTTTAAGGTCCCTTCCAAGTCAAACCATTCTGATTCGATGATTCTATGCTACCAACAAACACATCAGACTGAAGAGTCATGGAGTTCCTCTTGAAACCTCTTGATCACAACGCTAAGGAACTGATTTATATTAAACTCATGATGACTTTCTTGATTTAAGATCTCTAATCTCTTGAGGAATTTGGTTAGAATTGGTTGAAATGCCACAACTGCTGTAGAGGGTGTAAAACACAGGCAGAAAGGATGGTTGTGGGAATTTAGGCACGGACCCTAATACACGAGATGATGAAATCAGAATTCTGTGGAATAAAAATCCCGCAATATCAGAATCTCACAGAATCAGAATCAGTTTATTAGTACAACAGAGTGGCTTTTATAGTCTCTATCAGCTAAGGATTGCTGCAAAGTTACAGCAATCCTGTTTTCAGTCTCTATCTTAATTTAGCTACAGTTAACATAACAAAAGCTAACTCCCTTATCTCAGTTCTACGCTTGTTAAACCCTATCTTTTCACTCCAGTCTCTTCTTGACCTTCAAGGCTTCCCATGCATTCTTTCTTCATACTCCCATCACGGGTCCAGGTGGTTCACACACCATGGTGTTAGCGAGATTATGTTTTCTGTGAAATTGTCCATGCTTCCCACAGATGGCTAATTAGCTTTCTTCCTTTAAAAAATAGAATTATAAAATGGCCAAAAATGCCATGAAAGATGGTTTCATACAATCATAGAATGGTTTGTGTTGGGAGGAACCTCAAAGCCCATCCAGTTCCAACACCCCTGCCATGGGCAGGGACACCTCCCACTGGATCAGGGTGCTCAAAACCTTGTCAAACCTGACCTCCAGGGATGCTCCAGGGATGGAGCAACCGCCACTTCTCTGGGTAACCCATGCCAGGGCATCACCTCCCTCACAGGAAAACATTTCTTCCCAAGATCTCATCTCAGTCTCCCCTCTTTCACTTTTAAATCATTTCCCCTCATCCTATCCCTGCACTGTTTGATCAAGAGCTTTCCTCCAGGCCCTGCCTTTCATGAGCTCCTGAAGGTATGAGCTTGTTGAGATGCTGCACCGGCCCATTCACCTTGGAGGTAGTGTCTGGCTCGTGTGCTGGTTGTGAGAATTTTTTACTGTTAAAAAATTACATCTCTGCAAATCATTCATATGCCAGGCACAGTCACATGGTTTATTTTTGAAAGTGTGGAAGGTCGAAGTAACTGCAAATTTTCTCTCTTAAAAGTGATGTCCTCGAGATACCTTGGTGTGCAAAGCACGTCTCATGTAAGGCACCTGGAAGCTTTCCAGCTCCTGGATGATTTTGCTTACTCTGCTGAAGATTTACAGGTTTTATTAAACCAGTCATTTCTATGACACAGGGAGCGAAAAGCCACGCACCTCTCTCTTATCCTGAGTCAGCATTGCCTTTCCTTTGCATTAATCACAGAATCACAGAGTCATAGAAAGGTTTGGGTTGGAAGGGACCTTAAAATACATCCAGTTCCAACCTCCATGGGCAGGGACACCTCCCACTAGACCAGGCTGCTCAACACCCCATCCAACCTGGCCTTGAACACCTCCAGGGATGGAGCAGCCACCACTTCTCTGGGAAACCTGTGCCAGGGCCTCAAGATTCACATCATGAAGAATTTCTTCCCAATGTCTATACTAAATATCCCCCCTTCTAATTTAAAGCCATTCCCCCTCACCCTGTAAAAAGTGACCTGCCAGCTTTCTTGTCACCCCTTTCAATTACTGGGAGGCTCCTGCGAGGTCTTTATAGAGTCTTCTCTTCTCCAGGATGAACAACCCCAACTCTCCCAGCCTGTCCTCATAGCAGAGATTCTCCATCCCTCTGATCAACTTTGTGGAGTCCTCAGGATCTGATCTAAGAGTTCCATATCCTTCTTATGTTGGAGATTCCAGAACTGGACACAGATCTCCAGGTGGGGTCTCACAAGAGTGGAGCAGAGTGGGAGAATCACCTCCATCACCCTGCTAGCCACGCTTTTTTGATGCACCCCAGGACACACGTTGCTGGTTCATTTTGAAATTCTCATCATTCATGTCTTTGTGTATTAAGGCTGCTGTTCTTTTGTGGCAGACTTCTCGTCTGACTCCTGACAGACCTGTCTGAGGTCCTGCTGCATTGATGAGCAGCTGTGTAGATCCCAGTGGAGCTGTAGGGTGGTGCTGACACACCGTGGGCTTGCTAATGCACTGTGGGCTTGTTGATGTACTACCACGATTGCCACCAAGCTCTCTGCACTGTCACATCATATCATGCCTGTGCTGGCCCTCAGAACTGGTTTTCATTGTTGACTTATGGGATGCTTGATGCTGTTAGAAGAAATACAGGTTATGTGAGTGTAACATCTGGATGTCCATCTGCCTTCTCACCTTCCTTCCTCGCCTTTTTAGTTATTTATTAGCATTTGGTTGATAAAAAATGCTTAGAGAAAGGTGTTGAATCACTTCAAATTTGCCAGCTGGGCAGAGAATTATGGAATGGTGTGTGTTGGAAGGGACTTTAAAGACCATCCAGTTCCAACCTCCCTGCCATAGACAGGGACACCTCCCACTGGATCAGGGGGCTCAAAGCCCCATCCAGCCGGGCCTTGAATGCCTCCAGGGATGGGGCACCTTCGACTTCTCTGGACAACCTGGGCCAGTGTCTCCCCACTCTCATTTCTCCTAATATCTCATCTCAATGTCTCTTTTTCAGCCTCAAACCATTCCTCCTCTTCCTGTCCCTGTACTCCCTTATCAAGAGCCCCTCCCCTGCTTTCCTGGAGCCCCTTTCAGTACTGGAAGGCTGCTCTAGGATCTCCCTAGAGTCTTCTCTTCTCCAGGATGAACTAGCTCAACTCCCCCACCCTGTCCTCCCTTATCAAGAGCCCCTCCCCTGCTTTCCTGGAGCCCCTTTCAGTACTGGAAGGCTGCTCTAGGATCTCCCTAGAGTCTTTTCTTCTCCAGGATGAACTAGCTCAACTCCCCCACCCTGTCCTCCCATACCCCTGCATCATCTTTGTGTCCTCCTCTGGTCTTGGTCCAACAGATCCATGTCCTTCCTGTGCTGAGGACTCCAGAACTGAACACAGGACTCCAGGTGAGGTCTCATGAGAGTGAACTAGAGGGGCAGAATCCTCTCCCTCATCCTTCTGGGCACATTTCTTTGGATGCAGCCCAGGACACGGTTGGCTTTCTGGGCTGCAAGTGCATATTGTCAGCTCCTAATTCACCGGCACTCAAAGTCCTTCTCCTCAGGGCTGCTCCCAGTCCATTCTCTGCCCAGCCTGTATTTTTGCTTTGGATTGCCCCAACCCAGGTGTAAAACATAGAGAAGAATTGTAGGACAAGCCACTCATCACGAACAGTGGGAGATGGTTGACCTCACAGCCTCTATCCAAGTCATTATGAAAACCAGCTTCTGCACCACTGAGTTTCACTTGCAAAAATATAAATGTGCTCATGCTCTCTTGCTGCACTTTGAACACCGCAGATGATGATAATGTTTATCTTTTCTTTTTAATATTGTTGGTATTTGACCATGAAATGTCTTCCAAGTCCCTTGGCTGCTTTAAAAACCTTGAGTTTCTTTCTGCTTTTTCCTTTGGCAGCATCTATTGTTCTGTGTGTTGGAGATGCCTGCCCAGATTAAGTGACCAGCATTTCCCCAGGGAGTGTTTGCGGGTGATTGAATTTCTTGCGATCAACAGCCCATTGCTCCTCAACACACACACCCCCCCGCCATTTTTCCTGGTGACTAATTGATGATGACAGATGTCGCTGGCGCGGTGACACCGGCACTGCCTTCACAGCATCAAGGGAGAGAGCGATAGCGCTTCTCTACACACAAGAGTTGATCAGTGCTGAGTTTGCCCATTGGTTTTTTTCTTATTTTTTTTAAAATAGTCTAGTGTCGATTGGGCAATCCCAGCCACAAATACAGACTCAGTTGGGAATGGAAAATGGTAAATAGAGTTAAATCCAGTTGGAGGCCGGTCATGACTGGTGTTCCCCAAGGTTCAGTGCTGGGTCCAGTCTTGTTTAACATCTTTATCAACGATCACAGTGAAGGCATTGAGCGCACCCTTAGCAAGTTTGTGGATGACACCAGGCTGGGTGGCAGTGTTGATCTGCTTGAAGGAAGGGAGGGTCTGCAGAGGGATCTGGACAGGTTGGATCCATGGGCTGAGACCAATGGGATGAGGTTTAACAAGACCAAGTGCCGAGTCCTGCACTTGGGGCACAACAACCCCATAGAGCGTTACAGCCTTGGGGAAGAGTGGCTGGAGATATGCCTGGTAGAGAAGGACCTGGAAGTGTTGATTGACAACACAACTCATCAGTTAAGCTTTTATCCTTCCATGTGCCTCCCTTTGCCTATGTTTGAGAAGGTGAGACTGGAGAGAAAAGAGAATCACAGAATTATAGAATCATTGAGACTGGAAAAGAACTCTAAGGTCATCTAGTGCAACCGTCAGCCAAACCCCAACATGCTTATTAAACCCTGTCTCCAAGTACCACATCTACAAGATTTTTGAACCCCTCCAGGAATGGTGACTCCATCACCACCCTGGGCAGCCTCTTCCAATGCTTCAGCACTCTTTCAGTAAAGATGTTTTTCTTAATATCCAATCAAAACCTCCCCTGGTGCAACTGGAAGACATTTCTTAGAATCATAGAATCATAGAATGAATTTCCTCTCATCTCATGACTTGGGAGAAGATATTAAAACCTTCCTCACCACAGACTCCTTTCCATGAGGTTCCCGTCAGCCTCCTCTTCTCCAGGTTGACAGCCCCAGCTCTCTCAGCCTCTCCTAGAAACCCTGTGCTCCCTACCCTTCCCCAGCTCTGGACACACTCCAGCCCCTCAATGTCCTTCTTGGAATGAGGGGCCCAAAACTGAACCCAGGATTTGATGTGTGACCTCACCAGCACTGAATCCATGAGGACAATCCCTTCCCTACTCCTGTTGACCACCCCATTGCTGATCCAGGTCAGGATGCTGCCTTCTTGGACAGCTAGGCTACTGCTGGCTTGTGTTCAGCTGCTGTTGACCATCACCTCCAGGCCCTTTTCCACCAGGCATCTTTCTAGTTGCTCTTCCCCAAGCCTGGAATATTGTATGGTGTTATTTTGGCCCAAATGCAAGACTTGGTCTTTTTGAACCCCTTCCTGCTGGCCTTGGTCCTTGGATCCAGCCATTCCAAATCCTCTGCAGAGCCTTCCTACCCTCCAGCAATTTGACACTTATGCCCAGTTTGGTGTTATCTCAAAACTGATTGAGGGAAAACTCAATCCCATCATCCAAATCATTGATAAAGATGTAAACCGATGTGGATCCAATACTGAGCCCCAGGAACTGTCACTTGTGACTGGCAAGTCACAAGCACTAGGGTGTATTTAGCTTCTGATGTGGATGTTATGGCACAGGCTGGAACTATCAAAATCTCCCCAGCCTCTGTGAGATTTTGTAATTTGGATACGGACGTGCGGTATTAAAAGTGCTATTGGCCTAATCCTGCGAGGTGCTGAGTCAGGAGTGAATCCCATCAGGCGTTGTTGACACGCATGCACCTCAGTGATTTATAACAAAGATCATAATGTCATAAAAGAGGCATAATAAAAATTAGTCGTGCATGGCTCGTTTCCAAGAACGTCATTACGGCACCAAGTAATAATGAATTGCCGTGCAAGAAACCAGAAGGGAGGAAGTACGGATGGCAACATGGACAGATCCTTTGTTTGGTAAATTAGTGTCACTGCATATTGGCTGAATAGCTCTAAACATATGCTGATGTACCCTGACACGCTGGCACGTGCTCCGTGTCATCGGTGAAACCTGATGCTTGTGAACATATCAAACACAGACGTGTGAACTCGCAGACGAGCCGTGCCAACGTGGTCTGTGCTGGTGTTTGGAGGGTGGGCTTTGAACACACAGTGCCTGAAGAAATGCTTTTGAAGGTGGCACGTTGAAACAGTGCCGGATGATTAATCGGCTGGATGGAAAGTGGAAAGGCCAAGTTTTGTAAGTGGAAAGGTAACAGGAATTGCTTTTGCAGAAAAGAGCATTTTGTTTGACTATAAGTAATGAGTTCCCCAAAATAAGAAGGCTATGGAACTGTTGGAACGCGTCCAGAGGAGGCCACAGAGATGGTCAAAGCACAGGAGCCCCTCTGCTGTGAGGACAGGCAGAGAGAGTTGGGGTTGTTTGGCCTGGAGAAGAGAAGGCTCTGGGGAGAACTTAGAGCAACCGCCCGGTACCTGAAGAGTCTCCAGAAAAGCTGGGAAGGGACTTTTTACAAGGGCAAAAAGTGACAGGACAAGAGGGAATGGCTTTGAGTGGGAAGGGGGAAGATTTAGATTTGATATGAGGAAGAAATTCTTTAGAATGAGGGTGGTGAGACACTGGCACAGGTTGCCTAGGGAAGTGGTAGCTGCTCCATCCCTGGAGGTGTTCAAGGCCAGGTTGGATGGGGCTTTGAGGAGCCTGGCCTCGTGGAAGGTGTCTGTTCTCATGGCAGGAGGGCTGGAACTACGTGATCCTTAAGATCCTTTCCAACCCAAACCAGTCAATGATTCTATGATTTTATTTTACCTTTTTTACTCAAGAGAACTGAATCATAGAATCAAAAAGCAATCTGAGTTGGAAGGGACCCAAAAGGATCAGTGAGTCCTACCCCAACATTCACATCATATATCCAAAGACTTTGGACAAATGCTTCTGGAATATTGTGGGGGTCGGTGCCGTGATTGCTTCCCTGGGGAGATGGTCCAGTGCTCCACCACCCTCTGGGAGAAGAACCTTTTCCTAATGTCCAACCTAACCTTCCCCTGGCAAATACTCCTTCCGGGTGATGCAATAAGCTTGTTAAAATAAAAGGCCACTCTGTAAAACGAAACAGGAATAATTCTTTCCAAAGGCCCTATGTTCTAAAAAGTCTTTTAAAACTGAAACATTTTTAAAAATCATCTATATATTAGAAAAATTCAAATCAAACTATGGAAATAGAAGGCATAAAAATAGTTTGAGGGAATGTCTTGTCAGAAAAAATCATTTGATTTCTTCAAATGTCTTCTTGGCTTCAGTGTATGTGGGATATTGAGGGAAAGTGAGATTTGCAGCAGGAGGTTGAAGACTGTAAGTGTGATAGTTCTCTCATTTTTGCTAAAAAAGTATTGAGTTTCAAATCATAGAATCATGGAATGGTTTGGGTTGGAAATCACCTTAAGTCTCATCCGATCCCCTGGGATACTTCCCAGTGGATCAGGTTGCTCAAAGCCCCATCAAGCCTGGTCTGAACACCTCTAGGGATCACAGATTCATTAAATGATTTGGGTCAGAAGGGATTTTAAATATCTTAAAGTTCATCCAGTTCCAATCCCCTTTCCATGGGCAGGGACACCTCCCACTGGATCAGGGGGCTCCAAACCCCAACCAACCTGGCCTTCAACACCTCCAGGGATGGGGCAGCCACCACTTCTCTGGGAAACCTGGGCCATGGCCTCCCCACCCTCACAGGAAAACATTTCTTCCTAGGATCTCATCTCAATCTCCCCATGGCAGGGGAGCTGGAACCGCATGGGCCTTATGTTCCCTTCAAACCCAACCCCTTCTATGATTCTCTACGCCACAAGATTTTGCTGATCTCTAAAGCAATGTCTTTAAAGGTTAGACAGCAACTGCTAATAGGATCTAATCCCTACCTGCCTACATCTCAACAAGGCTCAGTGCCAGGTTCTGCACTTGGGCCAAAACAACCCCATGCAAAGATCCAGGCCTGGGGAAGAATGGCTGGAGAGCTGCCGAGTAGGAAAGGACCTGAGGGTGCTGGTTGTCAGTGGCTGAACATGAGCCAGGAGTGTGCCCAAGGTGGCCGAGAAGGCCACTAGCATCCTGGCTTGGATCAGTCATGTTGTGGCCAGCAGGAGTGCAGAAGGGATTGTCCCCCTGGACACGCCTCAAATCCTTTGTTCAATTTTGGAACCCCTACAAGAGTCTTTGAGGGGCTGGAGCCTGTCCAGAGCAGGGCAACAGAGATGGGGAAGGGTCTGAAGAACAATTCTTATGAGTAGTGACTGAGAGACCTGGGGCTGTTTACTTGCAGAAATGGAGGCTGAGGGGAGACCTCATCGCTCTCTGCAGCTCCCTGAAAGGAGGTAGTGGTGAGGTGGGTGCTGGGCTCCTCTCCCTAGGAACATGTGGTAGGATGAAAGGAAATGGCCTCAGGTTGCACCAGGAAAGGTTTAGATTAGGTATTAAGAAAAATGTGTTTACTGAAAGAGTGTTGAAGCATTGGAAGAGGCTGCCCAGGGCAGTGGTGGAGTCCCTGGTGGTGTTCAAACACTGTGTAGATGTCGCACTTGGAGACATGGTTCAGCAGACATGGTGGGGGCTGGGCTGATGGTTGGACTTGATGATCTTTGAGTTTTTTTCCAACTTGGATGACTCTCTAAATCTACGATTCCTATTATTTTTAATTACTAACAGCCTGTGAGTGCTGTGTATGGGAACCAATGGTGGGATGAGATGTCACACACGGTGTTTTGTGTTTAGTTGTTTTAAAACTCCATGAATAGTTACACTTGCTCATATTTTATAACTACTCTGTGTTTTATAAGTAACGGTTGTAAACAAGAAGGCCCCAAAAAACTGCATCAAATGTATTTTAAATGAGTTTGCTTCAGGAGCGCAAGGATGTGTCCTGGTGCCAAAATAATAACACCGTCACAAAAGTGATTGTGCCAACTACCTGAAAGGAGGTTATGGTGAGGTGGGTGTGGGTTTCTTCTCCCAACTAACAAGTGACAGACAGAAGGAGAGGAAATGGCTTCAGATTGTGCCAGGGGAGGTTCAGATTGGACATCAGGAAAAATTTTTTCACTGAAAGGGTATCAGGTACTGGAAGAGGCTACTCAGGGAAGTAGTTCAGACACCATCCCTGTGATTCTATGATACTATTATAAATTTCACAGCTGATTCTGGATTATAAATAATGGGGTATTTGGTTCTGAATTGGAAGTGGTCCATTTGGCTTCCTTAATCATAGAATCAGAGAAATTCTTGGTTGGAAAAGACCTTTGAGATTATTGAGTCCAACCACACTGTCCACTATTAAACCAGATCCCTGAGCACCTCATCCACTCACCTTTTAAACACCTCCAGGGATGGTGACTCAACCACCTCCTTGGGCAGCCTCTTCTAGTGCCTGATAGGCCTTTCAGTTCCTATATTCAGGCCTTCTCTGTCAATTTTATAGTCACTTACACAGGTGGAAAATGAATGAAGCAGCACTGTTTTATGCGCACTTCGTACAAAGACAGATTATTATTCACACTGCCACAAGAGCAGAGAAAGATGCTCTTTACAAGGAGTTAATATCAACCACATCAGGCTAAAATCAGTGCCTGTCAGTGCCTGATGAAGATGGTTTAACCAGTGGTGGATTGATCTTGTGGAGTCATATGAAAGATTGAAGGATTTCAGACATTACTCGCTGAGATAATTCCAGGTTATATATCTCTCTATTTTGTGCTGTTGTACTCTATATGTTTGCTATTCACTGCTGGCAACAATAAAAGTGAAATTGCTTTTGTCAGTGATAGCTCTACAGAGTTTGCTGGATGCCTGAGTAAAACACATACTTAGTGGACCAAACCTTCCAGCCCAGCCTTGATGTTTTTCACTGTGGCTTTCTTAAGCTGCCCCCTAGTGGGTAAAGCCACTGTCAAGCATTGGCAGAGGATGCCCTGGGACGTGGTTGAGTCACCATCCCTGGAGATATTTAAAAGATGAGGAGATGAGGCGCTCAGGGATCTGGTTTAGTAGTGGACAGGGACGGTTGGACTTGACAATCTCAAAGGTCTTTTCCAAACAAAGGATTCCATGATCCTACAATTCTATGAACGTGCATGAGGTCACAAAGTGTATGGATTCACCTCCAGAATTTAGATGTTTAAAGGCAGATACCACCATTCAGTAGTTTGACTAGCTCTTTGGGCTCCATCATCTGCGTTAGGTAGATATCATTGTCTAGGGGGGAGCTTAGACAGCCGTACACATGCAGGCACAAGCGTAAAGTCACCTAAATGTACATCTCTGGGTGTGGTGCTGATTACAGTGCAAGTTCCCCTGTTCTCAGCATTGACAAAAGTGCACTTCAAATTCTGGGTTCAATTTTGGACACCTCACTCCAAGAAAGACATTGAGGGGCTGGAGTGGGTCCAGAGAAGAGCAACAGAGTTGATGAAGGGGTCGAAGCACAGCGGAAGGAAGGAGAGGCTGAGAGACCTGCGGTTGTTTAGCCTGGAGAGAAGGAGGCTGAGGGGAAACTTCATCACTCTTTGCAGCTCTCAGAAAGGAGGCTGTGGTGAGGAGAGTGTTGGTCTCTTCTCACAAGTGATAGGTGATAGGATGAAAGGGAATGGCCTGAAGTTGTGCCAGGAGAGGTTCATATCAGACATCAGGAAAAATTTCTTCACCAAAAGGGTTCTCAGGCCCTGGCAGAGGCTGCCCGGGGAGGCGGTTGAGTCCTCATCCCTGGAGATGTTTAAAATATGGGTAGATGAGGTACTCAGGGATCTGGTTTAGCAGTGGCCAGGTACTGTTGGACCCAATGATTTTAGAGGTCTTTCCCAACCAAACAATTCTGTGTTTCTCTGATTAACTTTTTGAGTACTAAATGGGTTTTTATGGAAAAGAGATGCCAAACTGCTATGCTCCTCCAGGAGGATGGTTCTGTCTATGGAGGAACCACAGACCAGAGTATTTTATGGAGAACCTGAAAGGTTCTACAGACCTTCAGGTGCAAAAATAGTTAATGACATGACTTTTTTTTTTTCTGAATTGCTGTGTTTGAGTACCAAAACTCAACTGAAAAAAGCATTGGAGATTTGTCTGTGTTTTTATTTCCAATTATGCCCTTGGTACTTCTCTAGAGATGTTTACATACCGCAGCCCTTGTTAGAAAACTCCAGTTCTCTTATGCTTATAATACATGAGTCAACATATAGAATAGCCCAGAAGCCCAAATCTGCTCACTTTGACCCTGAAGCAAAATAGTCATGTCGTTGTAATATAAATTTACACAGAATTATACTTTAGCCTTGTGTTTGCACATTATTTAGATCAGTGGCCCATGACTAAGGATGCTGAACACAATCCCAGTGCAAATAATGCATCAAAAGTTTGCAGCCAAAAGAGCTGAAGCTATGGCTTAATATTGTCTTTCAACACATCATTACTCTGGAAATGCCACTGGGATATTACTTAATTCTCTCTGGTTTTGGATTGATCAAAATAAGTAAGAGGTAAAAATATTAGTGGTTAATAATAGCAATATTAATGGGTTTTACTAATAATTTGGGGGGACGGATTGCTAAGCTACTGTTCAGGGACTGTCATGGCTTTTGCATAAAGATGATAGTGTTAAAGTCCCTTCCAATCCAAACCATTCTATGATTCTATGATTCTTATGTTATTTTTAGTGCACCAGTGTAGTAACTTAGAGCAAGGCACTGCACCTCTGTCAGGACAATCCCAAGCACAGTTTCAGGCTGGGTGGAAAATGGATTGAGAGGAGCCCTGAGAAGAAGGGGTGCTCAGGGATGAGAGGCTCAACAGGAACAGGCAATGTGTGTTCAAACCCGAGAAAACCAACCGTGTCCTGGACTGCAACCAAAAGAGTGGGACCAGCAAGGCAAGGGAGGGTATTCTGCCCCTCTGCTCCGCTCTGATGACACCTCACCTGGAGCCCTGTGGCCAGTTCTAAAGTCCTCAGTACTTGAAGGACATGGAACTCTTGGAGCAACTCCAGAGGAGGCCATTAAGATGATGCAAGGGCTGGAGAACCTCCGAGGACAGGCTGAGAGAGTCAGGGTTGTTCAGCCTGGAGAAGAGAAGGCTCTGGAGAGACTTTCAAGAAACCTTCCAGTACTGAAAGGGTCTGCAGGGAAGCTGGGAAGGAGCTCTTGATCAGGGAGTGCAGGGATAGCACGAGGGGGAACGGTTTGAAGCTGAGGGAAGGGGGATTGAGATGAGATCTTAGGAGGAAATGTTTTCTTCTGAGGGTGGGGAGGCTCTGGCCCAGGTTGCCCAGAGAAGTAGTGGCTGCCCCATCTATGGAGGTATGGAAGACCAGATTGAATGGGGTTTTGAGCACCCTGATCCAGTGGGAGGTGTTCCTGCCCATGGCAGGGGGGTTGGAACTGGGTGGGGTTTAAGGTCCCTTCTGACTCAAACCATGGCATGATTCAATTCTTCATAAGCTGTTTAGATAATATAACACTGTTAATGATCTCACGGTGAACTAATGCTGCTGGTACAGTTCAAAGCCTATGCATGGGGCCTGGCCAAAGAAGATTTGTAGTAATCAACAAAACAAAGTCCTCTTTGGTTTGATACCAATGGTGAAAACCTGCTTTTTAGGGCTGGAATGCCCATGGAATTGGACCTAATAGATAATGCTGGTCTTCAGACAAGGTCTGGTGATTTTGACTGTGGTTGCTCCATAAGAGGAATGTGCTAAGTCAGGAGGTAGCTGATCACTTAAGTTATTGTTATTTTGTGATTATGGACCACATTTCACATGGACTTGATGGGCAACAACTAAACTCTTAAACTCTATGGAGAGCTGATCAAGTTTAAATGATCTAAAATCAATTTTACCGTTTGAATCTGCAGTTTCTGGATTTTTCATGTAGACTGAAAATGTGAAACAGTGTTAATATTCTCACTGCCTTTTCCTTTTCATTTTCTCAGTCGTTGATATGATTATCTTGTGTAGAAGTGCCCTACATAGTTTCTGCTTTTTTCAGACCAATCAGTTTGTAGGCTTCAGGCTTTGAGCAGTGAATTATTGCTTGTTTTTGAGGTTAAATACTTCTGCTGCTTGGGGCACATGAGACAAACCCAACAAAATAGGACTGAACAAAGGAGCATATCCTCCTCTCATTCGTAGAAGAGAAGGTTTCCAAGTATGTCGAGGAAGTAGCCAACTCGAGTTTTGCATGTTGCTGTTGACTTTATATGATTATTCATGATGTTATTCTTTAAGATGTGGTTTTACTGTTATTTTTTCTCTCTTTCTTTCATCCCCTATCATTTTGTTCACACTTACTCCATGCTACATTGGCCCTTTGTTCTGTAACACCCTAGCCATGACCACCACGGTACCTCCCACCCACCCCGACACCCTTGTGCCACCAGCCTCTCTGACTGACTCCTCTCCTTCCCCTCCAGCTGTCCCAAGTACCAGTGTCCTTCCCTCTGCCCCCCGAGATGTGGTCCCTGTGTTGGTCTCCAGCCGATTTGTCCGTCTCAGCTGGCGCCCACCCGCAGAGGTCAGAGGCAGTGTCCAGACATACACAGTCTTCTTCTCCAGGGATGGTGTCAACAGGTAAGCATCCACAGACCACAGTTCTCCTCCGAATGGGTGGATAGTCCTACAAAGTCTTGAGGTCTTTACAAGTATCCCGCAATATGCTTCTCAACCTTGTTTTCTTCTCCTCATGGTGAGTGCGAGACTGAAAATGCCTTTTATTACCTTGTGGTTTTGTAGATCTTATCAATATATATCCAAAAATGTCCTCAAATGATGGACCATTATGTTTACAGTGATGCCTATGGATCTCACCTCCTCCAGCTATTACTCAACTGTCTAACAGAGTGGCCTTCCAGTACCTGAAGGGGGCAACAGGAAAGCTGGGGGGGAACTTTTTGCAGGGGTCTGTAGTGATAGGACGAGGGGGAATGGCTTTAAATTGGAAGGGGGGAAAATTTAGATTAGACATTAGGGAGAAATTCTTCATGATGAGGGTGATAAGACACTGGCACAGAGAAGTTGTGGATGCCCCCTCCGTGGAGGTCTTGAAGGCCAAGTTGGATGGGGGTTGAGAAACCTGGTCCAGTGGGAGGTGTCCCTGCCCATGGCAGGGGAGTTGGAACTGAATGGACTTTAAGGTGCCTTCCAAGTCAAACCATTCTGTGATTCTATAAAAGAGAGTATTCTTAGCTCCGTATTTTACCTTTTACCTTCCTCTGAAGGCACAGGCTCAAATGTTCTTTGCTTTACCAGCAGTGGTGAATTTGTTGAGCCCTAATCAACCGGAGAAGGCTGGAACTGGATGGACTTTAAGGTCTCTTCCAACCCAAACCATTCTATGATTCTATGACTGCTTTTAGAAAAGTGCAAATGGTGTTAGACTTTGAAAACAGCCATGGAAACATAGACCATGAAGACAGTATCCTTTCTAATGCTTAATCTCAATTTTCCCCCTTCTGCTTTAAAGACATTCCCCCTCATCCTATCACTACAAGCCCTTGTAAGAAGTCCCTCCTCAGCTTTCTCGTAGGCCCCTTCCAGGTACTGGAATGTTGTTTAGGTTGGTCCTTTCCAACCTAAATGATTCCACGATTCTGTATTTGTTTCAATGCTTGTAGTCATTGATAGCAGGAGGCAGAGACTCCTAAATAGATACACGTATCCACCTGGTCCAGCTGAGCTGCCTGAAAGGACACAACACTCAAAGCACTTGGGATGGGAGTGTGAAATTCACTATTCTTCCTAAAAGAAAGCTCTTAAATTGAAGTTGGCATTTCTAAGGTCAGCGTGGCAGGCAAGGGTCCTCTGCAGCAGGGTGTCACTTGTGGGATAAATGGCACATTGGCAGCGGGGAGGGATGGAGTGGAAATATGAGGTGAGAGCCAGGTGTTTTGAGTTTCATTCCCAGGTCAGATCTGGTTATCCCACCTTCCATAAATACCTCCTCACCTGGCTGTGAGCAGAGAGGGAGAGACAAGTGCAGAGTGAGATGGATGGGGCAGAGGTTCAGAGTTCAGATCTTCATCTTGCCTCAGATTGAGTCTCCAGTTGTGACGAGTTCACATGAAATAAGAATGGGCAGGATGCAGTGGAGGTTGTAAGGCACTCACAGAGATGTTAACTGGCCCTACAAAACTAATTCTGCAAAATGAGGAAAGTAAGGATGTTCAGCAGCTCCCCTGTTGTTCCCCAATGTAAGAGCTGCTGGAATGGGTTCAGAGGAGTCCACAGATGATCCAAGGGCTGGAGCACCTCTGCTATGAGGACAGGTTGAGACAGTTGGGGTTGTTCAGCCTGGAGATGGGAAGTCTATGGAGAAACCTTAGACCAGCCTACCAGTACTGAAAGGGGGTCCAGGACAGATGAGGAGGGGCTTTTTACAAGGGTCTGGAGTGATAGGTTAAGGGGGAATGTCTTGAAATTGGAAGGGTGAAGAGTTAGATTAGACATCAGGAACAAATTCTTCACAATGAAGGTGGGGAAGAACTGGCACAGGTTGTCCAGAAAGGCCATGGATGTCCCCTCCCTAGAGGTGTTCAAGGCCAGGCTGGAGGGGGCCTTGAGCAGCCTGGTCTAGTGGGAGGTGTCCCTGCCTATGGCAAAGGGGTTGGAACTGCATGGGCTTTAAAGTCCCTTCCAAGCCAAACCATTCTGGTACTATGATACCAAATGGGGGTTCAAAAGGTCAACCAGATATTTCTGCACTTATGAGTCTCAGGGTTTGTTTGCAGCCATTGCCACCACTGATAAAACAACATTCTTATGTCCTTACCTTTATGAAGTGCTTGGAGATTTGTTGATGAGCATGAAGTGCCCATGAGGTGGCAACGCTGGGGGGTACCAGTGTCATTGCATCTCATTTATTTCAACTCTCTTAAAGACATCAAATCTGCCACAGAACACCGCCTTTAGTTTAGCAGTGAGGAGAAAATGTGGATATTCTCATACGAGACCTTCAAACAAGTAGTGTTTTGAAGATTTAAAAAAGATGTAAGAAGGGCTAAACCTGGCCTCCCTTACATTTCTGAGTAATTGTTGGCCCACATCCGCTGAACATGAGGCAGTGGTGGCCCAGGGAGCCAAAAAACCAGCATCCTGGCTTGGATCAACCATGGTGTGCCCAGCTGAAGCAAAGAAGGGATCGTCCCCCCTGCACTTGGCCACTGTTTACTCCTGGTTTAGTTCTGGGCCCCTCACTCCAAGAAGGATATTGAGGGGTTGGAGCACCTCCAGAGAAGGCAACGGAGCTGGGGAAGGTGCTGGTGAATAGGGGTACTGGGAGTAGCTGAGGGACCTGGGGGTGTTCAGTCTGGAGAAGAGGAGGCTGAGGGGAGACCTCATTGCTCTCTGTAGCTCCCTGGAAGGAGGTTGTGGTGAGGTGGGTGCTGGGCTCTTCTCCCAAGTGAAAAGTGATAGGATGAGAGGAAACGGCCTCAAGGCGAGCCAAGAGAAAATCAGATTAGACACCAAGAGAAATTTCTTCACCAAAAGGTTTCTCAGGCACTGGCAGAGGCTGCCCAGGGCAGTGGTGGAGTTTCCATCCCTGGAGGGAATTAAAAGAAGGGTAAATGATGTGCTCAGGGACCAGATTTAGTGCTGGACAGGTACCGTTGGACTCTATGATCTCAACGTTTTTTCCAATCAAATGATTCTATGATTCTTTCTGAATTTCCATGGTACTTTTCAACATCCTGAGTACCAGAAGGATGCCTTAGTCCCATTCCCAGCTTGTTGCATGCCTTCCTAGAGAGTCTCCTGCGGAAGACTGTGGGCTCTGTGTTCAAAAACCTAACAAAAGAAATAGATGAAATGAAATGAAATAAAATATTAAATAAAAAAATTAATACAATAAAATAAAAATAAATTAAATACGATACAATAGAATAAATAAAAATTCCTCTGTTCTCCTTGTTGCAAAAGACTCAAAACAACACCTTTAGTTTTAAACTTTTGAAAAAGCACCCGTTGCAAACTTTCAGACAAACTGTGAGGCTAATTTATTTTCATTTTCCTTAAAGGAAAAACTTCCATGGAATTTTTGAGTTGTTTATTGTTTACAGTTTGTTCTTAACAAAGAGCTATTTTTGTATTTGCAACCATAAATATCAGATTTGACATTAACCCCAGGGACACAAAGGAATTGTCAGAGAAATTACTGTGAGTCTGGAGTTGGGTTCGGGTGGAGGGAGGATTTTGCCTGACATCTGGCAGCATCGCTGAGGCCAACACGACACAGAGGGCATTGGACACTTCAGGAACCATGCAGAGAAAGAGCCTTCCTGTCTTCTGAACTCTCTCCTAAGGGTTTTTCAGCTCAACCCTTTCAAAGCAACCCCTTTTGGAGGTGACTGCACTTAGTGCTGGAGCACAATCACCAGAGTCCTTCTGATGGGATGCTCTTTAACCTTCATGCTCGGCTTGGCACCCTGCGTGGGATCAAATGTTTTTTGTTTGCTGATAAGGATGATTGGGAAGAGCACTTAAAGGTAAAAGTTTCTCAGAGAAGGATAAAAAAACCCCTTAAATATTTTAGGAAATCAACAAACAGCCAACCAATACACCAGCACTCAGGAAAGTTTCTGGCTGAGATAGAAGTTGGGATTTAGAAGTGAATTTAATTGTTTTTATTGAATTTAAAAGATTCTATGACATCTGATGGTAAAAGCAGGCTGTTGATGAAAAAATGAGCAGAACTTGGGGATTCCATGAATAGGAACTGTTATCAGATACACAGAATTATAGAACCATCAGGTTGGAAAAGACCTCTATGATCATCCACTCCAACCATCAGCACAACACCACTGCACCTAAATGCCACAGCCAAATTGTTCTTGAACCCCTCCAGGGCTGGAGACCCCACCACTGCCCTGGGCAGCCTCTTCCAATGCTTCACTACTCTTTCAGTTTTCCTCATATCCAGTCAAAACCTGCCCTGGTACAACTTGAGGTAATTTCCTTTCATTCTATCACTTTTCACTTGGGAGAAGAGCCCAGCACCCACCTCACCACAACCTCCTTTCAGGGAGCTGCAGGGAGCAATGAGGTCTCCCCTCAGCCTCCTCTTCTCTAGGCTAAACAGCTCCAGGTCCCTCCGCCAATCGCAGGACCCCTGGGTTCCAGACCCTTCCCCAGCTCCGTTCCCCTTCTTTGGACGCCCTCTGGCCCTCAAGTCTTTCTTGAGTAAGGGGTCTAAGATTGAACTGGGAATTCAAGGTACAGCATCACCAATGCTGAATTCAGGGGGGCGATCCCTTCCTTGTTCCTGCTGGGCACACCATGGCTGATCCGAGCCAGGATGCTGGTGGCCTTCTGGACCACCTGGGCCACTGCTGCCTCATGTTCAGCCATTGTCAACCAACACCCCCAGGGAGCAGTTTTCCAACCTTAGTTTACACTTGATTATGGTCATTTTCTGTTATATTATGATAGTAGAATATAATGCACGAGTTTTGATGGATCTTGTGTTTCAACCTACACATAAGCACCCACCCTAACAGACCTTAAAAATCCATCCTACCACACAAAACAGTTCCAAAAAAGCCCAAAGGGTTTATCTTAGATTTTACTTGATATTATAAGCTCACCCGACAATTTCCCCTAGTTTACGCCAAATAAGGTCATCCAGAAGATAAACAATTCTGACTTTAATGGGTAGATCTCTGTCTTTTTATTGGTTTCCTGGTTTTGCTGCTGGGATGCTGCTCAGATGATGAGCTCTTGGGAATGGGGCATCCCTCTTAAAGGTCCCTTCCAACCCAAACCATTCTGTGAGCCTATGATCTCTCGCATCTCTCACATCCACGTGCTGCTGAAACTTTCATTTTAATTAATTGCTTATATACATATTTTTAGATAGAGACAGTCTGGTTGTTGGAAGTGCTGGATCCTTCTCCATCTTTAAAGGTCTTCTGAAACAAAAGGATTTGTGCCTGGCTGTTACTCACAATTAACTGCAATCTGATTTAAAAAAGCAGTTTGTTGTTCAGAGCATTTGCAAAATCGACCAGTTTTGATATTGCTGCATGAGAAGTTCCACATGAGCCAACAACGTGCGCTCAGAGCCCAGAAAGCCACCTGTGTCCTGGGCTGCATCCAGAGAAGTGGGACCAGTAGGGTGAGGGAGGAGATTCAGCCCCTCTGTTGTGCTCTGGTGAGATCTCATCTGGAGCCCTGTGTCCAGCTCTGGAGTCCTCAGCAGAGGAAGGACACGGAGCAAGTCCAGAGGAGGTAACAAATGCAGCCAGGTGGCTGGAGCACCTCTGCTGTGAGCACAGGCAGAGACAGTTGGGGTTGTTCAGCCTGGAGAAGAGAAGGCTACGGGGAGAGCTTAGAGCAGCCTCCCAGTACTGAACGGGGCTCCAGGAAAGCTGGAGAGGGGCTCTTGATCTCTGAGTGCAGACACAGGACAAGGGGAATGGTTTTCAATTGAAAGAGGGGAGATTGAGTTGAGATCTTAGTAAGAAATGTTTTCCTGTGAGGGTGTGGAGGCCCTGGTAGAGGTTTCCCAGAGAAGTGGTGGTTGTCCCACCCCTGGAGATCTTGAAAGCCAGGTTTGATGAGGCTTTTCCCCCCTGTGGCAGGAGGGTTGGAACTGGCTGGGCTTTAAGGTCCCTTCCAACCCAAACCATTCTATCTGTTGATGATATTTAAGTCCACTTGCAGATTCAAATCTGATTTTGATGTTCAGTTTTGCACTCAGCATGTTTGTTCCCTTCTCTCCTGTATCTCTGCTAGTTTGCTTCTCAAAAACTGACATTTGATATCTTCATGCTAGCAAAGGACAGACATCGTTTATTTTTGCCAATTGGCCCTTGGTCTATCTCTAAACCAAAAAAACAACTCCTCAAATGTAAACCCAAAGCATGTTTAATTACCTGTGTGTGATTTCAAATTAATTTTGCCTTCCCGGTGAGAATTAACATGTCTGTATTTAAAATTTAATTTACAATAAAAAATTCACTATATTCATTTATAAATTATGAGAAATATTTATACAGTAATATTTTTATGCTTAGCATTTTAGATGAGATGCAAACCACCAAAGTACAGTTTGGTTTTTGATTGCGACCTTTGAAATGTCAAGCTGGCTTAGGTAATGGGTCCTTGATTTGTAGCTATCCTTTTTTAAACGACTGTTAGCAAACATTTTCCATTTATTAGGAAAATTCTGTGCTATTTATTAAAAAAAAAGAAGAAAATGACCTTCCAAATCAGCAATATTTGGACTTCTGGGGATAAGAAATCCACCATGCGCAAGCCTGCAATGTGCACTTGCACCCCAGAAAACCAACCCTGTTCTCAGCTGCATCCACAGCAGTGGGACCAGCAGGGTGAGGGAGGGGATTCTGCCCCTCTGCTCTGCTCTGATGAGACCCCACCTGGAACCCTGTGTCCAGCTCTGGAATCCGCAACATAAGAAGGAGATGGAACTGTATGGAACAGCCTCTGAGAGCTGAAGAACCTCTGCTATGAGGACAGTCTGAGAGAGTTGGGATTCATATCGGAGAAGAGAAAGCACCAGGGAGACCTTAAAGCAGCCTCCCACTAATGAAAGGGGCTCCAGGAAAACTAAGGAGGGGCTTTCAATCAGGGAGCGTAGGGATAGGATAAGAGGGAACAGTTCGAAGCTGAAGGAAAGGAGACTGAGATGAGATCTTACGAAGAAATATTTCCTGTGAGGATTGGGAGGCCCTGGCCCAGGTTGCCCAGGGAAGTGGTGGCTGTCCCATCCCTGGAGGTGTTCAAGGCCAGGTTGGATGGGGCTTAAAACCCCTGATCCAGTGGGAGGTGTCCCTGCCCATGGCAGGGAGTTGGAGCTGGGTGTGTTCCCAACCCAAACCATTCCACATTTCTATAATTACAACTGAACATGAAGGCTTTTGACAAAAGACTCTTTTTCAAGATTGCGACCAATTTTATTTTTAGTTGAACGTTACTTCCACTTGTGTTCAATAGATAATTAATAAATGCATCAATAGTCATAACAAAGTAATAGATCCCCCAGTTTACCTTCAAGCACATTGCAGAGTGAAGAAGTGAATCAAAGGACCACTTAATTGAATACACAACCTTACAATTGACTAAAATTCATCCTCAGAATTCAGCTGAAGTTCAAAAATATCATTCCCAGATGTTCTATTTACATTAGTTTTGAGGTTTGCTTATTATAATCAAGGATTTCATGTTATTTTGTGGGAGAGTGATAATGGGAGATAAAAAAAAGATCTCCAGGTGGTAAAAGTCAGTCCATTTTAAAATTAATAGTATTCATTTCACAGCAAGGAGCATTAACATGACTTGTCTTCCTTGAAGTAACTAATTAGGTGTTTAAAACATTATAAAAGCATTTGTTACACACCTAAGAGATATATGGGAACTGTAATTATCTTTTTTACATGCTGATACTATAATGTTACATGATCTTCAGTCACTGGAAATTACATGTCGAAACCTCCTTTTTACAAGGAAGTGGATGACTTTAGTCAAGGTCTTTTATTTTTAGACTGTAATTTATGGCCAAGATGGTTTTGAGAAAGAAAACTACCAAGGAAAATGTACTTCTTCAAGGATGTTTGGTACTTTTTAGACTATTCCTACCTTGTAGAATCTGTAATGCATTGACCTCTTGCTGGTAAGAGGACATTTGGATGTGATGCTCATCTCGCCTAACTTCAGCCTGAGTTGATGTCAGCAGGGGAGGTCACTTGAGAAAGCATCCACAAGTTTCACAGTGTCCATCTCCAGCATTCTTCCACGAGGAACTGGCCTCAAGTTTCATCAGGGCAGGTTCAGATTGGATATTATGGAAATATTAATCACTGAAAGGGTTCTCACGCACTCTAAGAGGCTGACTGGAAAGGTGGCTGAGTCACTATCCCTGAAGGGATTTAAAAGACAGGTAGATGAGGAGCTCAGGGATCTCATTTAGTAGTGGACAGGTGCAGTTGGGCCTGATGATCTGAAAGGTCTTTTCTAGCCAAACAACTCTATGATCTGACGTGCTTTCAGTACCTGTTTTACAAAGACAAGTGTAGGGTTGTTATATTGCTAAGGAGGTTTTCACTGTGATAGCTGGATAGTTTATGGTGTCACATAAGATGTCCCTGCCAGATGTGACATCAGCAGGTGCCTCGTTTAAACAAAAGGCATATCTTTTTCTCATAACTCATAATTACATTGCCAAGGGATACCACGGAAAGCAGAAACAGAGAATCATCAAACCATTCAGGTTGGAAAAGACCTCTAAGATGATCAGCCTCAGCCAACATTCCAACCAAAGAAATTCTTCACGATGAGGGTGGGGAGGCCCTGGCACAGATTGCTCAGAGAGGTGTTATGACCCAGGTTGGATGGAGCGTTGAGCACCCTGATCCTGTGGGAGGTGTTCTTGCCCGTGACTGGATGTTTGGAACTTGACATGCTTTAATGTCCCTTACAACCCAAACCATTCTTTGATTACAAGATTCTATGATTCTTTGGTCTGAGAATCTTCATTTTGAGGAACTGTTCCTCAAAGGAGCAATAATCTCAGTTCTCTGTATTGCTGCTCTGCCTGTTGAACTCACAGAAGCACAGATTCACTACAAGTAGTTTGCAATTAGTTGATTGAATCTTAAATGATTTTTTCCTGCAGCATGAAATCTACCTCTTTTGTTATCGTTAGCTTTTCAGAGGGCTTCTACTAAAGAGGAGAAGCCTGGCACGTCACCCATAGTGAATCAGTTACAAAAGCAATTCTACTTACTTCTGTTTGCAGATTGTCCATGAAATGACTGTGATTTCATCCAATTTAAACCCTACTTTACTGTTTATGGATTGTGTTTTCCCTGGATAATCCTGTCTTAATGACTGTGGGTCTCCCTCAACAAGTAGCTTGAAGACACAGCTGGACAGGGCTTTGCTTGAGGCAGGGCAGGACTTCCAGTGACAGGGTGCAGATACTCCTATAACTCCGGGTGTTTATGGAGCCAGGAAATACTACCTGGCTCTTGTTCTGATGGGACAATGATGTCCTGCATGAGTTCTTGAACATGGATCTGTTGGAATGAGTCCAGAGAAGGCCATGGAGATGATCTCATGGTTGGGGCATCTCCCATATGAGGACAGGCTGAGAGAGTTGGGGTTGTTCAGCCTGGAGAAGAGAAGTATCCAGGGAGACCTTAGAGCAGCATCCCAGTACAGAAAGGGGCTTCAGGAAGGCTGGGGAGGGGCTCTTGATCAGGGAGTGCAGGGACAGGATGAAGGGGAAGGGTTTGAAGCTGAAAGAGGGGAGATTGAGATGAGATCTTAGGAAGAAATGTTTTCCTGAGGGGGTGGGGAGGCTCTGGCCCAGGTTTCCCAGAGAAGTGGTGGCTGCCCCATCCCTGGAGGTGTTCAAGGCCCAATTGGATAGGGCTTGGAGTCCCCTGGTCCAGTGAGAGGTGTCCCTGCCCGTGGCAGGGGAGTTGGAACTGGATGTGCTTTAAGGTTCCCTCTGACCAAAACCATTCTATGGTTCTATGATTCTATGGTTTTCTGATGCGGTTATTCAACACAGAGGCAAATTTCTGCTGTAGGAAGTGAGAAATGTATTGGACCATAAACATGCAGCTGATAAAATGTGTGTTTGGATTGCTCTGCACATCAAGCCCTTCTCAGTGTTCCTGTTACAGGTGTGCCTGTGAAACCACCCCCATCGCACACTCTTTCCCAGGCAGATTTTTTTTGTCAGATAGGGCTACCAGTCCCCATTTCATGGAAAACCCCTTTGTGGAGTACACACTGTGCTCCCCTCTTGGCAAGAGGAGCACCAAGGCGGTTCAGAAGCAGCCTTGTCCTAAAGGTTGGACACTTCCCGGGCTGCAAGCACACATCACTGGCTCATGTTGGGCTTCTCATCAATCAGCACCCCGAAGTATACAAGGAAAGACAAAGAGTCAATATTCTATATACATTATGAAATGTTAAATTGCAAGGTTTTTGGCAGCAGTTCCAGCGTTCCCTGTGGGCACCATTATTTGAATTAGATATTTTAAAGTAAAAAATATAAAAAAAACTTTTGGCTGAACAAGCCTCAGAGGCAGCAGTGCACTCAGGTGGCCAAGAAGGCCAACAGAACCCTTGCTTGGATCAGCCATGGAGTGGACAGCAGGAGCAGGGAAAGGATCATCCCCATGGACTCTCCTCAAATCCTCGGGTCAGTTTTGGGTCCCTTACTACAAGAAGGATCTTGAGGTGTTGGAGTGCGTCCGGAAGAGGGGAACAGAGCTGGGGAAGGGGATGGAGAACAGGGCATCTGGGAGTGGCTGAGGGACCTGGAGTTGTTTAGTCTGGAGAAGAGGAGGCTGAAGGGAGACTTCATCACTCTCTGCAGGTCCCTGAGAGGAGTTTGTGGTGAGGTGGGTGTTGGTCTCTTCTCCCAAGTAGGAACTGATAGAATGAGAGGAAATGGCTTCAAGTTGCACCGGGGGAGGTTTAGACTGGATATCAGAGAAAATTCCTTTACTGAAAGAGTGGTGAAGCATTGGCAGAAGCTGCCCAGGGCAGTGGTGGAGTCTCCATCCCTGGAGGGGACCAGAACCTGTGTAGTCATGGCACTTTAGGACATGGTTTAGTGGCTACCATGGCCTTGGGATGATGATTGGACTGAGAAGGGTCAGAGGTTTTTCCAACTTCTATGGTTCTACGATTCTATGGAGTTTGATAAACAATCACAACTTGTCTGCTGCCAACTGTATAAATAAGTAATGCTTGAAGATCTAAAAGCATTTTAAAATGTTTGATTTGGTTTCTTTTAGGGAAAGGGCAGTCAACACGTCTCAATCTGGGACTCTTCAACTTACCGTGGGCAACCTGAAGCCAGAGGAGACGTACACCTTCCGAGTGGTGGCATACAACGAGTGGGGACCAGGAGAGAGTTCGCAGCCTGTCAAGGTCGCCACGCAGCCAGAACGTGAGTGTGCAAAGGGATGAGATCTTGGTATGGGTGGCAGCAGCAGAAATGAACTGCAGCTCTGTGGTTCTCACAGTGCATTGATTTAAAAATTCCATGTAGCTCCTCTGAGAAAATACAACCCAGTACTTACAGTCAGAAAATAAAACATTTTCTCAGTTTCTAATACTTCTTGAAGAGCATCTGACTGCTCAACAGCAGTGTATTGCTAGTTTGTGCCTTGTCTTTGATGACCACACATCCCATCTTCTACTATGTGGCAGTGTAAGTGATACCAAAAGCTGTGCTATGAGAGGCTGAGAGTCTTGGGGTCCAAACAAGGCCACGGAGATGATCCAAGGGCTGGAGCACTTCGCATATAAAAACAGGTTAAGTGAGTTGGGGTTATTCAGCCTGAAGAAGAGAAGACACTTGGGGAGACCTTGGAGCAGACTTCCAGTACTGAAAGGGGCTCCAAGAAAGCTGAGGAGGGCTCTTTATCAGGGAGCGCAAGAAAAAAAGTGAGGGGAGGTGGGGTTTGAAGTTGAAAGAGGGGAGATTCAGATGAGATCTTACAAAGAAATATTTTTCTGTGATGTTGTTGAGTCCCTGACCCAGGTTGCCCAGAGCAGTGGTGGCTGCCCCATCCCTGGAGGTGTTCAAGGCCATGCTGGGTGGGGCTTTGAGCCCCCTGATCCAGTAGGAGGTGACCCTGCCCATGGCAGGGCGGTTGGAACTGGATGATCTCTAAGGTCCCCTCTGACCCAAACCATTCTGTGAATCTGTAATATTCTACATAAAGAGTTGTTTCTTCACAAGGAAATATGATAAACTTAGTGAAAGATACGCAGACTTTCAACCGGGGGAAATGCTTTGGCTTATTTGTGTTTGAAAACAGTTATTTTCTGTTAGTTAATGTTTAGAATCATAGAATCATGAATGGCTTGGGTTGGAAGACACCTTAAAGATCATCCAGTTCCAAGAGTTTCAAGTTTCTCGTTTAGCAGTGTGTTTTATAAATCTCTCAGGTGGAATCTCTCAGTAGACACTTTTTCTTTACGTCTCATTTTACTGAGTATTTACACATGTCCCGTGTCCAGAATGAACAAAATATTGTGTTTGTCCCATTGCAGTTTTTCTCTCTTGGAAGAGCCAAGAAAGGTTGTTGCAGAGTGAGGATGGAAATATTATTTGAGCCCTTCCATGGCAAAATTAATTATTGAGAAGAATTGACTGTAAAAATGGGATTGGTTCTCAGCACAGAGATGGGTGCTGTGCTTCATACTGATGGGAACTGACCTACTTTGGCAAGCCAAAGGGGTGAAGGGTGGGATGCTCAGCTGCCTTAACGCTCCTTCCATAAGCTCCTGCTAGAATCCACTCTCCCTCTGCAATAAAGTGAGGAATCTAAAGCTGAAGAGATTCACAGAAACTGCTTTACATTACCACACCTTGGCATATACAGAAATTTAAATGAAAGGCAGTATTTATCTGAAAAGCCTTCACTAGGTGGAATTAACAATTTGCTGGAAACCCTTGAAATGTGACTTTTTGGTTTATTTAGGCCGCGCAGGGATAGAATGAGGAGGGATAGTTTGAAGTTGAAAGAGGGCAGATTGAGATGAGATCTTAGGAAGAAATGCTTCACGATGAGGGTGGGGAGGCCCTAGCACATGTTACCCAGAGAAGTGGTGGCTGCTCCATGCCTGGAGGGGTTCAAGGTCCGGGTGGGTGGGGCTTTGAGTACCCTGATCCAGTGGGAGGAGTCCCTGCAGGGGGGCTGGAACTGGGTGGGCTTTAAGGTACCTTCCAACCCAAACCATTCCATGACCCTGTGATTCATTGCCACGGGCACTTGTTGCTGGGAGCAAGTAGAGGAAGTGAGTGATGGTTCTCAACGGAGAGACGATGTAAAGAGGAGCTTGGAAGGAAATCTTGTGATAAGGCAAGACTCTAGAGGTGGATTTAAGTGGCTTTTGAGCTGTTCACTTCCTTTTATAGCAAAGGTGAGCCCCAGGAAAATTATCTATTAGGGCCAGTGAGAGCATGTGAGAGATCCCCTGACCAGGTAAGGGATGTTGTGAACCGGGGGAGAAGATACTTTCCACTTATGCGATTCTGTGATTTTTTGGCTATATCTTTGCTTATCAAAAACCATGATTTTTACTCCCTGTCATCACTTCCCAAATCCCCAAGACTAGTGATGTTAGTGAAATATCACCTGAGATATCTTGTTTTCTGGGGTTTTTTTCTGGGTGGCCTTGCATTTTAGATACATCTTCAGTTCCTGTTCTGAGATTGTTCTGCTCACCAGGAGCCGACGATGTGCACTCGCAGCCAAGAAAGCTGGACGTGTCCAGGCCTCCGTCCAAAACAGGGGGACCAGTAGGATGGGGGAAGGGAACATGCCCCTCTACTCCACTGTGGTGAGACCTCAGCTGGAGTCTCATGTTCAGTTCTGGAGTCCTAAGCAGAGGAAGAACATGGAGCTTTTGAAGCAAATCCAGAGAAGGCCAAGGAGATGCTCTCGGGGCTGGAGAACCTCCTGTCTGAAGACAAGGCTGAGAGAGTTGGTGTTGTTCAGCCTGGAGAAGAGACGGCTCTGGGAAGACCTTAGAGCAGCCTCCCAGTACTGAAAGGGCTCCAGGAAAGCTGGGGAGGGGCTCTTAATCAGGGAGTGCAGGGATAGGATGAGGGGGAAAGTTTTCAGCTGAAAGAGGGGAGATTGAAATAAGATCTTAGGAAGAAATGTTTTCTTGTGAGGGTGGGGGGCCCTGGCACATGTTGCCCAGAGAAGTGGTGGCTGCCAGGTGGTGTTCAAGGCCATGTTGGATGTGGCTTTGAACACCCTGATCCAGTGGGAAGTGTCGCTGCCCGTGGCAGAGGGTTGTAACTGGATGATCTTTAATGTCACTTCTGACACAAACCAGTCTATGTTTCTATGATTCTATGCTCCACGGCCTTGCCATGGAAGTGGTGGCTGTCCCATCCCTGGAGGTGTTTAAGGCCAGGCTGGATGAAGCTTGGAGCTCCCTCATCCAGGTGGTTGGAAGGTGTTGGAACTGGATAGGTTCTCCATTCCCTTTGAATCAAAACCATTCCATGATTCTACAATATACACGTTTCTGTATATATTTGTGTTTTATACACATAGTATATGGAAACTTTTCCAGAAGTAGAATAACATTTCAGTTAGAGAAGGGGCCTTCTTTCTTGCAAAGCAACAGTGCGAAGGATGCACCGCTATCCCCTGCTGTTACCACCATGCCGAGTTACAGCTCTTTTCAGTGCTCAGCATAGACATTCAGAATGTCTTTCTTATTTAATAACTTCAAGATTTCTCTAAAGTGTCAAGTTGGAGCGTGGAGAAAATATTGCTTTCCATTTTTCTTTCCCTTTTTTTACTGTTGACCAAATTATCTTATCACTTGGAAACAACTCTCTCTGGTCCTGGGAGGCTGTCAGCCTCTTTGAGGCTGTCTTTTCGAACACGCTGTAACTATTGTACAATAAATTACATGGCTGCACATAAATTGAATTTCCACATTATTGGAAAATATCAGAAGTATTATGCAATCTGGCATTGTTAAAGGGGAAAAAGCTGATGAGAAAGGACATCTGAAATTCATGTCTGTCAGCGCCTGTTTCTAAAAGTGCATACGTTCCCTTTGTAATCAGTTTAAAAGATCAACAGAACGAGCTCCAGCTTTTTGAAATAATCATCCAGAATATATGGGCTGGATTTATATGAAGGGTTTTGTCCCCAGATTAACACTCCCTCCCTCCTTCTTCCTTTCAGTGAACTACAACCCCTTTTTCTCTGCCTTTATGGTATATAATTTCACTACAGTATTATCAGCCCGGATTTAAATCCCTGCCTGCTTAAGCCACGTCTAATCTTTTCATACCACATGTGGAGACTTTGTGAGTTATTATTTTGGCTCCTCAAGATGCTGTTAAAGCAGCTTGTGAGCATGGAATAAAGAAATGCATCTCTTCTCGCAAGGAGGATTGAAATTGTCTGTCTGAGCTTTGAAAGCAGTTCCCTGCTGGGGCAGCAGCTCACTTCTTTTCACAGCCCTTATGAATTAAAACCAAGCTCCTCATAAATCTCTGTCTCCCTGATGTGTGTATTAGTGGGTGAAAAAGAAGATGAAGAGGAAAGCACGTTGATGTGCCCCAAGGAAACTTGACGGCATCACTCCAGCCTCATAAAGTCGCACCCTATCATCTCCCTTCCCGTGAAATCAATTTAGTCTGTGCTGACATCTCAACTTCTACCCGAGAATCTTTAAGGGCTTTATAACGAATAATTAATTACTGTATCTTTCTGAGGTAGGGAAGTCGTATTGTACCTACTGAAGGGAAATCCAGCTGTGTACCCATATGTTTACCTCTTTCTGTTCCCTGTTGTGAGGTGCAAATCCCAGACACCCCTGGGGTGGGCAGCAGCCGGGGCAGCTGTGCTCCCCACCCTGGTGCTATGAAGCACCTCTTCTATGAGGACAGGCTGAGAGAGTTGGGATTGCTCAGCCTGGACAAGAGAAGATTCCAGGGACAGCTTACAGACCTTAAGGTCTATAGACCTTAGAGACCTTATAGACCTTAAAGACCTTATAGACCTTTCAGTACCTCAAGGGGTCCTACAAGAAAACAGGGGAGGAATTTTTACAAGGACAAGGAGTGATAGAATGAGGTGGAATGGCTTTAAATTGGAAGGGGGAAGCTTTAGACAAGACATTAGGAAGAAATTCTTCACAATGAGGATGGTGAGGCACTGGCAGAGGTTGCGAAGGGAAGCTGTGGATGCCTCCTCCCTGGAGGTGTTCAAGGCCAGGTGGGCCTTGAGCAGCCTGATTCAGTGGGAGGTGTCCCTGACTGCGGCAGGGGGCTTGGAATTGGGAAGAGTGGCTGGAATTCTGCCTGGCAGAAAGGGACGTGGGGGTGTTGGCTGACAGTGGCTGAACATGAGGCAGCAGTGGTCAAGGTGGCCAAGAAGGCCAACAGCATCCTGGCTGGGATCAGCCATGGTATGCCCAGCAGGAGCAGGGAAGGGTTCACCCCCCTGAATTCAGTATTGGTGATGCTGCACCTTGAATTCCAAGTTCAATTTTGGTTCCCTCACTCCAAGAAAGACCTTGAGAGCTGGAGCTCGTCCAGAGAAGGAGAACAGAGCTGAGGAAGGGGCTGGAAAACAGGGGCTGTGGGAATGGAAGAGGGACCTGGGGCGGTTTAGTCTGGAGAAGAGGAGGCTGAGAGGAGAACTCATCACTTTCTGCAGCTTCCAGAAAGGAGGTTGTGGTGAGGTGGATGATGGACTCTTCTTCCAAGCAGCATGTGTTAGGGCAAGAGGAAATGGCCTCAAGTTGCACTGGGGGATGTTTAGATTGGATATTAGGGAAAATTCCTTTACTGAAAGAGTGGTAAAACTCTGGCAGAGGCTCTCCATCCATCAATTTACGACACCATTTCAGGTACTATTTTAAAGTAAGAAAATCTCAGTCTGAGGCTACATTCCAAAACCAGCAGTATAATTAATCATAGAATTATGGACTTATACAATGGTTTGGGTTGGAAGAGACCTTAAAGCCCATCCAGTTCCAACCTCCCTGACACAGACAGGAATCCTTTGCACTGGTCAAGGTTGCTCTAATGAATGGTCACTTTGGTTCTGGGTAGTGTGTGTGTTTCAAGGTGTAGGGGTACTATATATTTTTATGTATTTCATCTATTTATTGATCCAAAAATAATAAGATTTCATATATTTATCAATATGTGAAAGAGCTGGGACAGAAACATCATCATCAAGGGTTTGGTGCCTCAGTAGTGAATTTTTCTTGTCGTTTGATGGAAGGGTGAAACAGTACTGAAAAATGTGTTCTCTGGATTCATTAATATCCTCCTCATTTGTGTGTATTCTTCCATGAGGGCTCAGTAAAACACACCCTGGGGTAACTTTATGCTATTCTTGCATGGGTCTTTGATTTTATGGGTAATTTATGTGGAGCATCTGGGGGGGGGGGGGGAGGTTTTCAATTGCTTTCAATTTTATTGAGACATATCTTCTTTTCTAAAATTTGGGCAGACATAGGAAATCATAGAATCAAAGACTCACTTGGTTGGAAAAGACCTTTGAGATCATCGAGTCCAGCCATACTTGTCCACTGCTAAACCATATCTCTGAGCACATCATCTACCTATCTTCTAAACACTTTCAGGGATGGTGACTCCACCACCTCACTGGAGAGCCTTTGCCAGTGCCTGAGAACACTTTCCGTGAAGGAATTGCTCTGGATTTCTATTTTGAACCTCCCCTGGTGTAACTTGAGGCCATTTCCTCTCATCCTATCACTTGCCGCTTGGGAGAAGAAACCAATACCCACCTTACTACAACGTCATTTCAGGGAGTTGTAGACAGTGATATAATCTTCCCTCAGCTCTCCTTCTCTGTCTAAAGGACAAGGTGGTTGTGGTGAGGAGTGTGTGTGTCTCTCTCTTACACTCCTTCCTTTGGTTTCCCATCCACGTCTTTGGTTTCTGGGCTTTTAGCTGGTTTTGTCTGTTGCTTCAATCTCAAGTCTTGGAAGATGCTTCACATTGCAGAAGGTTGCTACAGGGGCAAGATGTGGTATTGCTCTAGCTTGGTCATTAGGTCACTACTGGTTTCCCCAGCAGAGGTCAAGATACTGCATCTGCCCTGGCCCTGGTACCCTTAGTGTTCTCTTGAGCAATGAGAAATGTGAATTCTGTTCCCCTGGACACCTCTGTGACATTAATTTTGTCTGTTGTTTCCTGTGGGGTTTTTGTCCACACCAGGTTTCATTTCAAAAGCTAAAAATTTATTTTGTTTTGTGGAGAATTGGAACCATTGGGCCCAGCTCTGTTTAATACCTGTCTCAATGATCTGGTTGAAAATACTGAGTACAGCCTCAGTCAGTTTGACGATGACACTGAGCTGGCAGAAGCCTCAATGTTCTTTTGGGTAGGGAGGCTCTTCAGAGGGATGTGGACAGGCTGGATTGATGGGCTGAGACAAAGGGGATGAGGTTCAACAAGACCAAATGCCAAGTCCTGCACTTGGGACACAACCCCCCCCCTGCAGCATTACAGGCTTGGAGAGGAATAGCTGGAGAGCTGCCTGGAGGAGAAGGACCTGGGGGTGTTTGTTGACAGCAGCTGAACATGAGCCAGCAGTGGCCTAGGTGGCCAAGAGAGCCAATGGCATCTTGGCCTGTATCAAAAACAGCATGGTCAGCAGGAGCAGGGAGGTGATTGTGCCCCTGTACTGGGCACTGGTGAGGCCACACCTCGAGTACTGGCTTCAGCTCTGGGCCCCTCAGTACAAGAAGGACATTGAGGTGTTGGAGAGCGTCTAGAGAAGGGCAATGAGGCTGGTAAAGGGGCTGGAGAACAAGCCCTAAGAGGAATGGCTGAGGGAACTGGGGTTGTTTAGCCTGGAGAAGAGGAGGTTGAGGGGAGACCTCATCACTGTCTACAACTACCTGAAAGGAGGCTGTGGCAGAGCGAGTGTTGATCTCTTCTCTCAAGAGACAGGTGGTAGGACAAGAGGAAATGGCCATAAGTTGTTCCAGGAGAGGTTCAGATTGGATATCAGGAAGAATTTCTTTACAGAAAGAGTGGTCAGGCACTGGCAGAGGCCGTCCAGGGAGGTGGTTGAGTCACGATCCCCAGAGGTGTTTATAAAAAGGATAGATAAGTTTTTGAGGGACATGGTTTAGAAGATGATAGGTGAAGTTGAACTTGATGATCCCAAAGGTCTTTTCCAGCCAGAGGATTCTGATTCTATTATAATTGAATGGGGTTCAACAAGGCCTGCACTTAACAACCCCACGCAGCACTCCAGGCTTGGAGAAGAGTGGCTGGAGTGCCGCCTGGCAGAGAAGGATCTGGAGGTGTTGGTTAACAATCAGCTGAATATGAGGCAGAAGCAGCCCAGGTGGCCAAGAAGACCAACAAAATCCTGGCTTCGATGAACCATCGGGTGGCCAGATGGATTAGGGAAGGGATTTTCTCCCTGGACTCAGCACTGGTGAGGCCACATCTCAGATCTTGGGTTCAATTTTGGGCATCTCACTCCAAGAAAGACCTTGAGAGGCAGGAGCACATCCAGAGGAGGGGCAAGGAACTGGAGCCCAGGAGTTTTGGGAGCAGCTGTGAGATCTGGGGTTGTTTTGCCTGGAGAAGAGGAGACTGAGGGGAGACCTCATTGCTCTCTTCAGCTCCTGGAAGGGAGGCTGTGGTGAGGTGGGTGCTGGTTTCTTCTCACAAGTGACAACAGACAGGGTAAGAGGACATGATCTCAAGTTGTGACAGAGGAAAAATGTCTTCGCTGAAAACCCTTCTCAGTCCCTGGAAGATTCTGCCCAGGGAAATTACCAATGTCACCATTCCTGAAGGTATCTAAAAGATGGGCAGATGAAGTGCTCAGAGATGATGTTTAGTATTGGACAAGTACAGTTGAACCCGATGATCTCAAATGTCTTTTGAAACCAAAAGATTCTACATTTTCCCCGTAGCAAGCGATTTACCCACTTCTGTTCCCTGCTCCCACCCTCGCCGTCCACTCCTGCCACATCAGGACTGGGTCTGCATAAGCCACAGGGGAGGTCAGACCAGCTTCCACTTCTTACGTGTGTTTAAACATGAGTCAGGGTTGGTTAATAGAGGCTGTTAGCATTGACAATTGAGATCAAAGATCACCTCATGCTGTTTTATTCTTCAGCTCTGACTAGAATTAGTGCATGGCCCTTTTTTTTTGCTATTTTTCTTTTTTTTCCCTTCAATTTCTCACTGAATTTCCAGTTTCTCTTGTGGAACAAAATGCAGTGCCTTAAGCCAGGTTCAGTGACTACATCTGCACTCACCTGCTGGATATATGGGGCTTCCAGCAACCTGATCAAGGGGCAGATGCCCCTGCCTAAGGCCAGGGAGTTGGGACTGGATGGGCTTTAAATTACATTTCAATACACCATTTGTTGACTCTATGATTCCATTATAAAGCACACCTTGAATCTGGCCAATTGATGCTTGATGGCTGCCCCTGCCAGTACAAGAACCTGCAGCTTCTCAGTGAGTGCAAGGCAATACTTCAGTAGTGGAAACTCTGCATATTTTGTATTGTCTAGTTTTAGGGGAAGGTGGATGTAAGGGTTTGGAACTGGGTGGGCTTTAAGGTCCGTTCCAATCCAAACCGTTCCATGATTCCATGTTTCTATGATTTTATGATACCATGTAAGCAGAAAAAAAAGTGACCAAGAGAGCCTCTAGTCAGTTCTTCCAGTATTTCTGTGAACTCCTGCATGGTCAGATTCTTAAAGATACTTAGTCCATTGAAAAATGTTGATCTTTTCAAGACATCATGAAATGTTGAGGGATTCTTGATCGGGGAGTACAGGGATGGGATAAGGGGGAATGGTTTTCAGCTGAAAAGGGGGAGATTGAGATGAGGTTTTAGAAAGAAATATTTTCCTATGAGGGTGGAGAGGCCCTGGCACAGGTTGCCCAGAGAAGTGGTGGCTGCCTAATCCCTAGAGGTGTTGAAGCTCAGGTTGGATGTGGCTTTGAGCACCCTGACCCAGGAGAAGGTGGTTGGTAAGGGTCTGGAACTGGATGGTCTTTAAGGTCCCTTCCAACACAAACCACTCCATGATTCTATGAATCTGTTGTCCTGTATGTAAAACTTGAGGAAAACTTACACCAAAACCAGTGCAGTGATTTAAAACTTGTTTACAAAAGCAATATTTTGGTTTGAAAATTTCATTACTGGATGTTTCAGCATTATGGAATTTCTTTACTTTGTTTTTCTTGCTAAGAAAAAGCTGTCACTGTTTTTTTTTTTTTCCTGACTGTTTTGATGTCTGTGACGACTGTGTTTACCAGAAATAATCAGCTTCACTGAAAATATTCCAAATGCTCTAAATGAGAAGAGGGATTTTCCATTGCTGAGCTTCATCTACTCTGCACGCTCCTACTTTTTAGTGGTTCATGGAGGTGGTTGATATGGAGAATTCAGAGATTTTCACCTAATCATTGCATTTTTATAAGTAATAAGCTTCGCTGGTGAGAGGTGTGCTGCAATTCTGCCCTGGGTTTGTGGAAATGCCAAGGCATCATTAACAATTTGCTTTGACAGATTTTCTGAGAAGGAGCAGAAAATTAAAGCCACTTTTGTCTTTAAAAAAAAATAAATATGCAAAACAGATGAGAATGTCTTAATCAATGATGCAAATCAAGGCATTGCACCATTTGCATGAAATCCATATTGATAGGTGCCTGGTACAAACAGTAACGCAGAGACACAGTGGCCCTACCTGGATCCCCCTCAGCAGGAGGAGTGGATGACAGATGAGATGCCCTTGGCACCCATCACCATCGCTGGGTTAACCCTGGGTGAAGAGAAGGTGGCAGCTCAGGTGTGTGGGTCAGCACTGAGATGAAGGTGTCACCTTACCAGTTATGGAATATGCTTCAGTTGGAAGTTCTTTTGAACTTGGGGCCATGAATCACAGAATCGTGTGATTGGTTGAGAAAGACCTTTGAAATCATCGAGTCCAACCACACCTGTCCACTATTAAACCAGATCCTTGAGAACCTTGTCTACCCATCTCTTAAATACCTACAGTGATGGTGACTCAACCGCATCCCTGGGCAGCCTCTGCCAGTGCCTGAGAACCCTTTCAGTTAAGAATTTTTTCCTCATAACTTACCTCCCCTGGTGCAACTTGAGGCCATTTGATCCTTACGTCCCTGAAGGGAGCAATTTGATGATCGCAGTCCTTGGAAAGCATGATCATCTTTTCCAGTCATTGCTGTGAGACATGGAGCAGTGTTTTACCAGCTGGGTTTGGCAGCTGGCCTGATCTTGGACCACGGAGATGATCCAAGGGCTGGAGAACCTCCCATACAAGGACAGGCTGAGAGAGTTGGGGTTGTTCAGCCTGGAGAAGAGAAGGCTCCGGGAAGACCTTAGAGCAGCCTCCCAGTACTGAAAGGGGCTCCAGGAAAGCTGGGGAGGGGCTCCTGATCAGGGAGTGCAGGGATCGGGTAAGTGGAGAATGGTTTTCAGCTGAAAGAGGGGATAGTGAGATGAAATATTGGGAAGAAATGTTTTCTTGGGAGGGTGGTGAGGCCCTGGCACAGGTTGCCCAGAGAAGCAGTGGCTGCCCCATCTCTGGAGGTGTTTAAGGCCAGGCTGGGCGGGGATTTGAGCACCCTGATCCAGTGGGAGTTGTCCCTGCCCATGGCAGGGAGTTAGAATTAGACAGGCGTGGAAGTCCCTTCTAATGCAAACTATTCCATGCTTGTATGAGTCTATGAGTTCTACAGCTTTAAGGGAAGGACTAGACCTGAGACAAGAAGACAGATTATTGAACCTCTGCAGCTGAGCAGGGGATGTACTCCATCCAGCCTACTCTTCCTGAGAAGTGCAAAATCATTTAAGCAATGCAGGTGGATGCATTGGCCCCTTCCTTATTGGTTCTCTCTGTAGGATAACCAAGCCAATTACTTCATCACAGAGATGTTTAAATATTCCTCTTGGCTCCCATCACAGACCAGGGTGCTGCCATCAACAAACATACTTTAATGAAGGTTATTGGGTATGAGATGTTCAGCCTATATGCAGTGCTTGTGAGGACACACCTTGAGTCCTGGGTTCAGTTTTGGGTCTCTCACTCCAAAAAAGACATTGAGGGGTTGGAGCGCATCCAGAGAAGGGGAACGGAGCTGGGGAAGGGTCTTGATCACAGGTGTTTTGGGAGTGGCTGAGGCACCTGGGTTTATTTATGCTGGAGAAGAGGAGACTGAGGGGAGACCTCATCACTCTCTGCAGCCCGCTGGAAGAAGGTTGTGGAGAGATGGGTGTTTGTCTCTTGCCCCAAACAACAAGTGATGGGACAAGAGGAAATGGCCCCAACTTGCACAGGAGAGGTCCAGGTTGGATATTAAGATAAATGTCCTTACTGAAAGAGTGATGAAGCACCAGACAGTGCTGGAGTCACTTCACTGCAAGCCTTGGTTTAGTGGGAAAAGTGGTGTTGGGCTGATGGTCAGTCTGGATGATCTTAGAGGTCTTTTCCAACGTTATGGATTCTATTAATTGCCCTGGTCCTCCGCAGGAGCATTAGCACAGTACCCTAAGGAGAGGGTTGAAGAGATGATATCCTATAAAACGGGCTGCTATTGAGTGTTTCTAGAATAGTTTTGGGTGTAGGAATTGAATTCCGCCTCAGTTCCGTTTGTCAGGCATTCACCTCTGTTTTGTCTGGACTTTTCTTCCTACCCCAGAAACCTTGCACCTTTACTAAGTAAGATAAAGAATGGGTAGGAGATACATTGTTATGCCATTTTCTGGGAAGGAAATTGAAGCATAAAAGCATTAAATTATTTATCCAAGTTCCCTCTGGAAGTCGGAGCCAGAGCCAGGATTGCTGTAACCCATCTTTCTGGGCACTGCTTCTCAAAATACAAGGTTGAATTTCTCTCCTTACTGAAGTCAATAGGAGTTGCTTTTTATTTCTGCAGACGCTATCATCTCACCTAAGTTCATAGGAGGGCTTCCAGCCCTTATTAATGCTCTTCCATTCAGAATAGGTTTCCTTCCATTTTTCAGACCTCAAACAAGTGCAGGGGATGTTTGGACACCCAGAAACAGATGGATTCTGTAACAAAACCTTGTTTGTCATTTGAATTCATCTTGCTGACTGCACACTGCTTCTTTGTTGGTGACATTATTTTGGGGCTTGTGTTTGTACCCCACATTTGCTTTCAAATGGCTCATTGGCACTACTGAAATCTTAATAAATTTTTACTCAGACATTCACAGAGTCATAGAACAGATTGGGCTGGAAGGGACTTCAAGCCCATCCAGTTCCAGTACCCCCACGGGTTGGAACTGGATGGTCTTTAAGGTCCACTCCAACTCACACTGTTCTATGATTCTATCGTGTCTTCAGAGCGTGTCCAGCATAGGGAAGCAGGTTTTGCTGTGTTAATAATTACACTGCCTGCAGGCTCTCTGAAGTTGCATCTTTCTGTGCAGCATGGAACCAGATTTTAATGAAATATCGTTAAAGCTGTTAACTACAGAGAAAGAAGGGGGAGGAAAAATCAAAGGCGCAATCAAAGCATGCACTCTATTATCAATAACTGCAAGTGACTTCATAAATGTTTTATGTTTGAGATGTTTTTGGTGCAGATCAGCAGTGAACCAGCTGTTTAAATGAAAAGTGAGATGTAATAACAAGAACATTTTAATCATTGCATCTCATTATAGGGAAGAATGAATCACTGGGAAGAAGTGTGTTAAAAAAGCAGCTTTCATGGTGGAAATGGCTGGCCTGATGCAGAGCTGGAAGCCTAGCTCAGGATTAACGAGCATATTCCTTTAAAAAAATTGCGTTGAATGGGGTTCTTTTCTTATAAAAGCGTGGTGGCGTGTGCTCAGTGGTACTTGCTCTCTCTTGGGAAGGTTAAATGCAAAGGTTTAATGCTCTCTTCTACCTGAAAGGATTCAGAGCATGAATGCTTGAACGGCCCACTTGGTGAGGGAGCACCATGGCCATTAGGTGGGAGGTTGGTTTGGACTAGAGGCAGCAAACGTCAAGACCCCTGGGACCAGAAGGAGAGAGAAAACAAGCAGGATTGTGATCCTTTCACCTTATATTTGGGAGTCCAACTTCAACGTGTTCTTTAGGACTCTTGCTTTCTTGTATAAGAGCTCAAGGCTGGAACCCAGAAAAGAAGGTCAGTGTCTTGTGGTAGAAGTGAAGGCAACGGTCTTGGGGTAACTGAACTTGCCAGAGTTGCTTTCTGGATATTCAGGTGCTCCTCTCCCTGGCCTCCAGTGGGGTTTCAGTATAAGCCAGTTTCCCACCAGCACAGGCAGAGTGACCTGGGGTGCAGAAGGCAGAGCTTCAGAAACTTAGAAAGACATTGGCCTTGAGACAGACGTTCAGGCACTTGCCAAACATTTCTTGATGCAGTTGCCTACATTCCTGTTTTAGGCATTTCTGTATTTGTTATTAACTCTTATTATCAGAAGTTGCACTGGACAATGGCAAAGGGGAAACCTCTGTTCAAGAACAGCTCCTGAGAGGAGGAATTGTTTTCCTGCAGGATTCGAGGAGAAGTTAACTACATGGACATCTGGTTTCACGCATCTTAAAATTAGCAGTGTCGATGCCGGAGTCTCTCATTAAGGAGATGCTGTGACTGGCATTCCTGCACCTACAACAAATCAGTCTTGCAGGGCTGCTAAAGGTCTTAAAGCTCTCGTGGAGAGGTGTGAGGAATGGAGAACACGGTATATAGGCTCTGGAGATCGAGGTGTATGGGGTCTGCAGAACAAACCCTGTGAGGAGCAGCTGAGGGATCTGGGGTGTTTAGTCTGGAGAAGGGGAGGCTGAGGGGAGACCTCATTGCTCTCTGCAACTCCTTGAAAGGAGGTCGTGGAAAGGTGGGTGTTGATCTCTTCTCCAAGTAAGAAGTCATAAGACAAGATGAAATGGCCTCAGGCTGCACCAGGGAAGGTTTAGGTTGGATATTAGAAGAAAAATCCTTCACAGAAAGGGTTCACAGGCACTGGAAGAGGCTGCCTGGGGAAGTGGTTGAGTCCCATCCCTGGAGTTATAGGACAGGTAGGGGAGGTGCTCACGGATCTGGTTTAGTAGTGGAGAGGTACTTTTGGGCTCCATGATCTTCAAGGCCTTTTCCAGACAAAAAATAGTATAATTCTATGATTAGAAACACAACAGTTCTGCTCTGCAATGAAGATCTTGGGAAAGCAGGTCCTTATTTCAGCAGTAAAATATATCTAAAATCAAGGTGCCTATGGTAGATGTCACCTTACAGCCCTGAGAACACTGGCTTTGGGGCAGCACGAGGCAAATTGACACAGCCCAGCGTAGATACAGGTGTTCACTCCAGTAACACAAAATCAGCCACAGCGACAGTGAACAGAAAGGCAGTTAATGCCTATTTCTAAATTCAGCATTGGAAGAAAAGAAAAGCCCAAACCAAAGCATTCGATCATTTCTGGCTTTGGACCTGATTGCTTTTACTGCTACTGAATAGAAGTCATTCCACCAAATCACCCCAAAACTGGCAGTTGTGAAGAGCAGTGGCAAAGTCTTTGCAAACAGTTGTTGTAGCTCGTATTTCTGAAAGAGCCTGAGCCAATCTTTTATGGGAGCAGAAGGGCATTCTCAGAGGAATGGCGATTTTTTTTTGATATATTGAAGCATTATGTGGAGCTCATGGTAAAAAAAAATGCATCAGTCATCTGCCTACCCTCTTTCCTTTATCCTTTTTCTTAGAGAAAGGATTCTGGTAGTTGTAAAAAACTGACTTTAGAAGAAACATGATTTAATGTCTTGTTTTAATAGCATGTAAAGCAGTTCTAGGGCCTCTCTACTACTTAGAAAGAGAAGAATTTAGGAAAAGATTTAAAACTTAATGCCAATTTTCACGAGATTATTATTTGACAGAAGGGATCAGGAGAGGTTATTAAATGCTTTGTGTGTGCTGAAAATACTGAGACCTTAAGCACATTAGAGTGCCTGTCAGAAATATTGAAATGGAAAGAGAAAGAAAGCTGGGCAAAGGAAATAAAAATTATTGAATCGTAGAATGGTTTGGATTGGAAGGGATCAAAAAGACAATCCAGTTCCAACCCCTCTGCCACCGGCAGGGTCACCTCCCACTGGATCAGGGGGCGCAAATCCCCATCCAATCTGGTCTTGAACACCTCCAGGGATGGGGCAACCACCACTTCTCTGGGAAACCTGGGCCAGGGCCTCCCCATGCTCACAGGAACACATTTCTTCCTAAGATCTCATCTCAATCTCCCCTCTTTCACTTCAAGCTCTTCCCTCTCATCCTATCCCTACACTCCCTGATCAAGAGCCCATCCCCAGCTTTCCTGCAGCCCCTTGAAGTACTGGGAGGTTGCTCTAAGCTCTCCCCGTAGACTTCTCTTCTCCAGGCTGAACAACCCCAACTCTCCCAGCCTGTCCTCATGTCAGAGGTGTTCGAGAATTAATGTAGCTATGCTGCACCTGCTTGTGATTAAAGGCTCTCTGTGTTTTGTTGATGATGTGCTTGGCTGCCTGTCTCTGGTGCCCAGCTCAGTTGTTGCATTCTGCAGAAGACAGATGGATCCAATGAGAACAGGGTCAGTTGTTTCTTGGCCGTCACTGCTCATCACGTATCTACAGAGGTCCAAAGAAGTGGAATGGCGCTGGTCTTTTGTCCCATGTAACAATTGATAGGAGGAGAGGAAATGGCTTCACGTTGTGCCAGGGCAAGGTTGCGATTGGATATTAGGAAAAATTTCTTTGCTGAAAGAGTGGTGAAGCCCTGACAGAGGCAGCCTAGGACAGTAGTGGAGTCCCCATCCCTGGAGGGGTTCAAAAACTGTCTAGATGTGGCTCTTCAGTTTGGTAGGCACAGTGGTCATGTGTTGGTGGTTCAGCTGGATGATCTTAGAGGCCTTTTCCAACCTTAACGATTCTATGATCCTATGAAAAGAGAGCTGGGGGTGTAACTTCGTGGAAAACCCCTTCCAGGAGCTGTAGTTCTGCTATTTGCCAGTTTGTTTTATGCCACAACCCACTCCCTACTGAAAGCAAAAACATTCTATTTGGTGCTGGGGATTTTCAGCAATAACCTTCTGCTTGACCTTTGCATTTTTGCCACAGTTATCATTGGGGTTTTTTTCCCTTCCAGTTTTGCTTGAGTTGGAGATGAAAGTAGAGGGAAGCTACAGACAGCATCGTCTCCAAACATCAATGTTGTTGGGTTAGGTCCAGCAGAGACATGCAGGGACTGATTTTCTATTATTGCTGGTAGTTATTAGGAGTTTGTTAAGCTTTTCTAGCTCTTTAGTTTTAATAAGTGATTTAAACTGACATCCAAAGTGTGTTATGTTTTTTGTGTGAATAATTTGCGTTCAGGGTGAAATTGGAGCACTTTAAGATATCCTGTAAACCAAAAAGTGACCTCATATGGTTTCCTTAACAATTATAAGGGATTGTTTCGTGTTGTTGTTTGAGGATGCATTGTGTTCTTCACCCACCAACATGATCTGGTGTCAAGACCATCTAAATTTTTCATTTCAAATGGTCTCTGCTTAGGACCAAATCCACTGCAAAAATCTGCATTTTCAGAACTAATCAAAGTTTCAAGGATGGGATATTATAACACTTTTATTTACGTTCTTTGGTTTATGAGAGGAGTTTGTTACAGCCCTGTAATTTCCGTAAGTGCTGGGCGTGAGGATGGTGAAGGTCTGGAGCCCAGAGGTTCTGGGAGCGGCTGAGGGACCTGGGTCTGTTTAGTCTGGAGAAAAAGAGGTTGAGGGGAGACCTCATCAATGTCTACAACTCCCTGAAAGGAGGTTGTGGTGGGGTTGTGTTGGTCTCTTCTCCCAAGTAACAACGGATGGGATGAGAGGAAATGGCCTCAAGCTGCACCAGGGAAGATTAAGATTGACTACCAGGAAATACTCCTTCACCATAAAAGTGGTGAAGCACTGGCAGATTCTTCCCAGGACAGTGGTAGAGTCTCCATCCCTGGAAGGCTTCAAAAACCATGTAGGCGTGTCATTTTCAGACACAGTTTTTACAGGCACAGTGGTGTCGGGCTGGCGGTTGGACTGGATGAGTAGAGGATTTTTCCAACCTTAATGATTCTCTGCAAACACAGGAGTTCTATTTAAGAGCAGAACTAGGGCTACGTACTAATATTGGAGCTTATACTAGTGAGGCCTAACTTCTAAAGGGGAATTAGGTTTTGCAGATGATGAGAGGTCTCCAGTGAGTCCCTGCTTAAAGAAGATCAGCTCCGAGATCACCCAGGGCTTTATGTGAGCACCTTTATGGTGTTTTCTGACCAAGTCATTGAGTCATGGAATGATTTGGGTTGAAAAAGATCTTAAAGATCACGCAGTTCCAACCCCCTGCCATGGGCAGGGACACCTCCCTCTGGATCAGGTTACTCATAGATCCATTGACTTGCTCCATGCTGCCTGGTTCCTGTGGCTTTGTAGGAGCAGTTTCATGCCACTACTAAACAGGGGGACACCAGCCTAGAGCCTAGCCTTGGTGTCTCCTTCATTTGGTAGAACCTGCCAAGAACTGCCCTTGGTGCTTCTTCTCATCCATCATCTGTGATTCCTCAGGCAGCTAAAATCATAGAACCACAGAATGGTTTGCACTGAAGGGACTTTAGGGAATCATCCAGCTCCAACCCCCATCTTACCATTGGCTGGGACAGTCCCACTAGACCAGGCTCCAGAAGATCCCCATCCAACCTGGCCTTGAACACCTCTAGGGAAGGGGCTTCCACAGCTTCCCTGGGGGACATATGGCAGTATCTCCCCACCTTCATTGTGAGGAATTTCTTCCTAACATCTAATCTAAATCTTCCCCATTCCAATTTAAAGCCATTTCTCCTCATCCTTTCCCTCCATGCCCGTTTAAAAAGTCTCACCCCAGCTTTTCTGGAGCCCCTTTCAGTACTGGGGGGCCATTATAACATCTCCCTTGAGCCTTCTCTTCTTCAGGCTGTACAACCCCAGCTGTCTCAGCCTGTCCTCATAGCAGAGGTGCTCCAGTCCTCAGATCATCTTCGTGGCCTCCTCTGGACCCATTACAACAGTTCTTCTGTTAGGGATTCCAGAACTGGGCACAATACACCAGGCTGGGTCTCACGAGAGCGGAGTGGACGGGGATGGAAATGTACAGTGCTGAAGCAGGGCTCTCACAAGCATCCTCCAGAGGTGTCTTCCAGGTCATACTGCATGCTGGGGACCAGGATGCACTGGTGGGTGAGGTGATACCAGGGCTTTCACACTGTCCTTTCCTTTCTATGCAGTGCAAGTTCCTGGGCCGGTAGAAAACCTGCGGGCTGTGTCTACCTCACCTACCTCGATTCTTGTCTCCTGGGATCCTCCTGCCTATGCCAACGGCCCCGTTCAAGGCTACAGGCTCTTCTGTACAGAGACGGCGACTGGAAGAGAACAGGTGAGCAGTGACCAGAGGTACTCGGTGTGGGCGTCTGCAGGTCTTTTTAGCACCGCAAAGGCTCAAAGGGAGAGGTTTTAAGGATTAATTCTCCAGGTTAGGGAAGGGTTGCACCAGTGGTAAAAGAGTAAATGAAGCCAAATAGATTTCCATCGGTATTGAATGGGTTCAGGAGGTAGAAGAGGCAGTCTATTGTGTATTAACCACTCCTCATCTTTACATAGATGTTTCAGAACACCAAAGAGAATTTTAAGACCCTTTAGACTTCCTTTTTATGTTGTGCAAAACCATCAACACATTAATGGTAGTTTTTATATTGTAGAATGTATATTTTTAGTTGCTTCTTGTAAATGCTTTCAAGTAGGAGGATAAAAGAATGCAAATCCAAGCTAGAAATGATGCCTTTTCTCTTCAGACTGACAGATGCTCGAAGCAAAAATTGGTATTGATGCTTTGCATTTAATTTTGCTCCTGGCTCTGCCCTGAGAACATGCTTTTGAGTGCCAAAACCTTGCTTTCTGCAGGTTGCAGACTGCTCAGACTCTTGTCACCAGTCATTTAATAGCCATTATTGGAGTCCGGCAGCAGCAGTGGGGATGAACTCTGTGGGTAAACTATGGCCTGAGCAGGTTTTTAATAAAGAATAGGGCTGGGGGAAAAAAAAGCAGAAATGTCTTTTTTTCTGACCTGATAGCACACAATAATCACATGCACCAACAGCACTGTGGCAGATGCTTCGCTAGTCTTATGGGAACTTTTACACCATTCCCATTTTTTCCATTCTTCCTTTATTTTACTGCCTTCTTTTCTCCAAAATTCCTCTTTGATGCATTACCTTTTTTTTTTCTTCATTCTCAACCACATACCTGTGGAGTGGCAGCAACTGCTTTAACCCAAAATAAACCCCTTTCTCCTGCACCCTAAGCAACAAAACACAATACTGAGGTGCTGAAATCCCCTCAATTGCAAAGCCATGGGCAGGGCTGAGGATGAGTGCTGAGAATCGAACTGTAACAAGATTCTCTGTTGCAAATTGCCTTTTATATCAACTTAAATAAGGATTTAGCTCTCCTCAGAGAGTGAAAAGCTCAGCTCTAATCCTCTCATCCCTTGGCACTGGCTGTGACGTTTTCCATTGCTTTATTGTCTCTGTGTGCTAGCACGTGGAGGTGGAAGGGCTCTCCTACCGGCTGGAGGGGTTGAAGAAGTTCACTGAGTACACCCTGCGCTTCCTCGCCTACAATCGCTACGGCCCTGGCATCTCCACCGAGGATGTGACGCTCACCACGTTGTCGGATGGTGAGTGGGAACAGAGAGGCTCTGGGGTGGCCAACTTGCATATATTGGCTGCAATCATCAGATTTTTTCTTCTGCAACCGTATCTTGGAAGAGGCAGCAACAAAATGAGGAAATTACGGAACTGGATTATCTTTAGGATCCCTCCCAACCCAAACCATTCCATGATTCTATGACCCTAGAGATATGTAAAGATGGGTAGATCAGGGACTGGTTTAGTAGTTGACAAGTAGGTTTTGCCTGGGTGATCTGAAAGGTCTTTTCCAACCAAGAGATTCTATGATTTTATGATTCTATGAACAAGCAGAACCAAAACCAGGGATTCAGTACCTGCCTGCAGAGATACTCTCTGAGCTGTTGTTCATTCCCAAGGATAATTGGTTTGGTTCATTATCCCTGTATCTAGTGATGAAAGACTATTTCTCCTTTTATTTTCTCTTTCAATTTGGTGCAGGTGTATGCTTTCATCTTTTCATAGAACCATAGAATCATGCAATAGCTTGGTTGGAAAAGATCTTTGAGATCATCAAGTCCAAGCAGTCAACTACTAAACCAGATCCCTGAGCACCTCATCTATCCATCTTCTAGACACCTCCAAGGAGTGGAGAATCTGTCACTGTCCCGAACAGCCTCTGCCTGGTCCTGAGAACCCTTCCAGTGAAGAAATCTTTCCTGGTATCTAATCTGAGCCTCCCTTGGTGCAACTTGAGGCCTTTTTCTCTCGTCCTATGTCTCATTACTTAAGAGAAGAGCCCAGCACCAACCTCACCACAACCTCCTTTCAGGCAGTTGTAAAAACTGATGAGGTCTCTCCTCAGCCTCCTTTTCTCCAGGCTAAACAGCTTTAAGTCCCTCAGCTGCTTCTTGTAAGTCTTGTTCTCCAGCCCCTTCACCAGCTCTATTCCCTTTCTCTGGGTGCGCTCCAGCCCCTCAATGTTCTTCTTGGAGTGAGGAGCCCAAAACTGATGACAAGAGTTGAGGCGCAGCCTCAACAGCGCCGAGCCCAGGGAGATGATCCCTTCCCTGCTCCTGCTGGCCACACCATGGCTGATCCAAGGCAGGATGCTGTTGGTCTTCTTGGCCACCTGGACCACTGTTGGCTCATATTCAGTGGCTGTCAGCCACACCCCCAGATCTTTCTCTGCCAGGCAGCTTTCCAGCTGCTCTTCCCCAAGCCTGGAGTGCTCCATGGGGTTGTTTGAACAGAATCGTTTTTGTTACAACTGCATTTGAAGATGCAGCTACTTGGGATTTCCTTGTGCTTTCCACACAGGGGTAGCAAATGCACCAGGGCTTCAATCTCTGCTCGTCACAGTAGTTGCCCCAGCATCCTTTCCCGATGTCATGCCACGCTCCTGTGGCTCACGAGCTCCAGGAGATAAATAGAATTTTATTTGGTATTCAGAAGCACTTAGGTGTGTCTGATACCACAAAACATGGGCATGCCTGGCTGCTTGTGAAGTCACTGAGCCTGATCCCCACACCTGGCTAAAACAGGAGCAACTTTATGGGAGTCATTTAGGCTTCAAATGTGCAAAAAAACCATAAAAATTAAGGAAAAGTTCTTTTGGCAGGATAAGTGAGAGTTCATAAAGCAGCAGCCAGACCAGAGACAGGCTCCAGGGCAGTGCCCCAGTTCCTAATGGAGACCCACAGAGAGAGGACTTTCTCCATAGCAACATTTTGTTTAAAGATAACGTAAGAGCTGTCAATTAAGCTTTTAAATTGAGATTTATAAGCAGTTAATTTTCCTTCTGATAAAAATTCACACCTCTTTTACATTTATAGACTCACGGAATGGTTTGCGTTGGAAGGTACCTCATAATCCATCCAGTCCCACCCTCCTGCGATGGGCAGGGATGCCTCCCACTGGATTAAGTTGCTCAAAGTTCCATCCAACCTGGCCTTGACCACCTCTAGGGATGGGGCACTCACGACCTCTCTGGACAACCTGTGGGATTCAATGATTCTCTAACCTATCAAATAAAAAGATCAGTTTCTGGGCAGCATTAATAGAAGCTGTATAGATCCTGGAGGAAGTCAGCAGAGCTAGTACCATGTACTGGAGAAGCTCTTGCATTTGCAGCCCTGAGCACTTCTGCAGGTGTCCCTGGGTCATGCATGGGTTGTTGGCATTCCCTGTGGAATTGATGCTTGTGCCTCATATCCACCTGCTTGTGGTGGAAATGCTGCCATTCTGTGCTCTGCTGGTCCCTCCAGGTCTCCTTAACCTCTGGAGGAGCAGCAGTGGTGAAAGTGTTCCCTGAAAGGGAAAATTCAGCTGCAAAGGGGCAGGAGGAGAAGTGCTTTTGTTTTAAAAAGCCTGACCCACTCTGCTCTAAGGTTGTTCAGGAAGAAATAGGTACCTTGATACAGAGCATTGGAGGAGAACACCAAAACAGACACCCTCAAAGAGCGACAGGGAGTGGACAACCCTAACCAAGGGAGCTAATGGACCCCAGCACTGGTTAATCTGCTTTATTCCAGGCGGTACATTCAGTGGGATTCATCCATGGGCCCCCCAGTGTGGTTGGCACTGATTTTATGTTTGACACCTCTGCAATATTTTTTCAAGTGCCACTTACGTCTCCCCAGCAAATTCACTTCGTGATACAGGATGGATCTTGGCAGAATAAATTACTTCACACTTATAATTATAAAAACAAAAGGAAAACAAGTGAAAATGAATATTTTGCATAATGTATGGAGATTTAATTCACACTGGGAAGTGTAGAACTACGGCCCCGTACTCCACTTTGGTTTTAAATGTCACCCTAAGTGAGAAGAGGAAAGATTGTTATTCATGAGTTGGAAAATTAACCTCAAACACTTCACCTGTCTGCGAACAAAAATCATTGCTAATGAGAAGTTTGGCATGGGACTGTTCCAAAAACCAGGAGTGTGCTTTGGTGGTCTTGTTTCAGACATCGGGAAAGAGGTAGTGTTTATTTTTCTCTCTATTTAAGCAAAAGGCTCTTCTGCAAAGCAGTTGTTTGGCTGAAGCCTTCCAAGCCTTCCTCTGCTAGCTTGGAGCAGATGTAAAAGAGGAGTAAATCCCATTAGGATATCCTAGGCACAATCACAGGCTGGTTTGAGAGCAACGCCGAGGAGGACTTGGAGCTCTGGTGGCTGAGAAGCTCAACAGGAGCCAACAATGTCCACTTGCAGACAAGAAAGCCAATGGTGTCCTGAGCTGCACCCAAAGCAGTGGGACCAGCAGGACAAGGGAAGGGATTCTGTCCCTCTGCTCCTTCCTGGTGAGACCTCACCTGGAGTCCTACATCCAGGTCTGGAGTCCTCAGCATTTGAAGGACATGGAACTCTTGGAGTGGGTCCAGAGGAGGCCACAAAGGTGATGTGGAGGCTGGAGCACCTCTGCCATGAGGACAGGCTGGAAGAGTTGGGGTTGTTCAGCCTGGAGAAGAGAAGGCTCTGGGGAGAGCTTACAGTAGCCTCCCAATACTGAAAGGGGCTCCAGGAAAGCTGGGGAGGGGCTTTTGATCAGAGAGTGCAGGGACAGAACAAAGGAGAAAGGTCTGAAGCTGAAAGAGAGCAGACTGAGATGAGATCTTAAGTAGAAATATTTTCCTGAGGGGGTGAGGAGGCCCTGGCACAGGTTGCCCAGAGAAGTCCTGGCTGCTCCATTCCTGGAGGTTTTCAAGGCCAGATTGGATGGGACTTTGAGCACCCTGATCCAGTGGGAGGTGTCCCTGCAATGGGTTTGGCCTTTAGAACTCCTTCTGACCCAAAGAATTCTACAATCCTATGATTTTCCACCACCAAGCCCACCATGAAGGAGAACAGCTCCAAAGGCTGACCTTCTGGTTTTTAGGTGGCAACCCATCTTTCAGCTTAAATTGAGACTTGGCAACCTCATTAGTCAAGGACTGCTGTATCAGAAGGATGGGACCTGGCTGCTTTTCACAGCCCTTCGCTTTTTCCACCAGTCAAAACCATAATGGGGAGCTCCTTGCTTTTCATAGTATCGCAAAATGGTTTGGGTTGGACAGGACCTTAAAGATCATTCAGTTCCAACCATTATGCCATGGACAGGGACACCTCCCACTGGATTGGGCTGGTCAAGGCCCCAACTGGCTCCCTTTGGTCTCTGCTTCTCGCTGTTTTGCATCTCCATCCCCCTAGCAGCCCATGGCAATTATTTTTACACTGGTAGCCAAATGCAGAGGGCAGCCCCTGGAAAAGGATCTGGGATGCTCTTAAAGAGTTCTCAAAGCCTCTGAGAGCTGGTTCAAAATAGAAGTAAGCATCAAAAATGGGAGAAAAGTCCAGAAGATTGGTCTGCTTTTACTGGAATAGTAGTGAAGCGTAGGAAGAGGCTGCCCTGGACAGTGGTGGCGTCACCATCGCTCGAGGGGTTCAAAAACTGTACAGGTGTGCCATTTGGGGCACGGCTTGGTCAGCATGGTGGTGTCGAGCCAGTGGTTGGACCAGATGGTCTTAGAGGTCTTTTCCAACCTTAATGATTTTAGGATTCTGCAGACAGATGTCTTCAGTGCAGCACTGGGATGCAATCAAAAGCTTGAGAGCTGCACCTCAATCAAAGGGACGTAGTGTGGCATCTCCAGCTGCTGGGGCCACAAACAGAGAGCCTTGACCAAAACTAGGGACAGGCTGTATCTTTAATTCTTAATTTTCTGTTTCAAATACAGCTCAGATGATATTGGGCTAAGCTGCCTGCCGTTTCAGAAATGCTTTGAGCTAGCACGCTCATGAATTCATCAAAACGCATTTAATCCCAGCAACTGGCAGACAGACTTATTTCATGCTTCCTGAGTACTTGATTTAAATATAATTTTGTAGCCGTAATTATAATATGAATGACTTTTTTCCTTTTTTTTTAAAGTAGAAATTGAAGATTGAAGTTCAGATTGACACAGGAATTGGCCTATGAAGTTCCTTCAGATGTCAGTAGCCAGCCCTGTGTTTGCACGAGAGTTGAGGGCAGGGTGAGGAGGAACAGGCTGCCAGGGCATTTATATAATGCTGTTTAGGCCAGAGAAGAGAAGGCTGAAGGGAGAACTCATCGCTCTGCATCTCCCTGAAAGGAGGTTGTGGTCAGGTGGATGTTGGGCTCTTCTCCCAAGTGACAAGTGGCAGGATGTGAGGTAATGGCCTCAAGTTGCACCAGGGCAGATACAGATTAGACATCAGGATGCATTTCTTCACCAAAAGGGATCTCAGGCACAGGCAGAGGCTGCACAGGGCAGTGGTGGAGTCACCATCCGTGGAAGCATTCAAGGTGAGGTAGGATGAGACAAGGAGCAATTTGATAAAGTTGAAGAGGGCCCTGCTCGTTGGAGGGGGTTTGGACTGGGTGACCTTTATGGTCCCCTCCAACCTAAACCATTCTATGAGTCTATGGTTCTATGACTCACCTAGTTTCAGCCACCAGGTCCAAGGCAGGCAGCAAGGTTCCTGGGGTGTATTATCATAGAACCATAGAATCATAGAATCATGGAATCATAGAATCATAGAATCATGGAATGGTTTGGGTTGGAAGGGATCATACATGACATACAGTCCAACCCTCCTACAGTGGGCAGGGATGTCTTCAACTTGGTCAAGTTGCTCAAAACCTCAATCAACCTGACCTTGAACACCTCCAGGGATGGAGCAGCCAGGACTTCTCTGGGCAACCTGTGCCAGGGCCTCCCTACCCTTACAGGAAAATATTTCTAAGTGAGATCTCATTTCAGTCGGCTCCCTTTCAGCTTCAGACCCTTCTCCCTTATTCTATCCCTGCACTCTCTGATCAGGAGCCCCTCCCCAGCTTTTCTGGAGACCCTTTCAGTACTGGGAGGCTGCTGTAAACTCTCCCCAGAGCCTTCTCTTCTCCAGGCTGAACAACCCCAACTCTCTCAGCCTGTCCTCATGGCAGAGGTTCTTCAGCCCTTGAATCACCTTCATGGCCTTTTCTGGAACCATTCCCACAGTTCCATATCCTATTGTTGGGGCTTCTGATACTGGACACCAGGCTTCCTCCACCACTGAGTCAATTCACGCCAAGACAAAGCGGATGAGTTATCCCTGTATGGGTCTTTGTTGTTTATTGCATGGCTACTTTAGGTTAAATGAGTTCCGCTTTAATTTCTAATGGTGTAATTAAGCTGTGAATAATTTAAAAATCCCAAATTTTACCAGGTGCATCCAATTTCTTTATTTGATCAAGATATAAACCCAGAGGCAGTAATTGCCTTCTCGCAGGCACTGGCTTTGCCAAGGGAGCTCTCTGATTGTTATGCAACCCAAGATATTAAATCAGGGTCTGTAATTCAGTCATGCAAAATGACTCCTTGACTGAACAGTGAGCAAGGAATAAAGACACCCAGTATTGCAGTGGAAGTGATTGAGTTGGATCCTGGGTCAGGTCTGGGTTTGGTTTTCATTTTGATTGAAGATCTGGAAGAGAAGATAAGAAGGGAATCATCAAATCATAGGCCATCCTGAGTTGGAAAGGATCCACAAGTATCATCAAGTCTAACTCCCTGCATAGCACAACCCCGACATTCACACCATGTGGCTGAGGATATTGACCAAATGCTTCTGGAATGTTGATGCATGCCAAAAAAATGGGAAATATGACAAACATTCACTGAAGAGAAATAATCAAAATAATAGAAAGACAAAGAAATAACAAAATAAAGAAGATGCTTTCTGGTAGGGGAATATTTTGTACATGATGACACAGATGATGGGATGGAATGCACCCTCGGCAAGTTTTTGAAAACCTCATGAGGTTCAACAAGACAAAGTGCAAGGTCCTGCGCCTGCGTCAGGGCAACCCTCAGTATTAATACAGGTGGGTCATGAAGTGATTGAGAGCAGCCCTGAGGAGAAGGACTTGGGGGTCCTGTAGGATGAGAAGCTCAACATGAACTGGCAATGTGTGCTCTCAGCCCAGAAACCCACCCGTGTCCTGGGCTGCATCCAAAGCAATGGGACCAGTAGGATGAGGGAGGGGATTCTGCCCCTCTGCTCCGCTCTGGTGAGACCTCACCCAGAGCCCTGTGTCCAGTTCTGGAGTCCTCAGCACAGGAAGGACATGGAGCTGGTGGAGTGAGTCTAGAGGAGGCCATGGAGATGATACGAGGGCTGGAGCACCTCTTATACGAGGTTGTTCAGCATGGAGAAGAGAAGGCTTCAGGGAGATCTTATTGCAGCCTTTCAATGCTCAGACGTGGCTTATAAGAAAGATGGAGACAAAATTTTTAGGAGGGCCTGTTGCAATAGGACAAGGGGTCATATTTTTAAACTAAAAGAGGAAATGTTTTCATCTCATGTCAGGAAACAAACTTTTAAGCTGAGAGTGGTGAGGCCCTGGCACAGGTTGTCCAGAGAGGTGGTGGCTGCCCCGTCCCTGGAGATGTTCAAGGCTAGGTTGGATGGGGCTCTGAGCAATGTGATCGAGTTGAAGGTGTCCCTGCTTACTGCAAGGGCATCGGACTCCTCCATGCAAGGGCACGGTCTCCTCCAGTCCAAACCACTCAATGATTCTGTGATTCTATAATAAAGAGCTGGGCTTGTTCAGTCTGGAGAAGAGAAGACTCTTGAGAGTCAGTACTGAGAAGGAAATTTTAAGGTGGCAACGGGTAAAAGTCACAAAGAGCTTTCACTGCGCACAAGAAAAGAGGACTCATTTGAACCGAAGCAGGGCTCTGAGCAGTTGCTCACAAACAAGAGCAAATACTCTCCAGTGAGAACAGACATTTCTGGGAGACTTCAGTATTTTCCAGATCCATCTGATTCAGAAACACCCAAAAATATCTCCCTTCTCTTTTACCTTTCCCTACCAAACACCTGGTAGAGGCAGTTTTCTGTCTGATGTTTTTCAGAAGGAGTGTGAGCAGTGACACCTCCTCGGTATTAAGGGAGGAGAAATTGCTCTGTGCTGTTTGCTGCAGTTTTGATTATTGCCTTGGATCAACTTTACATTGTGATGGGCAGCATGGAAACAAACAAAAAATAGTCCCTGTGCTAGAAAAAACAACTGGTTTCTAAAGCTGCCAGTCTACAGATAGAAAAAAAAAGGACACTCAACAGGAAAACACTTCATGTGCAGAGACCCAGCAGCTCGGGCAGAGCTGAGGAGGGGGTTCAGGAACCAAAGCAAAGGATAGGGCTGAGAGGAGATGGTATCACTGTGTACAACTCCCTGAAAGGAAGTTGTGGTGAGGTGGGTGTTGGTCTCTTCTCTCAAGTGACAAGAGACAGGACAAGAGGAAGTGGCCTCCAGTTGCGCCAGGGAAGTTTTAGATTGGATATCAGGAAATATTTCTTCACTGAAAGGATTCTCAGGCATTATATGAGGCTGCCTAATGTTGTGGTTCATTCACCATCCCTAGAAAGATTTAAAAGGTAGGTAGAGAAAGTGCTCAGGGATCTGGTTTGGTAGTGGGTGGGTATGGTTGGACTTGATCATCTCTAAGAACTTTTCAAAATGAGCAGTTCTATGAGTTTATATTCACAACCCCCAGCCTGGACTGCACTCTCCAATAGAGAAACAGGTCTCAGTGGTTAAAACACAGGGCTTAAGTTAGTTTTCAAGTTCCTTGAGTGAATATCTTCAGATCAAACTGTGGCAGGATGAGAAAACAGTCCAGACTCAGCTGCCATTGCCAGCAACTCTCAGCTGACTCAGAATATTGCTTCTCCCAGATCTTTTCCAGTATGGAATCTCTGTGACTTGGGATCTGCAGACTGAGGAAGATTGTCTGTAGTCGTTGTCTCTCATTTTGCTGCACCTCTACCTCCAAACAATCTGAGTTTTAAGAATCGTAGAATCATAGAATGATTCTGGTTAGAAGGAACCCTAAAGTTCATTCAGTTCCAATGCCCCTGTCCTGGGATCCCACTGGATCAGTTTGCTCAAAACCCCACCCAGCCTGGCCTGGACCATCTCCAGGCACAGGGCATCCACGACTTCTCTGGGCAACCTCTGCCAGGATCTTACTACCCTTACAGGAAAATATTTCTCTGTAAGACCTAAAGCTATTTCAGCTGAAAACTGTTCTCCCATGTCCTATCCCTGCACTCCCTGATCAAGAGCCCCTCCCCAGCTTTACTGGAGCCCCTTTCAGTACTGGAAGCTGTTGTAAGGTCTCCCTGGAACCTTGTCTTCTCCAGGCTGAACAACCACATGTCTCTCAGCCTCTCCTCATATGGGAGGTGCTCCAGTCCTCGGATATCTTCATGGGACCTCATTACCAACGGAACCCTCCTCTTTATCTATTGTTAGTTTTGCTCTTTTGTGGCCAGTATTTAAAATATTTTCTTCTCATTAGCAGTAATAAATGACTTAGTTCTGACTGTCTTAAATCTTTAAATAGCAGTGTGCACTGAGAATGCTACAAAGTGCTGCACCTTTGGGGATTTGTTTATTGACCAGAGACGTGACCAGACAGAGTCCAGCGAAGGAGCTGTCAGACCAGCACTGCTTCAAATTATTGGTAGAAATTATCATTCATACAACTTGCTGCAATCTTTTTCTTTAATGGCTGCACAGGGTTGTTTCTTTCCCTATTACTGCCTAATACATAATTTAGAGATTCATAGATGAGAAGGTCAGAGGTGTCTTCTCACTATGGATGCAACCTGGCTCTTCCAGAGTGCTGATGTTGAACCCCTCCATGTCGATTGTCTCCATCTGCCACTGCTGTCAGCCTGTATGGACAATATAGACCATATATGGAAACAATAGGTAGAGACAATAAATAGAAATAATATAATCAACAGCACCCATGGTGTAAACCTCTAAACAGTATGGAATCATAGAATCTTTCAGTTGAAGAAGACCTTAGAGATCATCAAGTCCAACCATACCTGTCCACTACTAAACCAGATCCCTGAGCACCTCATCTGCCCATCTTTTAAACACCTCCATGGATGGAGACTCCACCACCTCCCTGGGCAACCTTTGACAAACTTTTCAGTAAAGGCAGTTTTCCCAATATCCTGTCTAAACCTCCCCTGGTGCAACTTAAGGCCATTTCTCCTCATCCTATCACTTGTTATTTGGAAGACCAGCATTCACCTCACCACAACCACCTTCCAGGGAGTTGTAGAGGGTAATAAGGTCTCCCCTCAGCCTCCTCATCTCCAGACTTAACAGCCCTGGGTCCCTCAGCTGCTCCCCAGAACACTCCTTCTCCAGACCCTGTACTTTGTATTTATTGAGAATGAATATAACGAAGTTTAGTTGTATAAAAGCAGGTATGGATTATATTATGGATGAGAAGTAGAGCATTAATGTGAAACTCTGCTTTATAAATAATACCTAAAGACTAGGTTTCTTTTCTCTTTCCCCCTTAGGCATCCTTGTAAAAAGAGGTCCACTGCTGCTACTGAGAGGAAAACACCCTTCTCTGTCTGTATATATGTTCTGAAATGCAGTTTAATGCATAACAGCCAAAGAAATTGCAGCATGTTCTTGTTTATTTCTGACCAAGTTGATGACAAATAACTGAATTCAAGTAGTTGCTCTCACTGCAGGGAGCCTGCTGACTGGCTCTTTAAAGGGCTTACTAATAAGTCTATCAAAAATGGGATGAGATGAACAGATGCGTTTGGTTTTTCTCTCCCCGGGGGGTTCTTGAACTGCCACCTGGATTAGCTGCGTAGTTGTGATCAGATTATAAACCAAGTGCAAAAGCTACTGTGATACTCTCCCTCTGCTCTGCTCTCGTGAGACCCCAGCTGGAGTGTTGTCTCCAGTTCTGGAGTCCCCAGCATAAGAAGGAGATGGAACTGTTGGAACGGATCCAGAGGAGCTCATGGACATGATCAAAGGGTGGGAGAACCTCTGCTAAAAGGACAGGCTGAGAGATCTGGGGTCGTTCAGCCTGGAGAAAGCTCTGGGCAGACTTTCTAGTGGCCTTTGGGTACCTGAAGGGGACTACAAGAAAGCTGGGGAGGGATATTTTGCGAAGGCCTAGAGTGACAGGGTGAGGGGGAATGGCTTTAAATTGGAGTTAGATATTAGGAAGAAATTAGATATTAGGAAGAAATTCTTCATGGTGAGGCCCTGGCACAAGTTACCCAGAGAAGCTGTAGATGCCCGATCCCTTGAGATGTTCAAGGCCAGGTTGGGCGGGGCTTGGAGCAACCTAACTGAGTGGGAGGTGTCCCTGCCCATGGTGGGGGGGTTGGAACCGGATGAGCTTTGAGATCCCTTGCAACTCAAACCATTCTAAGATTCGATGATTTTTCTTTCCAAAAAGAGAAATGTTTGATGTAAGCTATTCTGACTTTGAATAATTCCCGTTTCTCTTTGCTTTTCTTGCCTTTCAGTGCCCAGTGCGATGCCTCAGAATGTCTCCTTGGAAGTGGTTAACTCCAGGGTAAGTCTGCCAGGTGCTCAGCACCTCATGGGTACACAATGATCATGGGTATTTCTGTAGGTATTCCTAATTTGTGTAGCTTTTTTGTGTAGAATGAGACCAAATCTGCCCCCTGCAGAAGGTTCCCTTCACTTACCTGGGAAGTTATGTTAAAACAACTGAAACACCCCAAAAATGCTTTAAAGAGAAGCGGCTGATTTTTCCAGAGAGGCTTCAGCACCAGCAGTGTCACTTAAGCTTAGGTGAACAAGCAGAAACTGCTCCCTGATTGCAGATTAACATCTGCAATAAACGTAACGGCACTTTGATTAAATGGAACAATCTCAGGGAATAATGAGAAGCAGAGCTGTTCCTGGGGAAAAGGAGAGGTGGGGAAGAAATGTTTTATTACCACGTGCAGGTAGGTCTGTTGGAATCTTGCCTATTCCATTTGTTTGCTGAAGGGTGCATTTCTTATTCTTAAATCCAGTGCTTTACACCTTAAAAAAGGTCTAACATATCACTAATGAGGTGGTTGATATTATTTCATGCTATGATATCTTACATAGTAGGTGTTAATGATGCTCGCTCCTTGTTGAGTGTTATTTCTGAACATATTCTGAATTAGTTTTAGATTATTTTTCCTCTTTTTATTAATCCCTGCTATTTACTGGAACTACAGAAGCTTTTTTTCCATAGCTGGTGTCAGCAATAGGCCCATTAGGAGGTGGAAAATCTCACACTTTAGAGCCTGAAATACAGACATGAAAATCTCACCCACTGTGTCTTGCTTTGCACGTAATCTATGGAGATTTCCGTTTGCCCAGCTGACAAGGAGAAGCCCCAAGCTCACTGATGAGGTTAAACTGCAGTCCAGGGAACGTTTAGGGCTGCAACCAAAGGAGTAGGACCAGCAGGATGAGGGGGGAGATTCTCCCCTCTACTCCACACTCTGGCCAGATCCTACCTGGAGTCCTGTGTCCAGGAATCCCCAGCATAAGAAGGATACAGAACTGTTGGAACATGTCCAGAGGAGGCCACAGAAATAATCCAAGGGGTGGAGAACCTCTGCTATGAGGACAGGCCTAGAGAGCTGGGGTTGTTCAGCCTGGAGAAGAGAAGGCTCCAGGGAGACCTTAGAGCGGCCTCCCAGTACCGAAAGGGGCTCCAGGAAGGTTGGGGAGGGGCTTTTTACAACAGTGATAGGACGAGGGGGAATGGCTTTAAATAGGAAGGAGGAAGATTTAGATTAGACATTAGGAAGAGAGTCTTCACGATGAGGGTGGGGAGGCCCTGGCACAGGTTTCCTAAGGAAGACATTGTTAACCCATCCCTGGAGGTGTTCAAGACCAGGTTGGATGGGCTTTGAGAGAGCAACAAGATCCAGTGGAAGGCATCCCTGCCTATGGAACTGGATGATCTTTAAGGTGCCTTCCAGCCTAAACTATTTTATTGTTTTTACAATCTCTGGTTTGTTGGAAAAATCGAGTACCAGTCAGTTTGATCTTTCTCTTCGCCTGCTCATTTTCACAACATCAAATGTATTTTCTGATATATTTTTACCTTTTTAATGTTCCCAGCTCCAGTTACTCTTAAGCTTTCCTTACAGGTAGTGCCTGATGGGCCTTGATGCCTTGGTACACATTGCGTTTACCTTTTCTTGCTTATTCTCAAGGTAAAATGTCAGAGAGCAGCTGATCACATTCTGTGACCTTTAGTGGTGATCATTTGCACTTAAAGTACTTAGAATGAAAATAGAAAACAAGCTGCCTGGGATGCTGTGCGGATGCTCCTACCCTGAGGTGTGTGATTGTGTTATTGGTGCTTAGATAGGGAGGTGGTTTGCATAGATGGGATCAGAGAGGATGAGCTGTGCGTGAAACTCACCCCTGTCCACCATCATTGAGCAGCCTGGTCTAGTGGGAGGTGTCCTTGCCCGTGGCAGGGTGCTTGGAACTGGATAGGGTTTAAGGTCCCATCCAACCCAAACCATTCTGTGATCATCAGAGGACATCAGTATGTTCATATTGCAGTTTACACCTTCCTCACAAGGGGAGGAGGAGGAGGAACAGGTGCTGAGCTCTTCTCTCTGGTGATTAATCACAGGACCCAGGGAATGGCAGGAAGATGCCAGGAGAGGGTTAGGTTGGACTAGGAAAATGTTCTTCCCCCAGAGGGAGGTGGAACATTGAAACAGCTCCCCAGGGAAGCAGTCACAGCCTGACAATATTCCAGAAGCATTTGGCCAATGCCCTCAGACACAGGGCGGGAATGTTGGAGTTGTGCTGTGCAGGGCCAGGAGCTGGACTCAATGATCCTTGTGGGTCCTTTCTGTTGGACATTCTATGTTGGAAGTCTTGATGGGATATTAAATAGCAGATAGAAGTTGTCATGGTTTAACCCCAGCCCAGCTTGATTGGCAGCTTAAATGCGAGCAGTTGAGCTCCCAACTCCCTTCCTCTCCTCTGACCTCATGAAAAGGGAAAGTGAAATGAAAGGAAAAAGACTTGTGGTTTGGAAACTTCAATGGAACAATAATAGTAATAAAGAAAACACCATTAATTAGAAAATTAAAAAATATATAAAAATACAAGATATTGCATCCCCTCTCCATGACCATGTCACCACCAGTGTCACAGAGCAGACACGGGGAAAGTCCCAAGCTAGAAGGGAGCTGGACTCAGGATCTGGATTCAGGAATGTATGGATCCGGCCTCAGAGCAAAAAGACAGATGAGGTCCTCGCTGGACATCAGCTATTGCAGAAGAGACCTTGACCTTGGTGATCCTGCAGACTCATCCAAAGTATATGGGATGGAATCCTCTGATGGTCTGTTTGGAGTCACCTGTCTTGACTGTCCCTCCCTGCAGGTCCCACCATTTTCCACCATCTCCCCTTACGGCTCCACCAGATCCCAGTGCATCGCAGTGCCCCATGCGATCACTTCAAGAGAGAAACCCTGTCTGAAAAACACACAGTTAACTCTCAGAATATGAAATTACTTAGATGAGTTTGGTTGATGTTAGAAACTGATTCTACTTTAGCTCAGACCAGACAGCAGTGTTGTATTGGACAAAAATTGGCTGACATGTTGATCAGAGTGTTTATCTGAAGACTGTTGTGCAGAGCTGGTAGTTCATGGCAGGCAAAAGAAATGGGACTTGGTCCTCTTCTGTGTAGTGGAGAACTACACCAGGTTAATGCCAGGACTTCTCCATCACCCATAGACATGGCAAGGGTGGCAGTGGGCAGCTGGAGTCTGCCTTTACCTTCGCTTCAAAATGCATCTTTGGCACAGATGGAGATCCCAGACCTTCCAAAGCAACCCCTTAAAGTGCAGAGTGTCCGTTTCAAAGCTCTTCAGCTGATACCACGTGAGACGTAATAACAGTGCAAAGAGGTGGTTTAAGGGGGTATCTATGAAATGAGGGTTTTAATCAGAGGGAAAAAGACATGTGGAACCATTTTGGACTCTCTTAGATTGTATCTAAAGTAACGTGGACAGAGGAAAGCTCAGATACCCATTTATGCTTGCAAATTTTTATAAAGCTTGAAGAGCATTTAAATATTTTATATCCAGGTGATTTGGAATAACAAATACAGAAATTAACCAGGCTTAATAAATCTGAAGGAATAAAGATGTTTTTCAAGCAAGAAGAATCATTATTTGAAAATACCCTCCTTTGCTTAAGGAAAAGGACATGTACAATGCTTAAGAGGGACCTAGGATTCTGTTTCTCACATCTAGGCAGAGGATTCTGTCCCTCTGCTCTGGTGAGACCCCACCTGGAGCCCAGCGTTCAGTTCTGAAGTCAGCACAGGAAGGACACAGAGCTGTTGAAGTAACTCCAGAGGAGGCCAGGGAGATGATCCAAGGTTTGGAAAACCTCCCATCCAAGGACAGGCTGAGAGAGTTGGGATTGTTCAGCTTGGAGAAGGCTCCAAGGAGATCTTAGAGTGGCCTCCCAGTACTGAAAGGGGCTCCAGGAAAGTTGGAGAGGCTCTTCATCAGGGAGTGCAGGGACAGGATGAGGGGAATGGTTTGAAGCTGGAAGAGGGGAGATTGAGATGAGATCTTAGGAAGAAATGTTCTCCTGTGAGGGTGGGGAGGTCCTGGCACCCATCCCTGGGAAGGTGTTCTGCCCCATCCCTGGAGGTGTTCAAGGCCAGGCTGCATGGGAGTCTGAGCAACCTGATGCAGTAGAAGGTGTCTCTGGCCTTTGAAGTCCCTTCCAACCCAGACCATTCCATGATTCTCTGATTTGTAGTTGGGGGTATCACTAAATTCCTAATGTTGTAAAGAGCTGTATGCAGCATCTCACTCTTCTAAAAATCTGCAATAACCCAGAGTACTGTATTTCTGCAGTTGATTTTTGTCATCTTCTTATTTTTCTTCTATCTTAGCCGCAGTCAGAATTAATTCGATTAAACACTTATTACTCAGAAACTGATTAAATCAAAACAAATAAATAAATAACCTTTGTGATACGCTAACAGGATTTGAGTCATACACAGAAGAACCCAAAGGCAGTTCCCAGAATTGTTTAAAATTTTATCTCCAGTTTAATAAGATTTCTCTCTTGATGCTATTTTTCTTTGGTGGTGGCAGATCTATTAATTTAATACCATAATGGAGACGGCCGAGCAAATGGAAGATGCTTGATATGAATTACTATTATCATGATTATTGCTTAATATTAATGGTGTTCTGTGACTGGAGACCTCGGTCAGATCAGAATTGATACCAATGAAGACGATGACAGAAATACAGTTTGCTGCCTAAAAGAGATTTCACTGTACAGTGAAACACAAAAGTGGCTGAGACAAGGAAGAGGACAATTCGGTATCAGAAGCTGGGAAAATGCAGAGCTTGAATTGAAGGTAGATCATAGAATCATAGAATCCTCTGGTTGGAAAAGACCTCTGAGATCATCGAGTCCAACCGCACCCATCATCTGCTAAACCATGTCCCTCAAAGACTCATCTATCCTTTTCTTAAAACCCTCCAGGGATGGTGACTCAACCACCTCCCTGGGCAGCTGTTCCAGTGCCTGACCACCCTTTCAGGAAAGAAATTCTTCCCAATATCCAGTCTGAACCTCCCCTGGCACACCTTATGGCCATTTCCCCTCGTCCTGTCACCTGTCACCTGAGAGAAGAGATCAACACTCGCTCTGCCACAGCCTCCTTTCAGGCAGTTGTAGACAGTGATGAGGTCTCCCCTCAGTCTCTTCTCCAAACTAAACAACCCCAGTTCCATCAGCCATTCCTCGTAGGACTTGTTCTCCAGCCCCTTCCCCACCCTCGTCACCCTTCTCTGGACGCGCTCCAACACCTCAATGTCCTTCTTGTAGTGAGGGGCCCAGAACTGAACCCAGTACTCAAGGTGTGGCCTCACCAGTGCCCAGTACAGGGGCACAATCACCTCCCTGCTCCTGCTGGCCACATTGTTTCTGATGCAAACCAAGATGCCATTGACCCTCTTGGCCACCTCGACCACTGCTGGCTCATATTCAGCCCCTGTCAGCCCTGTCCTTCTCCTCCAGGAAGCTCTCCAGCCACTCTTCCCCAAGCCTGGAACGCTGCCTGGGGTTGTTGTGTCCCAAGCGCAGGACTCTGCACTTGGCCTTGTTGAACCTCATCCTGTTGGTCTCTGCCCATCAATCCAGCCTGTCCAGACCCCTCTGCAGAGCCTCCCTTCCTTCAAGCAGATCCACACTGCCACCCAGCTGGGTGTCATCTGCATGATGATCTAATAAGGAATAAAAAATTATTTCTGCCTTCTTTTGGTTAAAAATATCCTGCTTTACTTAAAGAAAAGGACATGCACAATGTTTAAGAGTTGGTTGGAGTTCTGTCCCTGGCTTCAACAGAGGAGATTCTACCCCTCTGCTCCACTCTGGTGAGAACCCATCCAGAGCCCTGAGTCCAGTTCTGGAGTCCTCAGCACAGGAAGGACCTGGAGCTGTTGGAGTGAGTCCAGAAGAGGCCACAGAGATGATCCGAGGGATGGAGCACCTTTGCTATGAGGACAGGCTGAGAGAGTTGAACTTGTTCAGCCTGGAGAAGTTTCCAAAGAGACATTAGTGCAGCCTCCCAGTACTTGAAGGAGCTCCAGAAAAGTTGGGGCGGGTTTTTTTTCCAAGGGTCTGGGTTGATAGGATGAGGGGAAATGGCTTTAATCTAGAAGAGGAAAGTTTTAGAAAGGACATTAAGAAGAAATTCTTCACAGTGGGAGTGATGAGGCCCTGGAACAGGTTGCCCAGAGAAGTGGTAGCTGGAGGTGTTGAAGGCCAGGTTGGATGGGTCTTTGAGCCCCCTGATCCAGTGGGATGTGTCCCTGCCCATTGTAGGGGTTAGGAACTGAATGGGCTTTGAAGTCCCTTCTAACTAAACCACTCAATGATTCTATGAAATATCTTCATGCACAGTTTATCCTTCTGGCAGTTGTCCAGTTTTGATCTCCAGGTGAGGCCAAAAAATGGAAACATTTTTGTAGCAGGTTTTAGAAAACAAAAAATGTAAGACCTACAATTCTAAATTAAACTAATTATCAAAAGTTTTATCTTTTTAAGAATACCATTTTTTTTAAACTTCAGTCTGATGAAGTTGAGAGTTGGGCCCACTTCTCCAGCTTCTCCAAGTCCCTTTGGATGACATCCCAGCCTTTGGGAGCGTCAACTCCCAACTTGGTGTCTTCCCTTGTCCACTGATGTAATCACTCCAACATAGAAAGCCACTAGGTTGGTCAGGAAGGATTTGTCCTTGGAGAAGCCATGCTGGCTGTCTTGAATCACATCCCCGTCCTCTATATGCTTTAAAAAACCTCCCAGAAGTATCTGTTTCTTGATCTTCCAGGCACAGAGGTGAGGCTGCAGATATCAGGGTCCTCCTTTCCACCCTTTTTAAAGATGTGCACAATTTTTCCTTCTTCCAGTCACCCAAGGACTTCCCCTGACTGCCATAACTTTTCAAATATCATGGAGAGTGGCTTGGCAATCAGACCAGCCAATTCCACCCGGCCTCTGGGATGCATCTCATCTGGTCCCAAACTTTTCACAAAATAAACTGTATTGCAAGAAGAACAGTTTCACTGTGTGTCTCAGCACTTAGTAATTCAGTTCGTATTTCACACTTTGAAAAATTGTTCCAGGCCTCTGTCCTTCTGTCTGCTTCACTCTCATGAGGTCTCACCTGGAGTATTTTGCCCAGTTCTGGAATTCCCAGCATAAGAAGGATATGAAACTGTTCAAATGGGTCCAGAGGAGGGCTACGAAGATGATCAGAGGGCTGGAGCACATATTCATAGCCTCCTCTGGACCCATTCCAACAGTTCCACACCTTTCTCATGTTGGGGATTCCAGAATCGGACACAGGATTCCAGGTGGGGTCTCACAAGAATGGAGTAGAGGGGCAGAATCCCCTCCCTCACCCTTCTGGCCACAGTTCTTTTGATGCAGCCCAGGATGCGGTTGTCCTTTCAGGATGTGAGAACACATTGCCGGCTCGTGTCGGATTGGTTCTTAATGTCCAGCCTGGGTGCTGTGAATAATACTTATTCCAGGGAAAAATACCTCCCACATCATCCAAATGTTTCACATATGATAAAAGACACTAAAAAGGATATATTGCAGCTCCTTCAGGCAGTCTGTGCAGCCTTAAAAGAAACATTCACTCTTGATATTGCTTCATCATAAAGGGCCCAATCCATCCTCATCTTTTGTGAGCCAGTGGCACGATGCTGGGATGATGTAGAGCTCAACAACAATTCCTCTGAAGGTTTAGGATGCATTTATAGCACATTTTAATGCACATTTAGTAGCAGAGCAATTTTAGGCAGCTGAGCTAAATGCAGGCTGACAGGATGGTTGATCTCTTTGGCTGCGCTGGAGTGTGTCGCTCGCTGTGGGTGCAGAGCAGCCTTCAGTCCCAGATGCCAAGCAATGAAAAAAATCATTCTTTGCAGCTGCAACATCTGGCTCCTGCACGCCTCACGTCTGTCACAGAGCATCCTTGTGTCTCTACCACTCTCAGTGCCAGAAATCAATGTGGGGACCAAAATCAGAGGGGCGGGAAGAGAAACTTAATATTTTATTTTCATAGAATAGTTTGGGTTGGAAGGGACCTTAAATATCATCCATTCCTACCCAACCCCTCTGCCATGGGCAAGGACATCTCCCGCTGAATCAGGGTGCTCCAAGCCCCATTCAACCTGGCCTCAAACACCTCCAGGGATGGAGCAGCCATAACTTCCCTGGACAACCTGGACCAAGGCTCCCCCACCCTCATCGTGAAGAATTTCTTCCTAATGTCTAATCTGAATCTTTCCCCTTCCAGTTTAAGGCCAATCCCCCTTGTCCTATCGCTCCATGACTTTGTAAATAGCCCCTCCCCTGCTTTCTTGTAGGCCCTGTTCAAGCACTGTAAGGCCATTGTAAGGTCTCCTCAGTGCCTTCTCTTCTCTAGACACTTTTTTTTACAGACTGTTAAAGAATTTGGTAATGATTTTAATTTGAAGGCCACTTAGGGCGCTGTGGCAGAGTGAGTGTTGATCTCTTCTCTCAAGTGACAGGTGATAGGACGAGGGGAAATGGCCATAAGGTGTGCCAGGGGAGGTTCAGACTGGATATTGGGAAGAATTTCTTTCCTGAAAGGGTGGTCAGGCACTGGAACAGCTGCCCAGGGAGGTGGTTGAGTCACCATCCCTGGAGGCATTTAAAAAATGGATAGATGAGTTTTTAAGGGACATTGTTTAGCAGATGATGAGTGCGGTTGGACTCAATGATCTCAGAGGCCTTTTCCAACCGGAAGATTCTATGATTCTATGATTCCATGAAATATTTTCTTGCTGACTGTCAGACCTATTCGTAGATGATGTGAAAGTCCTGACAAGAAGCTTGTTTCCCTTAAGTCCCTCCAGCAGATCCTTTCTGGCCACAAATAAAGGCTAATGTGAAACATGCCATAGGTGATCACCTGTGAGAGCAGGCAGCCAGATGGTCGTGTTCCCAGGGCTCACTGTTGGGTCCAGTCCTGTTCAACACCTTTATCAATTATGCCAATGAGGGGATTGAATGCACCCTTAGAAAGTTTGTGTACGACACTAAGCTGGAAGGAAGTGTTGATCTGTTTGAGGGTAGGGAGGCTCTGCAGAGGGATCTGGACCGATGTGCAGAAAGCAGCGGGTTGGGGTTCAATGAGGCCAAAGGCCGAGTCGCTCAGTTAGGTCACAACAACTCCATGAAGTGCTCAAGGCTTGGGGATAGTGGCTGGAAAGCTGCCCAATGGAAAAAAAAACCTAGGGATGTTGGTTGACAGGAGCTGAACATGAACCAGCCCAAGGTGGGCAAGAAGGCCAGTGGCATCTTAGCCTGTCTAACAAACAGCGTGGCCAGCAGGATCAGGGAAAGGCTTGTGCCTCTTGTCACAGCGCTGCTGAGGCCACACCCTGAGTACTGGGTTCAGTTTTGGGTCCCTCAGTACCACAAGTAGTGTGAAAGCAAGTGATTTCTTGGAGTTGGAGGATCTGATACCCACGAGCCTGCCTCTTTTAACAGCAAAATATCTTCTCCGTAGCTGCAGACACTTTGCTAAGAATAATTGATCACAGGAGGCAAAAAGAAGGGGAGAGTTTTGCTCAGTGGATGTCAAACAATACAATTATTAATACTTGGAAGAGCTACAGAAAATATCCAGCAAAGTGTTGCAAATCACAGAATAATGGAATGGGTTGGGTTGGAAGGGATCTTAGAGATCATCCAGTTCCAACTTCCTGCCGTAGGCAGGGACACCTCCCAGTGGAGCAGGATGCTCAAAGCCCCATCCAGCCTGACCTTGAACACCTCCAGGGATGGGGCAGCCGCAATGTAGAATTCAAGTCTACAATCCTCAGCTATTGGTAGCTTAAGACATTTCTCCTCTGTTAAATTTGATACAAATACCTGTGTTCTATTACTGTGAACTAATGATTAAGATAACTGTTCCTCCATTTTATTTATAGGTGCTTTTAAAATCTCATAGACAGCATGAATGTTGATTTGTGATGTGTAGATTTTATGTATATATATTTTATTACAGCAGATACCTGTGTTCAGTTCTGGGGTCCTCAGCACAGAAAGGACATGGATCTGTTGGAGTGAGCCCAGAGGAGGCCACAAAGATAATCTGAAGGCTGAAGCACCTCTCATATGTGGACAGGATGAAAGAGTTGTGGTTGTTCAACCTGGAGAAGACTCCAGGGAGAGTTTAGAGCAGCCTTCCATGACTGAAAGGGGCTCCAAGAATGCTGTGGAGTGGCTGTTGATCAGGGATTGCAGGGATAGGATGAGTGGAAGAGTTTTCAGCTGAAAGAGGAGAGATTGAGATGAGACCTTAGGAAGAAATGTTTTCCTGTGAGGGTGGGGAGGCCTTGGCACAGGTTGCCCAGAGAGGCTATGGAAACCCCATCACTGGAGGTGTTCAAGGCCAGGCTGGATGGGATTTTGAGCCTCCTGATCCAGTGGGAGGTGTCACTGCCCGTGGCAGGGGGATTGGAACTGTATGGGCTTTAAGAGAAGGGTCTGAGGAGACCTTAGAGAGGTCTTCCTGTACTGAAAGGGACTGTGATTCTATGATATCCCATCACTGGAGGTGTTCAAGACCAAGGTGGATGAGGCTTTCAGCAACCTGATGCAGTGGGCAGTGTTCCTGACCATGGAAGGTGAGTTGAAACTGGACGGATTGCAACCCAAACCATCCCATGATTCTATGATTCTGTAAATGTTGTGGCTGTAGGCAAGTTGAGCTTTGAACTGGAAACTGAAATTGGATTCCACATCACAGTATCACAGTATCACAGTATCACAGTATGACAAGGTTGGAAAGGACCTCTGAGATCATCAAGTCCAACCTATAACCCAACACTAACACCAACCATCATCTAAACCATGGCACTCAGTGCCACATCCAATCTCCCCTTAAACACCTCCAGGGTCGGCGACTCCACCACCTCCCTGGGCAGCGCATTCCAATGGCCGATCACCCTTTCAGTAAAGAACTTCTTCCTCACATCAAGCCTAAACTTTCCCTGACGTAGCTTGAGTCCATGCCCTCTAGTTCTGTCACTGGTCACCTGAGAGAAGAGACCAACCCCTAGAAGAGACCAACCCCACATAAAGGAATCAATATCAAACAAGTAGTCTGGAAGAAACAAAAAGCAAAATAAAAGTGACTGTCACCAATATTTAGAGATGTGTCCTCTGGAAACAACTTATGTAACCTTTAAATGTATCACTTATTGAGAAGGCAACAGAGGAAGAGCTCTTTAACCTTTAAATCTATTAATTATAGGAAAGGGTAGTAACAAGCATTGAGTTTAACCTTTAAAAGGGGAAAATTTGCTGAAACTTGTAGATCGATACCTTCTGATTCTCACTTTTAATTATACAGATTTCTGAGACCAAATGTGTTCGTGGGTCGTTCTCTTAGAAAATATCCCTTGAACTAATCCTGCTGGAAGAAGCATCATTATCAAGAAAGCATCGTAATTGTGTCGCACTTTAAGGGTATCGTCCACGTCCGACACCTCAGTGCTCAGTACATATAAACTCTCAAAGGTTGCGGTGTCAAAACTGAGCAGATTCATTATGTTATGGGATCTGATTAAACCTTGTTCAAGGTGATGAATGTTCCGGCCACCTTTCCATTTAAGATAAATTTAGAGATACTATTAAGCCACTTAATGCACCCAGGCAACGCGCAGAGTAGGGAGCTCTGGGCAGTTATTTCTTAATGATAAAGACTCAGTAGCTTCTGAACATTGTAGCACAAGAGGTTTACCCAGAGACCAATAAAGCAAATTAATGAGCTATGACACTGATTAGTAGAGCTAGATGTTCCTGGGTATCTCTGAGAGAAACAATAAAAGGGCTAGGGAAGGAGAAAGACAAGGACAGGAGGAATGGGCAGGGGAGCAGACAACGTGAGCTGCTCATCCCTTCTCCCCGGTGCTTCCAACACAAAACCAAAAGGGAAGACAAGATGGGCTGAAGGGTGGGATTTTACTTTCCATGCTCAAGACAACACGATTTCTGCATGTCTTTATAAATGATAGATTGGTTTGGACTAGAATGGACCTTAAAGCCCAATCCAGTTTCAACCCCCTTTCAACAACTTCCACCAGACCATGCTGCTCAAGGAACCCCATCCAGCCTGGCCTTCAATACCCTCAAGGATGGGGCATCCACAGCTTCCCTGGGAAACCTGGGCCAGTGTCTCCTCACCCTCATAATGAAGAATTTCTTTTTAATGTCTAATCTAAATCTTCCCTCTTCTAATTTAACCAGGTTCAAGTACCAATATCGCTTCTGATGTGAGTAACATGGAAAGTTTCTGAGTCAACCTTAATAGAGTTGAAGAACTGTTAAGGTTGGAAAAGACCTCTAAGATCATCCAGTCCAACTGTCAGCCCAATACCACTGTGCCTAATAAACCATGTCCCAGAATGCCACATCTACATGGCTTTTGAGCCCCTCCAAGGATGGAGACTCCACAACTACCCTGGAAAGCCTCTTCTAGGTCTTAACTACTCCTTTTGTAAAGAGGCATTTCCTAATTTCCAATCTAAACCTCCCCTCATGCAACTTGAGGCCATTGCCTCTCATCCCATTGTTTGTTACTTGGGAGAGGAGATCAGCACCCACCTCACTATAACCTCCTTTCAGGGAGATGCAGAGAGCAGTGAGGTCTCCCCTCAGCCACCTCTTCTCCAGACTAAACAGTCCCAGTTCCCTCAACAAGTCCTTGATCACAAAGCGATATAAACCATAGCAAAAATATTCAGCCTACTGACCCTGGGAAAGGATTGTAGCTGCTCTACCTATGAGCTTGATATCAGAGGATAATAATCATTAAAGTAGTAATCTAATATGTCTCTAGGCAGTTGTTGTTTGTCACTGTATTGGACTGGACCGTGGGGCAGCCAGAGACACCTGGATGATGCTAAGCCAGTGTTTTGACAGCATCTGGTGTTTCCCTCTGGACATCCAGCCATCATATTTTCCAATATTACTTTAGTAATTCTTTACCCTTCTTCATGTGCATATTTTGAATATTTTGCTGGACTCTGGGAGGAGGCTCTGTTGCTGCAGTCCATAGTTACTAAAAGTGCACAGTGTCTTTATCTCATTGTTGTTAATCTCCAGGTTTCCAAGAGAAATCATTATGCCCCATCTCTGGAGGTGTTCAGTGCTGGACTTGATGGGACTTTGAGCAACCTGGTCCAGTGACAGCTGTCCACGCCCATCACATGGGGGTTGGAGCTGAATGGACGGCTTGAAAGTCCCTTCCAACCCAAACCATTCCATGATTCTATGATTCTATGATAAAAAGTTGGTGTTGTCCAACCTGGAGAAGAGAAGGCTCTGGGGAGACCTTAGAGCAGCCACCCAGTACCTGAAGGGTCTATAAGAAAGGTGGGGAGGGACTTTTCCAAAGGCCTATAATGACAGAATGAGGTGGAACGAGCCCTTCCCCAGCTTTCCTGTAGCCCCCTTCAGGTACTGGAAGACTGCTCTAAGGTCTCCACAGAGCCTTCTCTTCTCCAGGCTGAACAACCTCAGGTCTCTCAGGTTGTCCTTGTACAGGAGGTTCTCAAGTCCGTGGATCATCTTCGTGACCTGCAATATTTCCTTTAGACAACAGAATGATTGTTTTCTTCCAAGATCTCACATGTTCACAGTCAGTAAAACTCCAACCTTGAGCAGGGCTCTCCCTTTTATTGTTATAAAAACTTCTGAATTCACTGAGCTGGTTAATGCTTGAGCTGTAAATGGTGTGGAGTTGTCACCTCTGCGTCTGCTCTCTGTTTCACACAGAAACAGAAGGATTCAGATCCTCTCAAAAAGCCCCTTCCATTCATGGGGGTCTTCATGTTGTCAGAAGTTCCTCAAAACTGGTTGACACAAATGCCTCTGTCCCTGCCAGGAGATGCATTTGGGTGCTGCACATCGTTCAGTTGTTCCAATATTTACTTTTGCTCCCTTAAGAGATCCTTATCCTTTTGCAATTAGGCAGCTAGACTGACAGAATAATTTATAATCATAACAACCAAAGCAGTGCAAATCTGTTCCTAAATATATTTCTCCTTAATTTGATGTGTTGCAGTAAACAGTTTATTCATTTATAAATACATTCGTTGAAAATTACCAGCATAACATTAGTCCAAGAAGCTCTACATTGTTTTTAAAATTAGACAAAGTGACTGAACTAAGTAGAGCTCCCTCTCAAAGCAGCAGGAATATTTAAAGCTAATAAGAAGTGATGCTTTCGGTTGAGAGCCAGGAACTGGTGGGTCTGCGGTTTAATCCCAGCTGGTTTAGGAAAAAAGGTTTCATTCTCTGGCTTGGTCCCTTCTGGTTTTGCACCTGGGACGTGGCCAACCTCAATGTTCATAGAGACTGGGGAGCGAGAGGTTGGAGATCAACTCTGCAGAAAAAGATCCGGGGGGTCTGGTTGAGGTAAGTTGAACGTGAGCCAGCAGTGCTCTGGTAGCCAAGAGGTCAACCATGTCCAGGGGGGCATCCAGCACAGCATCGCCAGCCGGGTGAGGGAGGGGATTGTCCTGCTCTGCTCTGCACTGGTGAAGCCCCACCTTGAGCACAGGGGGCAGTTTGGAGCACCACAGGATAAAAAGGATCTAAAGCTACCAGAGGAGGCCAGAAAACTGGTGAAGGGTTCAGAGGGGAAGTTGTATGAGGAGCAGCTGAAGGCACTTGGTCTGTTTAGTCTGGAGAAGAGATGACTGAGGAGAGTCATCATCATGTTCTACAGCTTCCTCACAAGGGGAGGAGGAGGAGGCACTGAACTCTTCTCTCTGGTGACCAATGACAGGACACAAGGGAATGGCAGGAAGATGAGCCAGGGGAAGGTTAGCTTGGACATTAGGAAAGAGTTATTCCTCCAGAGAGTGGTGGAGCACTGGAACATTTCCCAGGGATGCAGTCACAGCCCGACAATATTCCAGAAGAATTTGGCCAATGCCCTCAGACACACAGCGTGAATGTTGGGGTTGTGCTCTGCAGAGACAAGAGTTGGACTCAATGGTCCTTGTGGGTCCCTTCCAACTCTGGACGTTCTATCATTCTATTTTTTCTTTTGTCTATGGCAGTGTCCTACTTTTTCATTCCAAAATTTGGAGCCTGATAAACTCCTCTTGCTTTTGGAAGCTACACAAACACCTTCAAAATTTTATCGTCATTCTTAGCTTTCTGAAATCTGTTGCAATTTGGTCTTGAATTAGGGATTTAAGCACTTCCCAGAAGCATAGAATCATAGAATCATGGCATTCTTTGTGTTGGAAGGGACCTTAAAGATCATCCAGTTCCAATACCTATGGGCAGGAACAACTCCCAGTGGATCAGGTTGCTCAAAGCCCTATCCAGCCTGGCCCTGAACACCTCCAGGGATGGAGCAGCCACCACTTCTCTGGGAAACCTTGTCCAGGGCCTCACTAGAATTGCCTTGATCAGTCAAAGTGCTCGATCTGTCTTGGAGCACAATTTGTAGTATTTTTAATTCATAGTTATTTATAGTATTTTCTGTAAGATGGTGAGTGTTTTGTTCTCCCTGGTCCAGCCATATTGTGTGCTTCAGGTTTTTCTTCCAGTTCAGGGCCAAAACATTTGACCATGGACATTATCTGCTAGAAAACATACTCTTAAGTGTAGCCATCCGATTTTTAATCATCAAAATGCTTCAACATTTGCCCCTTAAGAAACAGTTCTAATACTGGGTGACCTACAGGGAGAAATTCTATCAACCTTCATATCGTGTGTAAGGGAGTCATGGAGAAACAGATTTGTTCATATTTCTTAGAATAGAATCCTAGAATCATTAAGTCTGGAAAAGCCCTTAAAGATCATCAACTCCTATCAACAAGGCAATACCAACATGCCTACTAAAACACGTCCCAAAGTGCCACATTTACATGGTTTTTTAACCCCTTCAGGGATGGTGACTCCACCACTTCTCTGGGCAGCCTCTTCCAGTGTTTCATTACTCTTTCAGTAGAGAAATTTTTCCTGCTGTCCAATCTAAACCTCCCCTGGCACAATTTGAGGCCATTTGCTCTCCTCCTTGGGAGAAGAGATGCCCCTCACCACAACCTCCTCTCCAGGACCTGCAGAGAGCGATGAGGTCTCCCCTCAACCTCCTTTTCTCGAGGCTAAGCAGCCCCAGGTCCCTCAGTTCCTTCTCATAACCCCTTTGCTGCAGACAAATTCTTGAATGAGTCAGAGGAAACAACAGGCTTTTCCTTATTTGAGAGCAGACAGGAAGACAAATTACTCACTGTAAATAATTCACTCATCTCTAATTCTGGTTCGCTCTGTTTTTATTTTGCAGTACTGCCAGATTTTATTCCACATTGCTTTCTTTGGTTTTCTTTATTATTTAGCCCTCCTTGCTCTAATGCATTTTCTGTAATTGTTTTGACTAGAGAACATCTTGCCATTAAAAAAAAAGAAGAACAGCGGTGTTGTAAAAGAGAGTAACACTCCTATTACAGTCAAAGAGATAAATAAGACAGAGCATCCTAACACAGGCAAGGCCGAATGGAAGAATATGCCAACGTACAACCACAATGGGTTCAGACTTGCTTTTGGCTTCCAGTGCTCCTCCAGTTTCCTGACTGCAGATTAAGGGTGCTTTGGGGTTGTACTGAGTCCTGCAGTTGGGTCACAATAACCCCATGCAGCGCTCCAGGCTTGGGGAACAGTGGTTGGAAAGCTGCGTGGTGGAAAAGGACATGGGGATGCTGGTCAAATGTGACAGAACATGAGTCAGCAGTGGCCCAGGTGGGCAAGAAGGCCACCAGCATCCTGGCTTGGATCAACCATGGTGTGATCAGCAGGAGCAGGGAAGGGATTGTTCAACTGGACTCTGCATTGTTGAGATTGCACGTCTAATTCTGGATTCAGTTTTGGATCCCTCACTCCAAAAAGGACATTGAGGGGCTGGAGCGCGTCCAGACAAGGGTAGAAGAGTTGGGGAAGGATCTGGATCCCAGGGGTCTGGGAGTGGGTGAGGTACCTCGGGCTGTTTATTCCAGATGGTCCTGCAGTTTGATCTGCTCCTTTTTTAAGTTAATCAAGGGTATTGTCCACTTAGGGAGCAAAGGGAAAGCAATGAAAACTCTAAGGTTAATGGATATAAATTAAAGGGAAAAAAAATCTCACGCAGATGCTCTCAGTCCAATGTACAATTGTGGTTTCAGTGATGGCAAATGAAGGCCAATTTCTTTCTGAAGGAAGGCATCCACAAAAGGATCATAGAATCTTCCAGTTGGAAAAAACCTCGGAGATCATCGAGTCCAACCGCATCCATCATCCACTAAACCACGTCCTTTAAAAACCTCATCTCCTTGTTTTTTTAAACACCTGCAGGGATGGTGACTCAACCACCTCCCTGGGCAGCTGTTCCAGTGCCTGACCACCCTTTCAGGAAAGAAATTCTTCCCAATATCCAGTCTGAACCTCCCCTGGCACAACTCATGGCCATTTCCCCTTGTCCTATCACCTGTCACCTGAGAGAAGAGATCAACACTCACTCTGCCACAGCCTCCTTTCAGGCAGCCATAGACAGCAATGAGGTCTCCCCTCAGCCTCCTCTTCTCCAAACTAAACAACCCCAGTTCCATCAGCCATTCCTCTTAGGGCTTGTTCTCCTGACCCTTCACCAGCCTCATTCCCTTCTTTGGATGAGCTCCAACACCTCAATGTCCTTCTTGTAGTGAGGGGCCCAGAACTGAACCCAGTATTCGAGGTGTGGCCTCACCAGTGCCCAGTACAGGGGCACAATCACCTCCCTGCTCCTGCTGGCCACATTGTTTCTGATGCAAGCCAAGATGTCATTGGCTCTCTTGGCCACCCGGGCCACTGCTGGCTCCTATTCAGCCCCTTTCAACCAACACCCCCAGGTCCTTCTCTTCCAGGCAGCTCTTCCCCCAGCCTGGAACGGTGCCTGGGGTTGTTGTGTCCCAAGTGCAGGACTCTGCACTTGGCTTTGTTGAACCTCATCCCGTTGGTCTCAGCCCATCGATCCAGCCTGTCCAGATCCCTCTGCAGAGCCTCCCTTCCTTCAAGCAGATCAACACTGCCACCCAGTTTGGTGTCATCTGCAAACTTGCTCAGGGTGCACTTGATCCCCCTGTCCAGATCATTAATAAAGATATTGAACAGGACTGGACCCAGCACTGAACCCTGGGGACACCACTCGTGACCAGCCTCCTGCTGGATTTAACTCCATTCCCCACCACCCTCTGGGCCCGGCCATCCAGCCAGTTCTTTACCCAGCAGAGGGAGCAGAAGACTTTAATGCTCTTTAATTTACAGGTGTCAACTTCACTCTTTAAAATAATTTCTTTTACGTTCTTCTCTTGATGAATTATAGAAAAGCAACCTATGGATGCTAAAGTGGTTTCCCCTTTCATAAATGGCATTTCACGTTCCAGGCACTAGAAGGTGGCAGTGAAATTTTTTTTATGACAATATTGAGACCCATGAAGTAGAACAGAACTCACCCCTCTTCCCATCCTCTAACAGCTGTCAGGCAGTAACAGTTTTCAGTTGTTTCTCTACATTGTCATTTCTATTATTATTATTTCCATGTTTGAGGGTTCCTGAGCACTGCTGTCTGTCTTCAGCATCTCAGTCTGCAGCTAACACCATCCCAAAGGCGGTCAAAAGCTGCCTCCATGCAGCTCTTTAGTACTGAGTGTCAGCAGAGATTGACATGGTGCTTTCCTGGTGTCACAGATGTTCTTCTCTGCTCAGTCATACGCTACTTCAATCAATTGGAGGATGAGAAGCATAACATGAGTGAGCAATGAGCTCTTGCATCCAAGAAAGCCACCTGTGACCAGGGCTGTGTCAAAAACAGTGCGATCAGCAGGGCAAGGCAGGGGATTCTGTCTCCTTGCTCTGCTCTGGTGAAACCTCTCCAGAAGCCCTGCATTCAGGGCTGGAGTCCTCAGTACAGGAAGGAGATGGAGCTGTTGAGGCAAGACCAGAGGAGGCCACAAAGATGGTCGGAGGGCTGGAGCGCCTCCCATACGAGGACAGGCTGAGAGAGTTGGGGTTGTTCATCCTGGAGTAGAAGGCTCTGGCTAAAACTAAGAGCAGACTTCCAGTACTGAAAGGGGCTCAAGGAAAGCTAGGGAGGGGTTCTTGATCAGGGAAAGCAGGGATAAGATGAGGGGGAACAGTTTTCAGCTGAAAGAGGGGAGATATTGAGGTGAGATCTTAGGGAGAAATGTGGGGAGGTCCTGGTCCGGGTTGCCCAGAGAAGTGGTGGCTTCCCCATCCCTGGAGGTGTTCAAGGCCAGGCTGGATGGGGCTTTGAGCACCCTGATCCAGTGGAAGTTGTCCCTGTCCATGGCAGGGGGTTGGAACTGGATGGTGTTTAGAGCTCTTTCTGACCCAAAACATTTTGTAATGCTATGATCTTATGATTCTCTGATTCTATCATTCTACGAATTTCTGTGAACCGATAAACATAGCAAGGTATTATTGATAATATTTCATGATCTTCTTAAACCAGTTTTCAGTGCAAAGCTCGCTTCTCATCCCCACCTCTTCTACATGTTCATTTCTAACAGGCAGCCAGGGCTAACGTGTCCTATCTTCATGTGACATTTTTATATGTGGCCCTCTCACTTTTTTAAAGGGAGGAACACGTAACATGCAAATTAATGTAATTTTTTACAATCACATGTATTTATGTAGATTTCTTTGGCTAAAGATCAGAGAGTAAAATTGGTGGGTTGAATGAGCTTATTTTTTAAAGAAAATGCACTATTTCATGCAATGTTACTGGTTTGCACAAGAATTACTGTAATCTAAAATTGTGGATTGGGATGGAGGGATGCTCTTTGAGTTATTGCATTCAAGGATTTTAGTGGAGAAAGGGAAGCAATGAAGGTGGGGAAGAAATCTGTGTTTACATTATCCATGGGATTTCTACCTCAATGGCTGATTCGAATTTAAAGCTTTATTAAATCATAGAATCACAGAATGGTTTGTGTTTGAAGGAACTTCAAACCCATTCATTTCCAACCCCCTGCCATGGGCAGGGACAACTCCCACTGGATCAGGGGGCTCAAAGCCCCATCCAACCTGGCTGTGAACACCTCCAGGGATGGGGCAACCACCAATTCTCTGGACAACCTGTGCCAGGGCCTCCCCACTCTCTCAGGAAAATATTTCTTCCTAAGATCTCATCTCAACCTCCCCTCTTTCAGCTGAAAACTGTTCCCCCTCATCTTATCCCTGCTTTCCCTGATCGAGAGCCCCTCCCCAGCTTTCCTTGAGCCCCTTTCAGTACTGGGAGACTGCTCTAAGGTCTTCCCGGAGCCTTCTCTTCTCCAGGCTGAACAACCCCAACTCTCTCAGTCTGTCCTCATAGGAGAGCCCTTGGATAATTTTGTGGCCTCCTCTGGACTCACTTGAACAGATCCATGTCCTTCCTTTGCTGAGGACTCCAGAACTGGTTGCTGGTAGTGGTAAATAGGTAATAAATAATGGTAATAATAAATAGGTAATAAAAAGATCATGAAGGATGCTGTATGGCTGGGTCAACAGAGCTCAGAATCAGGAGACTGAGCAGCAGCTTTCTAGACCTCAAGAGTTGGGGCTTATAAGAAAGATGGGGACAGACTTTTTAGTGAGGCCTGTTATGATGGGTCAGGAGGTTATGATTTTAAACTGAAACTAGAAGAGGTGGTAGATGTCCCATCCCTGGAAACATCCAACATCAGGTTGTACAGGGTCTGAGCAACCTCACCCAAGAGGAAGGTGTCCCTGCCCATGGCAGGTGGGTTGGATTGCTTGGGCCTTGATGTCCAACCCAAACCATTCCACGATTCTACAGTTCTTTTAGAGCGAGGACTGCGCTTGCCTTTCGCAATGCGGCTCGTGACGACCAGGAGCCCAGTTTGAAACAAATTGGTCCAAGCATCACGGTGATGGGCTGCGTGACATCTGGTTGATAACTGTGGTAAATCTGGAACGAAGACATTTTGCCAGCCCCGCGCTGTGGGCACCGTTCCAGCCGTCTGCCACGGTCACAGGCGCGCGGTTTCTCTCAGCTGAGAGCAAACGCAGTGAAACAAAGTGGCACAAAAAATTTGCCACTTCATTTCTGAAGGGATGAGCAGAGTATAAAACAGAAAAACCCAAGCCGTGATGCTGAACATGGCTCAGTGGGAAGCAAAGGTAGAGATGCTGTTAAAGGAGTTTCTCAAGTCTACAAAATAAATTCTGGCAGAGGATTGTAATGAAAAGTGGGCCTGTGTGAAACTCATGAGTTTCAACAAAGCCAAAGGAAAGGTCCTACACCTGGGCTGGGACAATCAGTGATTATGATACAGAATGGGGGACAACGTGATTGAGAGTAGCCCTGCAGAGAAGGACTTGAGGTGCTGCTGGGTGAGAAGATCCACGTGAACCGACAACGTGAGCTCACAGCCCAGAAAGTCAACTGTGTCCTGGGCTGCATCCAAAGCAGTGGGACCTGCAGGGTGAGGGAGGGGATTCTGCCCCTCTACTCCACCCTGGTGAGACCTCACCTGGAGTCCTGCGTCCAATTCTGGAGCCTTCAGCACAGGAAGGACAAGGATCTGTTGGAGCAGATTCAGAGGAGGCTATGGAGATGATCCAAGGGCTGGAGCATCTCCTGTAAAAGCAGAGTCTGAGAGAGTTGGGGTTACTCAGCATGGAGAAGAGAAGGCTGTAGAGAGAAAATAGCAGCCTCCCAGTACCTGAGGGGGGTCTACGAGAAAGCTGGAGAGGTGCTTTTTACAAGTGTATGGAGTGACAGGATGAAGGGGAATGGCTTTAAATTGGAAGGGGGAAGACATTAGGAAGAAATTGCTGATGATCATAGAATTGTTGATGATCATCATGATGAGGGTGGGGAGACACTGGAAGAGATTGCCCAGGAATGTCATGGTTGCCCCCTCCCTGGAGGTGTTTAAGGCCAGTTTGGGTGGGGGTTTGAGCATCCTGATCCAGTGGGAGGTGTTGGAACTAGTGGGGACTGGAACTGGAAGATCTTTAAGGTCCCTTCCCACTCAAACCTTCCATGCAAAAACATGAAGAACAGGAAATATTTTAGGTAGTATAAAGCAAGATACCTCTTTGGATGGTGGTTGAAGAGGGAAGGAGTGACAGCTCTGCTGGAAGGACACACTGGTTTGGTTGTGAAAAGTAATCAAGTAGTAACAATTAACTTCCATAATGTGTTTTTCATCTTCAAAGGGCTTAGCAAATATGAACTAATTAATCCCCACAGTTCCCTCATGGGGTGTTAGCATGGTTTCATGCAAGGGAAGCAATTAGCGTCGGAAAAGTGCTGCCTCAACACGGAACCCCTCTAGGAGGACGATGCTATCTGCCTCTGCAAACACCAGTCAAGGCCTGACAAGGCAGTGGTCGATGGCTGCGATTCTGCTACCGTTCTCAGGGGTCTGATTTTAAAGGAAGGGCATAAATTACTTCTTGATTTGCTTCCATAGCCCAAAGCCGCCTGTATTGCTGAGCACACCCCTGAAGGCGCTTTCTGTGCTGTGCGTAGAGCAATCTACCTAAAATCCAAGGTCTTTGCGTCTCTGCTGCAGGGAAAGTAACCATGAGTTTGAATAATCAAAGCCTGGGATGTGACCTCACAGTGAAATCTGAATTGATAAATATTTGGGGTCAGTCTTGTATAATATTGTCTTGTATAATATAATTCTCAGGCAACCAGGGACAGAACAAGAGGACAAGGTCTCAAGCTTCGTCAGGGGAGGTTTAGGCTTGATATTAGGAAAAAATTCTTCACTGAAAGGGTGATTGGACAATGGAATGAGTTGCCCAGGGAGGTGGTGGAGTCATCATTCCTGGAGGTGTTTAAAAACAGATTGGATGAGGCACTTAGCGCCATGGTTTAGACGATGAGTAGATGTTGGTGTTGGGTCATAGGTTGGACTTGATGATCTCAAAGGTCTTTTCCAACCTTATGATACAGTGATACTGTGAATACCTTTATCAATGAGCTGGATGAGGGGATTGAGAGCTCCCTCACTCAGTTTGCAGATGAGACCAAGTCCTGGCAGTGCTGGTTGACCACGGCTGACCATGAGCTAGCAGTGACCCACGTGAGCAAGAAGGTCACCAACATCCTGGCCCTGATCAGACATGGTGTAGCCAGCAGGAGGAGGGAAAGGATCGTCCACTTAGGCTCCGTGCTGATGAGGCTATACCTCAAATCCCAGGTTCAGTTTTCAGCCTCTAAGTTCAGGAAAGACATTGAGGGGCTGGAGCACTTCTGAAGAAGGGGAACAGAGCTGAGGAAGGGTCTGGAGCCCAGGGGTTCTGGGAGCAGGTAAGGAACCTGGGCTGTTTAGCCTGGAGAAGAGGAAAATAAGGAGAGATCTCATCACTCTCTGCAGCTCTCAAAAAGGAGGTTTTGGTGAGGCAGGTGTTAGTCTCTTCCCCCAGGGACCAATGGATAGGAGAAGAGGAAATGACCTCAAGTGTCTCCAGGGGAGGTTTAGAATTTAGGAAAAAATTCTTTTCTGAAAGAGTGGTGAAGCACTGGAAGAGACTGCCCAGGGCAGTGGTGGAGTCACTATCCCTGGAGGGGTTCAAGATTCATGTAGATGTGGCTCTTTGGGACATCGTTTCATAGGCAAGGTAGGGTTGGGCTGATGGTTGGTCTTGATGAGGTTAGTCTTTTCCAACATTCACAATTGTACAATCTACATGTTTTTTGAAGCCCTCCAGGGATGGAGACTCCACCTCTGCCTTGGGCAGCCTCTTCCTTTGCTTCACCACTCCTTCAGTGAAGAAATTTTTTTGTAATATCCAGTGTAAACCTCCCCTGGAACAATTTGAAGCCATTTCCACTCTTCCTATCACTTGTTACTTGGGAGAGGAGACCAACACCCACCTTTCTACAACCTCCTTTTAGGTAGTTGTAGAGCGTAATAAGGTGTCCCCTCAGCCTCCTCTTCTCCAGGCTAAACAACCCCTGTTCCCACAGCCGCCCCTCATAAGACTTATTCTCCAGACAGCTTCCTGCCCCTGGTTTTGTACTGGCCTGTTCAGTCTTTCAGATGTAACCACAATTCACGTCTCCTTCATTTCCTGGTGACCAGTTTGGGCTGGGAGTTCCGATTTTCAAGTACTGAATACGTCAATAGAAGTGTTGGTTTGAATAAATAAAAGACTCCAACGCAGCTAAAACTGAAACCAAGTTGTTAAAGAAGTGCATAGTAAGCACCATAAAGCACCCCAAAGTAGTGGAGCTTAATTTTTCACAATCAGGTTGAAGAAAGGCTTAATGTCATCCTTTCCACAAGAGTGCTGTGAAAATAAACTCATAAATGAACACATAAATTAAATTAATTAGTGTTTGCAAAGTGCTTAGTCTATAGAAATCACAAGACAAACTTGGTGACTTTATCTCCTGACCAGGACTGAAAAGCAAGTTGAGTGAGCAGAATGAGAGGAAACAAATGTGTAGCTTTTAGTATCTTCTAGATTACTGTGTCTTTTACTTAAATAAATGGGATTCTGAGCAGTGAGTCAGGCAGGGCAAGGCTGCCGAGCGTTTCTTAACGGTTACACCTCAACTTCTCAGGATGGAGACATTTCAATATGGTTTTCTAGCTTACTGAGAAAATAAATCATGAAATGATTTGAGTTGGAAAATACCCTAAGGCACATCCAGTTCCACCCCTCTCCCATGGGCAGGGACACCTCCCACTGGATCAGGGGGCTCAAAGCCCCATCCAACCTGGCCTTGAACACCTCCAGGGATGGGACAGCCACCACTTCCCTGGGGAACCTGTGCCAGGGCCTCCCCAACCTCATACAAACGTATTTCTACCCAAGAACTCATCTCAGTCTCCCCTCTTTCAGCTGAAAAATGTTTCCCCCTCATCCTATCCCTGCACTCCCTGATCAAGAACCCCTCCCCAGCTTTCCTGGGCCCACTTTCACACATTCTAGCAGAAGGTCTCCTTGGATCCTTCTGTTCTCCAGACTGAAGAACCACAACCCTCTCAGCCTGTCCTCATAGCAGAGGTGCTCCAGCCCTCATGTCAACTTTGTGGTCTCCTCTGGACTCGCTCCACCAGCTCCATGTCCTTGCTGTGCTAAAGACTCCAGAGCTGGACACGGTTCTCCAGGTGGGGTCTCACCAGAGCAGATCAGAGGGGCAGAATCCCCTCCCTCACCCTGCTAGTCCCACTGCTTTGGATTCAGACCAGGACACAGCTGGTTTTCTGACCTGCAAGTGCACATTTCCAGCTCATGTACAACTTCTCATTCACCAGCAACCCAATTCCTTCTCCTCAGGGCTGCTCCCAAAACATTTATGGCAAATAACAAGCAGGAAATGTTATGTTGGTGCTTCCCTACAATGATGTTTTAACTCCTTTTTACAACACTGAAAACATATTTAGACTCTGCATGCAACTGTAACACAAAGTAGCTCTGAAAAGGTTTTTAAACAGCTGGAAACTTCTGAGAACTTTCTATAGAGATGTTGAATATAATTAACATGTCAGAGGAGCTGCAGAACATCCGTGCTGAAAATAAACTTATGAATATGCATGAGACTTAGTGAAGTTTGTTCCAGGACATTGGAGGGGAGACGTAACGTTCCGATAGAGGGAAAGGAAAGAGAGAGGAAGCAGAAAAAATGTGATATTTTTGGATTAAAAGAAATCTGTTTGATGATTGAATAATTGGGGGAGAAATGACTCCCTTAGACAAGGCAGTGAAACCTCTGCAACAGCGAATTTTGAAGCGGGTGAAACCTGTACGACTGAATTACCTTCATTACTGGCAGAAGAAAACTGCCTGAGGCTGAACTGCTCCAGAAAATTTAAATTAAAAATTTCAGCTGCTTTCAAGTCCAAAATACAGAAAATGATACTTGGTTCTAATTAAAAATATATATATACAGTGGTATGAGGGGTTTTTCTCCTCATCCCAAGATCCTGAGAGCAGCATGAGGAATCATTGAAGAAGATCATGTTTAACAGAGTCGTGGAATGGTGTGAGTTGGAAAGGACTTCAAAGCCCATCCTGTCCCAGCCCCCCTGCTGTGGACAGGGACACCTTCCACTGGATCAGGGGGCTCAAAGCCCCACCCAACCTGACCCTGAACACCTCCAGGGATGGGGCAGCCACCACTTTTCTGGGCAACCTGTGCCAGGGCCTCACCACCCTCACAGGAAAACTTTTCTTCCTCATCTCCATCTCCCCACTTTCAGCTTCAAACAATTCACCCTTTTCCAGTTCCTGTACTTCCTGATCAAGAGCCCCTCCTCAGCTTTTCTGGAGCCCCTTTCAGAACTGGGAGGCTTCTCGAAGGTGCCCTCAGAGTCTTCTCTTCTCCAGGTTGAACAACCCCAACTCTCAGCCTGTCCTCATACTGGAGATGCTCCAGCCCTCGAATCATCTCCGTGACCTCTTCTGGACTTGCTCCAACAGGTCCATGTCCTTCCTGTGCCAAGGACTTCAGAATAGGGCTCCAGGTGGGGTCTCACCAGAGCGGAGCAGAGGGGCAGAATCCACTCCTTGGCCCTGCTTGTACCACTGCTTTGGATGCAGCCCAGGATGTGGTTGGCTGTACTGCAAGCGTACATTGCCGGCTGACATTGAAATTCTCATCCATGAACTTCTCCTCAGAGCTGTTCCAAATTCAGTCTTTCCCTATTTGTGCTTGGGATTGCTCTGACCTGGGTGCAGGACTTTGCATATGGCCGTGTTGGACCTCATGAGGTTCACCAGGCTCACCTCCAGCCTGTCCAGGTCCAGCTGCATGGCAGGCTCACAGGTAGACATCAGCTGGTGTAAACGAGAACGTGTCTGAGAAAAGGGGCAGTTATGGGCTTATTTATAGTTCTGTATCATCAAGGACTAAGGGGGAAATGACTGGTGACAGCCCAGATTTATCCACCCACAGGATAACCAGAGCATGTGACCTTCTCGGCCTGAAAGGATTAAAATACAGGTATTTTTCAAAAAATATTACATACCCCCTTCTTGAAGGTGTTCAAGGTCATTTTGGATGAGGCTTTGAGCAAACTGATCTAGTGGGAGGTGTCTCTGCCCATAGCAGGGATGAGCTTTGACATCCCTTCCAACTCAAACATTCCTTGATTCTATAATTATACAACTCTATGATTCTATGGCTCTTCCTTAGTATTTTAAACACATTATTACATTCTTTTTTTTGAAAATGAAAAATCTAATCCAGGTTGCTGAATAGTTGTGATTTCCTCCCGAACTTTGCCTCCAGGTCTGTAACTCCACTGCCCACGGTGTTCGGCTTTGTGGAATCTCTGCAAAGCCAACCCGGTACACGGGGAGCCGCAAGCAGAGTTTATAAAGGCAGTGCTGGATTATCCCTCCCAGCATTTTCTCATTTCCTATTTATTTTGAAAGATGTTATCTAAGCTTCTTATTGAATTTACTGCTAATTACATTAAAATAAGTAAAACTGTATTAATGCAGCCAAATTCAATGAAGACTGACAAGCCTGTTGCTTCAAAGGGTCTGTGATTTAATCATACCAGCAAGCAATTTGCCCAGTGCAAAGCTGGTTTGCTGCTGTTATTTCATGGAGAACACCTTCTCAAAAAATGCTCATTAATTTCTTTTGATTGACCTCAATATTTTGTGATTTTTTTGCATCCAAAGTCTGGAAGCTGGGACAGTTTAATTAAAAGTTAAAAGTTATTTGAGATAAGAAAACAAGAGTAAAGAAATAGAATCACAGAATAACAGAATCATAGAATCATAGAATGGTTTGGGTTGGAAAGGACCTTAAATATCATCCAGTCCAACCCTCCTACAGTGAGCAGGGTTATCTTCAACTTGGTCAGGCTGCTCAAACCCCTTCCAACTTGGCCTTGAACAACTCCAGGGATGAGGCAGCCACCACTTCTCCAAGAAATCTGGGCCAGGGCCTCCCCACCCTCACAGGAAAATCTTTCTTCCTAAGATCTCATTTCAATCTCCCCTTTTTCAGCTTAAAACAATTACCCTCGTGCAATCCCCGCACTCCCTGATGAAGAGCCCCTCCCCAGCTTTCCTGGAGTCCCTTGCAGTACTGGAAGGCTTTCTCTTCTCCAGGCTCAACAACCCCAACTCCCTCAGCCTCTCCTCATCATTCCATGATTCTATGGCATTCCCATCCTGAAAGACAGGATGGATTTCACCTACTGTGGATGCATGCATTCTTCTTTACTGTAATAAAAAAATAATTATGGAAAATGTCAAAAATCACATAAATCTGTGCACTCTCCTGTCAAAACACAGCGGAGGAATTTTCTTTTATAAATGGCATCAGGCCAGTATATTTCAGGGTGATAAAAGAACACATTGGCAGTCTGTATCTCTGCATAAAAAGCAATTAAAATATGATGTTAAGAAACAGTAAAGAAAATGAGGGAAGCACAGGCACTTGCTGTCTCTTTTTTTTTATAAAATAAATAATTCAATAAAAATAAAATCCAATTAAAAAAACTCTGCCAATGCTGCAGAAATCTTATGACTCATTACAAGGCATCGGAAATCAAAGGAAAATAGACACCCAAATTATCTCCCATCTCGAACCACGAGTGCTCAGACCGAGCCCCGGAATGAATTACTCCAGTGTTTATTCGATCATACAGCAGGATCCTGACTCGGTAAACTTTTATGACAACTCATTCCCAAATTTCTGATGGCTGATTTTATGGTGTTTCGGTGAAGCAAAAGAGCCTTGTCCTAATGAGGAAAGAAAGAGCTGTTGGTAATAAACACTCAGGCAGCAGCGTGTAGCCTGTTATTGGAAAGGACACATCATTTGGGCTGAGCTTGCTCCGTATGCTTCATCTCCTGCTATGAATGGGGGAAAAAAAGGAATTTACAAATGATACAGGATGTGAATAAGTGCCAGGAATACATATGGGCTTCTTCACGCTGGAGAAGAGAAGGCTTTGAGGAGAACTTAGAGCAGACCTTAGAAGCTCAACACGAGCCGGCAACGTGTGCTCCCAGCGCAGAAATCAACCGTGTCTCGGGCTGCCTCCAAAGCAGTGGGACCAGCAGGGTCAGGGAGGGGATTCTGCCCCTCTGCTCCTCTCTGCTTAGAACTGTGTCCAGTTCTGGAGTCCTTAGCACTGGAAGGACATGGAGCTGTTGGAGAGAGTCCAGAAGTCAAGAAGATGATCCAAGGGCTGGAGCAGCTCTTGTATAACGACAGGCTCAGAGACTTTAGGTTGTTCAGCCTGGAGAAGAGAAGGCTCTGGGGATATTTAGAGGAGCCTCTCAGTACTGAAAGGGGCAGCAGGAAGCCAGGGACAGGCTTTTTAGCAGGGCCTGTTGTGGCAGAACAAGGAGTAGTGGCTTTAAACTAGGGAAGAGGAGATTTAGACTGGATATAAGGAAGACATTTTTAACTATGAAGCTGGTGAGGCAGTGGCCCAGGTTGCCCTGAGAGGTGGTGGATGTCCCATCCCTGGAAACATTGAAGGTCAGGTTGGATGGGGCTCTGATCAAGTTGAAGATATCATTGCCCTTGGCAGGTGGGTAGGGCAGGATGACCTGTAAAGGTATCTTCCAACACAATTCTATAATTCCCTGAAAATCTTAATGTATTACATAGAATGAAGAGGTGTGTCTGAGAATGTGTATTATGAGGCGAGCTGAGTTTCTTTGTGGCTCTTCTATTTGCTGGTGTTGACATTCACACTAGAATTGGGGTGTTCCTACTGTATTTAGGGGTAACATTGGCCTTGGTCAGTTAAGTATTATTTCCCTCTTACTTGTGTTTGAACAATGAGTCAGCCACTCATGACTTTGTTTCTTATCTTTGATGAGAGAGGTTAGAAGAAACCCTATGGAGACTTCCAAATAATTGGTATGAACATGAAGTAAAAAGGGAAGAAGTGAGTCCAAAATTGATGCAAAGATGGAAGAACACATCTTTGCCAGCCAGGTGAGGGACTGTCCCACTCTTCTCCACCTTAAGTATTGTATGAAGTTTAGGGAGCCATAGGATGAAAAGAATCAAAAGCTACTGGAGAATGTCCAGAGGTGGTCACAGGTTTGGTGAAGTGTTTAGAGGGGAAGTCGTATGAGGAATGGCTGAAGTCACTCAGTCTGTTCAGCCTGGAGAAGAGGAGACTGAGGGGAAACCTCATAGAGGTGTGCAGCTTCCTCATAAGGGCAGGAGGAGGAGCAGGCACTGATCTCTTTTGTGACCAATGACAGGACCATGGAGAACGGCAGGAAGATGGGCCAGGGGAGGGTTAGGGTCAATGTTAGGGAAATGTACCTCTCCCAGAAGGTGGTGGAGCGCTGAAACAGCTGCCCAGGGAAGCAGTCACATCCTGACAATATTCCAGAAGCATTTGGCCAAAGCCCTCACACACACGGGGTGAACGTTGGGGTTGTTCTGTGGAGGGACAGGAGTTGGACTCGATGATACATGTGGGTTCCTTCAAACTCTGGATATTCTATCATTCTATGAATTGTAGATTGGTGCAAGAAAATCTCCTCTACCCAGAAGAAGGCTGGTCCTGCAGCAGGAGTAGCTCAAGCAGTGGCTTCAATTGTTCACTTTGTGTAACACCTGCCTTGAATCATAGAATCATTAGGTTCAAAAAGACCTTTGAGACCATCATGTCCAACCATACCAATCCACTACTAAACCAGATCCCTAAGCACTTCGTCTACCCATCTTCTAAATCCCTCCATGGATGGTTACTCCACCTCCTCCCTGGGAAGCCTCTACCAGTGCCTAAGAACCCTTTGGATGAAGAAATTTTTCCTGTTGTCTAATTTAAATCTCCCTTGGTGCAACCTGAGGCCATTTCCTCTCACCTATCAATCACCTGTCTTTTGGGAAAAGAGAGAAACACCCACCTCACTACAACCTGTCTTTTTCTTGGGTGGACAAGGTGGGAGGATGGGATGGAATGTGGCTCCTCAGAAGTACAGGGAGGTACCTCCAGCTCTTCTCCTGCTCGGCTGTAGGGTTTATGGCAGCCACTGTCAAAACCCCACCTGCCCCTCATCCATGGGTGCGATCACAGCACCATTAACTCCATATTGATTTTGCATTCAAGAGGAGAACTCCAATTACGGAGAGGTCTATGCAGAGGTACTGCTCTTCTGTCCACTCTCAGAAGCTGCATTTTGCATGGTTTATATCTCTATTTCCAGCTCGCTTCCTCTGCCAGGTTTCATGCTCATGATTAAAAATTATAGCTTTGTTCTGCTGGTACAGTAGAAAACACTGAGTAAAAATATCCTCTCATTCACCCTTGGTTGCACGGGTAACTGTGACGAATGGTGCATCTTCCCACCTCGTAGCTGGGGTTGGTGGTGACCTGACTCAGCTCCTGCTATTAATTTAAGAGAGATGGTGATAGCCAGTGTCTTGGACTGAGGTGAAGGAGGCACAGTCGCTCCCTGCCCCTTTGGTAATAAACTAATTGTCGTGCTGCTCTGCCTATAAGCTCAGTAATTTTATGAGTTCCTCAGCACAGAGCAGAAGGCCAGAAACAAAACGACCGCATCTCACAGTGCAATATGTGCCCAGGACATTTAAGGAAATAGGAACATTTCTCATACTCAAAACGACTGCAAAAGATTGGGCCGTGTCAGTAAAAATGTGGCTGTATTGGTTTAGTGTCTTCATGTATTTTCACTGCAGCCTTTTAATGGAGGGTGGAATGACATCCAGAAGGACCTTGACAAGCTGGAGAAGTGGGCTTGTGAAAAACTTGTAATGTTGAACGAGGCCAAGTGCAAGGTCCTGCACCTGGGTCAGGGAAACTCCGCATCCATAAAGGCTGGGGGATAAAGACAAGGACCTGGGGGTTCTGGTGGATGAGAAGCTCAACAGGATCTGGTGAAGTGCTTTTGCAGCCCAGAAGGCCAACTGTGTCCTGGGCTGCTTCAAAGCAGTGGGACCAGCAGGGTGAGGGAGGGGATTCTACCCGTCTGCTCTGCTCTGGTGAGAGCCCACCTGGAGCCCTGCATCCAGTTCTGGAGTCCTGAGCACAGGAAAGACATGGAGCTGTTGGAACGGGTCCAGATGAGGCCTCGGAGATGGCTCGAGGGCTGGAAAACCTCCCATATGAGGACAGGCTGAGAGAGTTGGGGTTGCTCAACCTGGAGAAGAGAAGGCTCTGGCTAAACCTTCAAGCAGCCTCCCAGTACTGAACGGGGCCCCAGGAAAGCTGGGGAGGGGCTCTTGATCAGGGAGTGCAAGGACAAAACAAGGGAAACGGTTTGAATCTGAAAGAAGGGATCTTGAGATGAGATCTTCAGGAGAAATGCTTTCCTTTGAGGGTGGGGAGGCCCTGGCACAGGTTGCCCAGAGAAGTGGTGGCTGCCCCATCCCTGGAGGTGTTCAAGGCCAGGTTGTATGGGGTTTGAGCCCCCTTATCCAATGGGAAGTGTCCCTGCCCATGGCAGGGCAGTTGGAACTGAATGGGTTTGAAGTCCATTGCAATCCAAACCATTCCATGGTTCTATGATACAGAAGTTTTAACTTAGAAGAGAGAAAATTACTATGGCAGTAGGTACTGATGAGCTAAAATATCTGCTTATTTGGAAGTATCTTAATAGTAGCCATGCAGAAAGGGATTCTGACCTATCAAAACCCCCTCCTGACTCTAATTTAAGGCAAAGCCCGCTATTTTGTTATTTTCTCATGTTATCCAGCACAGTGAGGTCTTGAGCCTTTATTTGTAGAGTGCACATATTCTACATTAATACAGGTAATAATAACAGCAACTGCAGTAATTGCATGCTGTAATATAACTTTTCTTTTCCCCATGCCAGTGTTAATGAATACACACCCCTCAGGGAACTCAGCACATGGATACTGGGGGAAGAGAAGAGCATAAAATGTAGTCAAAGTATAAATGTCAACAACACGGCATCGCTCGTGATGGGACCCAGGGGCATAAGTGGAATCAGCAGAGAAGCGTTAAGAAAGGGAAAATTTAGGGCATTTCAGGAAAGATAAATAATAACATCCCAGGAGGTGGCTGACAACGATGTTTGAACAATCCTCCAGCAAACACGGGGGGGAGAACAGCACCACTCAGATGCTTTTTACCAGGACATGGGGGAGGTGGGGGAAGAGAGAGACTGAAGATAGAACAGCCTGGTGGGACTCGCCTCGCATTAATGGTGGTAGCAGAGGACACAGCACCTCCTTCCAGCTCTCATCTCATTTTGTAGGGGAAACCTTGACTCAGCAATTAGTTGCTGATTCACCACGACTGTGGAAACAACCCTCTTACAGGCTCTCAGTGAACCACAGGTCCAAGTTCTCTTATCCTCTCTTACAGTCAGGTTCAGATGAACACACAACTCCATCATCAAAATGACAAAAGCACATCTCCCCACTAGGTTTATTCCTAATTTTTTTCACATCACTGCAGATTTTGATATTCTTCTTTCTTAAAGGACAACGTAAGTGTAGAAATTATCTTGAGCACTAGCAAATAAAATGCTACAGCGAAAAGACATTAAACCAATGTGGCCACATCTCATAGAATCATAGAATGGTTTGGGTTGGAAGGAACATCAAAGCCCATTCAGTTCCACCCCCTGCCATGGGCAGGGACACCTCCCACTGGATCAGGGTGCTCAAAGCCCCATCCAACCTGGCCTTGAACACCTCAAGGGATGGGGCAGCCAAGGATGCTCTGAGTGGGGATTGTGGCTTTCTCTGTGTTGGTGCTCACGGCTCACTCAGATAGAGTATTGTCTCAGAGTTTCACTGCTCTTCACTCAAAGGAGGACCACCTGCCCCTGCTGTGATGAAATGACAGACTGCAAGGGTCACTGACACATGCTGTCACTGTTTGTGCTTCACGTCCCATCTCGAGATAATACCCAAAATAACTAAAATGTTTATATTTCCAGTTTCCAAAATGTGATTTTAACCTTGACTTCAGTCTTGGACCAAATCCTCCGGTTCTAGGGAGGGAATCCCTGAAAACAAATAAGAAATTGATGTTGCCATGTGTTTCTGGGCTTGTTAAACTCAGTGACATGCAACTGGAGATACAACAAGGTCACACTGGATGGGGATCTGAGCAACCTGATGAGTCAAAAGATGTCCATGCCCCATGCAGAGGGCCTGGAACTGGATGCCCTTCATAGCCCCTTCCAACCCAAACCATGCCATGATTCTATGTTATCTCCATACTTGCTTGGCTACATTTCAAAAGACGATGCTCTAACGGCACCTCTGTTGGAGATACTTGAACCTTGAGGAGATCTGTTTCATTCAGAGAAGGCTCCTTTGTGTTTCAGCCACACAAATGATTGTTTCCAAGTTATGAAAAGGAGATACCTGGAGCTCAGATTCCCCTGCGAGAAGTGCTATTAGCAGCCTCGTTGTTTTGGTCTGGTTGAGAGCTCCTGCTGTATCCATAAAAATTGATTTCTTCTTGAACACAGGCAACCGAAATAAGTACCTTCAGGTCTCTGAGGTAAATTTACCCAAGAACAAGATTTATATTAAGAGCTGTGTAGCTTTCTTCAGGATTATTATTGGGGGGAAGTGGTAAATGAAATGTTATTTCCTACTTATTTAAGTTTAAGAGCATATGGGAAAGATTCATAGGGTTCGTTTTGGCAAGGAAAAGCAGGTGTATACTGAAAATGAGGCAGAGGAAAGGAGGGAGGGAAGGGTGGATGGGTGGGTGGATGGCTGGATGGATTCGCATGCCAACAGTGCACTGCAAGCCTTGGTGTAACTTATCTACCTGAGGCAGAGGTGATGCTGAAGGAGGGAGCCAAAGCCTGCTGGAGCACCCTGCTTGCCTCATGTTTTGCACTCCGTTTCTCCTGCTGCCTTCTTATGAAGAATCATGGAATTGTTTGGTTGGAAAAGACCTTTGAGAACATTGAGTCCAACTGCACTTGTCCACTACTAATCCAGATCCCTGAGCACCTCATTTACCCATCTTCCAAACCCCTCCATGGATGGTGACTCCACCACTGCCCTGGGCAGCCTCTGTCAGAGCCTGAGAACCCTTTTGGAGAAGAAATATTTCCTGATGTCTAATCTGAACCTGCCCTGGTTCCTCTTATGCTATCACCTCTCACTTGGGAGAAGAGAGGGAAACCCACCTCACCACAACCTCCTTTCAGGCAGTTTTAGACAGTGATGAGGTCTCCCCTCAGCCCCAGGTCCCTCAGCTGCTCCTTGTAAGTCTTGTTCTCCAGCCTCTCCCCAGCTTTGTTACCCATCTCTTGAACCCCAAGGTCCAGTTTGTGCTGTCTGTTGAGGCAAAAAGCCCTCTGGGGCAGCAACTGCAACTCTGGTTGTACGGTCACCTTGGTCAGGACCTAATTTTGGTTAGAGACCATCACCTCACCTGGAATTCCGCAACAAGTTCTGGAGTTCTTGGCACAGGAAGGACATGGATCTGCTGGAGCTGGTGCAGGAAAGGTCACAAAAATGATTCAAGGGGCTGAAAGGGGCTCCAGAAAAGCTGGGGAAGGGTTCTTGATCAGGCAGTGCAGGGACAGGATGAGGAGGAAAGGTTTTAAGCTGAAAAAGGGGAGATTGAGATGAGATATTACGAAGAAATATTTTCCTGTGAGGTTGGGAAGGCCCTGGCTCAGGTTGTCCAAAAAAGTGGTGGCTGCCCCATCCCTGGAGGTGGGGCTTCGAGCACCTGATCCAGTCCCTTCTGACCCAACCCATTCTGGGATTCTACGAAACCCCTTGAATTGAAAAGTCCCTTGCTTTGGGCACAAGTTAGAGGCCTGTCCCCACCATGGGGTGCCCAGCGACACTGGGGTCCCACAACCAGCACCCACCAGGTGGGAACAAGGACATCCCAGCACCTCCTGTGTCATGGAGCAGCATCGACTAAGCTTGGCTTGCTGGAGGCTCCTATAAGTCTGCCAAAGTTTTGGAAAATAAAATAAAACTGTTTCCAGTAGATTTATTATCCGATTTCTCTTTATGCAATCGCTGCTTATGACGTTCTGGGGGGATGGAGGCACCTGAAAAGAGTTATAAATTTACTGTTGCATCCTTGAGGTCTTTTTGCACTGCCAGGATGTTTGGAAGATTTCTCGGCCTAAATGAAAATCGGGACCTGAGGTTTCCTTCTTTTACCTTTTAATGACTTAATGCCCCATCCCTGGAGGTGTTCAAGGCCAGGCTGGATAAGGTTTTCAACACCCTATTTTAGGGGGAGGTGCCCCTGCCCATGGCAAGGTGGTTGGAGCTGGATGGGCTTTGCGGTCTCTTCAAACCCAAACCATTCAATGATTCTATGACTTTTACTTCTTTTTGTTTCAATTATGTCTAACCTAAGGATTTTTTGCTTTTCTGTAGTTGTTTTCCATGTTCCTTGTTGATAATTGTAGAATTGCTTTGTTGGGAAGGACCTTTGAGATCATCTTAATGTCTCTATGGCAATAGGAATAATGTTTCTTGTTAACTGGTGTTGCAGAACGAATGAAAAGAAAGCCATAAAAGATTTTTTGTGTGTTACAAAAATACTTTTGCTTAATGGAATTGGTGTGTAGGGGCTGGGGGGTTGATTAGAAACAAATTGTAAGACCAAGAGTATCTCCTTAAAACCAAAGTCTGGATACCACAGCTCTTCCAAAGCCAAAAGGATATGTGTTCCCATCTTTAAAATACACAGAAGAGTCTCCAGAGAATAAAACAATTATTAACCAGCCTATTTCTGGGCTTAAATGACATGATATTTATGGAACCATTCATGCCAGAATTAGCTTGGCTTTGGAATTTTGAGACTAGCCTTAACTCCCAGAGTGCCCTTTTAATGCATAATTAACTCTTTTCACAAGCTTAATATGATCTTTCACAGAGAACTCAGGAAGTGTGTGATGAAAATCTGTATTTGTGCTCTAGTAATACCCTCCAGTGCTCTTCAGATTGTTCTGGTGGTGGTTGTTTTTTAACTAAGTGCTAGTGGGACAGAATTTATTTATGAGGGTTTTTTTCCCATTCATTGGGACTGAAGTTCTTGTAACACAGTAGGACCTGGACAGGCTGGAGAAGTGGGTCTGTGCCAGCCTCGAGAGATTCAACAAGGCCAAGTGCAAGGTCCTGCACCTGCGTTAGAGAGCCCCAAGCACAAAAACAGGCTGTGAGGAGAAGGAATTTGAGACCTTGGGGTCCTGGTGGATGAGAAGATCAACAGGAGCTGGTAACATGCTCTCACAGCCCAGAAGGACAACTGTGTCCTGGGAAGTATCAAAAGAATCATGACCTGCAGAGTGAGAAATAGGATTTTGCTCTTCTGCTCTGCTCTGGTGAGAATCCACCTGGGAGCCCTGCATTCAGTTCTGCAGTCCTCAGCACAGGAAGGACATGGATCTGTTGGAGTGAGTCCAGGGGAGGCCATGAAGAAGATCCTCCCATATGAGGACAGGCTGAGAGAGTTGGCGTTGCTCTATCTGAAGAAGAAAAGACTCTGGAGAGAACTTCGAGCAGCCTCCAGTACTGAAAGGGATTCCAGGAAAGTCAGGGAAGGGCTCTTGATCTAGGGGTGCAGGGATAGGATGAGGGGGAATGGTTTGCAGCTCAAAGAGAGCAGATTGAGGTGAGGAAGAAAAGTTTTCCTGTGAGGGTGGGGAGGCCCTGGCCCAGGTTGCCCAGGGTAAACGTGGTTGCCCTATCCCTGGAGGTGTTCAAGGCCAGGTTGGATGGGGCTTTGAGCACCCCAATCCAGTGGGACGTGTCCTTTCCAACCCAAACCATTCCATGATTCTATGATTTGAAGCAGTTCAGTTCAGTCAGTCCCTTCAGAGCTGTGCGTTAAATGCCATTTGACTGACTAAATATCTCCAAATCTTCTCACATCTGTTGTATTGATTTATTAAACTGGTTTCTATATTTCTCTTTACACTCTAATATATTTACTTCTGATCTTTTCTGTGAATTCTCAGTCTCCTGTGTTCTTTCCTGGCTGCCTTTTTATTTTCCCCTCAATAAGGATTTCATATATGCACAGCAATGCTCCTCACCTTGGTCCTTTTCTCCAGTTGAGTTACTGAGTTCACAGAGCATTCACCAGCAGAAACAGCATTTCTTTGGGCCAGGGTTTATGCTCCACATCCTCATGTAAATCTGAAGAGTTCCCACAATAAGGATTGGCTTCTTCTGCCTGGCAGAGGTGTAAGGTCAGGAGTGTGTGGTTTGGATGTTCAGTGCTGATGAGTATTTTATTATAAAAGAATAACTCACACAATATCAGAAGTTCTTCCCCTACACAGGGACTTCTCAGTATAAGGTATTAGGAGGTTGGTATTTATTTGCTTTAGTAGGGTTTTTCTGGATGATTTTGTATTATACTAAATGCCTGCTATTTTCAGTTTTCACAACCTCTTTTTAATCACAAGTCATAGAACCATGGAACAGGTTGGGTTGCAAGGGACCTCAAAGCCCATCCACCTCCAACCCCCTTTTCCTGGACAGGGACACCTTCCACTGGATCAGGTTGCTCAAAGCCTCATCCATCCTGGCTTTGAACACCCCCAGGGATGGGGCAGCCACCACTGCTCTGGGACACCTCTACCAGTGCTTCACCACCCTCAAAGGGAAATATTTCTCATTAAGATCTCAACTCAAGCTCCCCTCTTCCAACTTCAAACAATTCCCCTCTTCCTGTCCCTGCACTCCCTGATCAAGAGCCCCTCCCCAGCTTTCCTGGAGCCCCTTTCAGTCCTGGGAGGCTGCTCTAAGGTCTCCCCAGAGCCTTCTCCTCTCCAGGCTGAACAACCCCAACTCTCTCAGCCTCTCCTCGTATGGGAAGTCCTATTTTAAGCCGAACTGCTGACTGCTCTTACTGTGTCTCAGTTGGTTCATATGTAGGGTGTGAATGACTTCACCTGCACGGCAAGGCAGAGCCTGCTCTTGAATGTAATTTGCAGGATTTGGGGAATAACATCTAATTTTGACTGTTTATCTTTGCTGTATGGCTTGTTTTCCCATCAGATAAAAACAGGACCAACATACTTATTTATAACATAGTAATGACAGCTTGGGATTTCAAAGAGGTGACATCTGGTGTAATTTACTCAAACTGGAAAATCTCTGAAATTATTTTTCCACAAGCAGTGTGGGATGAAGGTTTCCAATTTTTTAATGGTTGCTTTCTTCCTCCTGTAAAGTTAAGCCAAATTAACAATGTGTTATGGTATTGCATGGAGCAAATTTCCTTCTCTATCTCACGGATGGTGTCCAAGAAATCCTGTGTCATTTGATGGGGATCTACGACCGGTGGTGTCCCTCAGGGGTCCATACTGGGACCAGTGCTGTTTAATATCTTCAATGATGATACAGATGGTGAGATCGAGGGCACCCTCAGCAAGTTTACAGATGACACCAAGCTGTGTGGTGCAGTTGTCGCACTAGAAGGATGGGATGGCATCCAGAGGGACCTGGACAAGCTGGAGAAGTGAACCTCATGAGGTTCAAGAAGACCACATGCAAGGTCTTACACATGGGTCAGGGCAATCTGTGGTTTCAGTACAGGCTTTGGGATGATGTGTTTGCGAGTAGCCCTGAGGAGAAGGACTTGGGGTGCTGGGGGATGAAAAGCCCTCAATGTGCACCCACAGCCCAGAAAGGCACCCATGTCCCAGGTTGCATCAAAAGAAGTGTGGCCAGCAGGGTGAGGTAGGGTGTTCTCCCTCTCTACTTCGCTCTCTTGAGACCCCACCTGGAGAAATGCAACCAGTTCTGGAATTCCAAACATAAGAAGCAGATGGAACTGTTGGAATAGGTCCAGAAGAGGCCATTGAGATGATCCAAGAACTTCCTGTATGAGAACAGGCTGAGAGTTGGGGTTGTTCGGTCTAGAGAACAGAAGGCTCCAGAGAGACCTTAGAGCAGCCTCCCAGTACTGAAAGGGTCTCCAGGAAAGCTGGGGAGGGACTCTCGATCATGGAGTGCAATGATAGAATGAGGGGGAACAGTTTGAAGCTGGAAGAGGGGAGATTGAAATGAGATCTTTGGAAGAAATATTTTCCTGTGAGGGTGGTGAAGCACTGGTAGAGGTTTCCCAGAGCAGTGGTGGCTGTCCCATCCCTGGAGGTGTTCAAGGCCAGGTTGGATGGGGCTTGGAGCCCCCTGATCCGGTGGGAGATGTCCCTGCCCATGGCAGGGGGGGCTGGAACAGGATGGGCTTTGGGGACCCTTCTGACCCATATCATCCTATGGTTCTGTGTTATCTCCAATGAAGTGTGGTGGAGCCAAGCTTCAGTCCCAGTGCTGCAATGGCTTTCTACCACCCAGTCCTTAGCTCTTAAATAGCACAAAGAGAGGTGCAGAGTAGCTTTTTCCAGCATCTTCTCCTGTCAAGGGAGGATGTTCTGGCAGTCTGATGTAATAAAATGTGCTTGCTTTGAAAACAACTACTTAATTTATTTAGGGAACAAGTCTGTTTTGCACAACACCATAAAGTTACTCAGTGAATTCTGAAAACTTTGAATTCTTTAGGATTCTGACAGTTCTTCTCCCTCAAGGGCCTAAATATTGTACCCATGATAATGAAAACAGGCAGGACTCAAATAGATCTCTGTCTTCATAATTCTTACACTGCAATTTTTCCTTCAAAGTGATGTAGCCCTAAGGGTCAAAACTGCCAAAAATGCTACTTCAGCCATTCCAAAACATTTCCTCTCAATGATCTCCCCAACCGGGGTGGTTAATTGTGACCATCAGGTGGGAATCCACCCCGTTGTTAATATAACAGGTTATTTTCTCAAATCCATTTTTAAAGGTTGCCGTGTTTATTACCTACTCAAAGAATAACAGCCAGGTGTGAGGTTGTTTAGGTCACTGCACACATTGCTTTGTTCAGGACCATGGCTGGGATTATTTCTCATTTTCTTTGACAACTCTATTGTACCTTGCTTTATTGGTAACATTATAACATTAAATCTCCTCGAAGGAAAATAACTTTTTTAATGTAGTGGAGCTGGGTAGCAGGGCCGTAATCAAAGCTTGGCCAGTCCTTCTGGAGATGCTGAGCAGTTCTCTCTTCCACTAAAACACAATAAAGCTTCCAAAATATACCAAAATAAGTCATTTTTCTCCCCTTCTACTCCTCTCTCCTGAGACCGCATGTGAAGTGCTGTGTCCAGTTCTGGTATTCCCAACATGAGAAGGATATGAAACTGTTGCAACAGGTCCAGAGGAGGCTACAAAGATGACTCAAGGGCTGGAGAACCTCTGCTATGAGGACAGGTTCAGAGCTGGGGTTGTTCAGCCAGGAGAAGAGAAAGCTCTGGGCAGACCTTAGAGCAGCCTCCCAGTACTGAAAGGGGCTCCAGGAAATCTGGGAAGTGGCTTTTTACAAGGGCTTGGAGTGATAGGATGAGGGGGAACAGCTTTAAATTGGAAGAGAGGCGATTTAGATTAGACATCAGGAAGAAATTCTTCATGATTAGGATGGGAAGGTCCTGGCACAGGTTGTCCAGAGAAGTTGTTGCTCCCCATCCCTGGAGGTGTTCAAGGCCAGGTTGGATGAGGTTTTGAACATCCTTGTCTGTTGGGAGATGTCCCTGTCCATGGCAGAGGGGTTGGAACTGGCTGGGCTTTGAGGTCCCTTCCAACCCAAATCATTCTTTGATTCTGTTTTTGTCTGTTTAAGTGAACAGATCCATCCTCTCTCCCAAGGTCAAGTATTAAATATTCCTCTTTTATCCCAACTCTCTCTGGTCAAATACTGAGATGCTTCAGACCCACACAGAAATTAATTGGGATGAACCCAAATCCAGGTGTCCAGCAGCAGAACTTTCCTGCTCTAGTAATAATGGCTGAGGCTGAACTAACCCATTGCAGAATATCCTCCTGAAGCCCTGTTTATCAACAGATGTCCCAATAATAAGTGCTCCTAATATAGGACATCTTCAGGCCAAGACTTCAAGCCTGAGAGTTTTGCCTTAAGTTCTTACCTACATCTGCATCAGAGCAATCCCAAGCACGAATATGGGCTGGGAGGAGAACAGATTGGGAGCAGCCCTGAAGAGAAGGACTTGGGATGTTGGTGGATGAGAAGCTCAAGAAGAGACATGGTTCTATGATTGTTTGGTTTTCACTGACCATTATAACTTCTTGGTCTGCAGGGAATTAGGTAAATCTCGTTGAATTCTGGAAATTTGGGCTAATTTTTGGGAGGAGACAAATTATATCAAAATTGTTCCAGCTCTGATGCTGGTTAAAAATGTCTCAATACCCATCACTAATACACGAGTCCTTGTTAGAAGTACTAAAAGATAGACAATATATTTTTAGGTCTGAGTTGATGTTTTTGGAGCCGCACTTAATATTATGGAATGTCCATAGGGAATGAAAACTGTTTAAGTAAACAGTTGCCAAGAAGTACAAAATTTAAAGGCATATCCTAAATGACTATAGTCTTTAAACCTAAAAATCAATGTGATGTCATAGGTTGTCAAGTGACTTCCAGTTATTTACCTTTCCTAGGTTAATTTGGCGTCTGAGTCCCATGATTATTACAGAGACCATCAACACTTCACATTTTAAAGAAAAACATAATTAAACAGAAAAATTGTAGCTATATAATTACTGAAGATAAGGTATTTTCACAGCTGGCTAGAGCCAAGAGTTGTTTAAGGCAACGTGTGATACCTGGGTTACCCTCATATTCCATCAAGTGGTTTAGAGACTTGGAAAGCAGAAAGCAGAAGCTCTGGTACTGCTCAATCATGGATAAACATGGAATAATAGAATCCAGGAATGGTTCAGGTTGGATGGGACCCCAAAACCCGTTCAGTTCTGAACCCCCTGCCATGGTTCAGTTCTGAACCTCCCACAGCATCAGGGAGCTCAAAGCTCCATCCAACCTGGCTTTGAACACCTCCAGGGATGGGGCAGCCACCACTTCTCTGGGCAACCTGTGTCAGGGCCTCACCACCAAAATATTGCTTGTTAAGATCTCATCTCAATCTCCCCTCTTTCAGCTGTAAACCATTCCTCTCATCCTATTCCAGCACTCCATGATCAAGAGCCCCTCTCCTGCTTTCCTGGAGCCCCTTTCAGTACTGGGAGGCTGCTCTAAGTTCTTCCTAGAGCCTTCTCTTCTCCAGGCTGAACAATTTCAACTCTCTCAGCCTCTCCTTGTATGGGAGGTACTTCAATCCTTTGATCATCTGCATGGCCTCCTGTGGACTTGCTCCAACAGATACAGGTCCTTCTTGTGCTGAGGACTCCAGAACTGAACAAAGTGTTCCAGGTGGGGTCTCACCACAGGGCAGAATCCCCTCCCTCACCCTGCTGGTCCCACACTTTGGATGCAGCCCAGGACACGGGTGGCTTTCTGGGTTGTAGACACACATTTTTGACCCACATTGAGCTCCTTATCTCTCTCTTTTCTGTGTCGTTGATGATGTTTAGTTGTTTTTGCTGATGCGCAGCAAATACCTTTCTCCAGAGAAAGGAATTGCCTGCCTTTGAGGGATATCTGGGCACCTCCTGGTATCAGCACAGCATAATAAGGGCGCATACATTAACATTATTTAAAATGGAATATTTTTTATTTTACATATTCTTGAGATTTTTTATTTTAATCTGAATCTTAATAGCCTAATTATTTTGAAATTATTGTGCCCTTTGCTTTATAAACTCTTAATCAGGAGGCTCTCAGGCAGATATCGTTTAAGTAATCAGCATCAGTATAATCAGCAATTAAAGTGATAGCTAACTACAGGTGCTACTAAGTAGTAATCAATTAAGTGCCTTTGTAATTGAAAAGTTGATTGAAGTATTGATAGTTACTTTGATCCCTGGACCTCTAAAGTTCCAGTTGGTTTTCTTGTCATTGATTGAAGCACTTTACAAGTTTTCAATAATTTGCAGGTGTTGTGAAGGAGGGAGGTGAATTTCAACCTTTCCTTGCCTGTCCTATGTCAATAGAAATGGTACTGAAGGTCAGAGGTGTTTTTCCAGCTGTTGAATGACTTGGAAGAGTTTGTTTGAATGGTGACAAGCAGGTCTCCAAAAGAGTTCTCAGGCACTGGAAGAGGCTGCCCAGGGAGGAGGCTGAGACACCATCCATGGAGATGTTTAAAAGATGGGTAGAAGAGGTGCTCAGGGATCTGATTTAGTAGTGGACAGGTGCAGTTGGGCTCGATCATCTCAGAGATCTTTTCCAACCAAGCTATGATTCTCTGTGGTTTTGCTACCTCTGTACATCTGATTTCGGCAAATGCCATGTCTTTTTTCTTGGTCAGCCTTCCACGGCTTCATGACTCCACACATCAGAGCCACTCAAAATTAGAGCACCCTCAGCAGAGGGAAGAAGAGTTCAGAGCAAACTTTCATTACGAGTAATTCTGCCATTTAAACAAGAATGAGTTAAAATTAATAGAAATCAACCTGAGGTTGTTTCTTCTTGTCTTATCACTTGTTACCTTGGAGAAGAGACCAAAGGCCACCTCACCACAGCCTCCTTTCCAGTAGGTGCACAGAGTGATGAGGTCTCCCCTCAGCCTCCTCTTCTCCAGGCTAAACGGCTAAACAGCCCCAGGTCCCTCAGCCGCTCCCAGAATCCCTGGGCTCCAGCCCCTTCCCCAACTCCATTCCCTTCTCTGGGTCCCCTCCAGCCCCTCAAGGTCTTTCTTGAAGTGAGGGGCCCAAAACCAAACCCAAAATTCGAGGTGGGGCCTCATAAGTGCTGGATCCAGGAGGACAATCCCTTTCCTACTCCTGCTGGCCCCACCACGGCTGATCCAAGCCAGGATGCCATCGGCCTTCCTGCCCACCTGGGCCACTGCTGGCTCATGCCTAGCTGACCGTTAAGCAACACCCCCAGGTCCTCACCTGCCAGGCAGCTTTCCAGCCACTCTTCCCAAGCCTGGAGCACTGCATGGGGTTGTTGTGACCCAAGTGAAAGACATGGTACTTGGCCTTGTTGCATCCTGTTGGCCACAACCCACTGACATCACCTGTCCAGTAGTGTAGAAGGGCTGTAGAGGGGTTTTTCTAGTACAGAGGGTTTTTCCTTAATGAAAGTTTTCTAGCCCAACTCTGAATGAGAAGTCAAAGTTTTGAAAATGTTAATGAATATGATAATATTTAAAAAATAAAGAGTATTTCAAGTTGAACCATCTCTCGTAGTTACTTCAGAAAGCGTTGTTTCCAAGTGTGCTTACAAAACTATTATAAGGTAATTTTAACTGTATAATGAAATGTCTTATGATTCTAAAATGTCCTAAAATATCTAAAAATGCCTACAAATCCAATAATCAATCCCTCTTTTCTGCTTAGTTAATAAAATGAGAAACTCAAACCAAGATTTGCCAGTGCTATTGAATTACACCAGGTGAATTTCTTTGAATATTCTTTTTTCTCACTGTCAGCTATAAAAGAGCCTAAATTTAGTTGAGGGGAATCTCACCAGTTTTGAAACATTACAATTATTTAAATGTTGGTCTATTACAGAAGAAAAAAATGTGTTCTCTCTTTTGAAATGCCCCTGTCTCACCCAGCTAAAAGGCACTGAGTTCACAGTTCTTTTAAACACATAGAACAAAATTTTGAAAGCATTTGTGCCTCAGAATTTTCTACATTTGCAGACATAAAGACAATTATTACTTTTTTCATTATTTCTTTTGAAACATCACTATTTCCTGGAGGTTTTTTGGCTCCTTTGGCACTATAACCAAATATTTGTTGGCAGCCAAGAAGGATAACCATGTCCTGGGGTGCACCCAGCACAGCACTGGGAGGGGATTGTCCCGCCCTGCTTTTCACTGCAGTGGCTCCACCTCGAGCACTGGGGACAGTTTGGGTGTCACAGTGTAAAAAGGTTCTAAACTTACTGGGTCAAGAGGAGGCCACAAAGATACTGAAGGGTTTAGAGGAGAAGTTGTATGAGGAGCAGCTGAAGTCACTTGGTCTGTTCAGCCTGGAGAAGAGAAATGACCTCATCATGGTCTACATCTTCCTCACAAGGGGAGGAGGAGGAGCAGGGGCTGAGCTCTTCTCTCTGACAACCAATAGAAGGACCCGAGGGAATGGCAGGAAGATGCACCAGGGGAGGGTTAGGTTGGACATTAGGAAGAGGTTCTTGACCCAGAGGGTGGTGGAGCACTGGAACACTCCCCAGGGAAGCAGTCACAGCCTGACAATATTCCGGAAGCATTTGGCCAACGCCCTCAGCCCCACGGGGTTGTCTTGTGCAGGGACAGGAGTTGGAAACAATGATCCTTGTGGGTTCGTTCCAACTCAGGTCATTCTATGATTGTGTTTGTCTGGGGTTCCTGACTCTTCTAAACCTTGTATTTAGTTATGTTTTTTCCTTTTTTTTTTTCAAGTTAGAAAAGGCACCCAGAGGCATTTTTACCCTTAAGGATTTTTCCCCCGCTGTATCATTGCTATCACTTTTCTTTTATTTTATTTTTTAATTTATAAGACTGTGATGATCAAATGCTTTAAGTACCTGATCATGCACTTTTAATATAAGAGTTGTTTGCAGGTAGAGTTCAGACAATAAATACCCTGAGGAGACAATACTGACTGAGAAGTTTTTCATACCTTAACTATCCTTTCCATATATTTCCCTTCTCCTTATCTTCTGTTGGGTGGAAAAAAAAGTAGTATTATGAAACACAATGCTTGGGGACTTGAGAATTGCTTGTATCCAAGGCAACTGCCAACAGTTTCCACACGTATCTGTAAATTAATTTGCAGCTTCCATGCTGGTTGTAGAAGGAGAGCCCCTTGCCTGCAGGGTCGTGGGATTTGAGCAGTGCACGGAGGGTTGTTCAGCCTGGAGAAGAGAAGGTTTCGGGCAGACATTAGAGCAGCCTCCCAGAACTGGCGGGTCTCCAGGAAAGCTGGGGAGAGGTTCCTGATCAGTGAAGTGCAGAGACAGGATGAAGGGAAGAGTTTGAAGCTGAAAGAGGGGAGATTGAGATGAGATCTTAGGAAGAAATATTTCCCTGTGAGGGTGGGGAGGCCCTGGCACAGGTTACCGAGAGTAGTGGTGGCTGCCCCGTCCCTGGAGGTTCAAGGCCAGATTGGACAGGGCTTTGAGGACCCTGATCCAGTGGGAGGTGTCTCTGGCCATGGCAGAGGGATTGGAACTGGATGGGCTTTGAGGTGCCTTCCAACCCAAAGCATTCCACGATTCTATGAAATACAGTAAAACGAGGACAGATCATGCTACATGTTTTGAAATTTTAGAAAAATAAATAAAAATAATAAATAAAGTAGTAAATACAAATACTCAAAACACCCTTTTGCCATATCCAGGGATTTTGCAACTCTGAGCAAGTGCAATGCTGGGTGTCCAAGTTCTTACTGAGCTGCTCAAAGTGATTTCCTAATGGTGCAAGGAATGGACCATGTTCTGTTGAAGAAGGCTGATTTCAGCTAATAGAGGTGGCCATCAATGGTTTTTAGAACTTTCACGTGTTGCATTCCAAGCAGGTTTCTAAAATCCTCTTGAAACTGGCTTCATTTTATGGTTTCCTTAGGAATCCTGCTATAACAGAAAGGAAATGTTTTCTTTCTCTTGGTTACCCCTCGGCTAAAGCGTGGCGGATTAGAGCAGCAGTCATTACTGCTCTCTCTTAAGCAGAAGAAAGGACAAGAAGCCTGTCAGAACCTTAATCTTTGATTTTCCCAGAGCGAAGGGTCACATGTTAAGTACTATTGATAAAAAGCATCGTTGCGGTGTCCATGGAGACCAGGTTGAGGTGAAAGTGAACTGTTCCCATTCCAGTGACGGCTTTACATGGATCTGTAAAGAACCTACTTTTTCCTCTAATCATAAAGAAGATCTTGTTTATTCTGCCTTGAGCATTAGATCAAAAACGTTGCTTCTGTGAGACCTGCTGTCACTTTTTGACTTCAAGGCAGAGGACGGGATAGTTGGGGTCTCATAAAAACTGTCTGGTGCTTGCAGGTGTCACATCTCCAAGTGCTTCTGCAGGAACTCTTGTTTGTCTTCTTAAAATCAAATTAATATCAAGTTCAGGCTGGAAATAGTATGGCTGAAAGAGTTCCTAAAAGTGTATAAATCTCACGAGTGACTGTCTACATGTAATACTACAGAATCATCAAATCATGGAGTGGTTTGGGTTGGATGGGACCTCAAATAACAGCCAATTCCAACGCCTCTGCCTTGGCCAGGGACACCAGGATGTTCAAAGCCCCATCCAGCCTGGCCTTGAACACCTCCAGGGATGGGGAGAAACAACTTCTCTGGGCAACCTGTGCCAGGGACTTCCCACCGTCATGAAGAACTTCTTCCTAAAGTCCAAGCTAAATCTTCCCCCTCCCAATTTAAAGGAAGTCTTCCTCATTCTGTCACAATGGGCCTTCAGAAAAAGTCCCTCCCCAGCTTTCTTGTAGCCCCTTCAGATACTGGGAGGCTGCTTTAAGGTCTCCCCAGAGCCTTCTCTTCTCCAGGCTGAACAACCTCAACTCTCTCAGCCTGTCCTCATAGCAGAGGTTCTCCAGCCCTCGGATGATCTCCATGGCCTCCTCTGGAGTCACTCTAGCAGATCCATCTCCTTCCTCTGCTGAGAACTCCTGATATTTTTCTGAAATAAATTGACAAAATGTTTTGGAAACAAAGGTGGACTGCCCAAAAAAGTCTAGGTAATCTGAAAGTCTTGCAAATTTTGGGAATTCCTTCAAAGTTTGCTTGTGGTTTCTATCAGCAATTTCAAGACATGTTGGGTAGGGCACTGAGCAACCTGACCGAGTTGAAGATGTCCCTGCTCACTGCAGGAGGGTTGGACTGGATGACCTTCATGGTCCTTTCCAACCCAAACCATTCTATGATTCTGTGATCAGATGATTTATTTTTAACTTTTCTATAAGCAGCACCTTCAGATAAAAATTTGTGTTAACGCACTTTCAAAATTGAGCAGCCAGTGTGATTTGTTCCTTCCGGTCAGATTTGTCCCTTCTGGTGGGATTTGTCAATCCACAAATCATTTATGAAACCATCTACCTGCATGAGATGTGCAACAGGTCCCTGATAGCATTCCCATCCCTCTGCCTTCTTTAATGTGTCTTTTCCTGGATGGAGGCAGCTGGAATATCAGAAAAGCTTTTCTTGTAGCATGCTGAAGGAGCAGGGGAAGGATGGAGTTGTTCTTTTCTTTCTCTTTGAGAAAATACCCAAATGTTGTTCTTTCTTCTCTACCTGGGGAACAGGGAAAACAAATTGTCTTTCCCTCATAGTGTTCTGGAATATAAGCAAATGCTGATGTTCCCATGGGCATAATCTCCCTTTCTACTTTGCTCTCCTGAGACCCCACCTGGAGTTCGGTATCCAATTCTGGAATCCCCAACGTATAACAATATGGAACTTTTGGAATGGGTCCAGAGGAGGCCACGGAGATGATTCAAGGGTTGGAGGACAGGCTGAGTTGGGATTGTTCAGCCTGGAGAAGAGAAAGCTTTGGGGAGACTTTATAGCAGCCACACATAATGGCAGGATGAGAGGGAATGACTCTAAATTGGAAAGGGGAAGAATTAGATTACACATGAGGAAAAATTCTTCATGGTGAAGGTGTGGAAGCCCTGGCACAGGTTGCCCAGAGAAGTCATGGCTGCCCCATCCCTGGCCCTGTTCAAGACCAGGTTGGATGGAGTCTTGAGAATCCTGGTGTAATGGGATGTGTTCCTGCCCATGGCAGGAGGGTGAAACTGGATGGTCTTTAAGGTCCTTTCCAACCCAAACCATTCCATGATTCTCTGGTGACAGCATGACTTAAGGTTTGCAGAGGTTGGAAGATCTGGATGTGCACCGATATCAAACAGTAAGTTGCCTGTAGACGTCTTCTGAGCTGTCGACAGAAATATGTTTCCAAGCTATTCTCGGGGCGTTTGCTTTCTCCCATAAACATTTTATATGTAGGCAATTTCAATATGCAAAGTGACTAAATTTGTTTTAAAACAATCTCTCTCTCTCTCTCTGAAGTGAAAAATTGAGTTTGTTCTGCCCTAATGCAAAAAAAACCCAAACCCTCAGCATTATTTCACTCAGCAATGAAAACCCAAAGTGTGGATTTTGGAATGTGTAATTGATTGTAACGATCAATCACCGGGTGGTATATGTGCAATATTGATTTTTCTATTGCAATAATTAATTTGATATGTGCTATAATGTATTTATGCAGGGACTAAGCAGCTCAATAACGGTAATAAATTGTATCCAGTCAAAACTCATCCACTGTGATGTGGTTGGCTTTTCTCTTTGTCTAAAAATAGGTAATCACAGGAGCAGAGAGAGTTTTGGAGTGGAAGGGTCCTTAAAAGCCCATCCAATTCCAACCACTGCCATGGGCAAGAGCACCTCCCACTAGACCAAGCTGCACATATGTAGTTGTTAGAAATATGAGTACATTTAGTTATCTGAAAAACACAACTTTTTTTTCTATTTCCTTTTTTTCCCCCTTTTTTTTTTTTGAGTTTTATTTCTTGGGGGAGAAAAAAAAAAAGAAAAGGGAAAATCAACAATAATATCTCTTCTTTTACAGAGCATCAAAGTGAGCTGGTTGCCTCCACCGCCAGGTACTCAAAATGGATTTATTACGGGCTATAAAATCCGACATCGAAAGACTACCCGCAGGGGTGAGATTGAAACGCTGGAGCCAAACAACCTCTGGTACTTGTTCACAGGTCGGTGTTCACACAATACAGCCTTGCAAGGTTTTGATGAATTAAATGCTTTGGGAATAAAATATACTTTCACTTCAAGGGAACACTGATTTCTTCCCTGGCAGGTAGCATTTATTGTGTTGTACAAAGACTGTCTTTACGGTGGTGTTTTTTTTTTAAACCAATTTTTTCCATCATGCTTTTATCATATGTTTGTGTCCTGGATTTTATCATTAATGAATGTGAAGCTGCATTTTTTGGGTTCGGTATCTTAAGCCTCAGATGGTTTGTAGAGCACTCAGTCTCCTATGAGGCAGCAATGCGTGCTCACAGCTCGGAAGGTCAACTATATCCTGGGCAGCATCAAAAGAGGTGTGACCAGCAGCGTGAGGGAGGAGATTCTCCCTCTATACTCCCTCTCTACTCTGCTCTTGTGAGACCCCACCTGGAGTCCTGTGTCCAGTTCTGGAATCCCCAACGTAAGAAGGAGATAGAACTGTGGGAATGGGTCCAGTGAAGGCCACACAGATGATTAGAGAGCTGGAGAACCTCTGCTATGAGGACAGGCTGAGAGAGTTGGGGTTGTTCAGCCTGGAGAAGAGAAGGCTCTGGGATGACCTTAGAGCAGCCTTTCAGTACCTGAAGGGGCTCCAGGAAACCTGGGAAGGGGCTTTTTACGAGGGCAGGTAGTGATTGGACATCGGGAATGGCTTTAAATTGGAAGGGGTAAGATTTAGATGGGATATCAGGAAGAAAATCTTCACAATAAGAGTGGGGAGGCCCTGGCCTGGGTTGCCCAGAGATGTCATGGCTGCCCCATCCCTGGAGGTGTTCAAAGCCAGATTGGATGGGCCTTTGAGCAACCTGATGCAGTGAGAGGTGTCCCTGCCCCTGGCACAGGAATTGGACTGGATGATATTTAATGTCCTTTCCAACCCAAAACATTCTATGATTCTATTTTCTCATAGGTCTAAAGCTACAGGAGAGGGTCCAGAGGAGGCCACAAAGATAGTGAAGGGTTTAGAGGGGAAGTTGTATGAGGAGCAGTTGAAGTCACTTGGTCTGTTCAGCCTGGAGGAGACTGAGGAGAGACGTCATCATGGTCTACATCTTCCTCACAAGCGGAGAAGGAGGAGCAGACGCTGACTTTTATCTCTGGTGAAAAAAAAGACAGGTCCCAATGTAATGGCAAGAAGATGGGCCAGGGGAGGGTTAGGTTGGATATTAGGAAGAAGTTATTCTCCTAGAGGGTGGTGGAGCTCTGGAACATCTCCCCAGGGAAGCAGACACAGCTTGACAATGTTCCAGAAGCGTTTGGTCAAAGCCCTCAGACAAACAGAGTGAATGTTGGGGTTGTGCCATGCAGGGAGAGAATTTGGACTCAATGATCCTTGTGGTTCCCATCTGCCATCATCCCTGTAGATCCTCTCCCTCCAGATCACACCCTCAGTGAGGGGGAAAGGCTGATGGAGGTTATAGTGTCTACATCTGCCCAGGGCAGTGGTGGAGTCTTCATCCTTGAAGGGTTTCAAGCAACCATGTAGATGTGGCACTTGGGTACATGGTTTAGTAGGCACAGTTGGGTTGGGCTGATGATTGAACTGGATGAGCTTAGAGGTCTTTACCAACCTTAATGATTCTGTGATTCTATTTGCTGTGTGAGAACAGAGCAGATTAAGCTCTATTGTGGTAGATCCCCACATCTTGTGCAAACTCTTTTTCACATGAATTATTTGGGGCTTGAAGAGCTGAAGGAGTTTTGGTGAGACCATGGACTGCAGGAGCTTCAGATTTCCTGCCTGCCAGGCTGCCACAGCCCTGCCATGGTTCACCGTTGTGCAGCCCAAGGAACTCTGTTTATGGAGCTTGGGATAATGTGTTTTATGGAATCATCAAATCATAAAATCAATTAAGGTTGGAAAAGACCTTTAACATCATCCAGTCCAACCATCGACCAAACATCATTGTGCCTACTAATTCATGTCCCCCAGTGCCACATCTACACAGTTTTTTAACTCCTCTAGGGATGGTGACTCAACCACTGCCCTGGGCACCTTGTTCCAATGTTTGAACACTCTTTCAGAAAAGGATTTCTCCTAATATCCAATCTAAACCTCCCCTGGTGCCACTTGAGGCCATTTCTTTTCATCCTATCACTTGTTTCTTGGGAGAAGAGATCAACACCCACCTCATCACAACCTTCTTTCAGGTGGTTTTACGCAGTGATAAGGTCTCCTCTCAGCCTCCTCTTCTCCAGGCTAAACAACCCCAGTTCCCTCAGCCGCTCCTAATAAGACCTGTTCTCCAGTGCCTTCCCCAGCTCCATTCCCTTCTCTGGACATGCTCCAACCCCTCAAGGTCCTTCTTGGAGTGAGGGGCCCAAAACTGAACCCAGGATTTGAGGCGTGGCCTCACCAGTGCCCAGTCCAGGTGGACAATCCCTTCCCTGCTCCTGCTGGCTACACCATGGCTGATCCAAATCAGAATGCTGGTGGCTTTCTTGGCCACCAGGGCCCATGCTGGCTCATGTTCAGCTGGTTGTTTAGAAAGAAGTTAAGAAAAAAAACAGATCTCATTATTACTTTCTGTAATTTTAAATATTAACATGCAGGCACTTCAGATCTTTGCTGCAATCCTATTTTGTGGGCATGTGCTTTACAGGCTGATAAGAACATCTGCAACAGCAAAGGGCTTCAGAGTTACAACAAGGGTTTTAAATAGCCACTATCAATTTTAGAGTAGGCTTCTGTGTCAGCTGAACATTCAACTGCTCTTTTTAATTACGAGTGGTCTTCTCTGGAGGATGCCTGCAATTAAATGAAACAGGTTTTTCCTCTGCTTTGTGGTCAGCGTAGACTCAGCAGAAAAATAAACCTCCATCCCCACCTCAAGGAGCTGGAAGTCTTAGGAGCACTGCAGTAATTGTTTTCCGATGTCTTTAGTCACAGAGGAAAATGTCTGTTTTTTGAATTCGTGCTTTTTTGCAAAATATTGGCAAGACTTTATATTTTTTGCCCCTGATTTGTGTGCTCTGAAGTTGATGAGGAATGGTGGGAAAGAAAAATATTCTTTAGTTCCTAACCTAGTTCATGGCCTGAGATTTTTATGCCTAAGGAGAGTGTTCCTGCATTTCACTCTGTATTAAAAGAAGTGAGGTGTTTTTGTTATGGTTTCAAGTTACACCGGGGGGGGGTTAGATTGAAGATTAGGAAATATTTCTTTATGGAAAGAGTGGCAAAGGACTGCAATGAGCTGCTCTGGTCAGTGGTGGAGTCCCCATCCCTGGAGGGTTTAAAAATACACGTGGTCGAGGCATCTTGGGACATAGCCTAGTAGTCACAATGGGGTTGGGTTGATGGTTGGACTGGATGAGCTTAGAGATCTTTTCCAACCTAAATGACTCCGTAGTTCTATATTACTAAGTGTGCAAATGATAAGAAATTAGGTAGAAATATTCCTCATTTTTGTACTAATTGGACTTCCTCTGATTTTATACATATGAACGCAAAAATGGGAAGGCCATGCAGATGATCAAGGGACTGGAGCATCTCCCATACAAGGGCAGGATGAGGGAGCTGGTGTTGTCCAGCCTGGAGAGGACAAGGCTCCGGGGAGACCTTAAGAGCAGCCTCCCAGTACTGAAAGGGGCTCCGGGAAAGCTGGGGAGCGCATTTTGTTCAGGGACTGCAGGGATAGGATGAGGGGGAAGGATTTGAAGGTGCAAGAGGGGAGATTGACATGAGATCTTAGGAAGAAATGTTTTCCTGTGAGGATGGGGAGGCCCTGGCACAGGTTGCCCAGAGAAGTGGTGGCTGCCCCATCCCTGGAGGTGTTCAAGGTGAGGTTGGATGGGGCTTCCAGTGGGAATTTTCCTTGCCTGTGGCAGGGCGTTGAAACTGGATGGGCTTTGATGTCCCCTCCATTCACAAAAGTATAGAAATGCACATCCCCAGCCCTTTGCAGTGTCTCTTCAAGCACAGTGCCTGGGCAGGGCTGTAGAGGAACAGCTCTAGGGAGAGTCCTTATTCACGTGGGAAAAGGTATTTTTGACCAAAAGTAAAGAATTGAAAAAATTGAAGGTGGGCTGGAGCACCCCACAACAATGTTGGTTCGTTATTCAGAGAAACATAGAACCATAGAATGGTTTGTCTTGAAAGGGATCATAAAACCCTTCCAGATCCTATGCCCTGCCATGGGCAGGAACACCTTCCACTGGATGTGGTTGCTCAAAGCCCCATCCTGCCTGACCTTGAACACCTCCAGAGATGGGGTAGCCACCACTTCTCTGGGCAACCTGGGCCAGGGCCTCCCCACCCTCACAGGAGGGAAGGCTCCTCACTGGAAGGCTCCTCTAAGTACTCCCTGGAACCTTCTCTTCTCCAGGTTGAACAACCCCAACTCTCTCAACCAATTCTCACAGGAGAGGGGCTCCAGCCCTCAGATCATCTCTGTGACCTTTTCTGGACTTGCTTTATACAGATTAATGCCCATTCTGGGCATAAAAGAAAGTTGGGGAAAACTTTTTAGCAGGACCTATAGCAACAGGACAAAGGATGATGGTTTTAAACTAAATGAGGAGAGGTTTAGACTAAATTAAGAACGCATTTTTATGCTGAGGGTGGTGAGGCAGTGGCGCAGGTTGCCCACGGAGGTGGTGAATGTCTGATCACTGGAGACATACAGAGTCAAACTGGATGTGGCTCTGAGCAACCTGATCAAATTGAAGATGTTCTTTCTCTCTGCAGTGGGGTTGGACAGGATGACCTTCACGCTCCCTTCCAACACAAACCATTCTATGGTTCTGTGATTTCCTTACATATGGTCAATCCAATGGAATGTACAGGACATTCCATTTAACCAATCCCTTATTCCAGACTCTGGTATTGTCATCACTTTGTGGGTTTTTTTTGTCTTTTGTATGATTGTTATTTGCTTTTTTCCTTCAAACAGGACTTGAGAAAGGAAGCCAGTACAGTTTCCAGGTGGCTGCCATGACAGTGAATGGGACAGGACCTGCCTCAGACTGGTACACAGCGGAAACGCCTGAGAACGATCTTGACGGTAAATGCATTTCTCTTAAAACCGTTGGCACTGAAAGTCTTACAGCTAAGAGGTGTCCATGTAGTGATCAGCCAGTGTGTGGCCAAGGTTAGGATGAGATGTCCAGGGATTAAATACTCACCAAGAGATGTTTTCTTGTATTCCTGGATCCCACTGTCTTGTGTTCTATTTCTCTGTCATCACCAGGACGAAGGAGTCAGAAGTCTTTGTTAAAACAATCCCTTGCCAAAATTTAGCTCCTGAGCAATGGTGAAGTGAATATGTAACCCCGTTGATGATAAATGAAATCAATCAAAGTAACAATGGAAATGATGACACCAATCTTAACAAGAAAATATTCAAATAGGTCCAATCCTGTCTTCCAGCCTTTATTCGCAGATGTTAGAAATGCAGGTTGGCAACGAAGCTGAATAATTAGTGAGAGATGATAGGATGCAGATACCTGAAAACTGTGGGCTGGATAAATCAGTGACAATGCTGCCACAAAAGGGAAAGGAAAACACTGAAATGAAAGGGTTAGATAAAATAACTGGAATATTTGAAGTAGTAAAGGGAAAATAAGGAGAGTAATGAAAAATTCTAGCTAAAAAAAAAATTAAACAGTGTGCAAATCAAACGGAACAAAGAATGTGACAGATGGAAGTCACAGCAAAACTCCAGTCGAGAAGATGCAAATATGTAGTAGAAAGGGGATGAATAGAAAATAAAAGGAGACTGATGGAAATTGCTATGATTTTTAAAATAAAGTAAGTCACCTAAAAAGGATCAAAGGCGAACTGGATGAAAGAATAAATAAATAATCAGTTGAAATGCACCGTAGTTCTTGATGTTGCCTTTCTTTTGACTGGCCGGATTTCCTTCTGGTCTCCAAATCAACCTTGGCAAATGGAAAAAGATTTCTGCCTTTCCCTGTGTCTGAATGTAATTTTCCAGGAGATTGGGAGTGACTGCAAGTACACGGCACACCAAACGAGAGACCCAGCACCTGGGGTTTCTCATCAAGGTTTTAAAGAAGAGGTGATGCTTCGAGGCGTGTTGTAACTATACCAACGGCTCACAACACAGCGATGATATCTTTCTAATTGTGCTTTGGCTTAGACAGCAATTTGAGAAGCGCTGTTGTTAAAGTGTAAACAGCTGACTTTTCACAGGAGAGAGTGAGAAATAATACATTCAGAACATGCCGAGTCCTGCACTTGGGGCACAACAACCCCAGGCAGCGTTACAGGCTGGGGGAAGACTGACTGAAGAGCTGTCTGGAGGAGAAGGATCTGGGGGTGTTGGTTGACAGGGGCTGAATATGGGCCAGCGGTGGCCCAGGTGGCCAAGAAGGCCAATGGCATCTTGGCCTGTATCAACAATAGTGTGGCCAGCAGGAGCAGGGCAGAGATTGTCCCCCTGTACTGGGCACTGGTGAGGCCACACCTCTAGTACTGTGTCCATTTCTGGGCCACTCAGTATAAGAAGGACATTGAGGTGTTGAACCGCATCCAGAGAAGGGAACGAGGCTGGTGAAGGTGCTGGAGAACAAGTCCTACGAGGAATGGCTGATTGAACTGGGGTTGTTTAGCTTGGAGAAGAGGAGACTGAGGAGAGACCTCATCACTGTCTATGGCTGTCTGAAAGGGGACTGTGGGAAGAGAGAGTGTAGATCTTTTCTCTCAAGTGACAGGTGATAAGACAAGGGGAAATGGCCATAAGGTGTGCCAGGGGAGGTTCAGACTGGATATTGGGAAGAATTTCTTTACCAAAAGGGTGGTCAGGCACTGGAACAGCTGCCCAGGGAGGGGGTGGAGTCACCATCCCTGGAGGTATTTAAAAGAAGGATAGATGAGTTCTTAACAGACATGATTTAGTGGATGATGGGCGCGGTTGGACTCAATGATCTCAGAGGTCTTTTCCAATCAGAAGAATCTATGATTCTAAGATTCACTGCAGTGTGCAAAAAAGGAGAAACACTTCTGATTGCATTTGTTTTGATTGGCATTTAGAACACATGACAAAATTTGAAGGTTTTGAGCCTAAATACCTGTGAACGTGCGAAGATGTTGACAGAATAGCGAAGCATTGGAAGAGGCTGCCCACTGTAGTGGTGGAGCCACCATCCCTGGAGGTATTTAGAAGACAGGTGGATGAGGCTGAGCTGCAGAAACAAACTCTATAACTCACATAAGTTATAGAATATGTCTGGGTTTATTTCGCTAGCGGGCGACAGAGTGGATTGTTCCAAAAGCCCTGCGTGCCGAGTCAAAGAACCTGCAAGGTTATATGTGCTACAATAATAGATAATAATGAGCTTACCTAATTCTACCAATACATGTGCATAACTTTTCCCTGCTTCATATTAAAATGAGTCCAAGAGATCATTTCCATTGTCTTCTCCCGGCTGTGCCGGCACTGCACCTCCTGGTGGTGGTCTTCAGAGGGTCTTTGGGGGTGAATCGAGCAGTCATCCTCAGGGTGAACTTCTCACCTTACTCCCTTGCACATGCTCAGAGAGCTCCTTGGTCATTAGTCAGGTCTTTAATTGGCTTCTGCTGAGTCTGCAGTGCTCCCCCTTTGTTCTTGTACAACTTATCATAGAATCAGAATTTTCTGGTTGGAAAAGACCTTTGAGATAGTCGAGTCCAACCGCACCCATCATCTGCTAAACCATATCCCTTAAAAACTCATCTATCCTTTTTTTAAACACCTCTGGGGTTGGTGACTCAACCACCTCCATGGGCAGCTGTTCCAGTGCCTGAGAACCCTTTCAGGAAAGAAATTCTTCCCAATATCCAGTCTGAACCTCCCCTGACACAACTTATGGCCATTTCCCCTCGTCCCATCACCTGTCACCTGAGAGAAGAGATCAACACTTGCTCTGCCACAGCCTCCTTTCAGGCAGTTGTAGACAGTGATGAGGTCTCCCCTCAGCCTCCTCTTCTCCAAGCTAAACAACCCCAGGTCCCCCAGCTGTTCTTCGTAGGACTTGCTCTTCAGACCCTTCCCCAGCCTCGTTGCCCTTCTCTGGACACGCTCCAGCCCCTCAATGTCTTTCCTGTAGTGGGGGGCCCAGAACTGCACACAGTGCTCAAGGTGTGACCTCACCAGTGCCAAGTACAGGGGTCCAGTCACCTCCCTGGTCCTGCTGGCCACACTGTTTCTGGTACAGGCCAAGAAAACATTGGCCTTCTTGGCCACCTGGGCTACTGCTGGCTCATATTCATATTCATATTCATATTCATATCCATATTCATATTCATATTCATATTCATATTCATATTCATATTCATATTCATATTCATATTCATATTCGTATCCATATTCATATTCATATTCATAATCAAATAGAACATAAAAAGTCCAGGTGGTTATCAGCAAAACAGTTACACTCAAAAGGAGAAGACACGTTTTTTTCTAAATGTAAAGTTTGTTTAGCTTACAAAGCTCTTTAAAGTCAAGAGAAGTCCTAAAGCTTTAAAGAGACCTTCTACAAATCCCTCACTCATTTCTTATTTTGGTCGTTGTAAGCTTTCTACATTCTATTGTGTGATTAGACAGTTAACCTTATAATGCTACTTTTTGTTAAAAACTCCCCTCCTTTATCAGAGGTGCTCAGGGATCTGGTTTAGACAGGGACAGTTGAACTCGATGATCTCAAAGGTCTTCTCCAACCTGACATTTCTGTGATTCTATACATGCACATGTCCATCCAAAGGCATTAATGAAGTCATCAAAGGAGACACACAGTGGAAGTGGGTGCATGCTGATAAATTCAAGCCAAGCCATTGGATTCGTGGGCTGTATTTACATGTATTTGCATTTGCAGTAGCAATGAATTTTACTCGCTAAGCCGCAGCAGCCACATGTTGGGAATGTACCACGTTCCTTACTAAATACAAAGGTTGTAGCAAGGTGGGTGTTGGTCTCTTCTTCCAGGCTCCAAGGGATAAGATAAGAGGAAATGGCATAGAGTATCCTGAGCTGTATCAGTAGAAGCACAGCCAGTAGCGAAGGAGAGGGAATTCTCCCTCTCTACTCCCCTCTCATGAGATCCCACATGAAGTATTGTGTCCAATTCTGAAATCTCCAACAGAAGAAGGAGATGTAACTGTTGGAACGTGCCCAGAGGAGGCCAAGATGGTCTGAGGGCTGGAACACCTCTGCTGTGAGCACAAGATGCAAGAGTTCAGCTTGTTCAGCCTGGAGAAGGTTCTGGGGAGAACTTAGAGCAGCCTCCCAGTATTGAAAGGGGCTCCAGGAAAGATGGGGAGGGACTTTTCCCAAGTACCTGGAGTAATAGGACCAGGGGGAATGGCTTTAAATTTGAAAGGGAAAGATTTAGATTAGACATTAGGAAGAAATTCTTATCATGAGGGTGGGGAGACACTGACACAGGTTATCCAGGGAAGTTGTGGCTGCCCCATCCCTGAAGGTGTCCAAGGCCAGGCTGGATGGGGATTTGAAGACCCTGATCCAACGGGAGGTGTCCCTTCCCATGACAGGGGTGTTGGAACTGGATGGGCTTTGGGGTCCCTTCTAACCCAAACCATTCCATGACTTAATGACTCTATGAAATTACACCAGGGGAGGTTTAGATTAGACATCAGGAAGAAGTTATTCACTGAGAAGGCTCTCATGCACTGGCAGAGCCTGCCCAGGGCGGTGGTTGAGTAACCAGCCTGGAGGTGACTCAAGACATGCAGACGAGGTGCTCATGGATCTGGTTTAGTAGTGGACAGGGACGACTGGTCTTTCCAACCAAACGATTCTATGATTCAAATACTCTGATAAACCCTGGGGGGAAATCTACTTCTTATTTTAATTAAATACTGGGTTTAGGTGCTGAGGGATCTGGTTTAGTAGTGGCCAGGTGTGACTGGGCTCAACGATCTCAAAGGTCGTTTCCAACCAAACGATTCTAGGCAGGAACCTGCAACCGTCCACTAACCAGGGAAGGGCTGGACCACAGTCAGGTAACTGCAATCCCCTCTCTGCTGCTATGGCTGGTGCAGCTTCTCTTGCTTTCACTGGAAGCCTTGTTGGCATCAGCAACACGAAGACAAACAGTATCCTGGAGAACGGCGTCAACTCCCAGTGGATATTCATCTTAATTAGTGTGTTTTGTTATAGTGATTAGAAATACAAACATAGCTGCTTCTTCAAGGTTCCCTAGAAAGATCACTTGCTTTTCCTGACAGCTGGGAAGGTTTTAAATATTTATTTTAAGCCTCGAATTTTGTACTTTAAAGAGACAAAAAAAAAAAACAACAACCAACCCAAGAAACTGAAAGCAGTGCTTTCCTCAGAGGGTGTGATTTTGATAGCTCGAGCGAGGATGCAAAGGAATCTCTGATCAACCTTACAAAGTTATCCCCCACAAAAATGGATTTATGATGCTTGGTTTCTGATTACTGCATCGAACAGATGGAAGATATTGCACGTATTAGATAGTGATACAGTTTAGCTTCAGCTCTAAATTAGTGCTCCAAGAGCTAAGCTGCTGTCATAGTGTAATTTGTACTGAAAAGTGGTTGGGGAAATACGTGAAGAAAACAGGAGGAGTGAAAACCACCCGGACTTTGGAAATCATACATTTTTGAATGTCTAAGAAAATTGCTCATGTGGCCCAAAGGTAAAGCATTTTTCAAGCTTGACAGTGGAACTGGGGACTTTTAAATAACACTGAGTGCACTATTCCCTGGATGGAAGAGGTGGGTGCTCAGGCAATCAGTAGTGAAGGACTCAGAGGCACGTGTGGGAAGGTGTGGCATCCCAAGAGGGCATGTCACACCAGGTGGGAACACAGAGCTTCAGCTTCCATTTCTTGGGAACCTAATTGTGCATAGATGGTGATCTGAGGGCTGGAGCATCTACCCTGTGAGGACAGGCTGAGAGAGTTGGGGTTGTTCAACCTCGAGAAGAGAAGGCTCTGGAGAGACCTTGGAGCAGCCTCCAGTGCTGAAAGGGGCTCCAGGAAAGCTGGGGAGGGACTCTTGATCAGGGAGTGCAGGGACAGAGTGAGGGGGAGTGGTTTGAATCTGAAAGAGAGGAGGCTGAAATGATATCCTAGGAAGAAGAGTTTTCCTGTGAGGTTGGGGAGGCCCTGGCACAGGTTGCCTAGGGCAACTGTGGCTGCCTCATCCCTGAAGGTGTTGAAGGTCAGGTTGGATGTGGCTTTGAGCCCCCTGATCCAGTGGGAGGTGTCCCTGCCCTTGGCAAGGTGGTGGAACTGGATGGGCTTTAATGTTCCTTTCAACCTAAAGCATTTTATGATTCTGTAGGGGAAGAGAGTAAGAAATGCAGTACCAAGGAACCTGGTTCCATAGGCAGATCTCACAGAGAACGCTGCTCCTGGTGCCAGATGTTGGATGGCAGGGCTTGCCAACTTCCACAGCTCGTGTGTCTGAGCACAGCATTTGCTTAGAGGTACCCAAAGGCTTCCCTTCATGAAAGCAAGTGATAAACTCTTGGTGTAGTTAAGAGAGGGCTGTAGGTTTGGCTCATTTGGGATCCAGGTTGAAGAACTCATTTGACACTTCATGTAGGAGAACAGAATCTCAAGGTTGCTTGTCAGAAGTCATTCTGGCACCATGTCCCAGGAGAAACAAAAGTAAACACATTGGTCTAGAACAAACATGTAGATGTGGCACTTAAGGACATGGTTTAGTAGGGACGGTGGTGGTGGACTGGATGATCTTAGTGGTCTTTTCCAACCTTAATTGTTCTGTGAATCTAACTGGAAGGAAACAGCCTGACGAAGAAGGTAGAAATACAAGATAAATGTTTCACTAGAAGTTTTACTCCAGGATATCTAAGTGTTGGGACACTGAAAAATCAACAGAGTCAATCGAAGGCTGGATGGTCCAGTTTCCTCAAGAGATTACGGATAATTAATTATGAATTTTGGCTTTATGTTAAATTTGGCAGAAGACCTTACTGTCGAAAATATGCTTTGTTGTAAAAAGAAGTAAATAATAGTTGGTTTGAGGGGGAAAAAATAATTGATTATGACATTTAATGTTGAGCTTTGGGATTTGAAATGCACAACACATATTCTAAAATTCAGGCCTATTCTGGAATAAGATAAAAAGTTGTTTTCCAGAAAAGGTTTGAAAGTCAAGCTAATAAAAAGGTAATTAAAATTGCATTATACAGAAAGCTGAAGCGGAAAAAAAACGTGCTCAATGAATAACGGTATTTACGAAACTTCAACATTAAAAAAATGGTTCAAATAACTTCATTTTAGAGACTTAATTCACAATGAATGGGATGAGAAGTCAAGTTGCCTTTTGCTTTTTGCAAAAAGAAGTCGTGATTTCACTCCAAAAATGCATAAATCGAGTATTTGTGTTGTTGGAAATGAAGAATATGAAATCTTTGAATAAAGCAGTTTTAACCCAAACAGCTGCCTAGAGTTATCTGTGCTGCAATTGAAATCTCTTGTGCTGTGTCAGAGGTAAGAATTATCATTTGAAGGCAGTGAGTTCTTCGAATGCTCTGATCTCCTCTGCTGCCGGAGAATTGCTCTTTTGAGAAATGTTGAGGGATTGTCCTATTGCTACGTTATCCAGAGTCTCATTTCAAGGCATTAAATACTGTTATTTTATCACTGGGGCTTGTGCAAAATCCTTCTGTCATTTGTTTTTCAACCAGCACTGTTCAGCTCCTCGAGTAACTTATGCTTCAGCACTAAAACAGAGTTTGGGAGTGGAGTTGGGGTAAATGGGAATTTAATGTGGCACTCCTGGTGCAATCTGCTGCTTCTTTGTTTGTGAGTAGCTGCTTTTCACTGACTTTTCTTCAGCCTTTAAACAAGAGCAGAGAAGTCGTGGTTGCCCCATCCCTGGAGGTGTTCAAGACCAGGTTGGGCACCTCCCCATGGCAAGGGGGTTGGAACTGGATGGGCTTTAAGGTGCCTTCCAACCCAAACCGTTCTGTGATTATATGACCCACACTTTGCAATTTTAAGAAGTTGGATGCAAGGGATTTCTGAAGTTTCTGGGTGTTTCAGGCTGGTAATGTACTCATCAGACTTCCCTGAAGGTGTGACGGCTTTTCAGAGTGCTCTAATATTTTCATAAGAATGCATCTGAAAACACAGAAAATGCCAAGGGCACGAGTATGGCAGTGGTTACTGAAAAGTGTTAATTCTTTTTTATTACCTTTTCCAAGGTTTACAGTGGGAATGCTTCACAACTGTGAAGTGTCTTTTGTTGGAGTTTACATCAATTTATATTATTACTGGTTTTATTTCAACTCTGTCCTTGTTGCCTCCTGTATAAGCTTTCCATCTATTATATTGCAAGCCTTTTTATTGGGGGAAAGTAGTAACTTGTCTCTTTCTGCTCTCAAAAAGACAAGCTACTCTGTAGCTCCTCTGAAGAGACTTGTGATATGGTAGTGACCAGGTAAACTCGAGCAAAAGGCATTTACTCATCTAAACTTTACAGTAAAATCAGGCTCGTAGAAGGCAAATAGATCCTGAGCAATTAATTACTATTTAAATTAATTAATTTTACCTTAAGTAAAATATTTTACTCTGCTATTTTGTTTGTGAAATGTTGGTGTGTTACTTAAAGCAGTTTCAGAGGAAAACATGCATGTCTAAGAATTAAAATTCACTTCTTTTCATGGGAAAGAGAGAGATTATTGCCAGAATTTTCATATATCACTAACAAAGTCAACGTTTTGTGAGTACAGAGGGAACTCATGGAATCAGGATCATGGTGAGCTTACGTATAGACCAGGGAGGAGAGAAGCTGTCCTACAGGAAATTCTATTTTAGGTCACCTTTCATTTTCCTGCATTATTTTAAAGCTCTCCAGATATCTTAGGCTAAAGGTGGAAAGCACGAGGAGATGTTTATAACAGGATGAGGTGTGTCGGTGCTCTTGGAAGAATGTAGCTCAGAAATGGAATTGCATGTGAGCTCTGCATGTACCTGGGGTGCCCGGCTGTGGGGTTTGGTCGGTTATTTTAATCCAGACTCTGGCTTTATGAATGAGTAGAGTATTCATTGATTTGTTTTGTTTTGTTTTGTCTTTTTGTTGTCGTTAATCCCAGAATCTCAGGTTCCTGACCAGCCAAGCTCTCTCCATGTCAGGCCCTTGTCAACAAGTATTGTCATGAGTTGGACTCCGCCGCTGAACCCCAACATTGTCGTCCGTGGGTACATCATCGGCTACGGCGTGGGGAGTCCATACGCTGAGACTGTGAGGGTGGACAGCAAACAGCGGTTTTATTCCATCGAAAACTTGGGTGAGTGATTGCTTTCACTCATTTCATTCCACGACACGATGTTCTTCTGAGATTACGCTGGGTTTGTAGCTTTATTTTCAGGCTATCACTGTTGCTCCCCCTTTATACGTTGCTTTCTTTGGCTGTTTCTGCATTTCATTTTATGTTTGGTCCTGCCTTCAGAATTCTGGATGCTCTCAAATATGTCAAATCTGATCAAATCCTCATTTTATTCAGTAGATCTGTGCTCCTAATACCGACTCCCACTCGTGCCGAGAGCTGGACCTTAAGATGTTATTCCCAGGGCTGTCCCCCTCCAGGTTTGAATTTAATGGCAACGCAAAGCTCCTATTTTGTGTCTGTCAAGACAGTGCCAAGAGAGAAGTGGTTATTCATTATTCATGGCACAGCTCTGTGACACTTCATCTAAATTCTCAGTGTAGTACGCAGGGACCTGGATCCTTCCCATGGTGAGGGATTTTTCTCCTAGCACTGGGAAAACAGTTCAAAGTTTAAGGGAAGTTAAAAAGTTTAATGGTTTCCTTGTCGTTTCCTCTTTAGCGCTTTTATTCCAGGTTTTAAAAAGGTAAGTTTTCTGCTTAGCAATCTGGGAACGATTGTATATTACAGGAAAATTCATTAACTCAGTGCTTTAGGGGTGCACAGCTAGACTAGTTATCTCTCTGGAGGTGTTCAAGACCAGCTTGGATGAGGCTTTGAGCAACTTCATCCAGTGGAAGGTGTCCCTGTCCATGGAAACAGGTTGGAACTGGATGGGCTTTAAAGTCCCTTCCAACACAATCCATTCCATAATTCTATGATGCTAATTCTATAAGACCAAAATTCTAACATCTGAGGACCCTTTCCTTTGGAATTGGTATTTTGCAGCACCATGGAACTACATCATCCAAACGTTTTGCTGTTTCCATGGGGAAACCCGGGGAGCAGAATAAACCGGGTTTTAGTGTTGCTTCATCAAACAGGTTCCCTACATCCAGAGTCACATTTCATGATGGATGCATTTATAAATATATGCATAAACACTCCCAAATATTCAGTGGGTTCCACAGGAAAAGGCAGATTTGGTGATGTTTTGTGCAAGTGTGAACTTATTACGCGAAGTGGAAAGACATCTGATTTTGGCTATGGAAGAAAATTGGTGGCATATAAATATAAAAGCTACTGCTAAGGAATGCCTCTGCCTAATAATGAGTGGTCAGGATTGAAGTCAAAGCTGTTTTTTTTTTAATTTCAAAAGGAATTCAGATTCTGACAAACTTATTTTTTATCTTTAATGAGTTTTCAGTTGAATATTTCACCACTGTCAATCCAGAAGTATTGGAAATGGAAATTATATTGACAGAGCTATCTAAGCTTTGGCTTTGGGAAAACCTAAGGAAGAGATGCCTACACAGCTCAGTTTTTGAGTGGTCACCACAGTGTGAATGTTGGGGTTGTCCTTTGCAGGGAAAGGAGTTGGACTCATTGATACTTGTGGGTCCTTTCCTACTCAGGACATTCTGTGATTCCATGAAGTGTCTTGATTAACAACTGGATAAAATCTTGGATTTTTGTGGGGCTTTAGTGTTTGTTTTCCTTCATGTATTAAAAGACCAGTGAATATATTTGCATAGAGCCTCTGATAGCCACTGCCACCAGGTGGAAGACGTGCTAGGCACAACTTGCAGGCACAAAAGCTTTCTAATAGGATAACTACACTTGGTATTTGTGCAAAGTTGGTGTACTTCAGCTATTACAACTTTTTCTGTGGATTGAAATGGTTCTCCTCTACCGTTGTGTCTACTGGAAGGCAGAAGGATGCACAAAGTCACAAAGCTTTTCCCAAGGAGTTGGTTGGGCCACCACCCCTGAAGGGATTTAAACGACAAGTAGATGAGGTGCTCAGAGATGGTTTGGCGGTGGACAGGTATGGTTGGACTCCATGATCTCAAAGGTCTTTTCAACCGAACGATTCTATGATTCTATGAAGTGATAGTCATACAGAAAATGTCAAGAAACTGTCAAGCTTATCAAATATTGACTTATCGATATATACTTACACTGAGATCAGGGTTGGGTTTTGTGCTGAACATTCTCCAACAGAGTGAGTTTTCGTGAAAGATATTAGTTATTCAAATGGGAAGCACCTTTTTTATTGTATAATTCTGTTTGATTGCAAATATTCAAAGTGTGAGCAGTGAAGCTTAGTTGTTGTTGTGCCGACGAGCCACATGCATTTTCTTCTCACAAGTATCAAGTGATAGGATGAGAAGAAAAGGCTTCAAGTTGCACCAGGAAAGGTTGAAATTGGATATTAGGAAAAATTTCTTCGCTGATAGAGTGGTGAAGAGGCTGCCCAGGGCAGTGGTGGAGTCTCCATCTCTTCAGGGGTTCAAAAAGCACATAGATTTGCAGTTTTGGGACATGGTTTAGCAGACACGGTGGGGTTGGGCTGAGAGTGGGACTGGATGAGTTCAGAGGTCTTTTCCAACCTTAATGATCCCGTGATTCTACAATTCTATGGATAAGGATACCAGCTTACGAGGATATAAGGATACAGATTTTAGTCACACATCCTGAGGTGCAAATTTTAAATTGGTCTTCTCTGAACATTCCCACAGCTCTGAAAAGCAGTTTCCATGAAGAGTTGCACTAATTAGATCCCATCATTTAAATACCCACAGAAAACGAACCCCAGAGAGATGTGACCAAGGGCGCAGAGAAAGCTTTTAAAAAATTAAAAGAGTTGCCAACGCTTTGTACATTATTCACCCATTTTATTAGAAACCATTACAAGAAAATTACACAAAACGATGAGGCAGAATTCTTTTCCTAATAAAAATGTTTTTCAATAAGTTTATGAATCAAAATGTGCTGCTGGCAGGAATGAGGAGATACATTTTTCTTAGAAGTTATGTGGACTCATCCCACCTGTTGTAAGATTTCATGTGAAACCTCTGCATGATGGTTGCATGAGGCCCAACACAAGAAAAGTGAGACCCTTGCTGTAATATTCTTTATTAAACATATTAAGAAAAGCAACTGCGATAACCTTCACAAGAGTTCCCTTCTGTGCTTAGACGGCTCCATCTGATGTTGCCAAAGTTTAAAACAATTCTGCAGATGATTTTCATAGAATCAGAGAATGGTTAAGGTTGGAAAAGTCCTCTAAGATCGAGTCCAACCACCAGCCCAACCCCACCGGGCCTCCTAAACCATGTCTCAAAGCTCCATATCTACACATTTTTAGAACCACTCCAGGGATGGTGACTCCACCACTGCCTTGGAAAGCCTCTTCCAATGCTTCACCACTCTTTCAGTAAACAGGTGTTTCCTAATATTCAATCTAAACCTCCCTTGGTGTGACTTCAGGCCATTTCCTCCTGTCTTATTGCTTGTTACTTGGGAGAAGAAGAAATATTTTGAAAGGCTCTTGAGGATCTCCATCATATTTGTTTTCACATCTTCTATCGACGACAAAAGGGTTCGTTTGAGCATGGGCTGGATCTTTGAGAAGAGAGAGCCAGGTCTGGTGGATAAGGTGGGTGCTGAAGAACAGGGATGTTGTTATGACCTAAAAGCTGCTTCACAGGCAAAATGCTGTAGTCTGGTGCACACCTTCATTTTCCAACCAAGGGTAAGGACACCTCTCTGTTTGAACACACCTCCACTCATAATGAGCCTCGTCTTACTGTTGGAACGTGTTCTACACCAATCTCTTTGTCTCTCCCCTTCCACCATTAGTTCCTGAGCTGTAAGGTGAATCTCAGCTTTTAGTATCAGACTTTGTACATAGAATATCCTGAGTTGGAAGAGAGCCAGAAGGATCATTCGGTACAACTCCTGTCCCAGCACAGGACAACCCCAACATTCACACCCTGTGTCTGAGGACATTGGCCAAATGCTTCTGGAACACTGTCAGGCTTGGCCATGACTGCTTCCCTGGGGAGCTGTTCCAGTGCTCCACCACCCTCTGAGGGAAGAATGATGCTTATTATCATAAAAGTAATATCCTAAGAGAAAACGAAGTCCTATACCTAAAGAAATGATGAGCTTCAGTGAGTTTTTCTCTCCCCTCCAAAGACATCAACCCTTTTGATTCTTGTAGCTTTCAGTAATTGCTTCCTCTTGGCTCCTGAGCTCTCCTTTGCCTCGTTAGACAGACAGAGAAGAGATGTCACCCCGCATCGCCTTAATCCAGTCTGTGATGTATATGACTAAAAAATCAGCGGATTACAGCTTTGAAAGTTCCACTGCAGTTCTTTGCATTGTTCCTTTGTACACTGTTTTTGAGCCACACTGTATCAGTTCGGTCCTGAAGTGGTAGATACTTTCATTAAGGAGCTGTCAGACTTCTTTAACATCAGCTGCCTTGCAGAAATCCTGCTTGCCTCTCATTTACACTCATCATTTTCACACAGGGATGCCCAATCCAAATAATCCAGGCATTGTTTTACTGTTTGAAGCTCATGCTGTAGTCCAAAGAGAAACGGTGGCGAAGAGATCCTCTGTTAAGACTGGTGCTGTGCTGGGTAGAAACAGGGATGCAAAAACACCCTGACACCATCTCTGTGTCCATAGATGCTCGCTTGGTCTTTTTCCAAGGAACGCTTTTCTTCTCTCTGTGTTCAGACCTGCACAAAAGCATCTCCTGGATATCTTTCCAAACATCTTACAGCTGAGAGATCGAGAAGGGGGATGCATGTAGGTATTGAAAGTTGAAGATAACAGCCCCCCGGCTTTATTTCTTTCCCAGCATCTGCAATGTGGTTGCCCTGGGAAGTCCTCTCTTTGTGATCCCACTTTGTCTGGCAGGTCCTGCCACAGATGTGTGATAGAGTTGAGCTGGAAGAGGGGAGATTGAGATGAGATCTTAGGGACAACTGTTTTGCTGTGAGGGTGGGGAGGCCCTGGCCCAGGTTGCCCAGAGCAGTGGTGGCTGCCCCATCCCTGGAGGTGTTCAAGGCCAGGTTGGATGGGGCTTTGAGCACCCTGATCCAGTGAGAGGTGTCCCTGCCCATGGCACAGGGGTGGGACTGAGTGGGTTTAAAGGTTCCTTCCAATGCAAACCTTTCTATGATACGATGATTCAACAGCTTCATCATCTCAGTTTTAGTCCCTGTTGACCATGGTGGATGTCCATAATTGTAACTTAGCCATGGTGTACAATGTTAAGCATCAGAATTCACCATTCCAGACCTTATTATGAAATTCTAGAGCTAATTATGAAATTAGGGGTTGGACAAATGACCTTCATGGTCCCTTCCGACCCAAACTATTCTACAATTCTGTGATTTTATGATTCTGAACATCTTTTCACCTTGAATCTGCTCCCAATGACCAACTCAAAATGCTTCCTGTCTAGTACTTTCTGCTTATGGATGAAAGTCAGATATCAAAGTCTGTTTGGAAATCATAGAATCATAGAATGGTTTAAATTGGAAGGGACCTTAAAACCCATCCAGTTCTAACCCCCTACCATGGGCAGAGCCAATTCCCACTGGATCAGAGTTCTCAAAGCTCACAGAGTGATCTCTTTCTTAATTCCTTCCCTCTTCATAACACAGGGATAACATTGATACACACAACTCACAAGGCAGCTTTGTATTACATTTCAGTTACTTAATTGACTACTTCCTTCAAGCACAACCTTTTTAATGACTGGAGCAGCCTGAGCTTGAGATCTTACAGCACTTACCTGAGCAGAACACTTCAGCTACTGAATGAATCACTTCAAAAATACGATGAAAGGGACTCATTCAGTCTTTCAGAATAGTGACTGAGAACTTTATTCTGTGTGATGATTATCTTAAGGTAACACTTGTACTCCAGAATGCATTAAATAGAGTGAATTTCTCATGACTGAGTGGCTGTATTGCCTTGGAGACACTCTCCAAAGGTGCAGAAGAATAAGAATACCCAGGCACTTCAGTTTTAGCAGTGAATAAGTTGTTGTGTTTTCTTTCTGCAGAGTATGAAAGATATTCAATATCATTCTTATAAATTTTAGGAGCAAGCATCCTCTGCTCTCATTCAGCCTTTTCTGTTGACAGTGAAATCAGTGCTTGACTCAATCTCAAATGAATAATTCTAATAAAGAGATCAATTTCTTGTTAATTCCTCCTTCTCCTTCTCCTCCTCCTCCTCCTTCTCCTCCTCCTCCTCCTCCTTCTCCTCCTCCTCCTTCTCCTTCTCCTTCCCTTTCCCCTTCTCTTCCCCTTCTCTTTCTCTTTCTCCCCTTCCTCTTCCTCCTCCTCCTCCTCTTCCTCTTCCTCCTCCTCTTCCTCCTCCTCCTCATCCTTCTCAAAAATAGCAAGATTATTGGCTGATTAATGATGCCTTTAACAATATCAGAAAATGCACAGAGACGACTTCTGATCTTTTACAGAAAAGAATTAACAATTTCTGGACTGATCCAGCTCAGACAGCGTTAATCATTGCAATGAACAGACTGGGCTCCTGGCCGTGGAGCTCTGTGTGAAAGCTTCCTCATGAACTGAAAGTTGAAAAGAAAAGGGAAATTGTATGCCAAGATTTCCATTTATCAATTCTGCAAATATAAACCCCAAAACATCTGTAAGGACAGAGCAGCTGTCAGAAGTCGCACAAAACTTTTAGTAGATCACAAAGCTGTACTTTCAATTAATGGATGGAAAAATGAAATTAAATGCTTTTGGGTTGCAAGGGATCTTAAAGACCATCCGGTTCCATGGGCTGAGACACCTCCCATTGGATCAGCGTGCTCAAAACACCATCCAATCTGCTCTTCAAGACAACTGTGGATGGGGCAGCCACCACTTCTTTGGGCAACCTCTGCCAGGGCCTCCCAACCCTCACAGGAAAACATTGCTTGCTAAAATCTCATCTCAATCTCCCCTCTTTCAGCTTAAAACGAGCTTAAGACTCGTCCTACTCCTACACTTCCTGATCAAGAACCCCTCCCCAGCTTTCCTGAAGCCCCTTTCAGTACTGAGAGGCTGCTCTAAGGTCTCCCTGGAGACTTCACTTGTCCAGACTGAACAACCCCAACTGTCTCAGCTTTTCCTCTTATGGGAGGTGCTCCAACCCTTGGATCATCTCTGGGTCTCCTCTGGACTTTCTCAAACAGATCCAGGTCCTTCCTTTGTTGAAGAGCAAAACACAATTTTAGAAAGAGTTTTTAAGCACAGTTGTCTTCACATGACCTAAGAAAAACTATATTCATCTTTGGGACTGTGTAGGAATTTATAAGGACCCTTTTGAAAGAGTTTGATTGGGAAACTGAGGTGCAAGTCTTGAAATATCATTTTCATGTCTCTTTTTTAAAATGAACCTTTGATCCGCCCAGCCCAGCAATGAAAGCAAAGTGCATAATACACAGCAAACTCTAGCAAAGCCTTTTCAAAGTTGCTACCTCTCCTCCCATAAAGCCTGGAGCTATGCACATCTGAAAATTGGAAGCTCCAAAGAGAAAAATATAATGGGTGTAAGCAATTCCTGCTTAATTAGTAGTTTGGAGAATTAGAGCAACCATGTGAATAAAAAGAATGAGTTAACAAGTAAGTCATTTTATAATGATAGAGGGGGATGCATGATCTCCCCTGATCTAAACAGCCCACCATAAAGTTGGGAGATTGGCAGCTGGAGTGGATTTGGTACAACTGTTGCTGTTCAGGGGATGCAGTAGAGTTTTGGATGGCACAAAAGGCAAGTTTTATGGATCCAGGTGTTATTCAAGGAATAAACATAAAAAAAACCACCCAAAATTCAAGTGACAATAAAGATTGAGTCCAGAGACCATGGCTGGAGATCCACGGGCTGGAGAACCTCCTGTACAAGAGCACACTAAGAGAGTTGGCGTTGTTCAGCCTGGAGAAGAGAAGGCTCCAGGGAGACCTTAGAGCAGATTTCAAGTAATGAAAGGTGTTCCAGGAAAGCTGAGGAAAGGATTTTGTTCAGGGAGTGCAAGAATACGATGAGTGGGAAGAGTTTGAAAGTACAAGAGGGGACGTTCAGATTTGATCTTAGGAAGAAATGTTTTCCTGTGAGGGTGGGGAGGCCCTGGCACGGGTTGCCCAGAGAAGTGTTGGCTGCCCCATCCCTGGAGGTGTTCAAGGCCAGGTTGGATGGGACTTTGATCACCCTGATCCAGTGGGAGGGGGGTGGGAACTGGATGGGCTTTAAGGTTCCTTCCATCTCAAAGCATTCTATGATTCTGTGATTCCAAGACAAAGCTTTTAGATCTGAATTTATATTCTAACAAACATACCAGTAGGAATATAAAGAGTTCTGTCAAATTCACCTTCATCTTAACTTCAGATCAGATTAAATTTGACCCTTATGAGCAGACGAGGCAAAAAAAGCGTTTTGTTTTATTGCACAGGGAGAGAGAGAAGGTTGTTCATTTCCTTTAATCTTTGCAGATGACAGTTGTGGATTCTAACAAAGACATGAAAGGAGGGATGGGGGGAAGCTTTTTTATGTAGTTTTGGGTTGTTTTCTTCTCTTTGCATTTTTAATACAAAATGGAGCAGTGAAAATCAAACAGAAATACGTTCAATTTTATGCATCTCACTGTTCCCCTCGTAGATCACATTAAAGCACAACACTAACAAGTAAAGGCACTTCTAGACTCCAGGGACTGCTCATTTTCTCTCTTGCCTTTGAAAAGTGGCTGTCACTTAAAAAATGCTGCCATTATGGCAAATACTTTGTGCAACAATTTATTTTCATTTCTCCCTGACTTGGCTTTCTTGCAGAGCTGGAAGAAATTGGTCCCAAGCGAAAGGTCAGTTTGTGATCAGTGCATTATTTACATCTCTAACAGCTCTTGCATAACTTCCCCAAATCAGCTTTTGTGTGGATTTTAAGAGTATAGTTGTGTTAAAGTGAATTGTAGATTGATGTGTAGGCTCTTTATCAGGCAGGATAGAGGTAGGATGAGGGAGAATGGTTTTAAGGTAAAAGGGAGAAGATTGAGATGAGATCTGAGGAAGAAAAGTCATCTATGAGGGTGGGGAGGCTCCCTGTGAGGGTGGAGAAGTGGTGGCTGCCACATCCCTGGAGGTGATCAAGGTCAGGTTCGGTGGGGCTTTGAGCCCCCTGATCCAGTGGGAGGTGTCCCTGCCCATGGAAGGAGGTGGAAACTGGATGGTTTGTAAGGTCCCTTCCAACCCAGACTATTCCATGATTCTATTAACCTGCTCAAACACTTCACTCTGACTTTGTGAGGCGTTTCAGTTTGTTTACGCCTCAGTTCTCCAGTTGTAAAAAACAACTGAAAAGGCTTCCCTGACAAAATGTTGTGAATCTACTGACAACAGATGGAACAGAAGAGCTGAATATTGCTCTGCTCTGTTGGTAAAGTACAGAATACTTAAGAATAACTCCTAATCCCAAACTATAGTAGTGGGAGGTGTCTCTGCCCATAGCTGTGGAATTGGAAGTGTTTGATCTTAAGGTCCCTTTCAACCCAAAACATTCTATGATTGTGTGATACTGAGAGCCAACAGTATTTATGTTCTTCATATCCGTTCATCAACCAAAACGAAGAAGAAGCTTAATTGTAAGGCTTAGTTTTCAGGGAAAATACTGGAGTGTTTTGCCTTCTGGAGTGTTACTGGTATCTCAGGCACAGATGCCAAGGAGACCAAAAGGGGGCTGAAGATCAGAGAGCTGGAGCATCTCCAATATGAGGACAGGCTGAGAGAGCTGGAGTTGTTCAGCCTGGAGAGGAGAATGTCCAGGGAGACCTTAGAGCAGCCTCCCAGGACTAAAAGGGGTTCCAGGAAATCTGGGGAGGGGCTCTTGATCAGGGAGTGCAGGGATAGGACACAAGGGACTGGTTTTCAGCTGAAAGAGGAGAGATTTATTTGAGATTTTAGGAAGAAATGTTTTCCTGTGAGGGTGAGGAGGCCCTGGCACAGATAAGCGGTGGCTGCACCATCCTTGGAGGTGTTCAAGACCAGGCTGGATGGGGCCATGAGCCCCGTGATGCAGTGGGAGGTGTCCCTGCCCAAGGAAGGGGGGTTGGAACTGGGTGGGTTTTGTTGTCCCTTCCAACCCAACCCATTCTATGTTTCTGTGAAAACTGCTAAGTGACCCAAACCACAGAACCACAGAATGACCTGACTTGGAAGGTACCCACAAGGATCATCGAGTCCAAGCATCATTGTGCTTTAGAAATGCACATTTGCTTGGATGAAAGACTTGGGTATTTTGTGATGAGAAAACACAATTTCTCCTCACGGTGCAAGTTGCTTTGTTATTTTTTGTAAATGAGTGCCTGAAGGAGCCTTGGCTCCCACACATGATATAAGGCTCCTGGTACATTAATGGCATTTCCTCCCATGTCAGAAAGTGTCTCGAGTCACAGCTCTTCATTTTTTATTCATTTGTCCATATGTCCTACACTTCATTTTCTGCTGCACTGCTTTACTTCTCCTGAGTTAGGCTGCATTTGTAACATCAATAACAAATGCCTGTGATCCGCAGAGGGATTTTATTGTTGTTTCCTTTTCCCCACTGGCGCGGCGTGCACTGAGCTTGTGATGCACCATGGGAGCTGTAAATGTTCACATCTCCGCAGGAAGCAAGACCTATATCCAAGCGTGCTCGAATTACTGTCTTTCCTTAAAAAAAAAAGCTCACAGGGCATTGTTTACCAGACAAATCAGTGAGCAGGCATAATATATGATGAGATGACATCTTAAAAATCATCTGTAAATATGGATTTGCTCTTCAAATACTGAACTACATTAAAATAAAAGCACTTAATATTCTCATTATAAATTCTTTTTGCTCCATCAGACACTTTCCCTAGTGCTTCAGAAGTTAAATGTTTCCAGAAACAGCCTGAGTACCTCTAAATAAGCTGACACCCTCAGAAAAGTGAGGGACATTGTCATCCAGACGGAGCAACCTATTTGGATGCCATTCCTCATGATACCATCTAGAGGGACCTGGACAGGCTGGAGAGGTTGGCCTGTGCTAACCTCATGAAGTTCAGCGAGGTCAAGTGCAAGGCCCTGCACCTGGGTAAGGGCAACACCAAGCAAAAATCCAGGCTGGGCAGAGGATGGATTGGGAGCAGCACTGTGGAGAAGAAACTGGGAGTGTTGATGGATGGGAAGCTCAACCTGAGCCCTCACATCCCAAAGTATCAACAGTGTCCTCGGCTGCATCCACAGCAGTGGGATCAGCATGTCAAGAGAGGGGATTCTGCCCCTCTGCTCTGCTCTGATGAGACACCACCTGGAGCCCTGTGTCCAGTTCTGGACAGGAAGGACACGGAGCTGTTGGAGTGAGTCTAGAGGAAGCCACACGGATGATCCAAGGGCTGGAGCAGCTCCCATAAAAGTACAGCCTGGGAGAGATGGGATTTTTTCAGCCTGGAGAAGAGAAGACTCCAGGGAGAGACCACATAGAAGCCTCCCAGTGCTGAAAGGGGCTCCAGGAAAGCTGGGGAGGAGCTCTTGATCAGGGAGTGCAGAGATAGGACAAAGGACGAAGGGTTTTCAGCTGAAAGATGGGAGTTTGAGATGAGATCATAGGGAGAAATGTTTTCCTGTGAGGGTGGGGAGGCCCTGGCACAGGTTGCTCAGAGAAGTGGTGGTTGCCCCATCCCTGGAGGTGTTCAAGGCCAGGTTGGGTGGAGCTTTGAGCATCCTGATCCAGTGGGAGGTGTCCCTGCCCATGGAGGTGTTTTGGGACTGGACGAGTTTTAAGGTTCCTTCCAATCCAAACCATTCTGTGATTCTTTGATTCCACCACTGGAGTCCCAGTTTATCAGCCAAAGAGCTAATTGATGGCCTCAACAGTTATAACAGATTTAATGGCCAGATTGGATTAAAAATTACAGTTAAAGCTGTATTCATTTGAAACATAGACATGTAGAACCCCCCTTGGTCCTTGTCCATCACATCTCCATGAAGCAGATTGGCAGAACTGTGTTCCTCAGCGATAAGACAAGAGGAAATGGCCTTCAAGTTCTGCCAGAGGAGGTTTAGATTGGATATTAGGAAGACTTTCTTTACTGAAAGAGTGAGGAAGCACTGGAAGGGGCTGCCCAGGGCAGTGGTGGAGTCTCCATCCCTGGAGGGGTTCAAAAACCATGTAGATGTGGCACTTTGGGACATGTTTTAGTAGGCATTTTGGTATTATGTTGGTGGTTGGACTTGATGATCTTACAGGTCTTTTTCAGCCTTATTTTCCTAATATCCAATCCAAACCTCCTCGGTGAAACTTGAGGCCAATTCCTCTCATCCTTTCACTTGTTTCTTGGGAGAAGAGTTTGGTTTCCATTTCACTGCCCCAACCATCACATTGGTTTCCACCCTTCAGTCCAGGTCTGAGTTACATAAGAAGTTCAATATATTTGACTGTGGTGTTGGGAGTGCTTCGCTCTCTGTATTTCCCAGAATTCAATAACCCTTGTCTGCAGAGTTTATACTTCAATTTGACGTTTGTCCTATAAATAGATTCCTTTTTCCTGGCATTAAGCTAATGTTACCAGGTCAAGGAACAGATACTAAGACCATACACTGAGTGTAATGTTTTCCGAAACCCAGGCAGGAGTAAATGAATCTCTTCTCTGGTTGCTTTTTGAGATAATTGTGAATCACTTCTCTTTTTTTGTACTTTAGAGGGTTTTTCAGCAGCAAGGGCAGGGGCAGGACACACAGGGCACGGAATTAATTCTCTTGAAGATCTTTTCTCTTTGAGAAGGGCATTTTCTGCTGAGTAACTCTGCTTACAACAAAATCATAAAATGGTTTTGATTGGAAGGGACATGAAAGCCCATCCAGATCCAACCCCCTTCCATGGGCAGGGACACCTCCCACTGGATCAGGTTGCTCTAAGCCACATCAAACCTGGCCTTGAACACCTCCAGGGATGAGGCAGCCACCCCTTCCCTGGGCAAGGATTTGTGCTTCCAGTCCTTTCATTGCTAATTGTCCATCATGCAAAGAGTAAGAGCAGCAGAGAGGACAGATGGGTGGCAGCAGCTGGCTTGGAACTGCCTCCTCACTAGGCATCATAGAATCATAGAGTCATGGAATCATAGAATCATAGAGTCATGGAATCATAGAATCATAGAGTCATGGAATGGTTTGGGTTGGAAGATCATCCAGTTCCAATGCCCCTGCCATGGGCCGGGACACCTCCCACTGCATCAGGTTGCTCAAAACCTCATCCAACCTGGCATTAGACATCTCCGTGGATAAGATATCCACAACTTCCTTGGGACCTCTTCCAGTGTCTCACCACCCTCGTTGTGAAGAATTTCTTCCTAATGTCTAATCTAAGTTATCCTGTGATAATTAATGCCTGCTCATCATTTTTGCATGAGTAGGTATTAATTATCACAGGATAACGAAAGTTGGAAGAGATCCCTCAGAGCAGCAGCATCTCATCTGGCTTTTAAGCACCTTAGAATCGCTTGGATGGAAAACAACTTTGAGATCATAGAGTCAAACTGTCCCTGTCCTCTACTAAACCAGATGCCTGAGCGCTTCATCTCCCCATCTTTTCAACCCCTCCAGGGATGGGGACTCCACCACCTCCCTGGGCAGCCTCTTCCAGTGCCTGAGAACCCTTTCAGTGAGGAAATTTTTCCTTCAAGGAGGGATGTCCACAGTATTTCTGTGCTTGCCAACCCTTTTATGTTTTTCCTAATCACTACGAGGATATTCCCTCGCTACAGCTTCCACTATGTCCTTTTACTGCAGGATGTTGTCAGACCCCATCTGTTATGACAAGATATCTTTGTTTCCACTTTGCCTACAGGGAGGCTGCAGCTCCTCATGATGGATACCTTAGTTCTAGCTTTGCCATCCCAAGCAATATTCCTGTAGCCTACAGTTAAAAATAGCTTAGAAATGGGCAAAAAAAAGGGTGAGGAAAGCCAAAGATGGCTGTTTTCCTCTTAAGAGACCTCTGGCAGCATGAGCACATTGTTACACCGTGCTCATAGATGAACGTTGATGTTCAGGCGGAGTAAAATCTATCAGATCTCAATTAATTGCTTTGTGCCTTACCTTCCATAAGAATCACGGAATGATTAAGGTTGGAAATGATGATCATCCAGTCCAACCATCAGACCAACCCCACTGTGCCTACTAAACCATGGCCCCAAGTGCCACATCTACATGGTTTTTGAAGTCCTCCAGGGATGGAGACTCCACCACTGCCCTGGGCAGCCTCTGCCAGGGCTTCACCACTCCACCGGTGAAGGAATTTCTCTTAATATCCAATCTAAACCTCCCTTGGGGCAACTTGAAACCCTTTCCTCTCCTTCCATCCCTTGTTCCTTGAGAGAAGAGGCCAACACCCACCTAACCACAACCTCCTTTCCAGGAACTGCAGAGAGCAATTACTTCTCCCCTCAGTCTCCTTTTCTCCAGACTAAACAACCCCAGGTCCCTCAGCTGCTCCCATAAGCCCTGTGTTCCAGTCCCATCCCCAGCTCTGTTCCCCTTCTTCAGATGAGCTCCGGCCCCTCAATGTCTTTCTTGGAGTGAAGGTTTCAAAACTGAACTAAAAATTGATAAATTAGGTGGAAAAATATTGTAAGTTCATGGAGAATTCAGAAGTGGAGAACATACATCGTAACAATACATAGTCCATCAAATTTTATAAATTGAACAGACTAATATATGATTTATGTTTATAACTGGGTCAGGTGTTACATTTGCAAATAAAAAGAGCTAAAATTGGGATGATCTGTAGCTTTCTGTTAAAAAACAAGAGAAATTCAGGTGAATGATTTGAGCAGCTGCTAACTGGAGCAATAAATAATTGAGTCTCCTTTTAGATGAGGGGTGGAAAGGCAATTTGCCACGGTGCTGTGTTTGAACACAGGGTTAGAATAAACCATAGAATGGTTTGGGTTGGAAGGGACCTCAAAACCCATCCAGTTCCACCACCTGTCATGGGCCGAGACATCTCCCACTGGATCAGGGTGCTCAAAGCCTTGTCCTTGAACACCGCCAGTGATGAGACATCCTTGACTTCTTTGGCCAACCTTGAATCTCATCCCTGGGCAACCTGTGCCAGAGTCTCAACACCCTCATCGTGAAGAATTTCTTCCTAGTCTTCAACTATATCTTCCCCTTCCCAACGTAAAACCATTCCCCCTTGCCCTATCACTCCAAGCCCTCAGAAAGAGCCCCTCCACAGCTTTCCTTTAGCCCCCTTCAGGTACTGGAAGGTGACTATAAGGTCTCCTTAGAGCCTTCTCCAAGCTGAACAACCCACACTCTTACATCCTGTCCTCATATGGGAGTTGCTCCAGCCCTCAGATCATCTCCATGGCCTCCTCTGGACCCATTCCAACAGTTCCATATCCTTCTTATGTTGGGGATTCCAGAACTGGATGCAGGACTCCAGGTGGGATCTCACCAGAGCAGAGCAGAGGGGCAGAGTCCCCTTCCTCACCCTGCTGACCACGCTTCCTTGGATGCAACCCCGGACACCATTGGCTTTCGGGGCTGCGAGCGCCCATTGCCGACTCATGTCGAGCTTCTCATCAATCAGCTCCCCAAGTCCTCCCCCAAAGGGCCCCCTGATCAGAATTAGATGTTTTGCTTCTTTTTCCAGCAAAAGAAATCCATTCCTGCCCTTGAAGAAGATGAATAAAGAATTCAGCTTTAATTAAAGAATCAGCCAAGAATGCCCGTGTCAATGTCGGTGCGGAGCATGCACCGGAAATAAAGTTGTGTTCTGCAATTCAACTTTAAAAGGAAAAAGGAAAAGATACTCAAACTAAGCATGAACAAAATTGATTTCTTTCTCCTGGCAGATGTTGTTACTGAAAAGAGAATAATCAACAGATAGCAATTAATTCAACATACCACAGTTATTTTCTTCTTTAAGAGGGTAAAATTTTGACATCTCTAGAGCCATTACATGTGGTTGTTGGACATCTTTTGGGTTTTTATGAATAATTTAATTTCCTCTTTAATCTACAAGAATAAAATAATCACTTGACATCTAGATATGAACTCAAATCCAAGGAGAACTCCTCGCTGTAAACTACAGGGTTGGAGAGAGGGTATAATATTCAGCTGGTCTTCCAGATCAGCTCCTTTCTCTCTCAAATACAAAACATTCTCAAGTTGTCTTCTCATTTCACATTTTAACAAATACCTGCCATGAGGGACCTCCGGAGAGTTCTACAGATTGGTACCTTGGGAGACCCAAAGCCAAGACGTGGTCTCCTGATCATCATGAAAATGTTACTCATCCCATCACACCACTCAGAGTTCTGCCTTGCACTTGAAAACTCCTTAAATTCTTCTAATAAGATGTAGCCAATAAAATAGAAATAAAGATTGGTGATACATTCCATCATCTTCTCCCACTGCCTTTCCCAGTGTCTTTCCTGATCCTAAGTCCTGCGTACTTTAGTCACAACAAATCCATCCAACACTCCAGGCTTGGAGAAGAGTGGCTGGAAAGCTGCCTGGTGGAGAAGGACGTGGTTGACAGCAGCTGAACCTTAACCAGCAGTGGCCCAGGTGGCCAAGAAGTCCACCAGCATCCCGGCTTGGATCAAGCATGATGTGACCAGCAGGAGTAGGTCAGGGATTTTCCCTCTGATGGGGCTGCATCTGGAATCCAGGGTTCAGTTTTGGACCCCTCACTCCAAGAAAGACCTTGAGTGCATACAGAGAGGGGAACGGAGTTGGGGAAAGGTCTGGAGCACAAAAGTTGTGGGAGCAGCTGAGAGGCCTGAGTCTGTTTACTCTGGAGAAGAGGAGGCTGAGGGGAGGTCTCGTCACTCTCTACAGATTTCTAAAGCAGGTTGTGGTGAGGTGGGTGCTGGTCTCTTCTCCCAAAGAACAAGTGACGAGAGGAAGCAACCTCAAGTTATGCCAGAGGAGGTTTAGATTGGATATTGGGAAAAATTTTCTTCACTGAAAAAGCAGTGAAGCATTGGAAGAGGCTTCTCATGGAAGTGATGGATTCACCATCCCTGGAGGGGATCAAAAACCATGTAGACATGGCATTTGGGGCCAGGGTTTAGTGGGCACAGTTGTGTTGGATTGACAATTGGACTGGATGAGCTTTGAGGTCTTTTCCAACTGCAATGTTTCTATACCATGGGTTGAATTGCTCTACAGAGGCGCTTGTCTCCTTGGTCAGTATAGGGACAATGCTTACACGCTAAACCATGTTCCTCACTTACAGAGGGATAAGATTAATCCACTGCTTCTCTCTCTATATCCTCTCCAGTATAGTCAACAAGCTCACTGCTGGTAATAGAAAATAGCTGGTACATCTCCAAGTCCTAAAACTTCATTTTTTGGGGTGTTCTTCCATGTATCTCCTAAAACCTGCCCTCACCAATGGTCTGTATTAAGCCAGATGACTTTCAAAACCCTAAAACAGGCACAAAAACAAAGCTGGGGAAGGGTCAGGAGAAAAAGCCTTATGAGGAGCAGCTGAGGGAACAGGGGATGTTTAGTCTGGAGAAAAGGAATCTGAGGGGAGACCTCATCACTGTCTACAACTGCCTGAAAGGAGGTTCTAGCGATGTGGGTGTTGGTCTCTTCTCCCCAGTGACAGGTGATAGGATATAAGAGGAAACAGCCTAAAGTTGTGCCAGGGAGGGTTTAGATTAGACATTGGGAAGAATTTTTTCGCCGAAAGGGTTCTCAGGCACTGGAGATGCTGCCTGGGCAAGTGATGGAGTCACCATCACTGGAGGTGTTTAAAAGTTGGGTAGATGAGGTGATCAGAGATCCGGCTTAGTAGTAGACAAGTATGGGTGGACTCAATGATCTCAACGGTCTTTTCCAACCAAGCGATTCTACAACAGATGTGGAATGGGTAGAAAGAAGAAGGGAGGTTCATGGATCTCTTTTTCCTCTGGAGAAACAACTGAACGCGACATTATTAAACTCACAGCTAAATAATGACTTCATGTCTTAATAAATAAATCTTCATGTGGAATCTGGGGTGATACTGTGGTACAACACTCAGTGAAATTAGAAATTAAAAGTAGTGTGCTAATCTAGAGTGGAAATCATATGAAAATATATACTACATCTCTGTGAATACAAAATCATTTCCTTATGACTAATGATATTACTGTGGGTACCAAGTGAATTAATAACCGTACAATACTGATTGCAGGGAGTTATTGATGCACAAGTCATTCATTTGACATTTTTTAAATCTTAGCTCTTTTTTGATAGAAGCACGGAAGTCACCTGAATATTGAGTCATAGAATCATAGAAAGTCAGGGTGGAAGGGACCTCTAGGATCATCTTGCCCAACATTTTTAAGTGATATGTATTTTAAATGAGATGGCCCAGCATCCTGTCAAGCTGAGCCTGAAAAGTGTCGAGTGTGGAGGAATCCACTGTTGCCCTGAGGAGATTATTTCAAGGTTTCAATGTGAACATATAATCATAGAATCATAGAATCTTCCGGTTGGAAAAGAACCGTACCCATCATCCACTAAACCATGTCCCTTAAAAACTCATCCACCCGTTTTTTAAACTACTCCAGGGATGCTGACTCAACCCCCTCCCTGGGCAGATGTTCCAGTGCTTGACCACCCTTTTGGTAAAGAAATTCTTCCCAATATCCAGTCTGAACTTCCCCTGGTGTAACTTATGGCCATTTCCTCTTGTCCTGTCACCTGTCACCTGAGAGAAGAGATCAACACTCGCTCTGCCACAGCCTCCTGTCAGGCAGCCGTAGAGAGCACTGAGATCTCCCCTCAGTCTCCTCTTCTCCAAACTAAACAACCCCAGTTCCATCAGCCATTCCTTGGACTTGTAGGACTTGTTCTCCAGCCCCTTCACCAGCCTCGTTCCCTTCTCCAGATGCGCTCCAACACCTCAATGTCCTTCTCCTATTGAGGGGCTCAGAAATGAACACAGTACTCGAGGTGTGGCCTCACCAGTGCCTAGTACAGGGGCACAATAACTTCTATCGTCCTGCTGGCCACACTGTTTTTGATACAGGTCAAGATGCCATTGGCTTTCTTGGCCACCTGGGCCACTGCTGACTTGTGTTCAACCGGTTGTCAACCAACACCCCCAGGTCCTTCTCCTCCAGGCAGCTCTCAGGCCAATCTTCCCCAAACCTGTAACTCTGCCTGGGGTTGCTGTGTCGCAATATGTCAGTGGGCGTAAAATTAATTACAAAATATGTGGGTACAAAGGATATTAGTAACATTATGCATAAGTACTTAAAAATCTTGCAGCCCAGAAGGCCAACCGTGTCCTGGGCAGCATCAGAAGAAGTGTGGCCAGTAGGGCAAGGGAGGGGATTCTCCCCTTCCACTCTGCTCTCAGGAGACCCCATCTGGAGCCCTGTAACCAGTTCTGGAACCCCCAACATAAGAAGAAGCTGTAACTGTGAGAATGGGTCCAGGGTAGGCCACGCAGATGATTAGAGAGCTGGAGAACCTCTGCTATGAGGACAAGCTGAGAGAGTTGGGGTTGTTCAGCCTGGAGAAGAGAAGGCTCTGGGGAGACCTTAGAGCAGCCTCCCAGTACCTGAAGGGGCTCCAGAAAAGCTAGGAAGAGACATTTTCCAAGGGCCTGGAGTGATAGGGCAAAGGGGAACGGCTTCAAATTGAAAGGGGGAATATTCAGATTACATATTAGGAAGAAATTTTTCACAATGAGGGTGGGGAGGTCCTGGGAAGTTGTGGATGTCCCCACTCTGGAGGTGTTTAAGACCAGGCTGGGTGGGGTCTTGAGCCATCTGATCTAGCAGAAGGTGTCCTTGCCCATGGCAGGGAGCTTGGAACTGGACGACTTTTGAGGTCCCTTCCAACCCAACCCTTTCCATTATTCTATGATTCTCTGAAATAGAATTACCAGCTTCAAAAACAGAAGAGGGGAAGGTGGGAGATGGAGTAATTCACATGGAAAATATCAGGAAAATGGATTTTCTTGTTTTGCTCAGAAAACAGCACAAAAGATACCGATGTGGAACTGACCTTCTCATTACCCTTCGTTTTCATTTAGGGATATATTTAGAGTAGTGCTGTGGTTATCTAGGACACACAAACTGGTGCAGCAGGGCCATGCAGCCAGAAGTTTATTCCCAGGAGTTCCTTGTTTTCTCCCACAACCTTCCTATTTTCAGCATCACATGAAGAGTTCTCAGCGCGGTAAAAAGTGGTAAAGAAAGATATTGAGGGGCTGGAGCACATCCAGAGGACAGGAAAGAGACTGGTGAAGGGGCTGGAGAACAAGTCTTATGAGAAGTGGCTGAGGGACCTGGGGCTCTTTAGTCTGGAGAAGAGGAGGCTGAGGGGAGACCTCATCACTGTCTTCATCTCCCTGAAAGGAGGTGGTGGTGAGGTGGGAGTTGGTCTCTTCTTCCAAGCCACAAGCAATAGAATGAGAGGAAATGACCTCAGGTTGTGCCAGGGGAGGTTTAGACTGGATGTCAGGAACAATGTCTTCTTCATGGAAAGAGTGGTAAAGCACTGGAAGATGTTGCCTAGGGCAATGATGGAGTCACCATCCCCAGAAGGGTTCAAAAACCGTGTGGCCGTGGCACGTTGGGACATGGTTTAGTGGACATGGTGGGGTTGGGTTGATGGTTGAACTGGATGGTCTTAGAGGTCTTTTCTAACTTTTCCAATTCTAAAATGGCTGTTACCATTACCAACCCAATTCTGACATCAAGAAATCACCACTGGAGGCTTTTGTCTCAGCGTACATAAAGTGATGACAGGGGTGCACGGACTCTTCCCAGGGGGCATCCAGCACAGCATCACAAGCTGGGAGAGGGAGGAGATTGTCTCGCTCTGTTCTGCACTGGTGAGGCTCCACCTTGAGTACTGGGAGCAGTTTGGGGCTCCACAGGATAAAAAGGATCCAAAGCTGCTGGAGAGTGTGCAGAGGAGGCCACAAACCTGGTGAAGGGTTCAGAGGAGAAGCCATATGAGGAGCGGCTGAAGGCACTCGGTCTGTTCAGCCTGGAGAAGAGGAGACTGAGGGGGGGACCTCATCGCAGTGTGCAGCTTCTTCACAAGGGGAGGAGGAGGAGCTGCACTGAGGTCTTCTCTCTCGTGACCAATGACAGGAACATGGAGAATGGCAGGAAGATGTGACAGGGGAGGGTTACATTGGGCATCAGGAGAAGGTTCATTACCCAGAGGGTGGTGGAGCACTGGAAGGGCTCTCCAGGGAAGCAGTCACAGCCTGACAATATTCCAGAAGCATTTGGTCAAAGCCCTCAGTCACATGGTGTGAACATTGGGGGTGTCCTGTGCAGGGACAGGATTTGGACTCGATGGTCCTTGTGGATCCTTTCCAACTCAAGACATTCTACAATTCTATAATTTGGCTTCAGGACCATGAGTTCTTCCTGAGCAGCATCAGAGAGCTGGGTGCAGGTGATTCCTGGGTATGAATTCCAGGATCCCAAAGCTGGTGACCCTTCCACATCATCCCTGGGACAACAGTGTGTTCTTGTGCAGGGTTAGATGCCTTCCTGATCACCAGAGCTCAGCACCACAGCCTTGACTCCCACTACTCCACCCAGCAGTGTGTCAGGAGCCACCAGGAAAGCACTGGAACCCTCAGCATCCCTCGTGTTCATACAGTCATAGAATCATAGAATGGTTTGGAGTAGAAAGGACCTTAAAGATCATTTCCAATGCCCCTGCCATGGGCAGGGACACCTCCCACTAGACCAGGCAGCTCAGGGCCCCATCCAACCTGGCCTTGAACACTTTCTAGGGAGCGGACATCCACAGCTTCCCTGGACAACATGTTCCACTGTCTCACCATTAGCCTTCATGGAGCTCTACATGTAGCACCACATCTGGCACCTCCTCTGCTTTGAGCAATGGGTCAGGAGGTACAGGTGATGCACAAAGTTGGTTCCAGCTCTCTTCTGCAGATGACTTAAAGACCCATTATTGACGAAGAAACCACCACGAGACTGAGATAAATAAAGCCTTTGGAAACAAAAATGACTGCTGGTGGTTGTGTTCATCACTTGTGTTCCTTAACTTGAAACGAGGTGATCTTTAAGATCCCTTCCTACCCAAACCATTCCATGTTTCTGTTCAACGATTCTATGAACTTTGTGTTCCTTCTTCTTGGTTTACAGGAAAGACCTCCTCTGTTCCACACCCCAAATCTGACTTTAACAGCCTGTGCTCTGTTTTGCCTTGTTTGTCTCCTCCTGCAGAGCCAAGTTCCCACTATGTCATCTCCTTAAAGGCCTTCAACAACGCGGGTGAAGGGGTTCCTCTGTACGAAAGTGCGACCACCAGGTCGATGACAGGTGAGTCACAAACGCTGGTTCATAATCCGCTCCCCAACAGAGAACACGAGCCCTGCAAAGGGAAAACGTTTTGGTCAAGGCAATGGAAGAAAAGAGCTCGGCAACCTCCAAGTCCCTGCTGGAATAAATCAGCTTCATTTTGCACTCTATCGTAACGACACAGCTCGAATGAATTATTTACCCTTCCCAGAAACTTGGCTGTATAAATTTAATGGGGTGCTCACAAGCGCTTGCTCTCTGGTGCGGGGTGGCTTTGGGAGAAGCATGACTCCCAAACAATTTAAATATTTAAAGATCAGGGCAGAATAGCGGTGAATTGCTTCGCTGAATTAAGCTCAGATTAATTCTTCCTTCATTTTGGAAGCAATCTAAATTAAAACGAATTATTTAAAATCCACTTTCACCACGCACATTTACAAGAAACATGTAGAGAGGTTGCAAAAGGCAAAGGACTATTCTGATTTTCCTGGCAAGGTAAGGATTGTAGGAGGGATTACCCAGCAGAAATTATAAAATCAGGTTTATTTTTGGTTAGCGCTGCCTCATGTTTTTTTCTGCAATTGCTGGTGTGGCTGATGAAGGGTTAAAAGAATAAAATTGAGTGAAAAAAAAAAAAAAACTGTGTTTTTCCTCTGGAGTGACATCACCATTTGGCAAAGTTTTCTCCTCGTGTTCCACCCATGGAATTCAGAGCTACCTGGAAGGGGAGCTGTGTCACTGAGAGCAAATCCAATCATTGACACTGGCTTGGGTGGAACCCGAGGGTTAAATCAACCAAATGGTACTTTGGTGGCTCTACAAGGAAAAACAGCTTTTCTCCATATGGTTTTGTGAAGTATTCCCATGAGAAATCTTGGAAAGTCAGAAGGAGAGGGAAAAAAAAGAGATTAATTACACACTCAAGGGCAATCGTAAGAAGCTACATTAAGTATAATAAGTGTCGGGGAACTTCTGGCTCAAAATTATTAAACTTTCTTTTAGTCTGGAGCCTCCAGAGGTCATTCTTGCTGAGTGTGTATCTTGTAAGATCTTTTTCCACTGGGTTCACCTCAGGATCCACATGTACTTTCATTTTTTGCTCCCTGTCTGTTCTATTTAATAATCACCTGGTTGGCTGGTGGGGTTTGATTTTATGTCTGTTGAGAACATCTCACAAACGAAACAATATCCACGTGTGGAAAAGGTAATCCAGGGCTGGACTCTGTTTCGGTGACCTGACTTGTTGACCATCTATGAGAAGTCTACCTCGATGTTAATTGCTGAGAGACAGCCATACTTGGAGCTTCCCACTGCCTCCCACCCACAGGATACAGCTCTGAAAGAAGCCGATAACTTGAGTCATTTGTGGAGAAACGTCTCCGAAATGTTTTAGTGATGCAGGAAAGCAGAGGAATTGGTTTCCCTGAGGAGCAGCCGAGCTGATGCACCTGGAGCACCAAAAAAACCCCAAAACCATGTCTTTGTGTGTCCACGTACATAGAGATACTTTGGTGCTTGCTTGTGTGGATATGATGTGCGAACTCAATTTATGTAACATGCAATATTTGAAAAATAATTCCAAAAACAGCAAGAAACTCTTTTCCCTCAAGAAATTAAATTTTCCAAATGACACATGTCCACGTGTAAATAGCAGCAAATGAAACTTTGGTGGGAAATGGCAGTATTTAGGGACTTATTTTCAACCACCACTGGATTACAGATGTTTCTCTCTTCCTCAGGTCAATGGGGACATGTTTCAGAAATGGAATTATGGTGATGAATCATGTCTGACCATTTATTTTGCTAAACCTAACCTCTTTCCATAATCTCCTCTATGGAGGAGTATGGGAGGGAAAGGATAAAGGAAGTCCATATTTGCTAAAATATTAACTCAGCTCCAGTCACATTAACTTCCATCATTGGCTTGTACAAAAAAAAAACCCAACAGAAATAAGCATTTCTCACCTTCCAAAGATTATTTTCTTTAAGAACCCATTATCAGCCACTGGTAGATTATAGACATTTCCCCTCTTCCTCAGGTCAAACGGGATGTGTTTCAGAAACTGAATTATTTGAGTGATCGGGTCTGACCATTTCTTTTGCTTAACCCAACCTCTTTCCATAATCTCCTCTATGGGAGAGTATGGGAAAGAAAGGGTAAAGGAAGTCCATATTTGCTAAAATATCAGCTCAGCTCCAGTCACACTAAACAAAGAGGTTCAGCTGCCCAACCCTCCCCGTATAAAAAGTATGTTTGAGTTTTGGAGCTCTGCGACAGCCACCAAGTTGCTTCATTCCCTTCAGTGCTCAAATTCAAGGCTTTGATGAAAGAAGCCACAAAAGAAACCTAATGGCTTATCATACATTTTAAACATCCTTGTCTCCTCTGGTTTTCCTTCTGAAGGCTGTGACCTTCCCAAGTTCTGAATAATGAATCACAAAACCATAAAGCAGGAGTGATCAAAGGGTGTCAGGATCTGGAATCGCACATGGAGCAGTCAAACTGCAGCAACTGTCAGTAAGGAATATTAGTGTCATTTGTGCTTTCATTAATTAATTAGCACATTATTTAAAAAAAAAAAAAAACAAATTTTTGGTGTGCTTTCCCCACTGCATTTTGATGCTGTGTTTATAAAAATCACAACTGGTAAACCATAACTCAGCAGGTATGTCTTTAAAAGACAGGTCAGAAGTTGACCGAGCCCTTCAACAAGGACAGAGATCTTTAAACTGAGTGGAAGCAATCTCTGATTCTTACATGAGTGCCATCCTCATGAGGTCCCAAGGGGAAGAGAAAACATCTATCTCAATAATTAAACCCCTAACACTGCATAGCACACGTGGTGCTCAGCATCTCGCTCCCCAAAGGCCATCCGATCACAGGCACATGGGAGAGGAACCCTGCTTGTTCCTCGAGGAAGAAGGCCACTTGAAGACAACCCAGGTCTCCATATGTGCACATTTATCACACTGACAGTATCAAACCAACAACTGCAAGATCTCCACTTCAGCAGTGAAGTCGTTGAGTCGTGTTTTGCCTAACAGATGTTTAAGCAGATGTGGAACATGTTCAAGAGTCCATATTGACAAAAGAGCCTGAAAGAGGCTGCTGAGAGAGGCTCCTACAGGAGCTGTGACCCAAAACTGACCAACTGAGTAATCCATCCCATAGACTTCATACTTGATGTAAAACTGAGGAATCATGGGGGTCAAGTTCTCTTCTTTGACAGCCAGCGTCCAGTAAGGACCTAGTCCATCCTGTGTTTGATCTGTGCATTCCTGAGTCCCGTTCCTGAGTCCACTTTGCTAACTTCTCAGCTAAGCCTCACCTAAGTAACTGGTTTCTGGAAGTTCACTACATGTTTTTTAGACAGTGTCTGTCTCCAGGTGATGGTAACGCTGAATATTCATAGTTATCACCAAATTATCAGGACAATGGGATGCAGAAAGGCTGTTGTTTATGATTATTCCTATAGAAACCAAGCCCATCCATGGTTTGGTGGAGCCGGAAGTCAACAGGGTGGAAAAGGGACATAGTGACCTAGATGTGAGAGTATATAATTCAGGTTAGATGATGGCACAATGTTCCCTTTGTAGGTGTTTCCAATAATGTATCATTTAATGGATTCCATTTTTAAACATTATATAAATAATTTTAAGGAGAGGCATTGCTCATTGACTTCAACTTTTGGGAAGAAAACAGCCAACCTGGAAGTATTTAAACAAGTGGTAACGCAGGTTTCTTTTGTTGTAGTGATGTAACTGAAATGCTGCTGCTGAGTTCTCATTTTGCATTAATGCCTTTCTTTCTGTTCTCCTCATGTTCCTCCTCCCCATTAATGCCATGCATTTAACCCATCGTGACATGTGCCCCTTGGTGGCTGTTTGTGTTTTGGTTTTGGTTTGGTTTTTTCCTGTTTTAACTTACCTATTCATTTATTTTGGAATGCTCATTTGTTGATTGTATACACCCAGATCCCATTGATCCATTAGAAGTTGATTTTTATCCTTTGCTTGATGATTTCCCTACCTCAGTCCCAGATATCTCCACCCCCATGCTCCCACCAGTAGGTGTCCAGGCTGTTGTGCTTACTCATGATGCAGTGAGGGTCATCTGGGCAGACAACTCTGTCCCAAAGAACCAAAAGACCACGGAGGTTCGTTTCTACACGGTCCGATGGAGAACGAGCTACTCGACAAGTGCCAAGTACAAGGTGAAATTTCAGCATGTTATGAATTTATGAGCTACTTCATCTCTTCATTTTTCATTTGCAAAGGCTTTGAATTGCCTTTTATGAGCTTCCCTCAACCATAATTGCCATTTAAATCCATACAATCATAGAATCTTAGGATGGTTTGTGTTGGAAGGGACCATATGGTTCCAACCTCCCTGTCACAGGCAGGGACACCTCCCACCAGACCAGGCTGCTCAGGACCACATCCAGCCTGCTCTTGAGCACCTCTGGGGAAGATGAATCCACAGCTTCCCTGGGCAACCTGTTTCAGGGCCTCACCGCTCTCATCATGAAGAGTTTCTTCCTAATGTCCAATCTAAATCTTCCCCCTTCCAATTTAAGGCCATTCCCCCTCATTCTGTCACTGCAGGCCCTTGGAAAAAGTCCCTCTGCAGCCTTCCTGGAGCCCCCTTCAGGTATTGGCAGGTCATTATGAAGCCTCCCTGGAGCCTTCTCTGCTCCAGGCTAAACAACCAAAGCTCTCCCATATGGGAGGTTCTTCAGCCCTCAGGTCATCTCCGTGGGCTCCTATGGACCTGTTCCAACAATTCCATCTCCTCTTTATATTGCGGATTCAAGAACTGGACACAATATTTCAGATGGAGTCTCACAAGAGCAGAGTAAAGGGGGAGGAATTAAAGGAGTCTTGCTCAAGTAACTACTTCTTCCTAGAAACCTATGTGTCGAACTGCATGAAAATGCAATGTTTTAGTTCTATGTGGCAGCTGTTGAATATTTTGCTCTTTAATCTTTACCAATAAACTACTCACAGGTCTGATGGCCCAATAGCGTAGCGTGAATAGCTGTCCACAGCACACAGCAATTCCACCCACTTGTATTCCCAAATAGCAAAAAATGAAGCTCAGTTTAAGAGAAAACTCAGTTGGAATGGATGTGACAGCAGCAGGCTGAGAAGAGCTTTTTTTCACATCCCAATGAAAGCAGAACCAAACCACTTGCGGTGCAACAAAGAGAAAGAATCACAGAATGGATTGGATTAGAAGGAAGCTTAAAGCCTGTCCAGTTCCTCCTCCCAGGCCACAGGCAGGGACACCTCCCACTGGATCAGGCTGCTCAAGGCCCCATCCAACCTGACCTTGAACACCTCCAGGGATGGGGCAGCCACCACTGCTCTCAGCAACCTGTGCCAGGGCCTCCCCACCCTCATAGGGAAAGAGTTCTTCCTCAAATCTCACCTAAATCTCCCCTCCTTCAGCTTCAAAACATTCCCCCTCAGTCTCCTCTGAACTGAACAGACCAAGTGACTTCAGCTTCTCCTCATAAGGCTTCCCCTCTAAACCCTTCACCAACTTAGTGCCTTCCTCTGGATGCTCTCCAGTAGCCTTTGATCCTTTTTGTCCTGTGGCACCCAAAACCACACCCAATGCTCAAGGTGGGGCCATCTCAGTGCAGAGCAGAGCAGGACAATCCCCTCCCTTGGTAGCAAGCAACGTCGTGCTTGATGCACCCCAGGACACAGTTACCCTCTTGGGGGCCAGAGCACTGCTGGCTCACGTTCAACTTGCTGTCAACCAGAACCCCCAGATCTCTTTCTTCAGGGCTGCTCTCCAGCCTTGAGCTCCCCAGGCTGTGTGGACATCCCTTTCAATCACCCTGAAGCAGAAACAATCAAAAATCTTTCCAAAGCTTCTCCTTTCTTGCAATAATCACTTGGTTTGTCAAGAAAACAAGATAAAAGCTATCATGTTATTCTTTGAAAATAGTGGAGGAAACATTCATTGTCTTCAGAAGGGTCTGTAACACGCTCACAAATAGGTTCCCATAGTATTTTCCTGTGCATTGATGCTGAATTTCCAGTTCTTTTGAGATTTCCCCATTAAAGTCTCCCATTGCTTGAAAAATTGTATCTGGAATCTGATATAATGAAGGGTTTAGCCTTTCCCGTTGAAGTTTGGAGTTTATAAATTTAACTTCACCCTGCCAACTTTACTTTGTACAAACCATCCCAAACAGGCTGTGGCGTGGCATTGCTAAAGGTTCTTGCTGCGGTTCCACCTCCTTCATCTCAATGTGATTCGAACTTCAAGGATGTTTGTGACTATTGAAATGCTAATATTTAGCACTGAATGAAAGAGTCAAAGAAAACCACTCATCTGGAGACAAATTGATGCCTCATCCCTGGAAACTTGCAAGGTTAGGTTGGATGGGGCTCTCAGCAACCTTCATTGAGTTGAAGATGTCCCTGCTTACTGCAGGAGGGTTGGATTGGATGACTTTTGTAGTTCCTTCCAGCCCAAACCATTCTATGATTCTATGAAATAGCTTTCTTTTCACAAAAAAAAGGATCCAATGTCTTTATGTTCCATTATATCGTCCAGGAATGTGTTCCTGATCTTGTGTAACATCAGACGACTACCATAGTGATAATTATCAGTTTTAGTTACCCTCAGCCATGCTGAAGAGTATTTTACACTGTAAATCACTTCTTTTCTTCCAAAATATGTTCTGGGGGAGAAAATTATTATTCCCTGTACTGCAATCATAGATTCAGAGAGTCGTTGTTGGAAAAGACCTCAAAGATCATCAAGTCCAACCCTCAACACAACACCAATAAGCCTACAAAATGATAGAATCATGGAATCAATCAGGTTGGAAAAGACATCTACACCCAGCCAGTCCAACTGTCAACCCAACCCCTGTGCCTGCTAAACCATGTCCTGAAGTGCCACATCTACATGTTTTTTGAACCGTCCAGGGATGGTGACTCCACCACTGCCCTGGGCAGCCTCTTCCAATGCTTCACCACTCTTTTATTAAAGACATTTTTCATAATGTCCAATCTAAGCCCCCCTGGTGCACCTTCAGGCCATTTCCTCTCATCCTATCACTCCATACTTGAGTCTTTGGTCATAGAATAACTTGGGTAAAGTCTAGAGGCAGATTTTGCCATCTTGGACAAGAGTAACCGAAGCAGTTGAGTAGGCAAGAGTAGCTGAGTAGTTTATGAATGTGGAGGTTCTAAGTGCAGCCTTGGCTTCAGCTTGATTTTAAATAGAGGAAGATTCCCTGCTGGAGCAAACCCCTAGTAGAGATAATTTCCAAGAACTAGGAATTTTGATTGAGTATGAAGATGATAAAATCTGGTATTGCATTGTGTCATCCTATTAAATGCCACACAAAGCAGCTCTCAAATCACTTGCAATAAAACAGGGCACCATGTGGGCATTCACAGCCCATTCATTAATACCTCCTCAAAATAAATTTCTCCCAATCCCCCTTTAATATTCCTGCTTTATCCCGTGGTGTGCTGGAAACTTGATGTCCCATTTTTTAGTAAAGATCAACTTATGTTTTAATCATCTGATGATCTTATGACTGCATGCCAATAGGAGGCCTCGTTGTGATCAGGTTGGTCTTCTGGTGTCAACTTGAGTCGTCAAGGTGCACCTGCAGCCCTGAAAGCCAACTGTATCCTGGGCTGCATCAGAAAAAGTGTAGCTAGCAGGTTGAAGGAGAACTTTCTGCCCCTCTACTCTGCTCTTTTGAGAGCCCTGCGTTCAGTTCTGAAGTCTTCAGCACTGGAAGGAGATGGATCTCTTGGAGCAAGTCCAGAGGAGGCCATGAAGATGACTCCATGGCTGGAGCACTTCCCATACAAGGGCAGACAGAGAGATGGAATTGTTCAGCCTGGAGAAGGGAAAGCACTGAGAAAACCTTAGAGCACCCTCCCAGGACTGAAAGGGGCTCCAGAAAAGCTGGGGAGGGGCTCTTGATCAGGGAGTGCTGGGATAGGATAAGGGGAAAGGGTTTTAAGCTGAAAGAGGAAAGATTGAGATGAGGTCTTAGGAAGAAATATTCTCCTGTGAAGATGGTGAGGCCCTGGCCCAGGTTGCCCTGGCCCAGGTTGCCAGGTCATGACTGCTCCATCCTTGGAGATGTTCAAGGCCAAGTTGGATGGAGCTTTGAGCCCCCTGATCCAGTGGGAGGTGTCCCTACCCATGGTGGAATAGAAAGAGCTTTAAGATCCCTTGCAATCCAAACCATTCCATGATTCTAGGACTCTATGGTCTTAAAAAGCCCCAATAAAGAACACAGTAGCAACAGAGCTATTTTACTCAAAAAAGGAAATCATTGTAACAGTGCTTTGCTTTCTACCAGCCAAAAGAATGACTTTGAACACCTTCTCCTCTCCACCTCTTCCTAGTCAGCAGATACGACCGCTCTGAGTCACACCGTGATAGGTCTGAAGCCAAACACCATGTACGAGTTCTCCGTCATGGTCACCAAAGGTCGGAGGTCCAGCACCTGGAGCATGACAGCACACGCCACCACCTACGAAGCAGGTATGGAAGGGATTCCTTTGGGTTTTGATTCACATCAAGAACACTTGTTCAGGTTCATCCTGACTGCACAGATCAGCAATGTTTGTATGAAATTAACTGTATTTCTTCCCTTGTTCTTATGGGTGGCAAAGCAGAAGACTCATTCTGTTGAGTTCTGGTGTTATACATGAGTGGAATACTTTGTCCAAAATTATAATTCTTACCTTCTGTCCTGCATCCGGTTCTGGAGTCCTCAGCTCAGGAAGGACATGGATCTGTTCAAGGAAGTCCAGAGGAGGCCATAAAATGATCCAACAGCTGGAGAACCTCCCACATGAGGACAGGTTGAGGGCGTTGGGGTTGTTAAGCATGGCAAAGAGAAGGCTCTGGGGAGACCTTAGAGCAGCCTCCCAGTACAGAAAAGAGCTCCAGGAAAGCTGGGGAGGGGCTTTTGATCAGGGAGTGCAGGGATAGGACGAGGGGGGACAATTTTCAGCTGAAAGAGGAGAGACCGAGATGAGATCTTAGGAAGAAATGTTTTCCTGTGAGGATGGGGAGGCTCTGGTCCAGGTTGTCCAGAGCAGTGGTGGATGCCCCATCCCTGGAGGTGTTCAAGGCCAGGTTGGATGGGTCTTAGAGCTCCCTGATCCAGTGGGAGGTGGCCCTGCCCATGGCGAGCGGTTCAAACTGGATGGGCTTTGATGTCCTTTCCAACCCAAACCTTTCCATGATTCTATGTTTCTAATATTAGATCTCAGATGGAAACTCCATAATAATAGAACTTTTGGCTACAAATTAGGTGAATTTTGGAGACACAAACCTAGAACTCAAAGCCAGGTTGAATGGGGCTTTGAGCCCCCTGATCCAGTGGGAGGTGTCCCTGCCCATGGCAAGGAGTTTAGAACTAAATGGACTTTAAAGTCCCTTCCAACCCCAAATGTTCTATGATTTCCTGATAATGAGTGTCCAAAATTTTAATACTACTATTTTAAAATAACTTCCATTTTTCAAAGAAATCCAAGCTCAGTTGAGAAGAATTATTCCTGTATTATTAGATGATGATTTCACTCCTTTGAAAGTTTGACTTCAAAACTTTTGTCTCAAGTTCATGGCTTACAATCTTATCCATTTACAAAACCAGACTCAATGATTGCTTCTGCCTAACATACTTTTTGAGTCAAGGTCTGCTTATAACACAACGTGGACACCTTTCAGTTGTGCTCTGCATGGGGCTGGTGTTGGACCCATTGTTCCACCGAAGACATACAGTCAGAGTTACAACAATCAAACTACATGTGTTAAAGTAGAGACAGAAATAGAGAAAAAATTGTTATTCAAACTCAAGTTCAGTGGGATAAAAATACATGAAAAGGGATGAAGATGCAGTGATCTCTGCAGATAAGAACATCCTCTCCAAAACTTGTTTCTCTTTTGGGTGCCTCCAATTAACTACAATAAGGAAGTAGTGTGCGTGGCCTTTGCTTCTCATTACCACATGGGCATTAATCATGGAATTGCATGGTTGGAAAAGACCTTTGAGATCATTGAGTCCATGCATCCCTATCCACTACGAAACCAGATCCCTGAGCACTTTATCTATCAATCCTTTAAATGTCTCCAGGGATGGGGACTCCACAGCTTCCCTGGGAAGCTTCTTGCTGTGAAAAATTTTCCTGATATCTAATCTGGACCTCCTCTGGTGCAACTTGAGGCCATTTCCTCTCATCCTATCACCTGTCACATAGGAGAGCAACACCCACCTCACCACAACCTCCTTTCATATAGCGATGAGGTCTCCCCTACAGCCTCCTTTTCTCCAGATTAAGCAGCCCCAAGTCCCTCAGCTGTTTCCAGAACCTCTGTTCTCCAGACCCTTCCCCAGATCCATTTCCCTTCTCTGGATGAACTCCAGAACTTCAGTGTCTTTCTTGGAGTGAAGGGCCCAAATCTGAACCCAGGGTTCAAGGTGTCACCGGTCCCTTGTCCATAGATAAGAACACTTGTGGTTTTGGTTAACATGTTTTTCTTCTTCTTCTGTTTTAGAGAGCAATATGTACATTTGGGTACTGTGAGTGTAGTACACACTATATTTTCCTGAGCGTGACTCCTCTTGAAACCACTCCAGGTGCCATTAGAAATCAGTTCCTACCAGCAGATACCAAATTAAGTCTGCTGGTAAATATTGATTTTGTTTGTACCTTTCTTTTTTTTAAAAAAATGAAGACCACAGCACACACCAGTTAATTAATGAAGGGAGAATAAGAGACAATATCTGTGTCCTTAGATTTTTTTCCCATGTGATCGCAATGCAATTATCTGAGCTTGATGGAGCAGCTCTGTTAATTAAGGGCATCCTGCACTGCTGATCTTTATTGCCTGTTTTGCACCCACTCTGCGTGTTGGATTTCTTGTAATGATATTAAAGAATGAACATATCAGCATCGATGGAGAATTCACTGGATGTTCCTACCATGGCTAGGGAGAGCTGTTATGCCCGTAATTCAAAAACAGCTCTCGGAGCCAAGTTCCATCCCCAGATCTGCCTCCACACGTCTTGCTGATGTGAGGGGTGTTAATGAGTGCTAAGGGAGATATCTAAAGCTTGGATTTCTCTCATGATATCTTATGGTCACAATCTGCTGAAAGCAGAGCTCAACTTCAGCCTCTCAGCAGGACTCACACATGGTAACCACCAGTATGGAAAGCCTATGCCACATGGGGAGGCTCACAAGCCCCACTATTGTGTCCCAGACAGCCCAGACAGTTGGGTCCAGTTCTGTTCAGTATCTTTTTCCATGATCCCACGAGGGGAGCAAGTGTTGGCCCAGTCAGTTTGTGGATGACAATAAGCTGGGTAGAAGTTCTGATCTGCTTGAGGCTCTGCAGACAGATCTGGACAGGCTGGATCCATGGGCTGAGACCAACGGGATGAGGTTCAACAAGGCCAAGTGCCAAGTCCTGCACTTGGACCACGACAACCCCATGCAGAGCTCCACGCTCGGGCAAGAATGGCTGGATGGCTGCCTGGTGGGAAAGACCCTGGAGATGCTGGTTAATGGTGGCCAAACATGAGCCAGCAGTGGCCCAGGTGGCCAAGAAGGCCACCAGCATCCTGGCTTAGATCAGCCATGGTGTGGCCAGCAGGAGTAGGGATGTGATCATTCCCCCTGGGCTTGGGAGGCCACACCTTGAGTACCTGGTTCAGTTTTGGGCCCCTCCCTCCAAGAAAGACCTTGAGGGGCTGGAGTGCATCCAGAGAAGGGCAACAAAGTTGGTGAAAGGGCTGAAGAACAAGTCTGATGAGGAATGCTTGAGGGAACTGGGTACTTTTAGCCTGGAAAAAAAAGAGGCTGAGAGGAGACATCATCACTGTCTACAACTGCCTGAAAGGAGGTTGTACTGAGGTGGGTGTTGATCTCTTCTCCCACGTGACAGGAGATGGGACAAGAGCAAATGACCTCAAGTTGCACCAGCGCAGGTTCACATTGAACATCATGAAACATTTCTTCACCCAAAGGGTTCTCAGGCACTGGCAGAGGCTGCCCAAGGACGTGGTGGAGTCACCATCCCTGGTGGAGATTTAAAAGATGAGTAGATGAGGTGCTCAGAGAACTGGTTTAGTAGTGGACAGGAGCGGTTGGGTTCAATGATCTCAAAGGTCTTTTCCAACCGAGCAATTCTATGATTCTATGATCAGCTCAGTGTTATTTCAAAGGGATCAGTTCCTTCTGACCAGAACCTCTATGTCAGCTGGCTCTTCTCATCCTTCTTTTTCTTTAAGATCATTGAATGCTCAGCACCCTGAAGGTTTCTGTCTGTGCTTTAGCTCAGCATGACCTGACAGATTTTTTAAGCTGTAGCCCACACAGTGACTTTGGAGCAGTTCTTTGAACATTCAAGGAAGTGGTTTAGTAGCCATATGGGTAGGACAGAGATGATGGGATGCTCATACACTGTGTTCTCCATGGTGTCTACATGCTCTAAGTAATCAACAGCCTGTTTCCAACCCAACTAAAGGAATAATGACCTCAGCACCAACGTGTTCCTCCTCTATCTTAACAAAATCAAAAGATTGCCTATGGAAATGGAGGTGGTCAAGGCCAGGTTGGATGGGGCTTTGAGCAACATGATTCAGCAGGAGGTGTCCCTGTCCATGGCAGGGGGGTTGGAATTGGATGGTGTTTGAGGTCCCTTCCAATCTAAACCATTCCACAATTCATGGGTGTCCATGACATGCAATGCTCCAGGCTTGGGGAAGAGTTGTTGGAAAGATACCTGCAGGAAAAGGACCTGGGAATGCTGATCGACAGCAGCTGAACATGAGGCAGTAGTGGCCCAGGTGGTCAAGAAGGCCACCAACACCCTGGCTTTGATCAGCTGTGGTGTGGCCAGCAGGAGAAGTGAAAGGATTGTCCCCCTGCACTCAGTGTTGGTGAGGCCACACCTGAAATCCTGGTTTAAGTTTTGGTCCCCTCACTCCAAGAAGGACACTGAGGGACTGAGAAGGGGAGAAGAACTCAGGAAGGGTCTGGAGCCCAGAGGTTGTGGGAGTGGCTGAGGGAACTGGGACCATTTAGTTTGGAAAAGAGGATGCTGAGGAGGGACCTCATCACTCTCTGCAGCTCCCTGAAAGGAGGTTGTGGTGAGGTGGACGTTTGTCTTTTCTTCCGGGTAAGTAGGGATAAGATGAGAGGAAATGGCCTCAAGCTGCACCAAAGAAGGTTCAGATTGGACTCGAGGAAATATTTTTTCACCAAGAGGGTTCTCAGGCCCTGGCAGAGTCTCCCAGGGAGGTGGTGGAGTCGCCATCCCTGGAGGTGTTTAAAAGATGAGTTAATGAGGTGCTCAGGGATCTGGTTTAGCAGTGGACAGGGACAGTTGGATGCGATGATCTCAAAGGTCTTTCCCAACCAAACGATTCTGTGATTCTGTGAACTCAACGTTTTCCATGATTTTCATTATTTTCAGCCCCAACCTCTGCTCCCAAGGACCTGACAGTCATCACTCGGGAAGGGAAACCCCGGGCCGTCACTGTCAGCTGGCAGCCGCCGCTGGAAGCCAATGGAAAAATTACTGGTAAACATTTACATTATCCTACATTCTCCTTTTTATTTCACCATTTTGACCATTCAGTGCTTTGATTCCTTATTTTCTGCAGAAATACCTCTTTTTTTTTTCCTAGAATGCCATTTAATCTGGTATTATTTTATTTTCTCTTGCTCTTCTCAATCAACTTGGTCGAAGATTCAAGGCAATGTCAGGGATACTGTAAAATCTGACATTTGGGGGAAGTAAATCTTTTATTTTAATTCTTAGAACACAGTATACAAAGATTTTTGGTGCGTGCTGCTCAATTACAATTAGAAATGTCTAAGAATAAGTACTTTGTTCAGCAATAATGCAATATATAATGATAGGTTGCTCAGTGCAGCACGTAGTGGGAGAATTTATTGGTACATGTTTAACTTTAAAATAACAATTTAAAGCAATGATGATCAGGGAAAAAAATAAACCCTAATATTGACTGACAGGAATGGAATTTAATAGATGCTTCACAATGACAGATTTTAATTTCCAAAATAGTGCATATAACCTTAGTGCTTAATTAAGAAATCCATTACAAACCTTTAATGTTAATTTAATTTTTAAAATATATTAGAATTGTCTGAGATTTTGCATTTAAGTGATCGTTTTAGCCCGGTAATAGAGGCATATAATTATTAAGAGAAATATTGTTCATCTTCAAAATGTGCCAGCTATGGTCCAATTGCTGCAAATAGTTGGGTAAGACCAATTCTACATCATATTTTCATGTGGGAAAAAGGATGTGTGTGGGAACCTTCGCTGCTGGTAACCCCACCCAAATGCTGCTGAAGAATTGAGAAATCAAATGGAAGAGGGAGAAGGCTTCAGGATGATGTCTCATGTGAACCATTAGCAGTGAGGAGCATCGGGTCAGGTTTCAGCAGTTGTAACTCAGCAAGGTCTTCGTTCAGGCCAGTGCAGGCCAACCAGGGGATCAGGCCCAGCAAGCACGGGTTCAGGAAGGGCAGGTCCTGTTTGACCAACTTGATGTCTTTCTGTGACCAGGTGACCTGCCCAGTGGTTGAGGGAAAGGCTGTAGACGTTGTCTGCCTGGACTTCAGGAAGGCCGTTGATGATCTCTCCCACAGTGTTCTCCTGGAGAAGCTGGTGGCCCATGGCTTAGACAGGTGTCCCCCTTCACTGGGATAAAAAACTGGCCAGATGGCCAAGCCCAGAGGGTTGTGGTGAACAGGATCAAATTTAGTTGCTACCCAGTCAGAAGCGATGTCTTCAGGGCTCCATGTTGGGGCAGGTTCAGTTCAATATCTTTATCCATGACCTGGATGAGGGAATGAAGTGCTACCTCAGTCAGTTTGCAGATGACAGCAAATTGGGTGGAAATACCAAACTGTCTGAGGGCAGGAAGGCTCTGCAGAGGGACCTGGACAGGCTGGATCAATGGGTCGAGGACAATTGGGATGAGATTCAACAATGCCAAGTGCCAGGTCCTGTGCTTGGCTCACAACAACCCCCTGCAGTGCTCCAGGTTTGGGGAAGGGCAGCTGGAAAGCTGCTTGGAAGAGAAGGTCCTGGGGGTGTTGGTTGACAGCAGTTGAACATAAACCAACAGCGGCCCAGGTGGCCAAGAAGGCCACCAGCATCCTGACTTGCGTCAACCATGGTGTGGCCAACAGGAGCAGGGAAGGGATCATCCATCCAGATTCACCTTGAATCCTGGGTTCAGTTTTGGGCCTCTCAGTACAAGAAAGAACTTGAGGGGCTGGAGCGCATCCGGAGGAGGGAATGGAGCTGGTGAAGGGGCTGGAGAACAAGACTTATGAGGAGCGACGGAGGGACCTGTGGTTGTTTAGTCTGGAGAAGAGAAGGCTGAGGGGATTCCTCATTGCTCTCTGCAGCTCTCTGAAAGGCGGTAGTGGTCAGGTGGGTGCTGGGCTCTTCTCCCAAGAAACAAGTTACAGAAGGTGAGGAAATGACCTCAAGCTGGGCCAGAGAAGGTTTAGATTGGATATTAGTAAAAATGTTTATAGTTTTTACCGAAAATGTGGTGAGGCCTTGGCAGAGGCTGCCCCAGTGGTGGAGTCACCTGGAAGGGAAGCATAGCCATAGCACCTGGGGACATGGTTTAGCAGGAACGGTGGGGTTGTGTTGGTAGTTGGACTGGATGATCTTCGAGGTCATTCCATGACTCGCTGGCTCCAGGTGAGCTGTTGCGAGTTACACCAGGAACGTATCCTGCTTTATATCACCGAAAAAGAAGGATCTTTTTCCAGGCAACCGTCACCCAGTGGCAAAGACTTCTGGGTTAGATTTACACAACTGCGTATAATTTCACTCTGCATTATCATCAGCACTTTGCAATCTGTGCCTGTGTGAGGAAAGAGGATGTTTTGATGAAACAGCTCTATTTACACCGACCTAATTGAGCCATCAGCTCCAGAAATGCGCCTTCTGATGGACAACACCCTGAAACAATTTCTAACGGTCCTGGTAGCCCAGTGACAAAAAGACCAAATAAAATAAAGTCTTCCCTGACTTCCAAGGCTTGAAATGGCTCTGTGGTAGCACCTATTAGAGAATTTTTCCATGAACAGTGGCATTCAGACCTGAGACCAAACTGGGTCCCCTGACACCCATGCACAAACTTTCCTCTTGCGGCACTTGGTTGCAAAATGAGTCTCATAGGAATTTTTTACTGCATATGTGGTTAAATGTTTCTTAGAGGTATAAAGCAGAGGAGACAACTCCTTGTGGAGAGCATAAATGTCCTGAAAAAATAAATATTCATCCCTGTAAATGCTCAAGCAGGGGTCTTTAGTAACCCTAAACTAAGAGCCCATGCACAAAATCCCATAATATGAGACTTGATGAGGCCCTGGGCCAGGTTGCCCAGAGAAATGGTGACTGTACCATCCCTGGAGGTGTTCAAGGCCAGGCTGGATGGGGCTTTGAGCCCCCTGATCCAGTGAGAGGTGTCCCTGCCAGTGGCAAGGGATTTGGAACTCAATAGGCTTTGAGGACCCAAACCATTCCACTATTCCATGAGTCTGTGATCCATGAAACTGGAGACAGCTGTTGATACTCTTGAGGGCAGAGGGATCTGGGCAAATTGGTAACCAGGCCAGTCACAACCACATGAAGTGTAACAATTTTTTGCACCTGGGGCACGGCCACTCTGGGTGTCCACACAGACTGGGAAGTGAGAGGCTGGAGAGCAGCCATGGGGAAAGGGGTCTGGGGATTCTGCTTGACAGAAAGTTGAACACGAGCCAACAGTGCCCTAGTAGCCAAGAGGGCAACTGTGTACTGAGGGGCATCCAGCACAGCATCACAGCTGAGCAAGGGAGGGGATTTTCCCGCTCTGCTCTGCACTGGGGCAGCCCCACCTTGAGCACTGGGGGCAGTTTGGGGCAACACAGAGTAAAAATGGTCTAAAGCTACTGGAGAGTGTCCAGGGAACAGGACAGAGTTGGGGAAGGGTTTAGAGGACAAGTCATATGAGGAGCAGTTGAAGTCACTTGATCTTTTCAGCCTGAAGAAGAGACTGTGGAGAGACCTCATCATCAACTGCAGCTTCCTCACAAGGGGAGGAGGAGGAGCAGGGGCTGAGCTCTTCTCTCTGGTGACCAAGGACAGGACCCAAGAGAATGGCAGGAAGATGTGTCAGGGGAGGGTTGGGTTGGACATCAGCAGAAGATTCTTCACCCAGAGGGTTTTGGAGCACTGGAACAGCTCCCCAGGGAAGCCGTCACAGCCTGACAATATTCCAGAAGCATTTGGTCAATGCCCTCAGCCCCACGGGGTGAATGTTGGGATTGTCCTGTGCAGGAACAGGAATTGGGCTCCATGATCCTTGTGTGTCCCTTCCAACTCTGGACATTCTATGAGTCTAGGATTCTAAATATTGCGTTGCTTCCCATAATCACCAAGTCCTTGATGCGTATCATTAATGATGTTTAGTTTTATTTCAGCACTGAAACCCTAAAGACCGTCATTGTGAGGTTTATGGCCCCTGTCAGGCACCCGAGTTTGAGAAATGTAGCAGCACCATAACATGTCCTGTCTATTTTTGTATTCATTAAATCTATATTTCTTCCAGTAAACACTGTACCTGTGGGTTTAGTTCTAAAAGTAGGAAAACACGTCTCTTCATAACGTTCATTGAAGCTATTTTGGTCAGAGGCCTGCCATAACTGCTCTTAAAATCTGAATTTTATCTGTATTTCCTAACAGAATGATATTAAAATTTGACTGCAGCACTAACTGAGATGCTGTGCTTTTCCAGCTTACATCCTCTACTATACTTTGGACAAGAACGCTCCAATTGATGACTGGATCATGGAATCCATCAGCGGTGACCGGCTCACCCACCAGATCATGGACCTCAACCTGGACACTGTCTACTACTTCAGAATCCAAGCTCGCAACGCTAAGGGAGTGGGGCCCCTCTCCGATCCTATTTTCTTCCGGACACTGAAAGGTTTGGACCTCTGTCATCTGGATATTGATGACATGTAGAAGTTTCTAATGTCTCAGTGGAACCTTTGCAATTAATAACCAGAAGGTTGAGGGAGGGGATTCTGCCCCTTTGCTCTGCTCTGGTGAGACCCCACCTTGAGTCCTGTGTCCAGCTCTGGAGTCTTTAGCAAAGCAAGGACCTGGAACTGGTGGAGCATGTCCAGAGGAGGCCACAGAGAGGATCTGGGGGCTGGAGCACCTCCCATACAAGGGTAGGCTGAGAGAGTTGGAGTTGTTCAACCTGGAGAAGGGAAAGCTCTGAGAAGACTTTAGAGCAGCCTCTCAGTAAAGAAAGGGGTTGAGTCATCATCCCTGGAGGTGTTTAAAAAATGGGTAGATGGGTTTTTGAGGGACATTATTTAGCAGAGGATGGGTGTGGTTGGACTCGATTATCTCCAAGGTCTTTTCCAACCGGAAGATTCTGTGATTCTATGAAAGGTCTCAAGGAAAGCTGGGGAAGGGCTCCTGATCAGAGAGCGCAGGGACGGGATGAATATTTTCAACTGAAAGTGGAGAAACTGAGATGAGGTCTCAGGAAGAAATGCTTTCCTGTGAGGGTGAAGAGGCCCTGGCACAGGTTGTCAAGAGAAGTGATGGCTGCCCCATTCCTGGAGCTGTTCAAGGCCAGGTGGGATGGGGCTGTGAGCACCCTGATCCAGCGGGAGGTGTCCCTGCCCATGGCAGGAGGGTTGGAACTGGATTGGGCTTTGAAAACTCTTCCAACTCACACCATTACATGGCTCCATGATTCAATTAATTCCGTGTCAGGCAGAAGAGATCCTACTTGGAAGTGTTACTGAGAGATAAAAGGAAAATGCTGCATGAAGGGTGTCAAACTCACGGCCCACAGGCTAAATCCAGCCCTCCACCTTGGTTTACCCAGCCTGGCACCTTCTTTCTACCTGGCAGCAGCACAGATCTCCTTGCCCCACGTTCCTGCCCAGCACAGGTCATGTGCGTGGCGTGTAACGTGCGTTACGCCGCAGAAGCAGGAGGGCAGCGGGAACTGTGAGCTTGACACCCCTGTGCTCCTGCAGTAGCTGCAAAAAATAATCCTCATAATGAGGCAGCAACTGTATTTTAAAATTCATTCAGCTGAGGGAAAGCACTCTGACACCTCCTAACATTCTGTCATCAAGAATGACACTAATTGGATTTGACTGGATTTCTCTAGGGAGAGGTCTTTCCATTTTGGAAGAAGGTGACTGTAGGAGCCTGTAATGACTCACTCCTATCAACAGGGCAGGCATGCAAAACCACGATTCAAAAATCTCAGCAAACTGAAATGCAACTTGGTTTTGCCTTCTCAGTGGCTCTAGACAGGCTTGAACCTTCAGCTTTAATGTTTAAGTTGAAAGAGGGGAGATTTTAATCTGAAAGAGGAATTTTAAGAGGGGTTTTAAGATGACATCAGGAAGAAATGTTTTATGTGAGCGTGGTAAGGCACTGGTACAGGTTGCCCTGAGGAGTCATGGATGCCCCATCCCTGGAGGTGTTCAAGGCCAGGTTGGATGGGGCTTTGAGCAACCTGATGCAGTGGGAAGTGTTCTTCATGGTAGAAGGGGCTGGAACTGGATAGGCTTTAAGGTCCCTTCCAACTCAAACTATTCCCTGATTCTATGGTCCCTGGAGGTGTCAAGGTGACACCTGCAGATGTCAATGCCAGGTTGGATGGGGCATTGAGGAACCTGATCCGGTGGAAGGTGTTTATGCCCATGACAGGGTGTTTGTAACGGGATGGGTTTTGAGGTTCCTTTCCACCCAAAGTGTTCCATGATTCCATGATTTTTAAGATTGCTTCCAACCCAAACCATTCCATGATTCTGTGATATTTTTCAGTACAAGTAATCAAAACCTGATCCCTTTCCCTTCCTGTGTGGTGAGAAGGAGGAAGCAAAACAGGGACACATCTATTTTAGCTGATATTTCATCCCAGATGTATTTATGAGGGGAAAGGACTGCTGGGCTGAGAAGTCATTCCTGTGCCAGGGCAGGTTCAGATTAGACATCGGGACAATTTTCTTCACAGAAAGGGTTGTCAGGAACTAGAAGAGAGCAGAGAGGTGGTTGGGACACCAGCCCTGGAGGTGTTTAGAAGACAGGGTGCTTAAGGATTTGGTTTAGTGGTGGACAGGTAAGGCAGGACTCATTGATCTCGAAGGGCTTTTTCCAATCAAGTGATTCTATCATTCTGTGAAATTCAGACGCAGTCCCATGCCAAAGAGTCTTGGAATTGGCATTCACACTCAAGCCTCAACTTGCAAGTGTTCAAGACCTGCTTGGATGAAGCTTTGAGTAGTCTGATAGGTGTCTGTAGAGTCATGGCTATCATAGAATGATTTGGATTGGAAGGCACCTTAAAGATCCTTAAAGGGTTCCTTGCTGATCTTAGCTCTGAGAGCGTTACGAAGCTCAGCCCATGGCCTCTTCTTCCCTCTCCACTTCTAAAACTCATCAGCATTTTAGAATCGTGGAATGGTTTGGGTTGAAAGGGATCTTAAATCCCATTCAGTTCCAACCCCCCTGCCATGGGCAGGGACATCTCCCACTGGATCAGGGGACTCAAAGTCCCATCCAACCCAGCCTTGAAGACCTCCAGGGATGGGCTCTTGAACACCTCCAGGGATGGGGCAGCCACCACTTCTCTGGGCAACATTAAAACTCATTAAAACTCATCCAGTTCCAACCCCCTACCATGGGAACGGACACCTCCCACTAGACCAGACTTGGGCTTGTGCAGCCTGGAGAAGAGAATGCTCTGGAAAGACCTTAAAGGAGTCTTCAGTACTGAAAGGGGTTCCAGGAAAGCTGGGGAGGGGCCCTTCATCAGGGATAGGATGAGTGGAATGGTTTGAAGCTGCAAAAGGGGAGATTGAGATGAGATCTTAGGAGAAAACATTTTCCTGTGGCCCTGGTTGCCCAGAGAAGTGGTTGTTGCCCCATCCCTGGAGGTGTTCAAAGCCAGGTTGGATGGGGCTTTGAGCCACCTGATCCAGTGGGAGGTGTCCCTGCCCATGGCAGATGTGGTGGGAGTGGATGGACTTTAAGGTCCTTTTCAACTCAAAGCACTCCACGATTCTGTGATTCTAGAGAAGGGATGACACACAATCACCACAATTTTCCAGTAGTGCTCTGGTGGCAACTTCTGTCTGAGCTCATCTTTACATGAATAGGAAATCCTCTATTTCCTGCCACCTCTGAAGGAAGGAAAACTCCTTTTTGCAGCCATTAAGGAAGGTTTTCAATGAATGAGACAGTTCCCTCAGCAGCCCTTTTTCCTTCACTGATATCAGTGTCTCCAAAGCTTTCTACCAACCACTCAGGCTGGGCATGAACAGCCCCATCCAACAGTCTCCATGAATTAGCAAGATTCAGGAAAGAAGAATGAAAATTCCTATCAATTTGTTCTGAGCTTATCACCACCTGCCCAGGTTCTCGGGACTTCCTTGTCCAAGTCATGTTTAGCTTTGAATGAATTATTGGGTGAGATCCTGATTATTCATTCACCACGAAACGCGAAGAGATAGCACTTTGTCGGGTGCTCCATCTCTATCAAGCAGAGGGTGCCAACTTAATTTCATGCTCACAATTCGTGCCAAGCAGAAGTAGTCCATTAGACTCAGTTTAAAATGAGTCAAGGCATCAAAATATAATAACTGCAGACTAATGAGATATGAGAAGAGACAGAGACCCAGATATTTAACTCAACCGAAAGATTAATGCGCTTGATATCACCTACTTTGTAATGTTTACACAAAGCACCATAAAGCCCGTTTAAGGGAATGAATTCTAGATCAGACAGCATCAACAGATACCAAAAAGATGAATTTATACAGTTGTTACATCTTGTAATAACCCACAAGGAGTAAGTCTAATACCCTGTCATGAATAATTAATGATATCCACCCTAAATGTGTCATGTTCAATAATATTCAGCTGGTTTTTTGACAAATCTAGCCCTACACTTGAGGTGAAAAGACTTTCTGAAGCCTCGAGTGCATCCTGAATTATGCAAAAATGTTGCTTTCCTGCCCTTAATGATTATTAGGGCAAGATGTGTGTGTGCCATATGGTAGTGTGTCACGACAAATCTATGATCACAGGAAGTTTTAAACCACAAGGACTAAATAATATGCTTGAGGGTAAGGAAGGATCTGCAGAGGGATCTGAACAGGCTGGATCCATGGGCTGAGACCAACGGGATGAGGTTCAACAAGGCCAAGTGCAGAGTCCTCCATTTAGGTCATAACAACCCCATGGAGTGTTACAGGCTTGGGGAAGAGTGGCTGGAGAGCTACCTGGGGGAGAAGGACCCGGCATGTTGGTCAACAGTGGCCAAGAAACCCAGTGGCATCCTGGCTTGTATCAGGAACAGTGTGGCCAGCAGGACCAGGGCAACGATTGTGCCCCTGGACTCGGCACTGGTGAGGCTGCACCTCAAATACTGGATTCAGTTTTGGTCCCCTCACTTAAAAAATTATATTGAGGGGGATGGAGAGCATACAGAGAAGGAGAATGGAGCTAGGGAAGGGTCTGGAGAACAAGCCTTATGAGGAGTGGCTGAAGGAACTGGGGTTGTTTAGTCTGCAGAACAGCAGGCTGAGGGGAGGTCTTACCAAGACCTTACCCCTGTCTACAAGAATCTGGAAGGAGGTTGCAGTGAGGTGGGTCTCTCCTCACAAGTAACAAATTGTAAGACGAGAAGTAATGGTTTCAAGTTACGCCAGGGCAGGTTCAGATTAGACATCAGGAAAAATTTCTTCACCAAAAGGGTTCTCTGGCACTGGTAGAGGCCGCCCCTGGAGGGGGTGGTGGAGTCACCATCCCTGGTGGTATTTAAAGTACATGACGATCTCAGGGATGGTTTAGTAGTGGACAGCTATGGCTGGACTCAGTGATCTCAAAGGTCTTTTCCAACCAGGTGATCCTAGAATCATAGAATCGTTAGGTTCCACGGTTCCATGAATTACTATCACAATTCCATGAATCAAAGACCCACCAGGTCAACAACTGCCTCCTTTCACACATCACAGCCCACAAAACTCCTCCAAGGAGACCAAGCCATTACTCCTGTTGTAATTGTGATGTGAGTATTTGTAGTGGCTTTCCTTTGCTGATGTAAACGTAGTGATCTGTGAGAAAGAGGTATGTTGAGTAGTAAATAACACCACCACGGAGCAATGGGTTTATGTTCTTCCACCTCAGCTCCACTGATGATCCCACACAGGGAAACAGGGAAATCCTTAGCTTATGTAAATCGTCATTACACTGTGAGCCTCAATCAACCTGCGACGGTTTCCATCACTTGAGGATCTGCTCTTTACGCTCTGGCTGGTTAAATTTATAGCTTGGAGTGTGAAGAATCTGATACATAAATTCTCAGGGACCTGGAATAGAGGGAAAACAAAAATGGGATTGAACAACCCATCTATTTTTGTTGTGTAATTTGAGGTCATTACTGGATTTTTCTTACTCCTTGCTAAATCTGAATGACTTCAGTAAATATTATGCCTACAGATATGTGTGTACGGAAGAGAAGCAGAGAGAGCCCCAAAAATATATGGGGTTTGCAGATTTTATTGCAGTATACTGCTCCAGCAGTGGCCCAGGTGGCCAAGAGCGAGCATTCGGCTTGCATCAGCTGTGGTGTGGTCAGCAGGAATGGGGAGGTCATCCTTCCCCTGGACTCAGCATTGGTGAGGCTGCACCTTAAATCCTGGGTTTGATTTTGGGCCCCTCACTCCAAGAAGGACATTGAGGGGCTGGAGAGCATCCAGACGAAGGAAATGGAGCTCAGGAATGGTCTGGAGAACAGCGATTCTGGGATTGGCTGAGGGACCTGGGACTGTTTAGTCTGGAGAAGAAGAGACTGAGAGGAGACCTCATCGCTCTCTGCAGCTCCTGGAGATGCGGATGTGGATGCTGGGCTCTTCTCCCAAGGAGCAAGAGATAGAACAAGAGGAAATGACCTCAAGTGGCTCCTGTGCCAGGGGAGGTTCAGATTAGACCTCAGGAATCTCAGGAATATTTTCTTCACCAAAAGGTTTGTCAAGCACCGAAACAACTGCCCAGGGCAGTGGTGGAGTCCCCATCCCTGGAGGTGTTTCGAAGACAGGTAAATGAGTTTCTCAGGGATCTGGTTTAGTAGTGGACAGGTGTGGTTGGACTCGATCTCAAAGGTCTTTTCCAAACAAGCGATTCCATGATTCTACGAATTTTTCCTGAGGTAAAATTCCAGCTCTCACTGTTACACTACCTTTTTTGGCATATAAATATTCAGCCATCTATAAACAAGCAGAAGTCAATAAATATTCTGCAGTTTATTTGCAACTCCCCATTGAAGGGCGACAACTACAGAGTGAACAAACCGGAGACAGACAGACAGGAAGGAAGATTTCCTCAGTCTTTTAAATAACTGCCTGGCAGGGGGGGGTTGGTACTGGAGAATCTTTAAGGTCCCTTCCAACCCAAACCATTCTATGATTTTTTTTTCCCCACTCTGTTCCAGAAAGGAGAAAAAAATATCTCAGAATTGCACTTAATAAATGTGCTTGTGCTTCCTTCTGCTCAGCTGTACCTGTTCTGGATTTCAGCCAGCATTTACAGACAGCCCTTGCCTGAGTGCTGAGCTCCTTTAGTTACCTAGAATTAGAGAGTAGCACACAAACCATTATATCAATATATATAAACTGAAAAAAGTTGCCTTGTTAATGTACCTCTACGTAAAACATCAAGCACAAATGAAGCAATAGCTGTCCCATCCCTGGAGGTGTTCAAGGCCAGGTTGCATGGGGCTTTGAGCACCCTAATCCGGTGGAAGGTGTCCCTGCCCATGGCAGGGGTTGGAACTGGATGAGTTTTCATGAGTTTTAATGTTGCCCGGAGAAGTGGTGGCTGCCCCATTCCTGGAGGTGTTCAAGGCCAGGTTGCATGGGGCTTTGAGCAACCTGATGCAGTGGGAAGTGTCCTTGCCCACAGTAGAGGGGGTTGGGACTGGATGGGCTTTAAGATCCCTTCCAATCCAAACCATTCTATGATTCTGAAAAGCTCATGAGTTTTAGAAATGCAGAGGGAGGAAGAGGCCACGGGCTGAGCTTCGTAGCGCTCTCAGAGCTAAGATCAGCAAGGAACCCTCTTCATGGGCTTTCTACAGGACACCAGATTAAAAGCCGACACCACAGCGTTTATGAGAGAGTGCTGCTGCTCCCCCCTTTAGGCAGGGATGGAGTGAGGTGCATTCGTAGCACTGCAGTGCCCTCTAATGCTGCCTCTGTGTCGTGGTTCAGCAGCTCATCCCAGCTCATAACTGGCACCAAAGATCAACCCCTGCAAGAGTTTAGCCCCAGCCCAGCCAATTTTGGCACCTAAAATCAACGTTTGGCTCCCCAATTCCCTTCCCAGGTAAAGGGAAATGAGAGCGAAAGGCTTGTCGGTTGGAAACTGAAAGTAAAAACATGAAATAATAATAATGGCAATCATAAAATAATAATAATGATAATGATAAATAATAATAATAAACTATTAATAAGAAAATAATAAAATATATACAAATATATTGTGTCCCCACCCATCAACAACTCCATCACCACAGATGCTGCAGAGCAGGCACAGGGAAAATATCCCAGGCTAGGAGGGAGCTGGACTCAGGAACTGGAATGAGGAATGCATGGATCTGGGATCAGAGCACACATACTGATGTGACCTTTATTGGGTATTGGCCATTGATAATGAGAGTGAGACCCTCGTAATCTCTCATTTTTATCCCAAGCATGATGTATATGGGATGGAATCCTCTGTTGGTCAGTCTGGGGTCACCTCTCCTTTCTGTCCCTCTCTGCAGGTGCCACCTTTTTCCACCCCTTTCCCTTACAGCTCCAACAGCTCCAGGATGGTCCTGGTTTCTATAGGAATAAGCACAAGCCACAGCCTTTCTGCATCCTGATGCCCTGTGTGCTCTGCTGGAGAGAATCCTGTCTGAAGAACACATAATTAAGTCACTTAAGATTTAGCTGAAGTTAAAAACTGATTCTGATTTAACTCAAACCAGAAAAAATACCCCACAACTTGGCAGGAACAGATATTGCCCAAGATATATTTCAGGGTTCCATGTTTTCCTGAATGTATTAATCCTAAAAGAAAGGTGATGTCCAAGGTATAACTCAGTGGGGAAGTGGAGGCTCAGAGATTTTTAGACAGTTTGAAGAAATGTTCTCCATATAGAACCACGGAATGGTCTGGTTTGGAAAGGACCTTAAAGCTGATCCGGTTCCAACCCCCTTGCCATGGGCAGGGACACCTCCCACTGGATCATGGGGCTCAAAGCTCCATCCAACCTGGCCTTGAACACCTCCAGGGATGTGGCAGCCATGATTTCCTTGGGCAACCTCTCCCCACTCTCATAGTGAAGGATTTCTCCCTAATGTCCAATGTACATCTTCCCCCTTCCAATTGAAATCCCTCCTCCCCTCCCCCCCCCTTGTCCCATCACTCCAGGCCCTTGTAAAATAGGCCCTCCTCAGCTTTCCTGGAGCCCCTTTCAGTACTGGGAGGCTGCTCTAAGGTCTCCCCGGAGCCTTGTCTTCTCCAGGCTGAACAACCCCAACTCTCTCAGCCTGTCCGTGGATGGAAGATGCTCCAGCCCTCGGACCATCTTCATAGCTTTCTCTGGACTCACTCCAACAATTCCATATTCTTCTCCTGTTGGGAATTTGAGAACTGGACGCAGGACTCCAGGTGTGGTAAAGCAGTTCTTCTCTACCTCCACCCGGAAAAGTCCAAGAGAGGGGGGAAAAAGAAAATTAACTGGGGCTTTGGTGGTCATCAAGGACCTATTACCCCCTCTGCCACAGGCATGGCGTTAGTAGATGCATCTTGAAATGCAAATCACTGTGAGTTCAGAGGTCATCCCTTTGTTCCTCGCAGGATGCCATGATCTGGAGGAGGTTTTGTAGTGATTTTAGCAGCCAGGGGAGCAGCGTGCTCTGCACCTGCAGGCAGTGGTTATTTGATTTCCAGAGTCATGTGCCAAATCACTTCTTCCCCCCCCCAATTTCCGGTACTTTAGATGCTGCTTGCATAATTTATTAAGCAGAGGACTAGCTCTACAGTGGTAGCTACTTAGGAATCAGAGGCAAGTTTAATTCCCTCAGCCATATCATAAATAGAGAGAAGTTGTAGCTGATCAGGAAAGCTTTTAATATATCCATCGAATTTTGAAGTCTTGTCTGGCACACTTCAGATCACCTTATCTTTTATGGTTATTATGCAAAAACATGTAAATAGTTTTAAAGCCCTTTGTAAAAAGCTGAAACAATGATAATATAAGTCAGTCTGAGCTTTCAACTTGGAGGTGATTTGACTGTAATTATTCAAAGAAGCAATCTTTCTCTCTCTCTCTCTCTTCCCCTTTTTGCTTAATTAAACTTGTACTGGAAAGGAAGAAGAGAATGAAAAAAAAACATAATGGTAAATGTTTCACAGTTGTAAGAACTCGGTGAAAATATTCTATATAAGCACGGTTCAGCCTCTGCTGGGGGTTCAAGGAGCATCTGGATGATGCTTTTAGTCATATGGGTTAATTTTATGTAGTCCTGTGAGGAGCAGGGAGTGGGGTACAGTGAGGGGTTGGAGCACGTCTGGAGAAGGGCAACAAAGCTGGTGAAGGGGCTGGAGAACAAGTCCTACAAGGAGCAGCTGAGGGACCTGGGTTTGTTTAGATTGGAGAAGAGGAGGCTGAGGGGAGACCTCATTGTTGTCTACAACTCCTTGAAAAGAGGTTGTGGTGAGGCGGGCGCTGGTCCCTTAACACAAGTAACAAGCAATAGGATGAGAGGAAATGGCCTCAGGTTCTGCCAGGGGATGTTCAGATTAGACATCAGGAAAAGTTTCTTCACCAAGTGATTCTGTGATTCTATAATTCCCTTATGAGTCCTTTCCAGTTCAAGATACCCTGTGGTTCGGTGGTTCTCTGTTTGTCCTCTCAGTTCTCCGTGACCTCTCTGCAAAAGGAGGGGTTCCAAAACTCATCCCGTCCTTCTGCCCCATCCTCCTCTGGTGCAGGAAGGCAGCCGCCGCGGTGCTCCAGCCCCATAACACAATTGTTGGTGTGATGTGTTAGGAAGAAATTCTTCATGATGAGGGTGGTGAGACAATGGAAAGGGTTGCACAGTAAAGCTGTGGATGTTTCCTCCCTGGAAGTGTTCAAGACCAGGTTGAATGGGGCCTTGCGCAGAGACCGAGGGAGATCAAGAGCAGCACCAACCCATCATTTCTGCCAATTCAAAATCTCTTCATGTCTCCTTCCCTAAATCTGACATTTCTGCTGCTTTCATTGACCACAGGAAAGTTGGAGAGGGGCTCTTGATCAGGGAGCACAGAGACAGGATGAGGGAGAACTTGAGATTCATTCCCTCCCCAGAAGAACATCTCCATCTGTTGGAGCGAGTCCAGAGGAGGTCAAAAAGATGATTCAAGGGCTGGAGCAGCTCTGCTGTGAGGCCAGGCTGGGAGAATGGGGGTTGTTCAGCCTGGAGAAGAGAAGGCTCTGGGGAGACCTTAGAGCAGCCTCCCAGGGCTGAAAGGGGCTCCAGGAAAGCTGGGGAGGGGTTCTTGATCAGGGAGTGCAGGGACAGGATAAGAGGAGCGGTTTTCAGCTGAAAGAGGGAAGACTGAGATGAGATCTTAAGAAGAAATCTCCTGTGAGGGTGGGGAGTTCCTGGCCTTGGGAGGCCCTGGCCCAGTTTTCCCAGAGAAGTGGTGGCTGCCCAATCCCTGGAGGTGTTCAAGGCCAAGTTGGATGGGGTTTGGAGCACCCTGATCCAGTGGGAGGTGTCCCTGCCCATGGCAGGGGGGTTGGAACTGGGTGGGCTTTAAGGTCCCTTCCAACCCAAACCATTCTATGATTCAATTCTTCATAAGCTGCTTAGGTAATACAACACTGTTAATGATCTCATGGAGAAGTAACAGTTCACAGCACATACCTGGGGGCTGACCAAAGAAGATTTGTAGCAATCAATAAAACAAAATCTGGCTTCATCCTAGCGGTGAAAACCTCCTTTTCAGGGCTGGTGTGCCCCATGAAAGTGGACCTTATAGAGCTTTAAAAAACCTTCCAACACCAACCTTCCTGTGATGCTACCACCTGTCTGCTGTCAGCCTCTAATGACATCGTTGTCTCTTTTCTTGCAGTCGAACACCCTGACAAAATGGCCAATGACCAAGGTACTGTGCCCTCCAATCTGTTGTCTTCTCTTCCAAAGTCTTCCGGGCCATGGAGTAGGGGTGGGATTTTTCACCTGGGCTGCACACCTGATGAGGCAGACGCTGGTGTGCTAATTAATCTTGTTAATGAAGTTCTGCTCGGCTGAAGCTGCTGCTTTGATGGGGAAGATGTAAATTTTCAGGAGAGGAAATTGTTTTGTCTCTTTTCTGAAGGGCCAATTAAAATGTCAAGCTTCTTTGTATGAAATAAATTTTGAGTCTCTCTGCTGCACTTCTGAATAATTCACGTTCGGTATAATTAAGCCTCAGAGTAGTTTTCAGGCTCCTCTTGCACCCTTTTGTGGGTTAAAGTTCAAAAGCCTCGCAGAGAGAAATCATCAATCATCTTTCCTCTCAGACCAGCAGCTCCTGTTTAAGAACAGCAAAGTTTAGTCAACTTTTCCAGGCATTATAGTTATATTTTCCAGATAGGAATATATGTATGATTAGTCACAATTCCTCCAGTCCTGTAACACCTGTGAAGACTGTTGCTAGGATATTTTTTCTTTATTTTTACTTTTAATCTCTTTATTCTAAGTATTTCTTTCAATTACAGCTAAAGAATTGTACATTTGTGTACAGTTTGTGTGGTAACTTCAACCTGGAGATAAGAAGGCTCCGGGGAGATTTTAGAGCAGCCTCCCAGTACTGAAAGGGGATCCAGGAAAGCTGGAGAAGGGGTCTTGATCAGGGAGTGCAGGGATAGGATGAGAGGGAATGGTTTGAGGCTGAAAGTTGGGAGATTGAGATGAGATCTTAGGGAGAAATATTTCGTGGCCTGTGATCATACCCATTGAGGAGTCATTCAAGACAGAAATTCACATTTTGTTTCCAAATCCCAAGGAAGATGTTGTCTGCATTGTTTTGCACCCACTCCAAAGGCACATGGAAGCGTTTCCAAGTGATGCAGAGGGACTTTTCCTCTCCAGAATGAGGGATGAGCACTGGGTGCTTGACCACACCCTTGTTATTTCGCACCTCGGTGCTCGACGTCTCACGACTTAAGAGTGCAGCACTTGCTTTGGCTTTTAGAGCAAGAAGGTTTGAAGCTTCTTGGTTGTGCCAGGAATTTGGCTTTCTGTGGTTCAACCTTTGCCATGTTGGATTATCACAAATGTTTTGGGTTTTGCCCATTTGAAACCTCCCTGAGCTCATTTTTCTTCATGTGCCTTCTTGCGTGAACAAAAAAAAAGGCTGTGGGGTCATCTACAGGCTTGACATCAGCTCCAAAACAGCCACATCCTGTGACTCCAGAAGGGCATCCTTTGCCTCTTTTTTTGGCTCTCAAAGATTTTGATGGTGCAGGGCTTTGGGTTCTGAAGCCGCTCTGTGGACTCTGGGAGAAGCAGGAGGGAAGAGATGAACACTTCAGGTCTTTTTCAAAGAGCTGCTCCCTAAACAAATAACGTGGTGGTCTGTAACACTTTTTTTTGCTAGAGAAAAGGCAAAAGCTCTGGAGAGACCTTGAAGCGGCCTCCCAGGACTGAAAGGGTCTCCAGGAAAGCTGGGGAGGGGCTCTTGATCAATGTTTGCAGGGATAGGACAAGAGGAACAGTTTGAAGCTGAAAGAGGGGAGATTGAGATGAGATCTTACAAAGAAATGTTCTCCTCTGAGGGTTGCCCAGAGAAGTGTGGCTGCCCCATCCCTGGAGGTGTTCAAGGGCAGGTTGGGATGATCCAGTGGATCACCTCCAGTTGGCTCTATCCCTGGAGGTATTTAAAAGAGGGGCACACGAGGTGCTCAGAGAGACCTTTTAGTAGCGAAAAAGTATGGCTGGACTCAGTGATCTCAAAGGTCTTTCCCAACCAGATGATTTTATGAAGGTGACCCTCCCCATGGCAGGGGGGTTGGAACTGGATGGGCTTTGAGGCCACTTCCAAGACAACCCGTTCCATGTTTCTCTGATGAGTTCTTTGCCTTCTGTCTCAGGGAAACTGTTTCTGATCGGAAGCTGGGCTTCTGTGAGTGAAACTGGGAGACTTTGCTGCCTTGGGGTGGTTTTAAACAGGAAATTGATTCTGAAACAATACTACCCCGAGACGGAGGGTGCACCCCAAACCTTTCTCTGATTGCTAACTCCCCTCCTCCATCTTGCATCCACCCAAATCAGCTGTCAGTCGCTGTATTGGAGCTGGGAATTAAATGGGCAGCTCTTTACACAAACATTTCTACAATGACAATATCACAGTTAATGCTCTGAAAAGTGCTCTTACAGCGGTTCAGAAACCACTAAATTTCAGAGCAGGGCATGGAGGGCTGTTTTTTTAAGTCTCTGATATCCCAACTGGATTTTCCAATGTGTTAGCTTCGCGCTAAGAGGTTTCAAAGTGGGCTAAATATAAATACATATATATAAATACATATAAATATAAGAAATAGCAATATTTCGATGTCTCCTATGGGGATATCAAATTTTCTAAACACAATATAACCCTGAGGTGACAAAGTCTTCACATCCTGCACTGTAGTGCTGTGAGAGCTGCTCTGGAGTTCACCCTTAGTAAAGAGAATCACTCCATACCTTACATTTATCTCTATTTTTCAGCTTTTTCAGCTAAACATTTTGCAACCTTTCTTTCTTTGGGATCAAGTTGTTGTAGCTGTGCAATTCCCCTGATTGAAAAGATGATTACATTTGAAGCCTCTTTTGATGATAATCACCTCCCATTAATTTAGGGCCATTCAGCACAAAACGCTTCCCAAATTGGGAGACAAAGTTGCACACGTGGAGCTCTTCGTCAGCCACAGAAACACAAGCACTTCTGGAGAGGAATGTGGCAGTTGTTTAATTGTGCACGTTGGCAACTGCAGGAAAGTGTGGAAATGGGGTTTTTTTTTAGCTAATCTGATGTAGACAGTGGTTGTTTTGTGGAGAAAATCTAAATAACACCTCGTACTTTCACCGTAGAATCTTCCAGTTGGGAAAGACCTTGGAGATCATTGAGTCCAAGCTCACCCATCATCCGCTAAGCCATGTCCCTCAAAACCTTGTCTCCCTGTTTTTTAAACACCTCCAGGGATGGTGACTCAACCACCTCCGGGCAGCTGTTCCACTGCCTGACCACTCTTTCAGTAAAGAAGTTCTTCCCAATATCCAGTCTGAACCTCCCCTGGTGCAACTCATGGCCATTTCCTCTTGTCCCATCACCTGTCACTTGTGAGCACTCATCCCTGCATGAAGTTTTCAGACTTACACATAACCACTTCAACAGCTAAAACCCACCCTCGGGTATTATTTATCTCTCCTAAGTGATGCCAGACCAAAAAACCCAGAGCCCAGGGGGGTTCTGAAGTTGGTGTTGATGCGCTGCTCCCTTGTCTCAAGGGAGGATGTCCTTTCCTTGAACCACTGACTCAGCATCAGCTGGGAGTGTGGTACCTGAGAAGGTTCATTTGACTAAAATCAAGAAATAATTAGCCTTGGAGGAATGATATGGCCATGCTTTGGACTTTGCTGTGGTGTAGAATGCCCACACCAAGAGCCTGCTGTTTGCCAGAAGAGAGGATTTCACCCCAAATCACTTCTGCCACCAACTTCGCCTGCTCACTCCCACACCAGGGTAGATGGAGAGGGGCTTGGTAGGACTTGTCCTGATCTGCACTTGGGCCACAACAACCCCAGGCAGCTCCAGGCTTAGGGAAGAGCAGCTGGAAAGCTGCCTGGTGGAAAAAGCCCTGGGGGTGTTTCTTAACAGCAGCTGAACGTTAGCCAGCAGTGGCCCAGGTGGCCAAGAAGGCCACCAGCTTCCTGGCTTGGGTGAGCCATGGACTAGCCACCAGGAGCAGAGAAGGGCTCATCCCCCTGGACTCAGTGATGGCGAGGCCACACCGCGAATCCTGGGTTCAGTTTTGGGCCCCTCACTGCAAGAAGGACCTTGAGGGGCTGGAGAAGTATACTGAAGGTGGGGAAGGGCCTGGAGCACAGGGGTTAAGAGAAGCAGCTGAGGGACCTGGGGTTATTTAACCTGGAGAAGAGGAGGCTGAGGGGAGACCTCATTGCTCTCTGCAGCCCCCTGAAAGAAGGTTGTGGTGAGGTGGGTGCTGGGCTCTTCTCCCAAGGAACAGGGGATAGGACAAGAGGAAATGGCCTCAAGTTGTGCCAGGGGAGGTTTGGATTGGATGTTAGGAAAAATCTCTTCACTGAAGGGGTTCTTAGGCACTGGGAGGATCCACCCAGGGAAGTGGTGGAGTCTCCTTTCCTGGAGCGATTTAAAAGATGAGCAGACAAGGTGCTCAGATATCTGGTTTAGCAGTGGACAGGGACGGCTGGGCTTGCAATCTCAAAGGTCTTTTCCAACCAAATGATTCCATGATTCCTTCTGTCAGACATGAGGGAGCAGAGATGTTGCTCCTTGGCAGAAACATGGACATGCCAGCACCACTATTTAACCCAAAACTGATAAATATTAGAAAATAAAACACAGAAAAGGACACTTCAATTTTTCTGATTTATTTTGGAGTGCAAATGTTGCCTCAACAGCCAAAACAATAAAAAAATCATATCCTTTCTTTTTTTCTTTCTAAAAAGATCAAAAAGGCCATCTTCTTGTAAGAACCAAGGGCTTGTGGGGTCACATTTCCACACTGGTGTTTCTACTGAGGAACATTTGCTCAATAGTGGTGGAAAGCCACCTGGCAGGTGGGGAAGGTGTCATCCAACAGCACCGTCCCTCTGCAGCAGTTTCAGCTTCTTGAGTGCCTCAATTACTCCCATCACCTGTGGAGGGGACACTTGGCTTTGGGAGTTTAACCCATCACACCAGGTCTCATGCCATTTTCTGCCAACAGGTCGTCACGGGGATGGTTCCTACTGGCCGGTGGACACCAACCTGATTGACAGGAGCAGTCTCAATGGTAAATACACACCCTGTCCAGCAACACCTCGTAATTATTGTGAATTTTGGTGGTAACCTCCAGTTTTCTTCTCTTTGTTGCTCACTCATTCCATTTCCTCATGGCTTGGAGGCTGCTCAGCTGTCTCATTCCTCTTCTTCATGGCCTGAAGGTCATCCAACATGCCCACAGGTTTCATGCTTGCTGTTTTGTAGGGAAGAGTTGTCCCAGCTGTTGAAAAATCCCATCCATGTACAAAATAGCTGCTGGAAACCAGATAGCAGTTTTAATTGGAAATGTCAATGAAAGATAGAGTCGGGACACTGGAAAGTCAACCATATCCTGGGCTGTATTCACAGAATTGTGACCAGAAGAGCAAGGGAGGGAGATTCTGCCCATCTGCTCCACTCTCCTGAGACACCTCCTAGAGCTCTGCATCCAGTTCTGGAGCCCTCAGCACAGGAAGGACATTGATGTGTTGGAGCAAGTCCGGAGGAGGCCACAAAGATGATCTTAGTGTTGGAGAACCTCTGCTATGAGGACAGGATGAGAGAGCTGGGGCTGTTCAGCCTGGAGAAGAGAAAACTCCAGGGAGACCTTAGAGCAGCCTCCCAGGACTGAAAGGGGCTCCAGGAAATCTGGGGAGGGGCTCTGGATCAGGGAATGCAGGGATAGGATGAGGATGAGTGATTTCAAGCTGCAAGAGGGGAGATTGAGATGAGATCTTAGGGAGAAATGTCTTCCTGTGAGGGTGGGGTCTAGTTTGCCCAGAGAAGTGGTGGCTGCCCCATCCCTGGAGGTGTTTAAGGCCAGGTTGGATGGGGATTTGAGCACCTTGATCCAGTAGAAGGTGTCTCTGCCCATGGCAGGGAGTTGGAACTTGGTGGGCTTTAAGGTCCCTTCCAACCCAAACCATTCCTGGATTCTATGATTCTATATTGAAATTTAAGTTTTCTGCAGAAAGTACCATTTTTTTTTAAATTCATTAAAGTCAGAAGACCTGAGAGAAGAGGGAACCCCATGAATTAACAAGAATTAACTGAACCTGATCAACACCAGCAGGGAAGAAGATATAAATAACTTCTTATTCCTCACCCTGTCTCTGCTCCCTCATCGTCATCTCTCATTATTGAATGGAACAACAGGCAAGATTCCCTCAAATGAGAAATCGAGTGAGGTTTGAAACGACTAAATAATTGCAAGGCTCAGAGATGATTAACTCACAGTGATTATTTTGCTCAGGCAAGAGAAGGAATGAATATAAAAGTCAGCCTGAAGAAGAGAAGGCTCCAGGGAGACCACACAGAGTTTTTCCAGTACCTGAAGCGACTCCAGGAAAACTATGGAGGTTTTCTTTTACCAGGGCCTGGAGTGATAGGATGAGGGAAATGGCTTTAAATTGGGAGGGGGAAGGTTTAGATGGGATTCTTCACAATGAGGATGGGGAGGCACTGGCACAGGTTGCCCAGGGAAGATGTAGAACCTTTCAGCATCACAACAATCCAGGACTGAAATTCCATAGATTAAGGGGTATGATTTCTTTTTATTTCCATGCTGAGTAAAAGGCATCGAAGGAATTTATGACATAAAATACAGCAGATAATAAGAAAAACAATTTTGGTTTTCTCTCTCCCTATCCTTTACTGTGGGCCCTGGGAGCTCTCTTTGCTTCTCAGAAGTCAGGTTTTCTATAATTATGATGAACTACTAATCGGGAGCAGGAGGAAAGCCTAAAGCACACAACAGTGATGCCTTGGCTACAGCAAAGTAGGGCGGGAAAAATAACAAGGTTTTAATAGGATCATAGAATCATGGAATGGTTTGGGTTGGAAGTGATCTCAGAGCCCATCCAGTTCCAACCCCTCTCCCACAGCATCAGGGGGCTCAAACCCCATCCAACCTGGCCTTGAACACCTTCAGGGATGGCGCAGCCACCACTTCTCTGTGTCAGGACCTCCCCACCCTCATCGTGAAGAATTTCTTCCTGGTGTCTAATCTAAATCTTCCCCTTTCAATTTCAAGCCATTCCCCCTGTGTCACCACTCCAGGCCCCTGAAAGAAGCCCTTCCCCAGCTTTCCTGGAGCCCCTTTCAGTACTGGGACGCTGCTCTAAGGTCTCCCCAGAGCCTTCTCTTCTCCAGCTGAACAACTCCAACTCTCTCAACCTGTCCTCATGGCAGAGATGCTCCAGATTTCTGATCATATGGTTCAATGCTGTGTTAGGCATTATCCAAAAAGGTAATAAAAATACAGAATACACTATTTCCAATGGGAAAAGGCGTTGTGGAAAGCAAGGAACCAGTCCATGACATCAGTTTGACTTGGACTTGGCACCACAAAGGATGTTATTTTCAGTCCCAGTCTTCCTGCTTCATAGAAACTGAGGAAGCTTTTCACTTCAGAAGATTGAGGCCGTAAGATTCTCCAATTCCATTCTATGACTTTATTGCTCAGGGATAGTTTAGTAGTGGACAGGTATGGTTGGATTTGATCATCTCAAAGGGCTTTTCCAACCAAGTGATGCTACAATTCCAAGTATTGTGTGGGAATCTGGTCAGCACCGCCACAAATGAATGAGACACTGAGAAATGAATCAGGCACTCAGGTTGGCTGACACAACAGACACTTATTTGCCTGTAAATACTGAGAGAGACCATGTGGGATGTAAAGCAAAAAATCCATAGTACTTCTATTTCCGTTTTCAGCTGATAATAGCAAAAATGAGCTGAGAGCTATTGACTCCCTCCATTGGGTTATTAACACCCAGAAAGTGCAAAGTCCTTCCTGCTTCAATATTTTCCTCTTTGCTGTGCTCCCAAAATGCAGCGAGATATAAATTTCAGTTCTTTATGACATCCATCTGCACCCTCCGTCTGCTTCTCCAGAGGAATTCATGCCACCTGGCAGGCTTTATGTGTTGATCCATTGCCTCCTGAAGAGAGGGAGGGAGGAGGAAACCCAGCACTAACCATCCCCTCTCTGTCTGTCTTCTCTCAGAGCCCCCCATAGGGCAGATGCACCCTCCCCACGGCAGTGTCACGCCCCAGAAGAACAGCAACCTCCTTGTCATCATCGTTGTCACCGTCGGCGTCATCACGGTGGTGGTGGTGGTGGTGGTGGCCGTCATCTGCACCAGGCGTTCCTCAGCACAGCAGAGGAAGTAGGTCCTCGGGTGATGGGGTGGAAGGAAAAGGCAGTGGTGTTCAGCTTCAAAGCAGATCTGGGCAGTGACATTCATACTGGGGAAGATCCAGGTTCTGGGGCTGATATGGTTTGGATCAGCCATGGTGCAACCAGCAGGAGCAGGGAAGAGATTGTTCCTCTCTACTCAGTGCAAGGCCACACCTCGAGTTCTGGGTCCAGTTTTGGGTTCCTCAGTACAAGAAGGACATTGAGGTGTTGGAGCACGTCCAGAGAAGGGCAAGAAGGCTGGTGAAGGGGCTGGAGAACAAGTCGTACACGGACCAGCTGAGGGACCTGGGGTTGTTTAGGTTGGAGAAGAGGAGGCTGAGGGGAGACCTCATCACTGTCCACAACTGCCTGAAAGGAGGTTGTGGTGAGGTTGATACTGGTCCCTTCTCACAAGTGACAGACGACAGGATGAGAGGAAATGGCCTCAAGTTCTGCCAGGGGAGGTTCAGATGAGACATCAGGAATAATTTCTTCACTGAAAGGGTTCTCAGGCATTGGAACAGCTGCCCAGGGAGGGGGTGGAGTCGCCATCCCTGGAGGAGTTTAAAAGCGGGTAGATGAGTTTCTGAGGGACAGGGTTCAGTAAGAGGACAGGTTCGGTTGGACTTGATTATCTCAGAGGCCTTTTCCGACCAGATGATTCCATGATTTGAATCCTGGGTTCAGTTTTGGGCCCCTCACTCCAAGAAAGGCTTTGAGGGGCTGGAGCACATCTGGAGGAGAATGGAGCTGTGGAAGGGGCTGGAGAACAGGGGTTCTGGGAGCAGCTGAGGGACCTGGGATTGTTTAACCTGGAGAAGAGGAAGCTGAGGGGAGACCTCATCGCTCTCTGCATCTCCCTGAAAGGAGGTTGTTGTGAGGTTGGTGTTGATCTCTTCTCCCAAGTGGGAGGACGAGAGGAAATGGCCTCAAGTTGCTCCAGGGCAGGTTTGTATTGGATATTGGGAAAATTTTCTTCACAGAAAATGTGGTGAAGCATTGGAAGAGGCTGCCCAGGGCAGTGGTGGAGTCACCATCCCTGGAGGTGTTCAAAGCATGTGTAGATATGGCAGTTCCATGCGTCGCTTAGTAGGTTGGACTTGATCTTAGAAGTCTTTTCCAACCTTAATGATTCTGTCATTCTCTTAAAAAATAGAGAAATAAAAATTTAACAATGGATCTTAAATTCAGCACAACAGAAAAACCCCTGAATTCCCTCAAAACAGAAGTTGGTGGTGGGAATGATTTTGTTTCTGATCTGCTTGGAGCGTCTCATCCCTTGAGTCAAGGATTGTCAGGCTTTTGTTGGAAGGGGGTTCTTAGATTAAAATCAGCAATGAACCAGTGCAGAAAAGGAATGCAGGGAAGGTAAAATCCAAATCTCATTGGATAAATGCTCAGGTCCTTCCCCAGAGCAAAAACTTGCAGGTGATGGAATAATCTCCTATAAACCTTCAGTGGAGGAAAGTCATATTTCTTAAGTTAATTAAAACTTGGCTGAACAAAGCACAATAAAGCACATTATATGGAACAGGCTGGTACTGACCCAGGTGGCTTAGTAGGTATTTTCTGTCTCTGCCACCTGGGGAAGAATGAAATGTCAGCTGAATGAACCCTGAGACAATTTGACACCAGTAAAAAACAGGGGACAAAAATGTGAGTAAAGATTCAGGTGCAATAATTTACCCAGTCGCGCATAAAGGGAACGGATGGCTCCTCCACAACTTGAGATTCATTCCCTCCCCAGAAGAACATCTCCATCTGTTGGAGCGAGTCCGGGGAAGTGACAAAGATGATCCAAGGGCTGGAGCACCTCTGCTATGAGGCCAGGCTGGGAGAGTTGGGGTTGTTCAGACTGGAGAAGAGAAGGCTCCAAGGAGACCTTAGAGCAGCCTCCCAGTACTGAAAGGGGCTCCAGGAAAGCTGGGGAGGGGCTCTTGATCAGGGAGTGCAGAGACAGGATGAGGTGGAATGGTTTTCAGCTGAAAGAGGGGAGATTGAGATGAGATCTTAAGAATTCTTCTCCTGTGAGGGTGGGGAGGCCCTGGCCCAGGTTGCCCAGAGAAGTGGTGGCTGCTTCCTCCCTGAAGGTGTTCAAGACCAGGTTGGATGGGGCTTTGAGCCCCCTGATCCAGTGGGAGGATGAGCCCCCATGACAGGGGGCTGGAACTGGATGGGCTTTGAGGTCCCTTCCAACCCAAACCATTCCACGGTTCTATCCACAGCACAAGGTTCCCACTGTACAGTGTCTGCTGATGTGGTGCTGGGGAGGGTAGGTGGTGGGGTCACCCATCAGCTCTGCCTTTCAGTGCACTCCTGATCCAGGCAGGTCAGCTCAGAGCTTAGCCTTAGGAAAGATGTCAAGCCCAGAGGGAAGTGGTGAACAGAGTTCAGTTGACACTTGGTCACAAGCCGTGTTCCCCAGGGCTCTGCGTTGCTGCCAGTCTTGTTCAATGTATTTATGAATGATCTGCACAAAGGGACCAAGAGCTCCCTCAGTCAGTTTGCAGATGGCAGCAAAATGGGTGGAAATCTCAATCTGCTTGGGGGCAGGAAGATTCTGCAGAAGAATCTGAAAAGAGTGGATTCGTGGGCTGAGGCCAACGGGATGGGGCTTCAGCAAGATCAAGTGCCAGGTTCTGCACCTGGGCCACCCAGGCAATGCCCTCAGGCTTGGGGAAAAGTGGCTCAAAAGCTGCCTGGCAAGGAAGGATCTGGAGGTGCTGGTCCACAGTAGTTGATCATGAGCCAGCAATGGCCCAAGTGGGCAAGATGGCCACCAGCATCCTGGTTTGGATCAGCCACGGTGTGGCCACCAGGAGCAGGGAAGGGATTGTGCCCCTGTGCTCAGCACTGGTGAGGCCACACCTGGAGTCCTGGGTCCCTCACTACAAGAAAGACATTGAGGGGCTGGAGCGTGTCCAGAGAATGGGAACAGGGAGTTGGGGCTGTTTAGTCCGAAGAAGAGGAGGCTCAGGGGAGACCTCATTGCTCTCTACAACTACCGAAAAGGAGGTTGTAGACGGGCAGGGGTTGGTCTCTTCTCTCAGGTGACCAGTGACAGAACAAGAGGGCATGGACTCAAGCTTCGTCAGGGAAAGTTTAGGCTTGATGTTAGGAAAAAGTTCTTCCCTGAACGGGTGATCCGCCATTGGAATGAGCTGCCCAGGAAGGGGGTGGAGTCGCCGACCCTGGAGGTGTTTAAAGGGAGACTGGATGAGGCACTGAGTGCCATGGTTTAGATGATGGTTGGTGTTAGTGTTGGTGTTGGTGTTAGTGTTGGGTTATAGGTTGGACTCGATGATCTCGGAGGTCCTTTCCAACCTTATGATAATGTGATACTGTGATACTGTGAACAGAGCTGGGAAAGGGGCTGGAGAACATCTGGAGAAGGAGAACAGAGCTGGGGAAGGGGCTGGAGAAGAAGTCTTATGAGAGGCTGCTGAGGGAACTGGGGTTGTTTAGCCTGGAAAAATAAAGACTGAGGGGAGACCTCGTCACTCTCTGCAGCTCCAGGAAAGGAGGTTGTGGTTAGGTGGGTGCTGGGCTCTTCTCCCAAGTCACACATGATAGGACGAGAGGAAATGGGCTCAAGTTGTACCAGGGGAGGTTCAGATTGGACATCAGGAAAATTCCTTCATTTAAATGAGATCTCAGGCACTTTTAAGAGTCTTCCCAGGGCAGTGGTGGAGTGTCCGTCCCTGGAGATACTGAAAAGATGAATAGATGAGGTCCTTAGAGATCTGGTTTAGTAGTGGACAGGTCCAGTTAGACCCAATGATCTGAAAGGTCTTTTCCAAGGGAAGGAGTCTATGATTCTATAAAAAAAAAAAAAAAAAAAAAAAAGAGAACAAATAGAAGTCAGGATTTGTGTTCCTGCTTTTGACACTGAACTGCAGTGGAGAGACCTCCTTGCTTTCCCCTGAGCACAAGGCTGTGACTGCCGCAGGAGAAAAGATGAGGGTGGACATCTCAGCCAAGCCTGGTCAACAAATGGTGCCAATAAAAACGACCTGTGGTCTCAAGCAATTACTATTCTGGGCAGGTGTAAAAAGAGGTGGGAAAAAATAAGCTAAGACTAATTTAAGTCCCATATAAATGATAAGGAGATCTCAGTGTGCGTTTAGGAAGGCTCAGGGGAGGCATTAGCCAAGGCATAATCAAACTCAAATTAGCAGGGAATGGGTTGGCAGCCACTAAAGAGCCTCCATATTTCACTCCTGTGTCCCCTGGAGAGGCTCCTGGATTTCTGCATCTCCCCCACGTTGGGGCAGCTCATTCACCGTGACCTCGACCCCATCTCTTGTCCGGTGTCGGGAGGATGGATCTTTCCAAGTCAGGTGGCAGGAGAGGCAGGAACTGGTTTCAGCTTTTCAGAAGGGCTGGCAGGAAACAGAGACCAAACTTCAAGACCAGGTTGGATGGGGCTTTGCGCCCCCTGATCCAGTGGGAAGTGTCCCTGCCCTCAGCAGGGAGATGGAATTTGATGGGCTTTGAGGTCCCTTACAGCCCAAGCCATTCCATGATTCCTGGAGGCATTCAATACCAGGTCGAATGGGGCTTTGAGCACACTGATCCAGTGGGAGGTGTCCCTGCCCGTGGCAGGGGGGATGGAACTGGATGGACTTTGATGTCCCTTCCAACCCTAGCTGTTCCATGATTCCTAGAGGTGTTCACGACCAAATTGGATGGGGGTTTCAGCACCCTGATCCAGTGAGAGGTGTCCCTGCCCTCGGCAGAGGGGATGGAACTGGATGGGCTTTGAGGTCCCTTCCAACCCACACCATTCCATGATTTTATGAAATCCCAATGCAAACTTTGGAAGCACCGGTTTCCATTGCTGCAGCTGAAGTGCAAAGCTGATGTTGAAGCTTTCCAGACTGTGTTTTACAGGGATAACGCGCTTGTCTGATGCAGCAAAGATCCTGCCTCCCCTGGAAAGTGAGAGTACATGCATTTTCATAACCCCAACCTCACCTTCTGCACTTGCAGAAGCCAAACATTCCAGGCGGTGTTTTCTTTCCGTTAGGTATTGATGACCCCTTCAGATGCACTCCTGGCTACAGTTCAATTTGCCACTCCCAGACTGTCAGAATATCAATAATTTGGGAGAGAAAACAATGCAAAGCAGGCTCAATCACTCAATATTTTTAAATGGTATCATTGCTGGAGCTGTTTTGTACTCCTGGTTGGAACGACACATTCATTATAATCCCTGATTTTGAGCTGTGTTTAAAATTACTTTGAGGCTGAGATTTCTCTTGCCGAGATCATGCCCTGGAGAAATGAATTATTTACCATTGAAAGCGACAAAAAATGTTGCCTTGTCTTGAAATGAAGAAAGTAATTCCTTTTTTGGAACCAAAATTATGGTCTTTTTACCAAATTTACGGTCTTTTTATTTGAATGAGACCCAAAGAACAAGTATACTTTAGGACTTCAGATGAGTCATATATTAGAGTTTGAATGAAAGTGCTCGTAATTACTCTTGCAAGTGTTAATCAGTATGGTTTGAGGGTCCCTGCAGGAAGGTCTTAGAGAACTGTCTTTATTCCATGTTTTTATTCCTGGTCTTTGAAACGCTATCATTTAAAATTATGAAGTTTTGGCAATTAGCAAGTAATAGACCAAAACAGACTGACCCTCTATTTGGAGCTGATGAGGTTGCACCTCAAATTCTAAGTTCAGGTTTTGGCTCCTCACTCCAAGAAGGGGGAGGGACCTTGAGGGACTGGAGTGTGTCTGGAGAAGGGGAACAGAGCTGGGGAAGGGTCTGGATCCCAGGGTGTGGGTGTGGGACCTGGGACTCCAACTATACCTGTCCACTACTAAAAAATATCTCTTGAGTACCTCATCTGTCTGTCTTTTAAACACCTCCAGGGATGGTGACTCCACCACCTCCCTGGACAGCCTCTGCCAGTGCCAAAGAACCCTTTCAGTAAAGAAGGTTTTCCTCATACCCAATCTAAACCTTCCCCTGGCACAACTTGAGGCCATTTCCTCTCATCCTATCACTCCTTACTTGGGAGAAGAGACCAACACCCACCTCACCACAACCTCCTTTCAAGCAGTTATAGATAGTCATGAGGTCTCCGCTCAGCCTCGCTTTCTCCAGAATAAACAGCCCCAGGTCTCTCAGCCGCTCCCAGAACCTCTGTTCTCCAGCTCCTTCCCGAGCTCCCTTCTCTTCTCCAGATTTGCTCCAGTCCGTCAAGGTCTTTCTTGGAGAAAGGAGCCCAAAACTGAACCCAGGATTCGAGGTGCAACCTCACCAATGTTGAGTCCAGGGGAAGGATGAGTCCTGTGGTCCTGCTGGTCACATTGTTTATGATAGAATCCAGGACTTCTTGGCCATGATGTTGTTCTGGGAAATGTTCCTCTGGATTTTGGATCTTTTCTGCAATAAAAATACTCCCTCAGTGTATATTTAAAGAAATACAACATACGCTTCACGCAGTTGTTGAAGGTATAAGAAGTGCATAACTTGGCAGAAATGGCCTCAGCAGATTTCATTCCCTGTTTTTAGATGCAGGTGCTTCCCAAGTACTGCTCATCCTAAGGTAAAACTGGCCACTTCTATCCCAGGAAGAGTGGTTTTCCCAGTTCCTGCATCAGGGGATGCAAAAAAATGACCCACCCTGCTGTGCCCCAGGTCCATCCCCTGGAGCAACCTCTGCCAAGAACAGGACGACTCTGTGGGTTCCTTGGAAAGACACCAATGAGGAGCCAAGGCATGACAGAGCGGTTTGGGTTGGATCACCTACTTCCAAGGTCCTGCCGTGGCAGAGACATCACTCTTTTGGTCTTATGAAGAGGCAAAATGTTCTCACATGACTGTTTTCGTCTTTCTTTGCTGCAGGAAACGCGCAACCCACAGCGCTGGTAAAAGGAAGGGCAGCCAGAAGGACCTGAGGCCACCTGATCTGTGGATACACCACGAGGAGATGGAAATGAAGAACATCGAGAAGCCAACAAGCTCGGATGCCGCAGGAAGGGACTCCCCGATGCAGAGCTGCCAGGACATCACCCCTGTCAGCCACAGCCAGTCGGAAACACAGCTGGGCAACAAGAGCACCCCACAACCTGGTGAGGTTCTCCAAGAGCCACAAAAGGGCTGGGTTCCACCTCTAGATTTGGTGAAATTATAATCATAGAATGCTTTGGGTTCCAATGGACCTTTAAAGGTCTTCTAGTCCAACTCCAATCCATGTATCTTTCCATGATACTGGTGGTTAGTGGCCTTAGCCCACCACGTGGAGCCTCCAACAGAGGAGGAAACCTGGCAAAATCCAGCAGGAGGTGGGAAGAATTAACAGCTCTGCGATGGGTACTGGGAGAGACGTTCCTCGATGATTTTTGCAGTTGTTTCAGACTAAGGGAAAATCCCTTATTTCTTACTTTTAGATAATTTTGAGTTCAGGAGTTCAAATGGAACTCAAATGTTGTTAAATTTGCGTACCATGCTAAGGAAAAGAGAGAGGGAAAGAAGGAAGTCATGGAGGAGGAAGCAGGGGAAAGGAAAGGTAGAAATGCTCCACAGAGGGACCTGGACAGGTTTAATCAATGGGCTGAGGTGAACAGGATGGGGTGCAAAAAGATTGGGTGTCAGGTCCTGCACTGGGGTCACAACAACCCTACCCAATGCTCCAGGCTTGGGGAAGAGTGGTTGGAAGGCTGCCCACAGGAAAAGGACCTGGGGGTGTTGGTTGACAGCAGCTGAACATGAGTCAGAAGTGGCCCAGGTGGCCAAGAAGGCCACCAGCATCCTGACTTGGATCAACCGTGGGGTGGCCAACAGAAGTGAAGGGATTGTGCCAATGGACTCGGTGCTGGTGAGGCCACAGTTCGACTTCTGGGTTCAGTTTTGGTCCTCTCACTCCAAGAAGGACTTTGATGGGTTCTGGGAGCGCATCCGGAGAAGGAAACAGAGCTGAGGAAGGGTCTGAAGAACAGGATTTCTGGGAATAGCAGAGGGACCTGGGGCTGGTTTAGCCTGGAGAAGAGGAGGCTGAGGGGAGACCTCATCGCTCTCTGCACCTACTGGAAAGGATGTTGTGGTGAGGTGGGTGTTGGGCTCTTCTCCCAAGGAACAGGGGACAGGCCAAGAGGAAATGGCCTCAAATTGCACCAGGGGAGGTTTAGATTGGATATTAGGAAAAAATTCCTTCACTGAAAGAGTGGTGAAGCCCTGGTAGAGGCTGCCCAGGGCATGGATGGTGTTTCCATCCCTGGAGAGGTTCAAAAACTGTGTAGAGGTTGCACCTCAGGCCATGGTTTAATAGGCATGTTGGTGTTGTGCTGATGATCGGATTGGATGACCTTCGAAGTCTTTTTCAAACTTAATGATTCCGTGGTTCTATCCCTTTTCTGCAGTTCCTGTTCTTGCAGGAGAGAAAAATACTCAAAAAGGTTTTCAGATTTCCAAATGGGTCATCATTTTCTGTGTTTTGGGCTGATTTACTATTAGAAGATAATTCATAGTATTATGGAACCGTGGATTGGTTTTGGGTTGAAAAGGACCTCAAAGCCCAGCCGGTTCCAATCCCACTCTCATGGGCAGGGACACCTCCCACTGGATCAACGTGGTCAAAGTCCCAGCAAACCTGATCTTCAGCACCTCCAGGGATGGGGCAGTTACCACTTCTCTGGATAACCTGGGCCAAGGCCTCCCCATACTCATGATGAAGAACTTCTTCCTAATGTCAAATCTAAATCTTCCTCCTTCCAATTTAAAACCATTCCCCCTTGTCCTGTCACTCCAGGTCTTGTAAAAAGACCCTCCTCAGCTTTCCTGGAGCCCCTTTCAGTCCTGGGAGGCTGCTCTAAGGTCTCCCCAGAGCCTTCTCCATGCTGAACAACCCCAACTCTCTCAGCCTGTCCTCACAGCAGAGGTGTTCCAGCCCTCGGATCATCTCCGTGGCCTCCTCTGGACCTGATCCAACAGTTCCATCTCCTTCTTATGTTGGGGATTCCAGAACTGGACACGGGACTCCAGGTGGAATCTCACGAGAGCGGAGTAGAGGAGGAGAATCCCCTCCCTCTCCCTACTGGTCCCACATCTTTGGATGCAGCCCAGGACATGGGTGGCTTCCTGGGCTGTGAGCGCACGTTGCCAGCTCATATCACACTTCTCATAAATCAACACCCCAAGTCCTTCTCCTCAGGGCTGCTCCCAATCCCATCGTCCCCCATCCCATATTGAAATCGTGAATTGCCCTGACCCGGACGCAGGACCTTTCACTTGGTCTCGTTGAAACTCATGATATCCACACTGGCCCAATTCTCCAGTCTGTCCAGGTTTCCACCGCTGTTACTGCAAAGGTCCTTGTTGCACCAGGCATTGAGGACACATTGTAGATGAGTTTTTGAGGGACATGATTTAGCGGATGATGGGTGTGATTGGACTCAATGATCTCAAATGTCTCTTCCAACTGGAAGATTCTATGGTTCTATGATCACCAGAAGATTCTCCCTTCCTACACAGATCAGGAGAACTGATTCAGGGCCCAGAAAGATCAATGTGAGAGCAGCATTGATCGCAATGGACTCACAATCGAATCCATGGCCGGAAGTCCTCACGACATTTGAGCAACTTAATGGCAAAGTCTGGGTTAGATATTTTATGTATAAATGCCTTGGTCCATAAATCAATGCCTTTAGGCTTCTTCCCAGCCTGTAAAACTGTCCCTGGCTTTTCACCAGGTCTTTGAATGGCCATCAACAGGAGATTTTGGCATCCAGGGAAGAGTGACATGAGGAAAAATTTAGCATTTTTGTACGCAGTTTTTTGACTTTTTTAAGGAATATTCGTTTGCTTGGATGTCAGAAGCATAAAGCTGCTTGGTTGGAGATCATTGTGTCCAACAACACCAGACGAATGGTCTGAGTGGGTATTAAGCTTATCTGTATGACAGTATTGAGGTGATTCTATCCATGGCTTATTAAAATAGGAAAACTAACATAAATATAAGTTCATGGCTTTATGAGAAGTGGAACAACCAGGTTGAGGGAGGGGATTCTGCCCCTCTGCTCTCATGAGACTTCACCTGGAGTCCTTCATTCAGTTCTGGAGTCCTCAGCACAGGAAGGACATAGAGCTGTCGGAACAACTCCAGAGGAGGCCATGGAGATGATTCAAGGGCTGGAGAACCTCCTGTATGAGGACAGGCTGAGAGAGTTGGAATTGTTCAGCCTGGGGAAGAGAAGGCTCCTGGGAGACCTTAGAGCAGCTTCCCAGTACTGAAAGGGGCTTCAGGAAGGCTGGGTAGGGGCTCTTGATCAGGGAGTGCAGGGACAGGATGAAGAGAAGAGTTTTAAGCTGCAAGAGGGGAGATTGAGGTGACATCTCTTGAAGAAAAGTTCTCCTGTGAGGGTGGGGAGGCCCTGGTCCAGGTTTCCCAGAGAAGCTGTGGCTGCCCCATCCCTGGAGGTGTTTAAGGCCCAGGTTGGATGGGGTTTTGAGTCCCTGATCCAGTGGGAGGAGTCCCTGTCCATGGAACTGGATGATCTTTAAAGGCCCTCCCAAACCAAACCATTCTATTATTCTGTGATTTCTGCAGCCTTTTTCTGCTCTTGATGCTTGATTTTTAAATTAAATTTGTAACAGGTAAGTTACAAGAAAGATGTCATAATTTTATGAAGTGAATGAGATTTTAAGATCATTTCAGAGGCAAAAAGAGGACGTGATATATTAATTCCCTCACAGAAAAACTCAACAGTAATTTTATTCAGAAAAGGCTGCTAAAATTCTCTCTGAAGCTCTTTGCAGATGATGACATTTAATGATCGGTTAAAATAAATGAACTCTCAAAAGAAACTATTGCAGAGTGAAGAGAAACATTCATCTACAGCATTTTCAGCTGAGGTTTTGGATTGTTTTTCTCCAGGTCCAGAGACAGAAGAGGTTGGAAGCAGCATGTCCACGTTAGAGCGCTCCCTTGCCGCCCGCAGAGCCACCCGTGCCAAGCTCATGATCCCCATGGAGTCACAACCAAACAACCCTCGTGAGTCTCAAGTCCTTCTCCCAAATTCCTTCTGGACCTCCCAACCTCTGGTCACCCACCTGAAGATCTCATATGGTCTTTCGGATGTCACAGAACCGTAGAATCATGGAGTGGTTTGGGTTGGAAGGGACCTTAAAGATCATTCAGTTCCAACCCCCTACCATGGGCAGAGACACCTTCCATTGGATCAGGGGGCTCAGAGCCCCATCCAACCTGGCCTTGAACACCTCCAGGGATGGGGCAACCACCACTTCTCTGGGAAACCTTGGCCAGGGCCTCCCACCCTCATCATGAAGATTTTCTTCTTAACATCTAATCTAAATCTTCCCCTTTCCAATTTAAAGCCATTCCCCCTCATCCCATCACTCCAGGCCTTGTAAAAAGCCCCTTCCCAGCTTTCCTGGAGCCCCTTTCAGTCCTGGGAGGCTGCCCTAAGGTCTCCCTGGAGCCTTCTCTTCTCCAGGCTGAAGAATCCCAACCCTCTCAGCCTGTCCTCATAGCAGCGGGGGCTCCAGGCCTCGAATCACCTTTGTGGCCTCCTCTGGACCTCTTCCAACAGTTCCATATCCTTCTTATACTGGGGATTCCAGATACGAGGTAACTACACCTCATAAACTGAAATAACAATCACAATTGCAGCTTTGTCTGAAAAAAAAATGAAAGGTTGGAAGGTTTCCAGGGCTTCACAAAGCAGGAGTATAAAAAGCATGGAGAGATTTCAAAAACCATACCTATCAGCCCAGGCTAAGCTTAAGGAGTCACCATTTCTATTTTTACCAGGTGGATAATGATGGAGAAATTCCTCTGTTTTTCTCCTATAAACCTCTAAAAACAGAGTTTGAGTTGCCGGAGCAGAAGGTTTGGAGATGTCAGATATAAATCGTGTTGGTGGATGAGGGAATGGCAGAGAATGTTGTGTAGTTTTTAGTAAAGCACTTGACACTGTCTCCCACAGTGTTCTCCTGGAGAAGCTGGTGGTCCTTGGCTTAGACTGGGTGGAAAACTGGCTGGATGGTCGAGCACAGAGAGTTGTGGTCAACGGAGCTAAATCCAGTTGGCAGAGGACTGCAAGGAGTGTCACCGGGGAGAAAGGTTCCATCCAGTTCTGTTCAATATCTTTATCCATGATCAGGATGAGGGGATTGAGTGTTCCCCCAGTCGGTTTGCATATTATACCAAACTGGGTGGAAGTTCTCATCTGCTTGAGAGGAGGAAGGTTCTGCTGAGGGATCTGGACAGGCTGGATCCATGGGTTAAGGCCAATGGGATGGGGTTCAACCATGTCAAGTGTCAGGTCCTGCACTTGGGCCACAGGAAACCCACGCAGAACTCAAGGCTTGGGGAAGAATGCTGGAAAGGCAGAAAAGGCCCTGGGAGTGTTGTTGGCGGCGGCTGAACATGAGCCAACAGAGCTCCAGGTGGCCAAGAAGGCAACCAGCATCCTGGCTCGGATCAACCATGGGTGGCCAGCAGGAGCAGGGAAGGGATCGTCTCCCCTGCACTCACCACCATGAATCCTGTGTTCAGTTTTGGACCCCTCAATCCAAGAAGAACTTGGGAGAACATCCAGAGAAGGGGAACAGAGCTCTTAGAGGGGCTGGAGGTCTTGTGAGGGGTGTCTGGGGGACCTGGGGCTGCTTACTCTGAAGAAAAGGAGGCTGAGGGGAGACCTCAATTTCCTGTAGATCTAGAAAGAATTCTGGGTTGAAGCAGAGGAAACTCTTACACCAGCTGATTTTCTCCTGGGAAATATTCTCATCTTGTGACCACGGCAACCTCACAGTTAGAGGATTTGCCCTTTTTTCAGAAGGATTCCTCTTAGGTTGCCCTGGTTTGAAGGAAAGCAGTGATTGTAGAATCATAGAACCATAGAATCATGGAATGGTTTGGGTTGGAAGGGACCTTCAAGCCCATCCAGTTCCAACCCCTCTGCCATGGGCAGGGACACATCCCACTGGATCACGGTGCTCAAATCTCCATCCAACCTGGCCTTAAACACCTCCGGGATGGGACAGCCACCACTTCTCTGGGCAACCTGGGCCAGGGCCTCCCCACCCTCATCATGAAGAATTTCTTCCCAATATCTGATGTAAATCTTCCCCCTCCAATTTAAAGCCATTGAAAAATGAATGGATTTGGAGTGGTGTAACCAAAATCAGCACCAAATCAATTCCAGTTGCAATGGGTTGATAGCAGTACCAGCTCCCTAAAAGTCAAATCAACTTTGTTCTACACCTTAGATATAAAAGTACTCTTATATTTCATCTCTTTGGTAAAATGATGCATTTTGAGGAATCCTAGAATGATGGAATTGTTCGGTTTGGAAACAACCTTGAAGATCACCCAGTTCCAGCCTCCCTGCCATGGGAAGAGACACCTCCCACCACACCAGGCTGCTCAGGACCACATCCAGCCTGGCTTGCTCTCTATTTATTAATATTTCCAACCATATCAATCTAATCTCTTGTGACAGCCCTATTAAGATTGTTTGCAAATAATTAAACTCAGCTTCATAAAAGCCTTATTTGTGCATTTGTGCTGGCTGAGTCACGCTGAATTTGTTTCTTCCCCCAGAAAACAGAGTCAAGGCTTTGTCTGATCAGATGCTTTAATTAATTTCTCTCTGTCTGCCTGACACCGAAAGCAATCGTCGGCACTGAGCAATTAAATAGACGGAAGAAGCCACATCCTAATCCTGAAGTAAAAAAAAAAAACACACGCTGTTAATTGTTAAAAAACACCAAATCTGGAGGTATTCACACTCCTCTCAATAATCAGCCTTTGAAAAAAAATACATTCCATCATGTGCCTTCGCTCCCTGAAGTGGAAGGAGGAGAAACCAGATGAAGTAGATAAGGTTTTATAGGGATGTATTTGATGGTTTTGATGCTGCTGAAATCCAAGCAGCCCCAAAGAGCAAGGCTGTTGTATGGAGAGAAGTGTTTTCGGGGAGAAATAGTTGAGGAGGTCTTTGTGGGGTATCAGATTCAAGTATTGGACCTGTAATTCTCCTGTTTTCCATTTGCAATCTTCATTTATCATACGATCATTGAGTGGTTGGGGTTGGAATGGACCGTAAAGCTCATCAGGTTCCACCCCCTGCCATGGGCAGGGACACCTCCCACTGGATTGGGGGCTCAAAGCCCCATCCAACCTGGCCTTGAACATCTCCAGGGATGGAGCAGCCACCACTTCTCTGGGCAACCTGGGCAAGGGCCTCACCACCCTCACAGCTCTCAATCCATTCTCCGCCCAGCCTGTGTTTTTGCTTGGGATTGCCCTGAGCCACGGGCAGGACCTTTCGTTTGGCCTTGTTGAACCTCTTGATGTTCACAAAGTCCCACTTCTCCAGCTTGTCCAGGACCCTTCCCTCCAGCGTGTGGACCATGCCATGAAGTTTAGTTTCATCAGGAAACTTGCTAAGGGTGCCTTCAACCCCAGTCCATGTCCAATCCTGTAAGGAACAGTTTAGATGCCAACAAACGAGTAGCTGAAAGTCTGAAGCTGAAGATGAATTCTTGAGTTGAGTTGAACAGAAATGCATTGATTTGTCCTGACATTTGTGCTGAATTCAGACTTTCCTATGAGTTATCTCCCCTATTTTCCCCACTCAGTGCTTGAAGAGTGGGTGAGAATAACACCATAAAATAAAAAAACACCTTACATTTCTTTGTAGCTTTTAGGAAAAACTTGGAACCTCTCATTTAAGCTCTGGGCCAGCTCAGTGAAAAGCAGAGATTTTTGGCTCATTGATGATAAGGTTGGGCTTATCAAGCACCTTTCACTCGTGACTTATGAACAATGCTGTAGACTTTAAGACAGTCATTAGAGTTCCTTCAAGCTCCTACTGCATCCCTTACGCAGAGTGAGGGACTGGGCTACCTGCCCAAGGTCACACGAGAAGCTGTGAAGGTGCCAAGGCTTGACGAGGGTATTTTTAAGTGTGCAGCTTCCAGCAAGACAAAGCTGCACTGCCAGAGCTTAAAAAAAGAAGTGTGGAGGGGAAGAAAACTCAGGAAGAAATTCCAACCAGGGCAATTCGAGCTTCAGAGTCATCTGGAAGAATTTACCCACTCTTAGAAGGGGTTTTCTACTGTTCAGACATTTCATTTTGCCTTTGTAAGATGTTTTTATGGACAATATTTACAGCATTGCTGCCACGGTGAAAAATTTCACCCTTTATTGAATCCTATTAAAGACCAACTTGCATTTCAAAGTGCAATCCTTCATTTCTTTTGAGGGTGTAGGTACCCAGCACCTCAAGGCTAGCTTGGATGAAGCTTTGGGCAACCTGATCCAGTGGGAGGTGTCTCTGCCCCATCCCTGGAGGTGTTCAAGGCCAGGTTGGATGAGGCTTGGAGCCCCCTGATCCAGTGGGAGGTGTTCCTGCCCGTCGCGGGGTGGGGTGGAACTGGGTGGGCTTCGAAGTCACTTCCAACCTAAACCATTCCAAGATTCTAACAGTGGGTTTTAGGTGGAAGTAACATAATGATAAAACTGAAAATCAGGTGAATTTAGGGGCCAACAATGCTATAATTCTTTCTCACTGATTTGTCAGGGATATAAATCACCCCCAAAATTTAGCTGAATAGCTGGAACACAGATAAAAAGCTGTTTAATCTTACAGATCAGGAATTGTAGACTGCACTTACCATTATGGGATGTACAGCAACGTATTCCTTTATATAGAGGTGATTTCTCTCCACAGGGACATGTTTTATAAGGAGCCTTTGGGTACTCTGATTCAGCACCAAGGTTGTCCCTGGTTCCCTGCCGACCCTCTAAGGACTCTGGTTTAGTTAGCATTTAATCTCTCTCTCCTTCTTTCCTTTCAGCTGTGGTCAGTGCCATTCCGGTGCCAACGTTAGAAAGTGCCCAGTACCCTGGGATCCTGCCATCTCCAACCTGTGGATACCCACACCCACAGTTCACCCTTCGGCCGGTGCCCTTCCCAACCCTCTCCGTGGACAGGACCTTTGGAGCAGGAAGAGGTCAGTACAGTGTTTTCCTTCCACTCTTTGCTAGTAAAGTGCTTGGAAACAAGTTATCATTGGGATTTATAAACTCTAGACCATGCCAACAATGCTACCCTGATTTTTCAGAGCCACGAGAAGTCCAGTATGGGTAAGAGACATTGGTCAACGGGGGTCTCTTCACCATAAGCAGCTCCAGTTGCAATTCCCAGTCCACGCTGAACACCTTAAATGTTAAAATCCACTGCACCTCTAACCAAAGCCAGACTTTTCAGTAGGTCTGGTAGTCATTTCATTCTGCTTTGATCTTCTTCATAAGGATATTCCCAGAAAAAAAATGCAGGCTTAAGAAATCTTTATTCACCCCAAGACAGGATCTGGTATCATCACTCATTAAATTAACGCACAACATCCTAGAATCATAGAACCATGGAATGGTTTGGGTGGAAGGGACTTCAAAGTCCACCCAGTTCCAGCCCCCAGACACCTCCCGCTTGATCAGGGTGCTCAAAGCCCCATCCAACATGGCCTTGAACACCCCCAGGGAACACACCAAGTCTCTCAGCCTCCTTGTATGAGAGGTTCTCCAGCCCTTGGATCATCCTTGTGAACTCCTCTGGACTCGCTCCAGCAGATCCTTCCTGCGCTGAGGATTCCAGAACTGAGGACTCCAGGTGGGGTCTCACCAGAGCAGGGCAGAGGGGGAGAATCCTCTCCCTGTCCCTACTGGTCCCATTGCTTTGGATGCAGCCCTGGGCACTATTGACTCTCTGGGCTGTGAGCAGGCTCATATTGAGCTTCTCATCCACCAACACCCCAAGTTCTTCTCCTCAGGGCCAAAACAGACAAGTCAGGTTATTATTCAAGCTCTATTTGGGACCTGACTCTCCTTTCATTTACTTTACTTTCCCCTTAAGTGGAAACTTTCTCCTAAAGATAAATTGCAGCACTCAAATCTTTGGGTCAATGAGAAAGGCCTTCAGAAAGGGAGAAAGGTGTTGGAGCATTGTCTTTACAGGAGGACGCAGAGGGACACCCTTGTTAATGGCATGGCACATGATTTATTCAGGGATTGCTACATCTTGATCAATAGGGTGCTTGGTCATGCACGTAAGATGTGCCTCAGAAGAGTTATTGCTGGGGATTTCTTCTTCAGACAAAGCTGCAATTGGTCAAGCGTTAAATGAGGGCTAAAGCACCCTTCGTGGGGCACCTCCGCAGTCTCTTTCAATTTCAGTTGCTCTCAACCACACAAGCGTATTAAGAAAAGAGCCAAAAATAAATAAACTCAAAGCATTTGGGTTGTTTTCTTGCAGTGGGGTGGTCAGTGAGGCGATGGGAGCTGAGTCATGAAGACAGCAACTCCTTTTCAACTGGTCGGTTCTTCGAGATGAGTTGATGTTGCCCATGAAAGCACTTGGCAGCAACAGCATCCGCCCTCAGAAAAGCTGCTGACATCATATCAGAAATCTACCTTTTCATCCTTCATATATCTGAGGGCTGGAGCAAGTCCCACATGAAAGGAAGCTGAGAGAATTGAGATTGCTCAGCCTGGAGAAAAGAAGGCTCCTGGGAGAACTTAGAGCAGCCTCCCAGGACTGAAAAGGGCTCCAGGAAAGCTGGGGAGGGGCTCTTGATCAGGGAGTGCAGCAACAGGATGAGGGGGAAGGGTTTGAAGCTGAAAGAGGGGAGATTGAGATGAGATTTTAGGGAGAAACGGTGTCCTGGGAGGGTGGGAAGGCCTTGGCCCAGGTTACCCAGAGAAGTGGTGGTTGCCCCATCCCTGGAGGTGTTGAAGGCCAGGTTGGATGGGGCTTGGAGCCTTCTGATCCAGTGGTTGGAACTGGATGGGCTTTAAGGTCCCTTCCAACCCAAACCATTCTGTGATTTTCTGAAGCACCTTCCTTAGGTCACTCGCCTTCAACATTTAAAGCCCAATGAAGCTTCTTCTTTTAATAGAGTCATCACAGCTTTCTCTTCAGCAGCAGCTGGAGGATAACCTGAAATCTCTTCTGGAGTAATAATTCTGTAGGTGTCCAGGTTTTACAACCAAATCTATAACAGAGAACAGACCCGTCCGGTAAAGCAGTCATTTAATTGCCTTTTAATGCAGAGATCGTTCTGCTGATGCTGCCCTGATAAAGGTGATAAATCTTTGTTATCTAAGAAGACCACAGCAGAAAATGCCCAAGAGGGTATTTTTGATGAGTACAGTGGAATTAGAGAATCAGTAAGGATGGAAAAGCCCTCTAAGCTCATCCTGTCCAGCCATCAAACCAACTCCACTGTGCCTGCTAAACCCTGTCCCCAGGTGCCAAGCGACACAGTTTTTGAACCCCTTTAGGGATGGGGACTCCACCAGGTCCTTGTGCAGACTCCGCCAGGGCTTCACCATTCTTTCCATGAAGGATTTTTTTCCAATATCCAACCTAAACCTACACTGATGCAACTTGAGACCATTTCCTCTCGTCCTGTCTCCTGTTCTTTGGGAGAAGAGCCCAGTACCCCCCTCACCACAATCTCCTTTCCAGAAGCTACAGAGAGAGATGAGGTCTCCCCTCAGCCTCCTCTTCTCTAGACTGTATCTTCCCAGGTCCCTCAGCCACTCCCAGAACCCTTGTTCTCCAGCCCCTTCTCCAGATGAGCTCCAGCCTCTCAAGGTCTTTCTTGGAGTGAGAGGCCCAAAATACAGGATTCCAGGTGTGGCCTCACCAGCACTGAGAAGGTGGACGATCCCTTCCCTGCTTCTGGTGGCCACCCCATGGTTGACCCAAGCCAGGATGCTGGTTGCCTCCTTGGCCACCTGGGCCACTGTTGCCTCATCTTCAGCCACTGTAGACCAGCACCCTCAGGACCTTTTCCTGCGGGTAGATTTCCAGCCACTCTTCCCCGAGCAAGGACACAATGAAAGCTCTTGGGCTCCACAGGAAGTTCAGACTTGAGCACAGAATAAAAGGCCTTATTCTTACTTTGAGCAAAAGCCTTGTCAGCCGGTTTGTTCCAGAAGTCATTCCAACCTTAGAGCTGAACTTCTGTGAGACTCACACACTGTTTTCATACACTCATAGAACGTTTTAATTTGGAAGTGGCTGTAAAGATCACCCAGTTCCAACTCCCCTGCCATGGGCATGGACACCTTCCACTGGATCAGGGTGCTCAAAGCCTCACCCAACCTGGTCTTGCATCTGGTTTGCGTCTTCCTGGACTAGGACGGGGTGAAGGGAGAGAAGGGCCCAGTTTCCGTGGTAACCTAGAGCAGCAACACTCTCCGTGATACCTTCCTGAACCTCTGAGCTGTGGTTAAAGGTAGAACGAGCTAAACCACCTTTCCTGCTCTATCCTGTCACAAACAACACCTCTGGCCTCCTTGAGGAGAATCTTAGCCCTCAGAGAAGAAGAGAAGGCTGTGCTGGGCAAGGAATGAAGTGGAAAAGCAGGGGAAGGGCAATAACACATTGATACAGAGGGCCTTGAAGGTGAGTACAAGGAAGAGGAGCCACAGCTCGGTGAACTTCCACAAACCCTAGATGAGTTTGACCTTGGTGTGATCCTGCAGTTGGGTTCCTCTCCGCGGCGTTCAGCATTGCCAGAGATGTCTGCAATGTTGTCTCAGGAACAAGGAATGGGGCCGTGGAAGCGAGGAGGAATCCTCATTTCCATTTTTCAAACTTGTTTTGCCACTTAGGAGGCTGCAATTACTGACAGACTTTGACATTAATCATTATAAAACGCCTTGAGACTTCACTTGGCTTCGTAATTGTGTGTTCTTTGCACAATGAGGTCTGGTGGTTGCAGCAGGCTCTGAAAGAAACCAGGTCCTCTGGAGCATTTGGTGTATAATAACTAATTCTGATGGCTTTGTGTCTGGAAGGTTGTTTTCTTCAGTGAAAGATTGAGCTTTTTCTAGGTTTCTGTTTCCTGCCACACGCCGTGTGATTAACCGTCACGCTCCGAGCCCTCCTGGGCTGGCTTTGATACTGTGGAGACACCAACACACTCAAACTGAACAAGTTCTTGTTGTGATTAGGCTTTTAACCAACCAGTTGCAAACAAAATATTAGGTCTTCTGGTCACCAAGACCACAACTTTCTCCAGTGATATTACTCAAGGCTGTGGGTTTGGAGCTGGGAGAAGGGTCAGGAGAGGCCACAGACCCAAGCTCCGGAGGAGCCTTGAAGGAAACTCACAATGCAGGATGTGAAAAAGAAGATATGAGATGGTGGGTTTGATCCAGTTCTCTTATTCTTCTCCTGGAATAGGAACAAAGCAGAAGTAGGCAGGTTCTTTGCTGTGGCATGGGGAAAGGAACTGCTTCCTTCCATCCATCAACCCGACCTGGCTGAAGGTGTCCCTGCCCATGGCAGTGGGGTTGGAATCAGAACAGATTTAAAGTCTCTTCCAATCCAAACCGTTCTATGATTTTGTGATGCCTGGAGGTGTTCCAGGCCAGGGTGGATGGAGATTTGAGCCCCCTGATCCAGTGGGAGGTGTCCCTGCCCATGGCAGTGGGGTTGGAATTGGATGGACTTTGAGGTCTTTTCCAACCCAAACCATTCTATGATGAGTTTCCATAGTCATAGGGTGCTCCACTCATCTCATGATGCATAACAGTATTCTGCTGGAGAAACTGGCTGCCATTGGCCTGGACAGGCACAACCACCGCTGAGTAAAGAACTGGCTGGATGGCCGGGCCCAAAGAGTGGTGGGAAATGGAGTTCAATCCAGTTGGAGGCCGGTCATGAGTGGTGTTCTGCAGGATTCATGGATGGGTCCAGTCCTTTTCAATATCTTTATTAATGATCTAGCCAAAGGGATCGAGTGCACCCTGAGCAAGTTTGCAGATGACACCCAGCTGGGTGGCAGTGTGGATCTCCTTGAAGGAAGGGAGGCTCTGCAGAGAGATCTGGACAGGCTGGGTCGATGGGCTGAGACCAACGGGATGAGGTTTAACAAGGCCAAGTGCAGAGTCCTCCATTTAGGTCACAACAACCCCGAGCAGCGTTACAGGCTTGGGGAAGAGTGGCTGGAGAGTTGTCTGGAGGAGAAGGACCTGGGGGTGTTGGTTGAAAGGGGCTGAACATGAGCCAAAAGTGGCCCCAGTGGCTAAGGCGGCCAATGGCATCTTGGCCTCTATCAAAAATAGTGTGGCCAGCAGGAGCAGGGAGGTGATTGTGCCCCTGTACTGGGCACTGGTGAGGCCACACCTCGAGTACTGGAGTGAGTTCTGGGCCCCTCACTAAAAGAAGGACATTGAGGTGTTGGAGCGCGTCCAGAGAAGGGTGATGAGGCTGGTGAAGGGGCTGGAGAACAAGTTCTGTGAGGAACAGCTGAAGGACCTGGGGTTGTTTAGCTTGGAGAAGAGGAGGCTGAGGGGAGACCTCATCACTGTCTACGGCTGCCTGAAAGGAGGCTGTGGCAGAGCGAGTGTTGATCTCTTCTCTCAGGTGACAGGTGATGGGACAAGGGGAAATGGCCATAAGTTGTGCCAGGGGAGGTTCAGACTGGATATTGGGAAGAACTTCTCTGTGAAAGGGTTCTCAGGCACTGGAACAGCTGCCCAGGGAGGTGGTTGAGTCACCGTTCCTGGAGGTGTTTAAAGAATGGAGAGATGAGTTTTTGAGGGACATGGTTTAGCGGGTGATGGGTGCGGTTGGACTCGATGATACCAAAGCTCTTTTCCAACCGGAAGATTCTACGATTCTACGATTTAAGTGTTTATTGATTTTGAATATTTAAAAGCAAATAGAGAGGAAAGTCAGAGAGAAAGAGCGAAAAGCATCACACTTAGGATTTGTTCTTCCTTACAAGGAAGGTCTTTTGAACTTCAAATTACACACAGCCACTCTGAGGAACATCTGGGTTTGAATTGATCTGCCAATAACTTTTGGTGGGACTGTTTCGATGTTTCCTGCGCCTTTTTGGAGTGTGGAGGTGAATCCCATCCCTTCTGTTGAAAATGGCAATAAAAGCAGGAAACGGGAATTAAAAAAAAAATAACTCTGGTTTTTTTCCTTCTTTACTTCTGTTGACTCTTCTTTTGCAGCTGTAAACGAAGGAGCAGCACAACAACAGCCGTCCTTGCTACCGCAGCCACAGCCTGAGCACTCCAACAACGAGGACGCCCCAAGCAGAACCATTCCCACCGCCTGTGTCCGCCCCACTCACCCTCTCCGCAGCTTTGCCAACCCCTTGCTACCTCCCCCCATGAGTGCAATAGAACCGAAGGTCCCTTACACACCACTTCTGGCTCAAACAGGTAAGAGAAACATCTCCCGGGGCCGCTCAACTGAAACGATGGCTTTTGATTCATGACTAAACGAAGCACACAAGGCTGTTCCATACCTTGGAGAAATACCACACGTTGGGAAAGACCTCTACAGTGGTCAAGTCCAACCATCAACACAACATTAAAGTGCCCACAAAACCATGGAATAACACATTCATCAAGGCTGGAAAGGACCTCTAAAGTCACCCAGTCCAACCATCAGCCCAACCCCACTGTGCCTGCTAAACCATGACCCACAGTGTCTCATCTACATGTTTTTTTAACCCCTCCAGGGATGGAGATTCCACCACTGCCCTGGGAAGCCTTTTCCAATGCTTCACCACTCTTTTGGCAGAGGAACTTTTCCTAATAGGTTATCTAAATCTCCCTTGGTGCAGTTTGAGGCCAACTATCCATAAGTGCTGGAAGGATGGAAAGTAGTTTATAATCCAGCACTTCACTCTGACAATCTGGGATTATAAAAAATATGAGGACAAGGCAATAGCTTAAAATAAGAGTTAACAAGTGAGTGATGAAGAGGAATTAAACGAGATGCCAAATTAATCACTTTGCCTCATTTTCAGCCTCCTGTTACGCTCCAGTCACTTGAACCAGTGCCAACGGCTTGACTCTTCTTTCCAGGCTTGCCTTTTCCATAATGAAAGGAGTAATTATGTATTCTGGAGGAGAACTGACTGCAGTCCACTCCCGTGTACAAACTCCTTAAAAACTAAACGGCAAGAAAGGTACATAAAGAAAAGGATTATTGATCAGAGAATCACAGAATGGTTTGCATTGGAAGGGATCTTAAAGCCCAGGGACACCTCCCATTGGATCAGGGGGCTCAAAGCCCCATCCAACGTAGCCTTCAACACCTCCAGGGATGGGGCAGTCACAGCTTCTCTGTGCAACCTGGGCCAGGGCCTCCCCACCCTCATGGTGAGGAATTTCTTCCTAATGTCTAATCTAATTTAAAGCCGTTCCCCCTTCATCTCACTCACTCCAGGCCTTTGGAAAAAGTCCCTCCCTATCTTTCCGTGGCAAGGGATTGAAACTGGGTGGGCTTTAAGGTCCCTTCCAACCCAAACCATCCCATGATTCCACGAACGGGTGTGATTTGAGTAACATTATTTGCCTCTATCACCCTGCCTACCAGAGATATTAAGGAGAAACAGAAAAGGGGAGGTTGCAGACTGGTGCCTCCAGTTCCTGACAGCAGAAAGAAGCAGATAAATCCTTATTTGCTGCAGAACTGCCTTTGCCAAACACTGCAGCTGAATTTTCCTTTATATATAAGAGAGCCCATTCCTCTTTATGCAGTGCTACCTTTTTACTTTACGAGGATCCAATTCTACTTGTCTTACTCTAGTGAGGAAGCCTGGAGAGCATCAAAAAGCCCTTCAAAAAATTCCTCCCCAGCTTCCCTGGAGCTCCTTCAGGTACTGGGAGGTTGCTCTGAGATCTCCCTGAAGACTTCTCTTCTCTGAACAACTCCAGCTCTCTCAGCCTGTCCTCATAGCAGAGGGGCTCCAACCATCATCTTCATGTTTTTTTCTGGACCCGTTTCCAACAGTTCCATATCCTTCTTGTGTTGGGGATTCCAGAACTCAGGCGATTCCACGACACAGGGCTTCAGGTGAGGTCTCACGAGGGCAGAGCAGAGGGGCAGTGCCAGCCCCCTGTTATAAGAAACAAAAAGAACTGGAAGTTTATGGCAATCATCTGCCAAAAAGCAATGGAAATAAATAAACCGGATGCTCAAAGAATGAACAAATCTGGTTTTCTTGACTCAGTCGCACAGAAGAAAAGTAGTTCCTGGGTTCCAGATGACATTGAAATTGCTGTTTTCACTCTTAGATTGAAACCACAATTTTTCCTTCATGGAACTGTGCATAACTTCATTTCTGACCTCTTCTTGGCTATTTTGTGGGATTGGGGGCTATTTATTTCTCTCTCTGTATGGTTTCACTTGCTTTTCTCTACGTACATGTCCTCAGAGTCATCAACCAGATTGATGTTGTCTCCCTTACTTATTTCTTGTAGAAAGGTTTCCTTCATAAATGTCCTTTCTGTGCCTCTGGGCAGCAGAGGGAACAGATTCGTGTCCAGCACATGATCCTTCAAAAGGAGTTTGCTCTTACAGCTCCTCTGAAAGCCAGATCTCTCTTCTTTTCGCTTAAAATGAAAATGGAGAGAGGAAAAGCATTAAAAAAGAGAGGTCGAGAAAGAACACTTCATTTCACACGCATCCCTGAGTATCTCAGAACACCCATTGGCTTGGTCTCTCAGCCCCAGATGACCATGATTTTGAAGACTTTTATGAGTTCTCAAAGTTTGTGAAGTGTTTTTCTACTTGAACAAACCTCCCAGAAGAGAGCACTGGCACATCCCTGGCACATCCCTCCTTGAAGAAGAGAAGGCTCTGGTTAAACCTTAAAGCACCCTCCCAGGGCTGAAAGGGGCTCCAGGAAAGCTGGGGAGGGGCTCTTGATCAGGGAGTGCAAGGCCAAGACAAGGGGAATGGTTTTCAGCTGAAAGAGGGGAGATTGAGATGAGATCTTCGGGAGAAATGTTCTCCCCACGAGCGTGGGGAGACCCTGGTCCAGGTTGCCCAGAGAAGCTGTGGCTGCCCCATCCCTGGAGGTATTGAAGGCCAGATTGGATGGGGCTTTGAGCAACCTGATCCAGTGGGAAGTGTCCTTGTCCACAGCAGGGGGTAAAACTGGATGGACTTTGAGTTTGCCCAGAGAAGTCATCGCTGTCTGATCCCTAGAGATGTTCAAGGCCAGGTTGGATGAGGCTTGGAGCACCTTGATCCAGTGAGAGGCGTCCCTGCCCATGGTACAGGGGTGAAAGTGGAAGGGCTTTAAGGTCCCTTCCAACCCAAATCATTCCACGATTCTGATTCCTTTTATAGAGTAGCTGGTGTGGAACTGCCATGTGGTGGTACCCTCTGATCTCCAACCAACCCCACAACCAACTGCATGCTGAAGCTCCAGATGTGTTTCTATGTTTAGATTACAGTCCTGGAGCTGATGTCTAACACTTCTCCTCATTCAGTATTAGGATCAAGTTTGATTTTTGGACCTTGCCCAGAGAATCGATAAGCACGGGGCTTTTTCTGGTGATATTCCAGAAGCATCTGGCCAGTGCCCTCAGCCTCATGGTGTGAACGTTGGGGTTGTCCTGTGCAGGGACATGAGTTGGACTGGATGGTCCTTGTGGGTCCCTTCCAGCTGAGGATGTTCTGTGATTTGATGATTCTATGACTCTTGGCTTTGACTTGACCCTATGGCAAAGGGAGGCGTCTCCTCTCATTACTTGTTTATCTCTCTAGTGGTTTTATAATTGGCTGTTAAACTTTGTCATGTGATTCATTAAAAAAAGAGCTACAAAGATCATTATTCAGTTAGGGGGATTCTGCCATGAGAATAAGGATGTGCTCTTGGGTTTGGGTCACGACACCAACCTAATCCAGAGCAAAAAATCTGCCATTATTCCACTTTTTATTTTTGCTTGATCCCAGTAAATCTCAACTCTTCACATTAAGCCTTTCCCTTTGCTATTTTATAGGACATCTCACCTTTTCATCACTGCTTTTTGATTGAGCACTTTAGGTTCCTGATGCTTATTCTGAAGGCATGAGGATCAATTCGTGATATTTCCCATCCCCACCGTGGCTCCACTTGGTCTTCTTGGCAAATCACGCGCATCAGCATAAAAATGATTTGATTTAGTCCCCTCTCGGGTTAAATAGGAAGTGTTTGATGGAGTGTTCAGCTTATTGCATTATAGACCTGACATCAATTCCACAAATGGGCAGGAAAGATTGTTTTGATTTACCCTCCCAACTGAAAATTCCTTTCAGGTCTTGATGATCAGCTGCACTTTAATTGAACCTGAATTAGGAGGTCGTTTTTCTTCTGCAGGAGTAAGCTTGAGGTGATGGAAAACACTGCCTGGGAAGTGGTGGCGTTTTAGATTGTGTCAGAGTTCCAAAACATCATCCTTTTCAGGATGTTGGTCGGGGTAATCCCAAGCAAAAACACGGGTTGGGCAAAGAATAGATTTGGGAGCAGCCCAAGAAGGAGAAGGACTGGAGGTGCTGGAGGATGAGAAGCTCAACAGAAGCTGGGAACGTGCGCTCGGAGTCCAAGAAGCCAAACCTTGTCCTGGGCCGCATCAGAAGTGGGACTAGCAGGGTGAGGGAGGGGATTCTGCCCCTCTGCTCCACTCTGGTGAGACCTCACCCTGGAGCCCTCTGTCCAGCTCTGGAGTCCCGAGCACAGGAAGGACGTGGAGCTGGTGGAGCGACTCCAGAGGAGGTCACAGAGATGATCTGAGGGCTGGAGAACCTCCCAGGATCCGAGGGCTGGAGAATCTCCCATCTAAGGACAGGCTGAGATAGTTGGGGTTGTTCAGCCTGGAGAAGACTCCAGGGAGACCTTAGAGCAGCCTCCCAGGACTGAAAGGAGCTCCAGGAAAGCAGGGGAGGGACTCTTGATCAGGGAGTGCAGGGACAGGAGGGATGGTTTTCAGCTGAAAGAGGGGAGATTGAGGAGAGATCTCAGGGGGAAATGTCTTCCTGTGAGGACGAGGAGGCCCTGGCCCAGGTTGCCCAGAGCAGTGGTGGCTGCCCCATCCCTGGAGGTGTTCCAAGCCAGGTTGGATGGGGCTTGGACTCCCCGATCCAGTGGGAGGTGTCCCTGCCCATGGCAGATAGGATGGAACTGGATGGGCTTTGATGCCCTTTCCAACCCAAACCTTTCCGTGATTCTATGTTTCTGATATTTGATCTCAGATGGAAACTCCATAATAATAGAACTTTTGGCTTCAAATTAGGTGAATTTTGGAGACACAAACCTAAAATTCTCTGGTTCTAGGATTATGCATTTAATTGCTCTCCATTTTTTAGAGTCTTTAATCACCTCTCATGCAAAGTGTGGAGTTAATTTGTGAGAACATTTATTGCGAGCAATCAATTAGCTCTAATTAATCAGCTATACAACCAAATTCAGAGTCGTCTTCTTTTTTTGGAAGTTTATTGTTCACAATAAAGAAATCCCAGTGCCAATATAAAACCCAAATGAAAACCTATTGCTTCCAACCTGAATTCACTCATTGAATTTAAAGGCAACGAAGAACTCTTTTGTTAATAGGGTATAAAAACCTTTCTGGCGTTTGTATTTTAATGATGAGTATAAATGAGGTTATGGACTTCTCTTTATCATCTGTAGCAGGGTCTATAAATTCACTGAAAATAGGTGAATAATTCATTCTTGAACCTTCACAGGTTTGGGTTGGAAGGGACCTCAAAGCCCATCGAGTCCCACCCCTCTGGCCATGGGCAGGGACACCTCCCACTGGATCAGGGGGCTCAGAGCCCAACCCAATCTGGTCTTGAGCACCACCATGGAAGGGGCAGCCACCAGTTCTCTGGGAAACCTGGGCCAGGGCCTTCCCACTCTCACAGGGAGAACATTTCTCCCAAACATCTCATCTCAATCTCCCCTCTTTCAGCTGAAAACTGTTCCCCTTCATCCTGTCCCCCCATTCCCTGTCCAAGAGCTCCTCCTCAGCTTTCCTGGAGCCCCTTTCAGTCCTGGGAGGCTGCCCTAAGATCTCTCCAGAACCTCCTCTTCTCCAGGCTGAACAACCTCAAGGTTAATGGAAAGACTCATTGCCTTTGAGGTTCTCGTTACCACCTCATGAAACCTCAATCTTTGTGAGAAGCACCGCATTCCCAGGCACCACTGATGGTTTTCAGCCTCCTCTCAACACTTTGCCCAGTTGGATTTTTTACTGCCTGCGAGTCCTCGGGCTTGTACCGAGCTTTCCAGATCAGGTCTTCCCAATGCTTTGTAAAACACTATCATCATTTGGCCTTCTGTGCATCTCTGGAGAAGGGCAACAGAGCTGGTGAAGGGTGTGGAGGATGAGGTCTTCTGAGGAGCAGCTGAGGGAGCTGCGGTTGTTCAGTCTGGAAATAAAAGGAGATTGAGGGGAGACCTTATCACTGTCTACAACTCCCAGAAAGGAGGCTGCAGCAAGGTGGGTGTTGGGCCAGTGACAGGAGAAGGGGAAATGGCCTCAAGTTGCACCAGGACAGATTTAGGTTGGATACTGGGAGGAATTTCTTTACTGAAATTGTTGTCAAGAACTGGAAGGGGCCAGGAAGGTGGTGGAGCCGCCATCCCTTGAGGTATTTGAAAGACAAGTAGATGTCCTACTTGTCATACAAGGTCTGGTGGAGGACTAAGCAGGGCTGGATCAACGGTTGGACTCGATCTTAAAGGTCTTTTCCAACTGAAATTCCTTCCCTCATACACCTGAATATCATAGTTGACTTCCTCAAGGAATATACTCAGTGGTAGGCTTGAAACCACAAACATGCAGACTTGTCTCTTCCCCCCTTCCCTTGTTCTAAAGCAGCAGAATTTATGGCCAAGGCTCCTCTTTCTTCTTCTTGGAGATGTGACTCATTCCTCGCTAATTTTAGGCTTCTGTTGAAGAGGTGTCTGCTCTGTGCCAGTCACATAAGCTCATTGTGCAGCCAAAGGAGAGAGAATCTGCTCAAAGTCAGTATTTTCAACCTCTTCCTAGACTTCGGAAGGTGATTCCTTCCATAGGTTACCCAGGGAGATGAAAGAACTGGCAGAGACTCATCCCTTGTCAGGATGGGCTTTAAGGTCCCTCCCAATCCAAACCATTCTATGTATCTATGAAATAGCTGAAGTGATGTGAAATCCAGCTGAAGGGATGTGACATTCTGGGGCTCTTCCTCTGAAAGTCAAAAAAATTTGCATGAGAACCAGACAGGCAGAAAGGTCCCTGCAATTCTCTTCGTGTTTCTCCAGCTGTGTTTCCAAGCTTACGGAAAGTTCATCATCACACACCTATTTTATAGTCCAAAATATAGAGAATCACTCCTAGATCCAGGCCTTGAGAAACTCCACTGGTACCACCTTTTCCTCTTGTTATTCATAGAATCAGGGAATGGTTTGGATTGGAAGGGACCTCAAAGCCCATCCAGTTCCAACCCCCCTGTCCCAGGAAGAGATACCTCCCACTGGACCAGGGAGCTCCAAACCCCATCCAATCTGGCCTTGAACACCTCCAGGGATGGGGCAGCCACCACTTCTCTGGGCAACCTGGGCCAGGGCCTCCCCACCCTCACAGTAGAAGAATTTTTAAGATCTCATCCCAATCTCCCCTCTTTCAGCTTAAAACCCTTCCCTCTCATCCTGTTCCACCACTGCCTGATCAAAAGCCCATCCCCAGCTTTTCAAGAGCCCCTTTCAGTCCTGGGAGGCTGCTCTAAAGTCTTTCCAGAGCCTTCTCTTCTCCAGGCTGAAAAAGACACACTCTCACAGCCTGTCCTCATTTGGGAGGTGCTCCAGCCCTTGGATCATCTTCATGGCCTTCTCTGGAGTCGCTCCAATAATAATCTATAATCATTTGTGCATATCAGGCCGTATGTTATGATGGACACAAACCAAAACCATCCACCCTCTTGGCACCAACCCTTCAGAAGAGTTCTTCGGCATCATTTTATTTTGAGCTACGTTGGATGGGACAAGAGATGACATGTTCAGCCAGGTGAAAATAAATCATTTCAGAGAGAGGGTTCAGGCTTTCTGATGCTCACGTTGCAGAATTTCCAAAGGCCAATCCGTAGCTGCAGAGTGCAGTGAGCTGGAAAATCAGAAACTGTCAAGAAATAAGAAATGCTGGGTGAAAAATCAATGGATCTGAGGTCTACATCGAACTTTAAAAGTTTTTGGAGTCCTGTGTCTAGTTCTGGAGTCCCCTGGAGTCTTCTGTCCCCTGGAGTCCTGAGAACAGGAAGGGCATGGAGCAGTTGGAGTGTGTCCAGGGTAGGCCACAGAGATGATCTGAGGGCTGGAGAACCTCCCATCTGAGGAGAGGCTGAGAGAGTTGGGGTTGTTCACCCTGGAGAGGAGAAGGCTCTGGGGAGACCTTAGAGCAGCCTCCCAGGGCTGAAAGGGGCTCCAGGAAATCTGGGGAAGGACTCTTGGTCAGGGAGTGCAGGGACAGGATGAGGGGGAAGGGTTTGAAGCTGCAAGAGGGGAGACTGAGGTGAGATCTTTGGGAGATCCTCCCTGTGAGGGTGGAAAGGTCCTGGCCCAGGTTGCCCAGAGAAGTGGTGGCTGCTCCATCCCTGGAAGTGTTCAAGACCAAGTTGGATGGGGCTTTGAACCCCCTGATCCAGTGGGAGGATGAGCCCCCATGACAGGGGGCTGGAACTGGATGGGCTTTGAGGTCCCTTCCAACCCAAACCATTCCATGGTTCTATCCACAGCACAAGGTTCCCACTGTACAGTGTCTGCTGATGTGGTGCTGGGGAGGGTAGGTGGTGGGGTCACCCATCAGCTCTGCCTTTCAGTGCACTCCTGATCCAGGCAGGTCAGCTCAGAGCTTAGCCTTAGGAAAGATGTCAAGCCCAGAGGGAAGTGGTGAACAGAGTTCAGTTGACACTTGGTCACAAGCCGTGTTCCCCAGGGCTCTGCGTTGCTGCCAGTCTTGTTCAATGTATTTATGAATGATCTGCACAAAGGGACCAAGAGCTCCCTCAGTCAGTTTGCAGATGGCAGCAAAATGGGTGGAAATCTCAATCTGCTTGGGGGCAGGAAGATTCTGCAGAAGAATCTGAAAAGAGTGGATTCGTGGGCTGAGGCCAACGGGATGGGGCTTCAGCAAGATCAAGTGCCAGGTTCTGCACCTGGGCCACCCAGGCAATGCCCTCAGGCTTGGGGAAAAGTGGCTCAAAAGCTGCCTGGCAAGGAAGGATCTGGAGGTGCTGGTCCACAGTAGTTGATCATGAGCCAGCAATGGCCCAAGTGGGCAAGATGGCCACCAGCATCCTGGTTTGGATCAGCCACGGTGTGGCCACCAGGAGCAGGGAAGGGATTGTGCCCCTGTGCTCAGCACTGGTGAGGCCACACCTGGAGTCCTGGGTCCCTCACTACAAGAAAGACATTGAGGGGCTGGAGCGTGTCCAGAGAATGGGAACAGGGAGTTGGGGCTGTTTAGTCCGAAGAAGAGGAGGCTCAGGGGAGACCTCATTGCTCTCTACAACTACCGAAAAGGAGGTTGTAGACGGGCAGGGGTTGGTCTCTTCTCTCAGGTGACCAGTGACAGAACAAGAGGGCATGGACTCAAGCTTCGTCAGGGAAAGTTTAGGCTTGATGTTAGGAAAAAGTTCTTCCCTGAACGGGTGATCCGCCATTGGAATGAGCTGCCCAGGAAAGGGGTGGAGTCGCCGACCCTGGAGGTGTTTAAAGGGAGACTGGATGAGGCACTGAGTGCCATGGTTTAGATGATGGTTGGTGTTAGTGTTGGTGTTGGTGTTAGTGTTGGGTTATAGGTTGGACTTGATGATCTCGGAGGTCCTTTCCAACCTTATGATAATGTGATACTGTGATACTGTGAACAGAGCTGGGAAAGGGGCTGGAGAACATCTGGAGAAGGAGAACAGAGCTGGGGAAGGGGCTGGAGAAGAAGTCTTATGAGAGGCTGCTGAGGGAACTGGGGTTGTTTAGCCTGGAAAAATAAAGACTGAGGGGAGACCTCGTCACTCTCTGCAGCTCCAGGAAAGGAGGTTGTGGTTAGGTGGGTGCTGGGCTCTTCTCCCAAGTCACACATGATAGGACGAGAGGAAATGGGCTCAAGTTGTACCAGGGGAGGTTCAGATTGGACATCAGGAAAATTCCTTCATTTAAATGAGATCTCAGGCACTTTTAAGAGTCTTCCCAGGGCAGTGGTGGAGTGTCCGTCCCTGGAGATACTGAAAAGATGAATAGATGAGGTCCTTAGAGATCTGGTTTAGTAGTGGACAGGTCCAGTTAGACCCAATGATCTGAAAGGTCTTTTCCAAGGGAAGGAGTCTATGATTCTATAAAAAAAAAAAAAAAAAAAAAAAAGAGAACAAATAGAAGTCAGGATTTGTGTTCCTGCTTTTGACACTGAACTGCAGTGGAGAGACCTCCTTGCTTTCCCCTGAGCACAAGGCTGTGACTGCCGCAGGAGAAAAGATGAGGGTGGACATCTCAGCCAAGCCTGGTCAACAAATGGTGCCAATAAAAACGACCTGTGGTCTCAAGCAATTACTATTCTGGGCAGGTGTAAAAAGAGGTGGGAAAAAATAAGCTAAGACTAATTTAAGTCCCATATAAATGATAAGGAGATCTCAGTGTGCGTTTAGGAAGGCTCAGGGGAGGCATTAGCCAAGGCATAATCAAACTCAAATTAGCAGGGAATGGGTTGGCAGCCACTAAAGAGCCTCCATATTTCACTCCTGTGTCCCCTGGAGAGGCTCCTGGATTTCTGCATCTCCCCCACGTTGGGGCAGTTCATTCACCGTGACCTCGACCCCATCTCTTGTCCGGTGTCGGGAGGATGGATCTTTCCAAGTCAGGTGGCAGGAGAGGCAGGAACTGGTTTCAGCTTTTCAGAAGGGCTGGCAGGAAACAGAGACCAAACTTCAAGACCAGGTTGGATGGGGCTTTGCGCCCCCTGATCCAGTGGGAAGTGTCCCTGCCCTCAGCAGGGAGATGGAATTTGATGGGCTTTGAGGTCCCTTACAGCCCAAGCCATTCCATGATTCCTGGAGGCATTCAATACCAGGTTGAATGGGGCTTTGAGCACACTGATCCAGTGGGAGGTGTCCCTGCCCGTGGCAGGGGGGATGGAACTGGATGGACTTTGATGTCCCTTCCAACCCTAGCTGTTCCATGATTCCTAGAGGTGTTCACGACCAAATTGGATGGGGGTTTCAGCACCCTGATCCAGTGAGAGGTGTCCCTGCCCTCGGCAGAGGGGATGGAACTGGATGGGCTTTGAGGTCCCTTCCAACCCACACCATTCCATGATTTTATGAAATCCCAATGCAAACGTTGGAAGCACCGGTTTCCATTGCTGCAGCTGAAGTGCAAAGCTGATGTTGAAGCTTTCCAGACTGTGTTTTACAGGGATAACGCGCTTGTCTGATGCAGCAAAGATCCTGCCTCCCCTGGAAAGTGAGAGTACATGCATTTTCATAACCCCAACCTCACCTTCTGCACTTGCAGAAGCCAAACATTCCAGGTGGTGTTTTCTTTCCGTTAGGTATTGATGACCCCTTCAGATGCACTCCTGGCTACAGTTCAATTTGCCACTCCCAGACTGTCAGAATATCAATAATTTGGGAGAGAAAACAATGCAAAGCAGGCTCAATCACTCAATATTTTTAAATGGTATCATTGCTGGAGCTGTTTTGTACTCCTGGTTGGAACGACACATTCATTATAATCCCTGATTTTGAGCTGTGTTTAAAATTACTTTGAGGCTGAGATTTCTCTTGCCGAAATCAAGCCCTGGAGAAATGAACCCCCTGATCCATTGGGAGGTGTCCTTGTCCACAGCAGGGGCGAAATTGGGTGGACTTTGAGTTTTCCCATTGCTGTCTGATCCCTGGAGATGCTCAAGGCCAGTTCGGATGAGGCTTGGAGCACCTTGATCCAGTGAGAGGTGTCCCTACCAATGACACAGGGGATGGAACAGGATGGGTTTTCAAGTCCCTTCCAACCCAAACCATTCCATGATTCTATGAAAACTGCTTCCTTTTAGCTTGGGGCAGGATGACACTGATCCTGGAATACCAAGGGTGGGACTGCAGCGGGTTTAACGTGACCCACAGGGATATGGCAGCAGTTGGTGGCCACGAGTTCTCTCAAGAAGGAGCCAATTAAGTGCATAATCACTCTACTGAGAAAATGAAACCACTAAATCCACACTGGGGCTCCTCAGAGTTCCACCTGATCCCTCTTCTCATCTTCTGCCCCTCGTGGCCCCAGTTGCAAAGTTTCCTCTTTCCAGCTGGCGCTGCTTGCGCGGAGTCAGAGAACATCGGAAACCAAAGCGACTTTAATCTCATTAGCTACTCATTTGCATAAATCAGTTTCCTTATGCCAACCCTCTGCATCTGGAATTCTCTTTGAGGTGCCTGCTTGGTCTTTTTAATGGTGGAAGAGGTCTCAACACTTTTACTAATTGCGTGTTGCAGGGATGAGAAAAGATTTCTCAGCTTCATTTCAGTTATGAGAACTGGGATTTGCCTGATGATTTGGGGAGCCAAAGGGCAAAAAGATGCACCAACTGAACTCAATAATCATCATGGGGGCTTCTCATTAACAATATTGAGGAGGGCACATCTGTCTTTGGGGAAGACCTTCGAGATCGTTGAGTCCAACATTCCCTGTCCACTGTTAAACCAGATCTTTGAGCACCTCATCTGCCCGTCTTTTAAACCCCTCTAGGGATGGAGACTCCACCACTGCCCTGGGCAGCCTCTGCCAGGGTTTCATCGCTCTTTCAGTGAAGAAATGATTTCCTAAATATCAGATCTAAACATCCCCTGGTACAACTTGAGGCCATTTCCTCTCGTCCTGTCGCTTGTTACCTGGGAGAAGAGTCCAACACCCACCTCACCACGACCTCCTATTGGGTAGTTGTAGAGAGCAATAAGGTCTCCTCTCAGCCTCCTTTTCCATAGGGAAAACAACCCCAGGTCCTTCAGTCACTCCTTATAAGGCTTCATCTCCACTCCTTTCACCAGCTCCATTTCCCTTCTCCAGATGTGTTCCAGCCTCTCGAGGTCTTTCTTGGAGTGAGGGGCCCAAAACGTAGGATTTGAGGTGTGGCCTCACCAGCACCGAGCCCAGGGAGATGATCCCTTCCCTGCTTCTGCTGCAACCCCATGGCTGATCCAAGCCAGGATGCTGGTGGCCTCCTTGGTCACCTGGGCCACTGCTGGTTCATGTTCAGCTGCTGTTGACCAGGACTTCCAGGTCCTTTTCCAACGGGCAGCTTTCCAGCTGGCATTCCCCAAGCCTGGAGCATTGCATGGGGTTGTTGTGTCCCAAGCGAAGGACCTGGCACTCGGCCTTTTGATCCCCAAACTGCTGATCACAACCCATGGATCCAGCCTGTCCAGATCCCTCTGTGAAGCCTCAACCAGATCAACACAACAACCCATCTGCAAACTGACAGATCATTGATAAAGATGTGGAGCAGGACTGGACCCAGCACTGAACCCTGGGGAACACCACTCCAACTAGACTTATCTCCATTCCCCACCACTCTCTGGGCCTGACCATCCAGGCATTTGTTCCCCAGCAAAGGCTTCCTCTGTCCATTTGTACACTTGGCCAATAAAAAGCCCGTTAGCGTCTGTTCTCTCATCAATACACATCGTGGAGGCAATTTGCTGCAGTGCCTCTGTCTGCAAGAGTCCTCAAAGCACTGGACGAAAGGCATTGAGAAGCTGAGCTCAGAGCTCATCTCCCCATGACACCACTATTTTTTAGCATCAAGTTCTTGCATTTCTTCCTGGTCCTGCAGGGACTGCTGAGTGCACATTTCATACAATTATAGGAGTACAGCATCTCCTAAATTGGAAGGGACCCGCAAAGACCATTCAGTCCAGCTCCTGTTCCTGCACAGGACAATCCCAACACTCACCCCGTGGAACTGAGGGCATTGGTCAAATGCTTCTGGAATATTGTCAGGCTGGGACTGCTTCCCTGGGGACCTGTTCCTACTCCACCACCCTCTGGGTGAAGAACCTTCTCCTCATGACCAACCTCACCCTCCCCTCGCTCATCTTCCTGCCATTCCCTCGGGTCCTATGATTGGTCACCAGAGAGAAGCGCTCCTCCTCCTCCTCTTGTGAGAAAGCTGAAGATCACAAACAGGTCCCCCCTCAGTCTCCTCTTCTCCAGGCTGAACAGACCAAGTGCCTTCAGCCACCCCTTCTATAGCTTCCCCTCTAAACCCTTCACCAACTTCATGTCCTCCTCTGGACACTCCCCAGTAGCTTTGGATTCCTTTCCATCCTGTGGCACCCAAAACTGCCCCCGGTGTTCAAGGTAGGGCCACCCTAGTGCAGAGCAGAGCAGACCAGGACAATACCCTCCCTCAATTGACTGGGGATGCTGCGCTGGATGCACACAGAGGTAGATGTTTACCTAGGATGGGCCACAGGACAGGTTCATACACGGCTGTCCACAGCTTAAGGCACCAGGAACATGGGAGATGTCTCCATCCACGTGAGACATAGACAGGCTGACTCCAAAATCCACATCTCAGATCAGAAGTTGTGGCTGCCCCATCCCTGGAGGTGTTCAAGACCAGGTTGGATGGGGCTTGGAGCCCCCTGATCCAGTGGGAGGTGTCCCTGCCCATGGTAGGGTGTTTGGAACTGGCTGATCTTTAAGGTCCCTTCCAACCCAAACCATTCTATGAATCTCTGCTTCTATCATCAGAAACCGACCCAGCTTTCCTGCAAACCCCAACCCCAACCATCTTCTCATGAATCTTAATTTTAACCACCCGTTTGTTTTCTTCATCCCTCAATTCCCTCCGGATCGCCTCCCAGAAACCCTTTCCTATTAGGCTGAGAACCAAAGATAACCCCTATTTAGCTGAAGCTATGAATGTTCAAAAGCCCAATACAAGCTAAAAGAGATCCCCACGAAGATACCTTCACTCTTCCAGCTCAAGTTTAACAGCTGAAAGACTCCTCTAATAACTGGGCCTTCAGACTGTCCTGGATCTTAGAGGAAGAGCAGAAGATGTGGTTGTCCCTGAAGATTCAATCTTCTGAGTGCTGCACACACATTCAAATCAGGGTTTTTTTAAAAAAGGAAAGATTTTGCACTTCCTTATCCTCAAAATAATAAAAAAATGTATTTCCAAAGAAATGTTCTTCCTCTCCATTCGTTTTTGGCCTCTTAATGCTCTTTTATCTCAAAATCGTAGAGGGAACGCTGGGTCTGGAGAAAAAGTCTTATGAGAAGAGGCTGGGGCTCTTTAAAATGGAGAACAGAAGGCTGAGGGGAGACCTCATTGCTCCAAGCAGCTCCCTGAAAGGAGGTTGTGGTGTTGATCTCTTCCAATAGGATGAGAGGAAATGGCCACAAGCTGTGCCAGGGAAGATTTAAACTGGATGGTAGGAAAGAGCAGTGAAGAACCGGAAGGTGTTGCCCAGGGCAGCAGCGGAGTCTCCATCTGTGGAGGGATTTAAATGATGGCTGGATGAGGCGCTCAGAGATGTGGTTAAAAATGGACAGGTGTGGTTGGACCCTGTGATCCCAAAGGCTTTTCCAATAAAAAGGTTCTCTGATCTTGAGTTTTACCTCATCCAGGTCACGGGAGTGTTGAAGCCATGGCTTCATGGGGAGGAGGATTGCTCTGGCAGCAAGAAAACCTGGAATTGCCATCCCCATTTTTGGCTGCTCCTTATGGGTGGGCAGGAGGAGTTTGGGCAGAGCTGCTTAAAAAAGCAAATCCCCTTCCTGTCAGAGAAAAATAAATCTGCTTTGGGTGGTTGTTTTCTACCTTCCAAGGTGGGATAAAAAGTCGGATGTATCTTTATTTTCCTGGAGAAAGTTGAAATACAATGTTTAATTTTGCTTATTGAGTGACCCAACCTGCAGGGCCGCTGTCAGCTGGAGGAAGAGAGGGAAAGAAGTGGAGGAGGACCATGGGAATAACTGTCATTCCATCAGCCTGACCACTAGTCCCACTTTGTCCCTCAAACACGACATCAAACTGGTTTTCCTTATCTCCCTGAGGTACCCAGTTTATCATAAAATCATAGAAGGGTTTGGATCAAAAGGAATCTCAAAGCCCATCCAGTTCCAACCCCCTCTACTGTGGGCAGGGAAATCTCCCACTGGATCAGGTTGCTCCAAACCTCATCCGACCCAACCCTGAACATCTCCAGGGATGGAGCAGCCACAACTTCTCTGGGAATCCTGGGCCAGGATCTCCCCACCCTCACAGCTAAATATTTCTCCACAAGGTCTCACGTCAATCTCCGAACTTTCACCTTAAAACCATTCCCCTTTGTCCTATCCCTGCACTCCCTGATCCAGAGCCCCTTCCCAGCTTTCCTGGAGCCCCTTTCTGTACTGGGAGGCTGCTCTAAGGTCTCCCCAGAGCCTTCTCTTCTCCAGGCTGAACAACCCCAACTTTCTCAGCCTGTCCTTGCTCAGGAGGTTCTCCTGTCCTCAGAGAATCTTCATAGCCCCCTCTGTACTTGTTCCAACAAATCCATTTTCATGTGTTTGTAGGTATTTCTCCCAGAAAAAAAAAGTTTCTCTGAAAAACCTTAATTTTAGCAAATCAATATTCTTCGTCAAGGGAAAATTGTAAACCTGCTGCCACTGTCAATCCTCTTCCACAACCATGAGAAAGGACATCATGGTGACGTGGGTGCTGGGCTCTTCTCCCAGGTAACAAGCGTTGGGACGAGAGGAAAAGGCCTTGAGTTGCACCACAGATTGGATATCAAGAGAAATGTCTTTACTGAAAGAGTGGGGAAGCTCTGGCAGAGGCTGCCCAGGGCAGTGAGGGAGTCTCCATCCCTGGAGGGCTTCCAAAAACATGTCCATGGGGCAGTTTGGGATGTGGTTTAGCAGGCATGGTGGGGTTGGGCTGATGGTTGGACTGGATGATCTTAGAGGGCTTTCCTGACTTTATCATAGAACCATCTGGTTGGACAAGACCTCTGAGATCATCAGGTCTGACCATACTGTCCCCTTACTAAATCATGTCCCTCAGAAACCCATCTACCCACCTTCTAAACCCCTCCAGGGATGGTGACTCCACCACCTTCTACAGTTCTTCAAAAAGTAAGAGGGAACTGCAAATCTACTACAACTTTGAGTCTTCTTTCAGGAGATGAGCCCATGAAATACAACTGAAGAGTTCTTAGAAAGTCTCTGTGTTGACTCTGCTCCTCCAGGAAGATGTTTTGTCCATCGAGGAAGAAATCTGTACCTTCACAACCAAAATCACAAGCAGTAGTAGTAAAAATCAGCCTCTTTTTTGCTTCTAATCGCCAAATTTCACCGCAATCCTGTTTTGTTACCTCCAGGTTCTCAATATGACTTTCATTTCTTCTCCCAGGGCCAAACCTCCCCAAGGCTCAGGTGAAAACAGCGTCCCTTGGCTTGGCAGGAAAAGCCAGGTCACCTCTGCTGCCCGTCTCGGTGCCCACAGCCCCGGAGGTCGCAGAAGAGGGCCACAAGCAAACGGAGGACTCCACCAATGTAAGAGCCACCTTTCCAAGTTATCCCTCTTGCAAGCCTCATCACCATCGGGTTCTGTCCTCTGGTCCCCAACCTGCTCATTAATTTCTAGATGATGATTAGTCCCTCCTTACCTGGGCTGTTATGCTGCACTTGAGAGAGATTAGAAAGCATCTCTGGTGGAGACACCCTGGCCCATGTTGCCCAGTGGTGGCTGCCTCACCCCTGGAGATGTTCAAAGACAGGTTGGATGGAGCTTTGAGGACCCTGATACAGTGGGAGGTGTCTCTGTCCACAGCAGAGGTAGTTGGAACTGGATGGGCTTTAATGTTACCCAGAGAAGTAGTGGCTGTCCCATCCCTAGAGATGCCAAGGTCAAGAAGGACTTGGGGTGCTGGGGGACAACAGGATCGGGAGAAGCACTGGAGAGAAGGACCTCAGGTGCTGGGGGACAACAGGGTTACCCAAAGCCCTGGGGAGAAGGACTTCGGGTGCTGGGGGACAACAAGATTAAGAGAAGCCCTGGGGAGAAGGACTTGGGGTCCTGTGGGATGAAAAGCTCAACATGAGTCCCCAAAGGGAGCTCGCAGGCCAGAAAGCCACCCATGTCCTGGGCTGCATCCAAAGCAGTGGGACCACCAGCCTGGAAGCATCAGCCCATCCTTCAACATTCCAGGTCTTTGAGGACCAGAAAGGTTTTGCTATCCAACCTGGAAGCATCAGCCCATCCTTGATCATTCCATGTCCTTGATAACCAGAATGGCTTTGCTATCCAGCCTGGAAGCACCAGCCCATACTGGAATATTCCAGGTCCCTGGGGACCAGGAAGGCTTTGCTATCTAACCTGGAAGCATCAGTCCATCCTTGAACATTCCAGGTCCCTGAGGACCAGGAAGGCTTTGTTATCCAGCCTGGAAGCATCAACCCATCCTTCAACATTCCAGGTCCCTGAGGACCAGATGGGCTTTGCTATCCAGCCTGGAAGCATCAATCCATCCTTGACTATTCCAGGTCCCTGAGGACCAGATGGGCTTTGCTGTCCAACCTGGAAGCATCAATCCATCCTTGACTATTCCAGGTCCCTGAGGACCAGAGGGGCTTTGTTATCCAGCCTGGAAGCATCAACCCATCCTTCAACATTCCAGGTCCCTGAGGACCAGATGGGCTTTGCTATCCAGCCTGGAAGCATCAGCCCATCCTTGACTATTTCAGGTCCCTGAGGACCAGATGGGCTTTGCTGTCCAACCTGGAAGCGTCAATCCATCCTTGACCATTCCAGGTCCCTGAGGACCAGGAAGGCTTTGCTATCCAGCCTGGAAGCATGAGCCCATCCTTGAACATTCCAGGTCCTTGAGGACCAAATGGGCTTTGCTATCCAGCCTGGAAGCACCAGCCCATACTGGAACATTCTAGGTCCTTGACGCCCAAGAAGGCTTTGCTATCCAACCTGGAAGTACCAGCCCATCCTTGAATATTCCAGATCCCTGAGGACCAGAGGGGCTTTGCTATCCAGCCTGGAAGCATCAGCCCATCCTTGAACACTCCAGCTCCCTGAGGACCACGCGGGTGGTGTGGTTGTTGCAGGAGGTGCCTTCCATGGGCCACGTCCTGTTTTTTTTGGAGTTATTCCATTCTCCTCCGTTTTCCCACTTATCCCTGGGGTTTTTTGGGAATTGCAGGTGTATGAGCAGGACGACCTGAGCGAGCAGATGGCCAGTCTGGAGGGGCTGATGAAGCAACTCAACGCTATCACGGGCTCAGCCTTCTGACAAGCTCTGGAGGAAGCAACAATTATCCCGGAGCGTTGCGGCACACCAGAATACCCCCCCCCGCGCACCGCCCACGTCCACCACCCCATGACATCATCATCTTCCCAACACCATCTCCTTCCGTGCAAGGAAGACTTCTCCAAAGTCCAAAACAAAGAAGAAAAAGGATAGAGTAGGGATGGAAACAATACGGAACTCTGGATCCGGCATCTCGAGTGCCAAAGGCAAAGGACAGCATCGCCACGGAGCCGCGTCTGGTGCCACCAGGTGGCTCTTGATGATCTTCTGAGTCTTGGTAGAGCTCGAGTTGTCCCGGCTCGTTCCTGTTTTACCCCGTAGAGGTTGGTAGCTCTTTGTCTAGGTCTAGTCTTACCTCATGGAATTCTGTTTCAGAACACGGCCCGTGCCGTTCATGAGACGCTGTTGGAGCTTTGTGGGTCTTCCGTTTGAAGACGTCATTAACGGCTACAAAAAGGAAAGGATCAGCTCCCACCAGGAGCCAAAAACCTGGAAGTTTTCTCAACAGCACAAAGCCACAAGACGGATTTCTCATTTCTTTTTCGTCCTCTCGCGCAAGGAAGTCACTGGGAAATTCAGCCCTTTTAGAAAGCCCCCTCGTGCCCCTTCTTTGTGGGGTTTGTCTGGCAAAAAATAATCAGGAATGTTTAAAAAAACCCGGAAAACATAAGGAAAAGGGCAAAATCAGCCTGAATTGGTGGTCTTGTGCCATCCAGCCACGCGTGAGAAGAGGACATAACATTCAATCTTCTCTATCATGCTGTTATTGAGCTTGAAATTAAACCCATCTCCGTGTGGGTGGCCTTTGTCCCCATGATGACCTTGGGAAGAACTTCCGGGGCCACCACGAGGTGGAGCAGAGTGAAAAGCAGAGCCGGAGTCTTCCCAAGCCTATCTCATCCATCTCAGATGCTTCTGCTCCCAGGAACCACCCGTTGGCATCCCGGCTGCTCCTCATCCTGGAGGATGAGGAGTGTGAAGGGGTGGCCAACGTTGGGGGCTTCCCACCAGCAAGGCACGAGCTTGGAGGGGGGCAGAACCCCAGAGGCTGACAAATAAGTGATTAATTAATTAGGAGCATAATATTTCCTGGTTGAGAACAAGAAGGAAAGAGCGGAGAGGAACAGGACACCACAAACCATCTTTAGGGATTCCCTCTCCCAGCTCTTGAGCATCGCGGTGTTTATTGACGCCGATAATGGTTCGAATTGGCTAAATTTTGTGCGCATTTGGGGTTTTATTGCTAAATTTTCAGCTGCACTCAGTGTTAATCCCTGTTTATGCAGCTGAATCCCCAAAAAAGGGAGCTGATTTGCATCTTTATCAGTTCGGAGGCTGCAAAGGCCGAGGAAGAGAGTTCCAGATGAGTTGTTCCGTTCGGCTCTGCCTTTGATTTCAAGCTTGAGTGGGTCCTAATTTTAGAAGAGCATGGGAAGGATCTTTACAACCTAAGAGCTCCTTTTATTAGGTGGGTAATTATATGTGAATCTCTGAATAAAAGATTTTGAGTAAAATGGCACTGCAACAGAAGTAATAATTCAGATTCTTTTCTAAGGCCCCGAACCAGAACGGAAATCCCGTGTCAAGGAGGAATTCCAATGCTTCATTAAGAGCTCTCGTGTGTTTGTGGAAATGCTCCTTTAAAAACACTTTGTTATTCAACTCCACTAAGAATTTCCATGGAATGTTTCTGGAGGGTGAGGAAATCCTTCGCAGTTCACAACAGAAAACCTCACCTCAGAACAAGGCGCCCGAATATTTCAGGGTGAAAACCCGTCTCAAGGGGTTACACCCTATCGTGTCTCCATGACTGGTTTAAGTTGGACAAAGAAGGGTTAACGCAGCTCTTGGATGGCTCCACATCCACATTGGAGGAGATTGATGTTGTTGGAATAGGGACGGGAGGTCAACAGGGGTTGAGGGAAGACCTCGTGGTGCTCTGCAGGTTCCTCAAAGGGGAGGAGGAGGAAGAGAAGGTGCTGAGCTCTTCTCTCTGGTGACCAGCGACCAATGCAGTTGGACTCAATGGTCTCAGAGGTCTTTTCCAATCGGAAGATTCTATAATTCTATGACAGGACCCGAGGCAATGGAAGGAAGATGGGTCAGGAGAGGTTTAGATTTGACATCAGGAGAAGGTTCTTCACCCAGAGGGTGGTGGAGCACTGGAACAGCTCCCAAGGAAATAGTCCCAGCCTGAAAATATTCCAGAAGCATTTGGCCAACGCCCTCAGCTCCACGGGGTGAATGTTGGAGTTGTCCTGTGCAAGACCAAGAGTTGGACTGGATGGTCCTTGTGGGTCCTTTCCAACTCAGGACAGTCCATGGTTCTACAATTTATGAAACACTTCTTACCTTGGATTTGCAGCTGGGGACACAAACCACCTCCAGAGCTTTGAAGAGCAGCGCTGCAGCTTTTTAATCACGGAATAATAATCCAAGACCAAGCACACAAAAATCCCAAATGGCTCAAAATAAGCCAAGCCACGACAAGTTGGTCTTTATGGATTTTGGACACAAACCTTGAGGTGCTCTGGAGTTTTGCTATTGATCATTTTTTTGGGGAACTTCTCTATGACTTAGACCCTGAGCCCCTGGAGATCTGCAGATGGATCTGGTGCTCCTGTGAGCACAGCCTTTCTTCTCCTGTTTGAAGACCATCTCTTTCCAGGCTCAGCCCACTTAAATCAATGCCACTAAGGCCAAGGTCCATGCTGAAACGAGTCCTTGTGAAGAATCACAGAGTCATTAAGGTGGGAAAAGACCTCTAAGGTCATCCAACCCAACTGCCAGCCCAACCCCACCATAACAGCTGAACCATGTCCTGAAGAACCACATCTACACAGTTTTCCAACCCCTCCAGGGGTAGAGACTCCACCACTGCCCTGGGCAGCCTCTGCCAGGGCTTCACCACTCTCGCTGTGAAGGAATATTTCCTGATATCCCATCTAAACCTCCCCTGGTGCAACTTGAGGCTTTTTCCTCTCATTCTATCACTTGTTACTTACAAGAAGAGCCCAAAACCCACTTCACCACAACCTCCTTTCCAGGAGCTGCAGAGAGTGATGAGGTCTCCCCTCAGCCTCCTCTTCTCCAGATTAAAGAGCCCCAGGTCCCTCAGCTGCTCCCACAAGACATGTTCTCCAGACCCTTCCCCAGCTCCCTTCTCTGGATGCTCTCCAGTCCCTCAAGGTCTTTCTTGGAGTGAGAGGTCCAAAACTGAACCCAGGATTCCAGGAGCGGCCTCACCAGCACCGAGTTCAGGTGGACAATCCCTTCCCTGCTCCTGCTGCCATCACATGGTTGATCCAAGCCAGGATGTTGGTGGCCTCTTTGGCCACTGCTGGCTCATGTTCAGCTGCTTTTGACCAGCACCCCCAGGTCCCTCTGTGCTGGGCAGCGTTCCAGCTGCTCTTCCCAAAGAACAGGGTCCACATACTAAGTCCACAAGAAGGAAGAACTCTCTCAGCTCAGCCTAAGCAAAACACATTTTCTCCCCATTCTAAATTAATCCCTGACCTCCCCTGGAGGGTGATTTTCAGAGAATCATAAAATGTTTTGGATTAGAAGGGACCTCAAAGCCCATCCAGTTCCATGGGAAGTGACACCTCCCACTGGATCAGGGGGCTCAAAGCCCCATCCAACCGGGCCTTCAACACCTCCAGGGATGGGGCAGCCACCACTTCTCTGGGCAACCTGGGCCAGGGTTTCCCCACCCTCAAAGGAGAACATTTCTCCACAAGATCTCAGCTTCAAACCATTCCCCCTCATCCTTTCTCTGACAAAGAGCCCCTCCCCAGCTTTCCTGGAGCCCTTTTCAGTGCTGGAAGGTTGGTCTAAGGTCTCCCCAGAGCCTTCTCTTCTCCAGGTTGAACAACCCCAACTCTCTCAGCCTGTCCTTGGATGGGAAGTTCTTCGCTCCCCAGATCATCTCCATGGTCTCCTCTGGACTCACTCCAACAGCCCAATGTCCCTCCTGTGCTTGATCACGTGCTCGTTAACCCTTCCTTGATTATGTCACAATTCTGCCAATATTTTGCTGTAGGGTTCGTGGTGTCACTTCCCAGGGAGCAAGGACCATCGTGTCCCCTCTACTGGAATGGCTGTTCCTACACCCTCATTCTTGGGTAATTCCCAACTAAAAGACACCCAGCAACTGGAGAAGCACAGAGGTGGTCACATAGGTCCAGGGACCATTGGCTTTCCCAAGAGGATTGCTTGGAAGTCTGGTCCTTCTTCTCCCAACAGCTCCCAACCCACTGCCAAAGTCCCCGTGTGCTCTGGCAGCTTTGCGTGGACAGTGGAGGAAGTCTCATCCGTGGAGCTCCTGGGTGGCTCAGGACGTTGTGTGTTGGATGCTACAATGAGATTCTCCTTCACCCTTACTTCTTGAGCCTCTTCTTTTAGCACCCTTTGCCTTTTGCTTTTCACAAGAGCATCTTCTCACCAACCCCTTCACGAACCCCCTTAGGCAGGTCTGGCCCGATCCCCTCCTTGATATTTTCAAAGACCAGATGATTGTTTGAATCATCTCCACATTCCTTCAGAGCTTCTGGGCATGTTTGGAAGTCTGTGCTTATCCGCTCTGACATCTTCTGCTCAAACCGGGCAAAATGACGACAGGGCTTGTCCACCCGTGGGAGGGTGGGGGTGAGTTGACAGTGAGGCCATCTCTGGGTCCTTCCAGCCCTTGGGAAGTATCAGTTGTTTTCTTCTACAGTTGGAGCTGGTGGTGTAATTCTCACTGTAGCTCACTGAGGGGCCATAGAATAATTAAGGTTGAAAAAGGCCTCTAAGATCATCCAGTCCAACCAGTTTTTTCTGTGGGATGTCCTCCTGTCCTGCAGCTGTCACAGAATCCTGCAAATCCACGGTGTTGTGAAAGGGTGCAAAGCACCTTTAGCCATTCCAGTGGCCAAAACAGGCACAAACATTTGCAGGGGGAGGAGCTGGGAGCGTTTTTGAGGTGCTCATTAAATCCTGAAGTAGAAGTTCTCTGCAGGCAACGTCAGTAGGAAACAAGGAGGTGGAAAAGCTTAGATCCCCTCAGCCTCGTTGCAGAGGTGGATACTTGGAAGCTGGATAGAATCATGGAATCATGGAATTATGGAATCATAGAATCATGGAATCATAGAATCAGGGACTCATAGAATCATGGAATCATGGAATGGTTTGGGTTGGAAGGGACCTTAAAGCTCATCCAGTTCCACTCCCTGCCACAAGCAGGGACACCTCCCACTGGATCAGGGGAAAAGACCCATCCAACCTGGCCTTGAACACCTCCAGGGATGGAGCATCTACAGCTTCTCTGGGCAACATGGGCCAGGGCCTCTCCACCCTCATCGTGAAGAATATCATCCTAACATCTAATCTAAATCTTCCCCCTTCCAATTTAAAGCCACTCCTTCTCGTCCTGTCACTCCAGACCTTCATAAAAAGTCCCTCCCCAATTTTCCTGGAGCACCCTTCAAGCAATGGAAGGTCCTTATGAGGTCTCCCCGGAGCCTTCTCTTCTCCACAGTGAACCAACCCAACTCTCAGCCTTTCCTCACACTAGAGGTTCCCCAGCCTTTGGATCATCTTCGTATCTCTCCTCTGGATAGCAGAAAGTTGGCTTCGGAGGTGATCAGAGATGGGTTTTCCCCACCAGCTCCATTCCATCATCTGCTCAGTGTCCTCTCTGTTGTCGAAGTTGACTCTCGGAGGCTCCACAACATCATTTTCCAGAACGTTCTCAGCGAAAGGCATAGACCACACCCTCATTCTGCTCTGGCCACGACACCAGCTCTCCCCCCCTGAAACGTCACGAGCCGCGCGCTGCCAACACAATTCTGAGGCCGAGGAAGCGCCGAAGGAGGAACGACGCTGGTTTTCCTCTTGTAAAATAGCCCCGGCGATCACGCCACATGCCGATCGCCGCCATATTGGGGATATTCGGGGGGGGGGGAAATGGGAGGGGGGGGTCGGGGTTGGGGGGAGGGTGTGCTTTTTATAAGTAATATTTAATTTATTCTTTAGAGTGTTTTCTTTCGGATAATTTATGATGATGGGGATACCCGGCTGGACGGTTACGGCAGGCTGTAAGAAAGGGTGCCCACGTCCCTCTTTTTGCCCCCTCTCCTCCAGCCTTGCACGCTTTGGGGGGGGCTCTTGTGCCCTTGCCTCGCGTGCCCCGAGATGTGAGGGATGTGGAAGGGTTGGGCAGTGGCCACCGTGGCACCGAGTCGCCGGGCACCGCGACCACCACCGCACAAACACCCCCTCCCTACAGCTTGTGAAGCTCCAGCCGACTCTTTTAATGTCCTGACACTGGTGAATGCCATTTAAAGGGCTTTGCAAGGTAATTCTTAGCATAACTAGTGATGTTGATCTGATAGAAATGGGTTAAACTACAGCTTTAACTAGCCTTAGTTGGAAATAAAAGAGTGAAGAGGAAGAATCTGGTCGGCACGAAAGGCCTGAGGATGGCATTTTGAGCCTATAAACCCTTTCTTTCCGTTGTCAGACTCTAGCGTTGGTAACCAAATTAGAATAGTGACTGCAATATTGAAGTGTAAATCTTGTTCTATGAGAAAGGAAACTTGCTTACGGTTTCAAAAAAACAAAGAAGAATTGACTGTTTCTACACACAACCTTGTATACATGAAGAATTAAAAAACAAAGGGGTTTTGTAACGCACTGTAGAACAGTCCCAGATTCATTTTTTATAGAAATGTTATTCCAATGGTGCATTTTTTTTCTTTAATAAATAAAGTTTTGATACAAATCCTCTGGCTTTGTCTAGTGCATTGGGCAAAGAGCGATGGCAATCAATCCCTCCATCCCAGAGCAGCCCCAAATTGCCCACCCCAGAGAAGCCCCAAATTTCCCACCCCAGAGTATCCTCAAATTTTCCAGCCCAGTGCATCCCCAACTTTCCCACCCCAGTGCATCCCCAAATTTCCCACCCTGGTACACACCTGAATTTACCACCCCAGAGCACCCCAAATTTCTCACCCCAGAGCATCCTCAAATTTCCGTTCCCACGGCATCCCCCAATATCCCACCCCAGTGCATCCTCGAATTTCCCACCACAGAGTATCCCCAAATTTCACACCCCAGTGCATCATCAAATTTCCCACCCTGGTACAGACCCGAATTTCCCACCCCAGAGCATTCTCAAATTTCCCACCCCAGAGCATCCCCAAACTTTCCACCCCAGAGCATCCCCAAATTTCCCATCCCAGAGCATCCCCAAATGCCTTGGGTTGGAAGGGAACTTGTAGATCATCTAGTTCCAACCCCACTGCCGTGGGCACGGACACCTCCAGGGATGGGGCAGCCACAGCTTCTCTGGGAATCCTGGGCCAGGGCCTCCCAGGAGAACATTTCTCCCTAAGATTTCATCCAAGAGGGAGTTTCTAACCATTCCCCTCATCCTATCCCTGCACTCCGTGATAAAGAGCCCCTTCCCAGCTTTCCATACTGGGAGGCTTCTCTAAGGTCTCCTCAGAGCCTTCTCTTCTCCAGGCTGAAGAACCTCAACTCTCCCATTGGCACAGGTTGTCCAGGGAAGTGGTGGCTGCTCCGTCCTTGGCGGTGTTCAAGGCCAGGTTGGATGGAGCTTTGAGCCCCCTGATCCTGGATGGATCCATCCTGTCCAGGTCCCTCTGTAGGGCCCTCCTACCCTCCAGCAGATCGACACTTCCTCCCAGCTTGGTATCATCTGCCAACTTGCTAATGATGGACTCAATCCCCTCGTCCAGACCATCAACAAAGACATTAAACAGGCCCAGGCCCAACACTGACCCCTGGGGGACACCACTGGTGACCAACTGGATGAGACACCATTCCCTATCACTCTCTGGGCTCGGCCATCCAACCAATTCCCAACCCATCCAAGCCACGGGCTGCTCCAGGAGTCTACTATGGGAGACAGTATCAAAGGCCTTGCTGAAGTCCAGGTATCCCACATCCACAGCCTTCCTCTCATCCACCAGGCGAGTCACATGGACTGATCAGGCAGGACCTCCTCAATCCATGTTGGCTGGGCGTGATCTCTCGGTCATTCTGCAGGTGCCGCATGATTTCATCCAGGATTATCTGCTCCATGATTTTACCTGGAACCAAGGTCAGGCTGACAGGTCTGTAATTACCTGGATCATCCTTACGGCCCTTCTTGTGCATGGGCGTCACCTTGGCCAAATTCCAGTCATCTGGGACCTCTCCGGTGAGCCAGGACTGTTGGTAAATGATGGAGAGCGGCTTAGCAAGCCTAGGATGGAGCCCATCCAGCCCCATAGACTTATGAGGGTCCAAGTGGCTCAACAGGTCTCTAACTTCTTTCTCCTGGATTACGGGGGGGCCATATTCCATCCTGACCCCATCCACACCATCCAACCAAGGCCAGTTGTCCAGTGAACATTGTGTCTCAGCGTTGAAAACAGACGTAGAGAAGATGGGCAGATGATGGTTTAGTAGAGGACACGTGTGGTTGGACCGTGTGATCTCAAAGGTCTTTGCCGTCGGAATGAATCTTATTATGGATATTCCAGTTTTCACATTAAAATAAGAAAAGAGGTTCAGAGAGGTGGAATTACTCAGCCAACAACATTTGACCAGAGGAGAAGACACCAAACCCAAGTCTCCCGAAGGCCCTGGTTCACCTGGAGGGATCCGTTCTACTTACAATTACAGAATGATGAAATGGTTTGGGTTGGATAGGATCTCCAAGCCCATCCAGTTGCATGGGCAGGGACACCTCCCACTGGATCAGGGGGCTCAAAGCTCCATCCAATCTGGCCTTGAACACCTCCAGGGATGGGGCAGCCACCACTTCCCTGGAGAACCTGTGCCAGTGAGAGTGTTGAGGTTCTTCAGTCTGGAGAAGAGAAGGCTCTGAGGAGACCTTAGAGCAGCCTCCCAGGACTGAAAGGGGCTCCAGAAAAGCTGGGGAGAGGCTCTTGACCAGAAAATGCAGGGACAGGATGAGGGGAATGGTTAGAAACTCCCTCTTGGATGAGATCTTAGGGAGAAATGTTCTCCTGGGAGGCCCTGGCCCAGGATTCCCAGAGAAGCTGTGGCTGTCCCATCCCTGGAGGTGTTCAAGGACAGGTTGGATGAGGCTTGGAGCCCCCTGATCCAGTGGGAGGTGTCCATGCCCATGGCAGTGGGGTAGGAACTGGATGATCTACAAGTTCCCTTCCAACCCAAGGTATTTGGGGATGCTCTGGGATGGCAAATTTGGGGATGTCCACTAGAAATTCAGATCAGATTTTTGAGCTCATTCTGCCGGAATCGGAGGAATTTCGGCTCAATTCCAGGATTTACATTCATTTTGTTTGTGGAGAAGATGAGGTGGAGTCATCTGCCTGAATATTAAAGCTTCTCAGCTAAATCTTGCCTGGTGGGAAAGGACCTGGAGGTGTTGGTCACCAGCAGCTGAAGATGAGGCAGTGGTGGCCCAGGTGGCCAAGGAGGCCATCCGCATCCTGGCTTGGATCAGCCATGCAGTCAAAGCCGGAGCAGGGAAGGGATGGTCCTCCTGGACTCACCTCGAACCCAGGGGACAGGTTTGGGCCCCTCACACCAAGAAGGACCTCGAGGGGCTGGAGAACGTCTGGGGAAGAGGAACGGAGCTTGTGAAGGGGCGGAGAACATCTGGAGACAGAGAACAGAGCTGGGGAAGAGGCTAGAAAACAACTGGAGAAGCAGAATGGAGCTGCCGAAGGGGCTGGTGAAGTAGAACAGAGCTGGGGAAGAGGCTGGAGAACATCTGGAGAAGGAGAACAGAGGTGGGGAATGGGCTGGAGAACATCTGGAGAAGGAGAGTGGATCTGGAGAAGGGGCTGGAGAAGACCTGGAGAAGGAGAACAGAGCTGGAGAAGGGGTGGAGAACATCTGGAGGAGACAGGTTTAGATTGGATATTTTAAGGTATCTTCCAACTCAAATCACTCCATAATCATGGAAAGCTTCATCACCAGAAAGGTTCTCAGGCCCTGGCAGAGGTTGCCCAGGGAGGTGGTGGAGTCTCCAACCCTGGAGGTGTCTTAAAGCCGGATGAGGTGCTCAAGGGATCCAGTTACAGAGAAGAGAGGTGTGGGTGGACTCCATGACTTCAAGATGTTCTAAACGTCATCCTTCAAGATGTTCCAAAACTCATCCTAAACACATTCTAAACCTCATCCTTTGAGATGTTCCAAACCTCATCCTTCAAGACTTTCTAAAACTCATCCTTCAAGATGGCCCAGAACTCATCCTTCAAGATGGTCCAAAACTTATTCTTCAAGATGATCAAAACTCATCCTTCAGGACGTTCCAAAACTCATCCTTTGAGATGTTCCAAACCCCATTCTTCAAGATGTTCCAAAACTCATCCTTCAAGACTTTACTTCATCCCAAATCACAGAACCATTAAGGTGGGAAAAGCCTTCTAAGGTCATCCGGTCCAATCCTCAGCCCAACCCCACGGTGCCTGCTTAAGCCTCGCCCCCAGGTGCCACAGCCACGTCATTTTTCAAGCCCTCCAGGGATGGAGAAAAGCCCATCCAGTTCCAAATCCAGGCCACAGACAAGGACACCTCCCCCTGGATCAGGGGGCTCCAATACCCATCCAACGTGGCCTTCAACACCTCCAGGGATGGAGCAGCCACCACTTCTCTAGGCAACCTGGGCCAGGGCCTCCCCAACCTCACAGGGAAACATTTCTCCATAGGATCATGCAGTGGTTTGGATTGGAAGGGATCTTAAAGCCCATGGAGATCCATCCCTCTCCAGGTGGATCAGGTTGCTCCAAGCCCATCCAGTCTGGCCTTGATCTTCATCCCAGAATCAAAGAATCATGGAACGGTTTGGATTGCAAAGGACCTCAAAGCCCAGGGATCAGAGAACCATGGAGTGGGTTGGGTTGGAAGGGACCTCAAAGATCATGGATCCAGGTTCTCCAGGTCCTCTGCAGACTCTTCTTGTCCTTGGTCCATAGATCCAGGTTCTCCAGGTCTCTCTCCAGACCCTTGGTCCATGGATCCAGGTTCTCCAGGGCCCTCTGCAGACTTGACTCATGGATCCAGGTTCTCCAGGGCCCTCTCCAGATCCTTCCTGCCCTTGGCCCATGGATCCAGGTTCTCCAGGACCCTCTACAGACCCTTGGCCCATGGATCCAGGTTCTCCAGGACACTTCCCAGACCCTTGGCCCATGGATCCAGGTTCTCCAGGGCCCTCTCCAGACACTTTCTGCCCTTAGTCCATGGATCCAGATTCTCCAAGAACTTCTTTAGACCTTCCTGCCCTTGGCCCACCGATCCAGGCTCTCTAGGTTCCTCTGTAGACCCTTGGCCCATGGATCCAGGTTCTCCAGGGCCCTCTCCAGACCCTTGGCCCATGGATCCAGGTTCTCCTGCTCCCTCTGTCGATCCTTGGCCCATGGATCCCGGTTCTCCAAGGCCCTCTCCAGACATTTCCTGTCCTTGGCCCATGGATCCAGGTTCTCCAGGAACCTCTTTAGACCCTTCCTGCCCTTGGCCCACCGATCCAGGCTCTCCAAGTTCCTCTGCAGACCCTTGGCTCATGGATCCAGGTTCTCCAGGGCCCTCTCCAGACCCTTGGTCCATGGATCCAGGTTCTTCAGGGCCCTCTCCAGATCCTTGGTCCATGGATCCAGGTTCTCCAGGAACTTCTTTAGACCCTTCCTGCCCTTGGCCCACTCATCCAGGCTCTCCAGGTTCCTCTGCAGACCCTTGGTCCATGGATCCAGGTTCTCCAGGGCCCTCTCCAGACCCTTGGTCCATGGATCCAGGTTCTCCAGGAACTTCTTTAGACCCTTCCTGCCCTTGGCCCACCGATCCAGGCTCTCCAGGTTCCTCTGCAGACCCTTGGCTCATGGATCCAGGTTCTCCAGGGCCCTCTCCAGACCCTTGGCCCATGGATCCACATTCTCCAGGGCCCTCTCCAGATCCTTCCTGCCCTTGGCCCATGAAGCCGGGTTCTCCAGGGACCTCTCCAGACCCTTGGTCCATGGATCCGGGTTCTCCATGGCCCTCTGCAGACCCTTGGCCCATGGATCCAGGTTCTCCAGGTTCCTCTGCAGACTCTTGGCCCATGGATCCAGGTTCTCCAGGGCCCTCTCCAGACCCTTGGCCCATGGATCCAGGTTCTCCAGGGCCCTCTCCAGATCCTTCCTGCCCTTGGCCCATGGATCCGGGTTTTCCAGGGACCTCTCCAGACCCTTGGTCCATGGATCCAGGTTCTCCAGGGCCCTCTGCAGACCCCTGGTCCATGGATCCAGGTTCTCCAGGAACTTCTTTAGACCCTTCCTGCCCTTGGCCCACTGATCCAGGTTCTCCAGCTCCCTCCCCAGATCCTTGGATCCAGGTTCTCTAGCTCCATCTCCAGACCCTTGCCCCATGGATCCAGCTTCTCCAGGTCCTTCTTGACCACTGTTGCCTCATGTTCATTCCCTGTTGACCAACATCCCGAGGTCCTTCTCATTCCAGGAACCTTTCCAGCTGTTCTTCCCCAGGCCTGGAGCTGCCATGGGGTTGATGGGACCCAAGTGGAGGACCCCACCACTTGGCCTGGTTGAACCTCATCCATCTCTCTTCGTGGACCACCACGTCCTTCACACGGAGCTCAGCGGGGTCCAAGGTCCTTCTTGGAGTAGGAGGACCTCGACCCCCCCCAGTGAGAAAGTCACCCGGGGCAGCTCGTGGGATGCTCCCAGCCCGTTCCTTGGGTTGCAGCGCCCTCCAGAGGATTGGGTTTTGGTTGCCTCCATCCTCAGCTGGATTGCACGGGGTGGAGAAGGTTCCTGGGCGAAAAGGACCTGAGGGTCCTCCTCTCCCCCCCCCCCCGGTGGGTGCCGCTCTGCCCCGCCCCCTCTATGGTCACAAATCAACACACACACACACACACCCGGTCTCGTCTCTCCCTCTCCCCCCCCGCCGCCTCTCTCCCCCCCCTTCCTGTTCTGCTCCTCCCTCTCCCCTCCTTCTCTATTATCACCCCCCCCCCCGCTGCCGCTCTGCCCCCCCTTCTCTATGGTCACCCCCCACCCTCTTTCCCCCCCTTCCTCTCCCCCCCCCCCCCCCCCCCCGCCCCCGGTCTTGCTCTGCCCCTCCCTCTCCCCTCCCTTTCTATTATCCCCCCCCGGGGCCGCTCTGCC